>JAKSZT010054193.1:8060066-8085861 GCA_026826555.1 Tolypeutes matacus | reverse complement strand
TTTTTTTTTTTTTTTTTTTTTTTTTTTTTTTTTTTTTTAATTCTCAAATTCATTTAGCTCTGCTCTAATCTGTGTTTCCTTCTTTCTGCTTCCTTTGGAATTAGTTTGCTGTTCTTTTTCTAGTTCCTCCAGGTGTGCAGATAGGTCTTTATTTTAGCTTTTTCTTCTTTTTTAATATAGGCATTTATGGCTATAAAGTTCCCTCTCAGCATTGCTTTTACTGCATCTTATAGGTTGGTATGCTGTGTTTTCATTTTCATTCGTTTCAGGGTAATTACTGATTTATTTTGCAATTTTCTCCTTGACCCACTGATTGTCTAAGAGTGTATTGTTTAACTTCCTTATCTGTACCTATTCTGGTTCACTGCCCCTTATTAATTTCAGCTTCATTCCATTGTGGTTTTGTATAATTGTGAAATTGTATAATTTCAATCTTTCTGAATTCATTGGGAGTTGTTCTGTGACCTATTATGTGGTCTAGCCTGGTGATGATCCCTGTGTACTCGAGAAGAATGTATGTCTTGCTGTATTTGTGTGTGGTGTTCTGTATATGTCTATTAGTTCTAGATCCTCTAACATATTATTCACAGTTTCTTTTTCTTTATTGATCTTCTGTTGAGATGTTTTTTCTAGTGGTAATAAAGGTGTATTAAAGTTCCCCTCTAAAATTGTAGAGGCATTTATTTCTTTGCTTAGTTTTCCCAATGTTTGCCTTATGTATTTTGGGGCACCCTGGTAAGGTGTATAAATGTTTATGATTGTTCTTTCTTCTTGATAGATTATCCCCTTTGTTACTATATAGTGTTCTTCTTTGTCTCTTACAATAGTTTTGCATTTAAATTATATTTTTGTCTGATATTAGTATTGCTACTCCAGCCCTTTTGTGTTATTGTTTCCATGTAAAATCATTTTCAAACTATTCATTCCTTGAATCCCTGGGTAATGTGAGTATATTGTAGACAGCATGTAGATGGGTCATATTTCCTTATCTGTCTGCCAATCTGTGTCTTTTGATTGGCGAGTTTAATCTATTAATGTAATGCAGTACTTACATTAGCCATTTTTTAGGTTCATATATCATATTATGTTTTTATTTCTCTTTTTATCTTTTTAGTTATTCTTACTAATAATCTTCCTTTCTACACTCTCCTGCAACCCTCTGTATCCTGTTTTTTTCCTTTCAAAATGCAGAACTCCCTTTAATATTTCTTGAAGGGCAGGTTTCTTGTTGGCAAACTCTCTTAATTTCTGTTTATCTGTGAATATCTTGAACTCTCCCTCATTTTTGAATGCCAGATTTGCTGTATACAGAATTCTTGGCTGGCAGCTTTTTTTTTTCTTTTAGTACCTTAACTATATCATAGTACTGCCTTCTTGCCTCTGAGTTCAGATGAGAAATCAGTGCTTATTCTTAACAAGCTTTCCTTGTATGTGATGGATCGCTTTTCCCTTGCTGCTTTCAGTATTCTCTCTTTGTCTTGAGCATTTGAAAATTTGATAAGTATATGTCTTAGGGTAGGCCTGTTAGGATATATACTGTTTGGAGTTTGCTGCACTTCCTGGGCATGTACATCCATGTACATCAAGAAAGTAGAGCAGTTTCTAGCTATTATTTCCTACAACACTCCTCTTGTCCCCTTTCTCTTCTCTTCTTCCTCTGGGATTCCTATAATGCATATATTCCTGCATTTCATGTTGTCATTCCATTCCCTGAGTCCCTGCTGAATTTTTTCTATCTTTTTATCTATCTGTTCTACTGTCTGATTTCAGATGTACTATCTCCAATGTCACTAATTCTTTCTTCTGCCTGTTCAAATTTGCTGTTATGTGGTTCCTCTAAATTTATGATTTATTGCACTGTGCCACTCATCACCATCAGATCCATTATCTTCTTATGTATGTTTACAATTTCTTCATAATATTCCCCTAGTGTCTTCTTAATATCCTTTATCTCTTCACTTTTAAGTTGATTCATATTTGTTTGGGCATCATTGATTAGTTGTTCCATGTTCTGCATCTCCTGTTTTTTAGTTTGTTCATTAGACTGGGCCATGTCTTCCTTTTTCTTAGTACGGCTTGTAATTTTTTGTTGGTGTCTAAGCATTTGTTTATCTTACTGGGCTTATTCAGATGGCTAGCTTCTCTTTCTACTCTAGGGTTTTATTTTGTTTTGTTTTATATTAAGGTTCCTCTTTGACACTTGGTTCCACTTATTCTATATCCATATAGTTGACCATGTTCCCTTGGAAAAAATATTAAGACCATAGAAAAGGAAAGAGAGAAAAGAAAAAGAATAATAGTACTAATAATAAAAAATAGAAAAGGAACCATAAAAGAGCCAGGAAGAAAATAAGTAATAAAAATGAACAATCAAAAAAATAGAAAGGAATAAGAAAAAAAGGTGGAAAAAGGAATGAAACAACCAAAAAATAAAATGAAAATAGAATAAAATAAGACCAGAAAGATGAGAAGAGAAGAAGAGGAGGAGGAGGAGGAGGAGGAGGAGGAAAAGACCAAACAAGAGAAGGTGGAATGAAAGAAAAGCAATGGAAGAGGGGAAAATGAAAGAAAGAAAAGAAAGAAACTGAAGAGATAAATAGGGAAATGCAAAAAGGAAACAAAGAAAGAAAAAACAAAAACAAAACATAACCCAGGAAAAACAGGCTTCCCTTCTTAGGCCCATAAGAACCATCTCAGACCGCTGGTACTCATCAATCAGTCACTCTACAGTCTGCCCTCCAGAGATAAGGTACCTGATTTTAGAGAATAAAATAAAGAATAAAAATAAATAAATAAATAAATAAAATAACAAATAATAATAAAAAAAACTAATCCAAATAAATTCTCAGTCTATAATTTCCCTGTCATAAGGTGCTGGCTGGGTACCTGACATCTGCTGGAACACTCTCTGGATGTCTTCTCTTACGTGGTACCAGAAATTGAACCATAAATCATTTAGTAGTATGTAATTTAATTTCCATATCTTTGGAAATTTTCTTATCTGTTATTTACTTCTAGTTAAATTCCATTATGGTCAGAGAACATACTTTGTATGATTTCAAATACTTTAAATGTCTTAATAATTGTTTTATGACTGAAGATATAGTCTATTTTGGAGAATGTTGCCTGTGATTGAAAATAATATGTATTCCACTGTTGAATGGAATATTTTCAAAAGATCAATTAGATGTAGTTGGTTAATGGTGTTGTTTATGATTTCCTCTTTATCCTTACTGATTTTCTCTCTATTTGTTCTACTGATTACTGAGAGAATAGTATTGTATCCTCCAGCTATAATTGTGGGTTTGTCTATTTCTCCTTTCAGTACTATCAGTTTTGCCTTCATCTATTTTGAAGTTCTATTGGTATATATTATATGCAAACACAGGAAGGATTGTTATTCCTTCTTGCTGGCTTGACATTTTGATCATATATAATCTCTTACTTTACTCCTGGTAATTTTACTTTTTATGAAATCTATTTTGTCTAACAATAATATATCCATATGATTTTTCTTTGGATTAGCATACAATGGACTATCTTTTTTCATCCTTTTTTTTTAACCAACCTATATCATTGCATTGAAATTAGGTATCTTCTAAACAATGTAAATTTGGGTCTTTTCAAGTACACTCTAACAATACCTGTGTTGCTGTTTTTTTAATTAGGCCAGTAAAAAGAATTTATTGGGAGATGAGGAAAAGAACAGAGCTTGCTGAGAAATGGGAGAGGACAGAAATATGCACCAAGATTTGGTGCAGGCTCCTCTAGGCAGAGAGAGTGGACTTTAGCTTGTGTGGTCATATTTTAAGCTATTAATTATTCCCCTCCTTGCTAATGCTAAGGAAAGGGGCCCCAGCTGTTATTGGTTACCCCACCAATGGTGAGCGTCAATGGTGAGGCCTGCTTGGGATATCCAGGGCCTCTCCTCAGCACCAGAAACAGCCCCAACTAGGACCTCAAGGTCGAGGTCAAGGTCTTGGCAGGGTCTCGTGGCCTTGTTGTCTGTGTTGTCTGCCGGGCCAGCTGCCTTCCCCCTTTTCTATACTAACCTGCCTCAACTCCCCCCTCAGAGAGTTCAAGCCCTTATTCTTAAGAGGTTGCTGAGAGACAATGGTCATTCTTTTGTAGTTACTTATTGCTAGTTAGGGCATTAGTCCCTGCCTGAGAGGACATAAACCTCTCTGGCTGTTCTATTGTGGTTGAGTGAAGACAGGTCTAGCACCCTGGTTGGAACTGAGTGATATTCCTGCATGATTAATAAGATGTTGATTCTGTAAGAAATAAAGTTAATTAGAATTTTGGAGATACATGATCCTACTGAAAGGATAAAGAAGATGGGTAGGTGGGCCCCAAAAGGGGGTCAGCCATGACATACTAGACCACAAGAGTGAGAAAGGCCAGGATCTTTCAGAGACTGCATCCTCCCAAAGTTCATGGGAAATAGCATTCTTCCATGAGTTATTTTATGCTGTTGGTTAACTCTAGGGAAAGATTGTGGTAGACCTGCTGGATTTGGGTATAAACTTCTAACCCCAGTTCCAACAGCAGTGATTATGCTTAGGACAGCTAGGAGAAGTATGGAGAGTCGCTGCCCTAGATATAAACTCACAAAGATAGTATAGGCAACAACAAGAATGGCATATGGCAAGCAAAATAAAGACAGTACTTAAGAGAGCCATCCCTTTATCTTATAGTCATGTTCATTAACTACTTAGAAAATGAATTAAATTTACCAAGACTTTTAACATGTTCAATATCCCTCTGCATATGATCTAGAATAGAAAAGACATCATCATAATCATCAGGCTTATAGGCACAGTACTTAATACTAATCAATGCATAAGTTCCTCTTTGAGCTGGAATTAATACATCTAAGCTCAAGGTATGCAATACCATACATGTTATCTCTCCATGGGAGCAGGCCATAATGCCAATTGTATTTGTTTAAGTCCTACTCAGAGTACTCTGGTAATTGTTGCTCCACTTGGTATGCTCTTCACACAACCAGCATGCTGCAGCACTGTTGATCCTAGAGAAAGACTAGGAAGTTAGGCTCCAATATTTCACTGGCCTGGTGCATAACACCCTTCAGCATTCTGAAATAGAGCCAGACTGGAGGCAAAGTTCATTGTACATCTGGCCATATCCAGCAATTGCCAGCTGCTGCAGGAGTCCTAAACTGCATCGTACTCTCCATCCACTTCAGAAGCATGTTCAGAGATGTAGTAGATACTTTTTTTTTGCTTTAGGGATCAGTGACCAACCTAGCCAATAATTCAAACAGAGAGGCAACATGCAGTGTACTGACGTCCTGGTATGAATGTACAAGAGAGTTTGACAATACTGAAGTCTCTCTCTTAATCTTCATACGCTTTCTAAATACTTCCAATGCACTGTATAACATATCAAATGAACTTAACTATTTCAGTACTTTACTTTTTACTTTTACACCTTTACCATGATTACATTAGTTAACAATTATTTTACTTTAGCAGCACAGGAAAAACTACTTTCTCAATTATTTTATGAAAATCTAAGATTCCCAATGGAATCACAGTTATCTTTCTTTACCACCAATTTAATACACAGGTTGAGGTGGCCTCTGACAGATTTCCCTGTTATGAAGTTACTTTTTGTTATTAATATCAATTTAGGTTTCTAATTAATAATGGCTTCCTGGAATTAGCTATTCAAATGCTTCAGTTTAGAAGATGCTTTTACAAACTCCTTAAAATTAACCATAATCACATAGACAGGTTACTTTACCTTAAAATAAGCTTATTAAATTACAATTAGTAACCAATGAAATTTACTTTATCCATTTAAGAGAGGACAGTTCTACATTTCCTTCTTTAACTTAATTTTATTAAACATTAACTTCCAACTTTCATCATCTTAAAGATTTAATACATATAATGTTAATTAATTTAATTGGTATTCAGTAAACCTGGGGAGATAATACCCAAATTAATAAAATTGAAACCATTATAGTTTATGCACAGAATGTCCTTTTTCCTTCCTTTACAAGAGGTTTAAAACTTCTTTTCTTTAATAAAATTCTAAAACTGTGAATAAAATTCTGGGTTCTGGTTTATATTACAAATGTTTAATTTTTTAAATTATAATTTAGAAAAGATCTTTCTGTAGCTTTCAAGGGCCTTCCCTTTACTTGCTGAAATTTGTCAATGGAACTATTAAGCACCCTTATTTTAAGGCTCTTAAAAGGTTTAAGTTGGGGAATTTCAAGGCAAACTGATTCTTTTTTTTTTTTTTTTAGGTATTGGGCCTGAGGATTGAACCTAGGACCTCGTAAGGGGGAAGCTGGCAAGCTGGCACTCACCCATTGAGCCACATTGGCTCCCATGAGTTGGTTTTTTCATTAGTTTGCTTGTTGTTGTTGTTGTTGTTTTAGGAGGCACCTGGAAACTGGGACTGAACCCAGGACCTCCCATGTAGGAAGCAGGCACTCAACCACTTGAGCCACATCCACTCCCCCAAACTGATTCTTAATTTCCCAGCCTAGAAGATAGAGTTTTAATCTGCTGCACCTAGCCCCTCCCTCATAGCTCTTGCAAAGAGAAGGCTCTGGGAGCTGGGTAGGTCAAAGAGCTCAGGAAAATCTTCTTCCCTTTCCCAGTAGTTTCTACATTCAGATTTCTATATGACCTTTCCACCCTGCCTACCCTAATTTTGGACTCCAGGAATATTCATTCACATATATAGCCACATATTTAATTTTTAACAGTTTGAATAGAGCTCTTTTAAGAATTTTCATTTGTTAATTTGAGATTACCATCATGATGTATGAAGATATACACTGAGCAAATAAACAGACATAAATAGAGAGTTAGATGGTTACTTAATAATTTTCATTCTCTTACAAAATAAGTTTAACTGTAAAATAACTTTTAAAAGATATCTTTGAAGGCTATTTCTAATTTCTCTAATTTGCACTGTGACTATGCAGTTTCGCACAAGAATTTTGTTCCTTTTAATTATTGGCTTATGACCAAATAATCTGCAATGCTTTCAAATACAATTTTCCTTTACTTCAGAATTTTGCGGATTTCCCATTTTGACTTTGGCAGACTTTGTAAGAAAAACACTAAAACTAGTATAGACTCACTGAGGTCATTGAAGCCTCAGGGAAACCTATTTTTTTTCTCATGACTTGCTGCTTTTGGGAATATCAACACTCAAGGTGGGAGGCCCCATTCCCCAGTCCTTGGTCACTGGACTGGAAGAGTGGATGTCCAGCCCTGAGGGTCAAGAATTCCACCAGGCAGCAAATACCTGTAGTCATGAAAGAAAGCAAAGTCACTAGTACCAGTGGAAAGACAACAAAAGGGGTTGTCTTAAATTTGCTTTTCCCTGAGCCAAGAGGGCCAAAAGTTTTCATGAAATAACCATAAGCAAAGGCAAGGGGTGAGACTAGATCTGAAGTAACTATAACCAAAGGCAAACTCAGTTTATAATTACCATCACAATAGCTGAAGTCTAAGCCTGAAGCTAGTGAGCTAAAGCAAGGGTGTACCTAGACCTGGACTCCATAAACAAAAATAAATTAGTTTAAGATTACCCTTACAATAGTAGATCTAGGCTAAATCCACCCAGTTATAGCAATTTCAGATATTATCCTTCTGCTGTTTTATAATATATAATCTTCAATATAATGATCTTAACTCTTGATTACTGTTTCTAGTAAGTTTCCACTTAAAAACAAATTGGGCACTTTTGTTTATTAACTAAGCAACTAAAACAATTTTATTAGTAACAATTTTGCTAAGTTTTTCTGCTTCTCCAGCTGTTGGATTAATTCCATTTGTGATTTCTTTTATACATCAAATTCAATTCCAAGACAGTATTGACATTTAAAGACTTATTTTTCGGTTGCCTTTCACCATTATCCAATTTGTAACAGGCAAGCCCCAAATCTGATTTAAAAGTTCCTAGGTACAAGAAGACTAACAAAGTTCAAACAAGCACAGATTAGAACAGAAGAGAGAATTTTACATGCCTGGCTTAGCTGATCTCATGGCAACTCCCAGGGCCCAATTTCCACAGTTAAACCCAACATTAAAAGCTCTTTAAAAGACTAGAGACTAATGGTCCTATGACTTGCCACTGAACAGCCTCAGCATCCCCCTGAGACAATCTCAGGGCCTCCCCAGGGTGGAGAAGGAGCAAAGCCTCAGGGCACTGCTGAGGGTTGGGACTCATGTCTCACTAACAAATGCATTTTCAGTTTCTAAGGCATTCTAAAGTATCTCATAGACCTAAAACGAGGACAGCAGTAGTTGGAAGATCAAAGGCACTTCTAATTAGAAGGAGTTAACTAGTAGTCTAAGGAAATGATACAATGGGTGATAGCCATTCTGAACTCACAGTGAGGGCCTGGTAAATTCCCAGCAGACTCCTTCTCAACTTAGGCCACATGCCCAGTCAGGTTTCAAAGATGGTTTCACCTGCCTCCCAGAACTTCCTTGGATCTGCATGGCATGGAGGCTCACCCCTACCACCTAAGAAGAGAGAGACAAAAATCTGGGCAGACTGAGTTTATGTCCTGTGGGAGCCTATCCAGGAACCTCTTTAAAATGACAGAAACAAAAGAGGCACAGATAGGCTTTAATTAAAACTCACCAGTTTCTGACATGGGTAGGAGAGCATCACTCGCCTTTCTTCTCCTGGCAATGGCTCAGCAAATGAAGCAGGAGAAGTGTTGGATGCCTCTAGGTTCTTGGCTATGTTGCATAAAAGAATTTAAGAACATGTCAGTTTAGTTAGACCGTAAAAAGAATTTATTGGGAGATGGGGGAAAAGAACAGAGCATGCTGAGAAATGAGAGAGAAGGACAGAAATATGCACTGAGATTTGGTGCGGGCTCCTCTAGGCAGAGAAAGACACACTATCTCTTTTTAAATTGGTATATATAGATCATGCATGTTTAATGTATTTTTTGATATATTTGTATAAGATTATCATATTATTAATTTTTTTTCTTTTTGTTCTGTTTTTCTGTTGCCCTTTTCCTAACTTCTTTAGATTGTGAATTGTATTAGCCAGCTGTAGCAGTTTGGCAGTTTGATGTAATTATGAATTCTAAAAATAGATATTGGATCATGCTTGTAAACTGGTCTGCTAATCTGGGCATGATTAAGTTATGATTAGGGCGTTAACTGGACCACGTCAGTAGAGCTTTGAGCCCCACCCCTTGGTGGGGTGGGAATCAAATATAAAAGGCATAGCAAAGAACAGAGTTGAAGCAGTTTTGATGTTGCAGTTCTGGTGAGGAAGGAGAGAAGGCCCCGGGATAGAAACGAGCCATTTGCCTGAGAGTTCACAGCTAGCTTTGTGGAAAGAGGCAAAACCTAGAGAACCTCATAGTCTACAGCTGACCTTGTGGAGGAAACAGAAGTGCTGAGCCTGAGAGAAATGGAGCCCCAGGAAGAGAGGAACCCAAGAACTCTGGCAACCATTGGCAGCCATCTTGCTCCAATATGGGGCAACAGACTTTGGTGAAGGAAGAAGCTTATGCTTTATGGACTGGTAACTGTGGACTTCTACCCCAAATAAATACCCTTTATAAAAACCAATCGATTTCTGGTATTTTGCATCAGCACCCCTTTGGCTGACTAATACACCAGCCAAAGAGGTGCTGATGCAAAGTACCAGAAGTCTGTTGCTTTTATAAGGGGCATTTATTTGGGGTAGAAGCTTACAGTCACAAGGCCATAAAGTGTAATACTTCCCTCACCAAAGTCTGTTGCCACGTGTTGGAGCAAGATGGCTGCTGGCGTCTGCCAAGAGTTCAGGCTTCCTGGGTTCCTCTCTTCCTGGGGCTTGTTTCTCCCTGGGCTCAGTGCTCTGCTCCTCTGTGTGCTTACTTCCCAGTCTCCAGCTCAAAACTCTAACCTTCTCTCTCTGTGGTGCAGTTTCTCTGTGAGTCCCTGCCCACCAAGGGGGCGGGGATGCAACGTCCTACTGACATGGCCCAATCAAAGCCTTAATCATTATTTAATCAAGTAAAAGTGAAACCTCTGAATCCAATACAATAATATGCCCAGAGGGACAGACCAGTTTACAAACATAATCCAATACCTATTTTTTGAATTCATAATATCACACTGTCACAATTATTTTTCAAAATTTTTGTGTAGTTACTTTTTTATTTGTCTTTGTATAATTTTAAGCAGTTTTTCAATACATCAAAATGGAAATATTTAACTTTTCAAGTCTGTTAAAGTCAATATTTTACCACTTCAAAATAAAGTAGAAACTTTACAACCATGGTATTCCCTAAACTTCCTCCTTATGTTGTAGATACTATATATATTAAGACTTTATTCAGTGGAAACCCCATCAGACTATGTTATAATTTTTGCTTTCAAAAGTCATACTTATTTTGAGTTCTGGGTAGATGGCATTGGAATAGGCAGGCAGGGCTCAACTCTCACAAAAATAAAGGAGAAAGGGCCATAAAATATCTGAGGACCCTGTTTTGGGTCAGCAGACAAGGACTGTGCTGCACAACTCCCAGGATGGTGAGGGACAGAGAGACAAAGAACCTAAAACAACAAACATAAGTTACCAAACCCCCATGGGGGTTGGAAAGAGCTCCCCTCCCCCACCCCCAAGATATTAAGCTGGGCTAAAACCCCTGGCTCACTGCAGCTGACTGAGAGGGCAACAGACATCTTCCTCCCTGTCAGCCGTTACAAGGGAAAAGGGAGGGTGAGGTGTGTGGGGGTTCTCTTCAGGGAATTTGGCCAGCAAAGCCAGCTTAGAATCTTGACTCTGGCCAGACCAAAACACAGGAAAATGGAGATTGAAAAAAACACCTCCATGGAAAGGCGTGCCAATGAGCACCATCTGCTGGCCAGTCTGGAAATTGCATGGAGAAAAACTGCTTTTGGTTTTCTCTGTACCCTAACTCCTGGGGGGAAATCTCTACACCATTAGTGAGTCCCTGGCTTGATTTTGATAACTTAAGTTGGTCAAATTTAAAGGCTTAGAATAAGTTGAACCAAATATCAAAGAAGAGCTGTGGAAAAATAAGCAAGAGAGAGAAATTAGCCATCAGAGTAAATTCACCAGCATATTCAGATGCCTAGATATCAGCAAAAAATTACAAGCCATATTAAGAAATAGGAAGAGATGGCCCAGCCAAGGGAACAAACAAAATATTCTGAAGAGATCCAGAATTTAAGACAATTAATCAATGATAATCACACAAATCTCCTAAATCAATACAAGGAATTAAAAGGAAATATGACTAAAGAGATTAAAGGATATTAAGAAGACACTGGGTGAGCACAAGGAACAATTTGAAAGCCTGCAAAGAAAAGTAACAGAGCTTTTGGGAATGAGAGACATGATGGATGAGATTAAAAATACATTAGAGGCCATAAGAGCAAATTTGAATTGCTCAAAGACAGAACATCTGGACTGGAAAGGTCAGGAGAACAGAAAGATAAAAAAAATGGAAAAAAAATGGAACAGGATCTCAGGAAATTGAATGACAATGCGAAATACACAAACATAAATATTATCAGTGTTCCAGAAGGAGAAGACTATTAGAAAAGGAGCAGAAAGAATATTTGAATAAATAATGATTGAAAACTTCCCAGCCCTTATAAAATACATAAATATCAATATCCAAGAAGGACAATGAACCCCAAAGAGAATAAATCCAAATAGACCTACCCTGAGACATCTACTAAATGTTGGAGAGGATGTGTGTCCCGACCCGCGGGACAAATCAACTGAGACTCTGAGTTACCCAGCGAAGGAATGAGACGTAGACACAACAGACACACACAGAGACTTTCTACATGCTACTTCTTTATTGCTTCTTCATGGCTTCTGCATCCTTAAGGTAGGTGGTGGCATATATATCATGAAAAAGGGGAAGTACATGTAAGGCATATGTGGCAGGCTGGGATTGGGCACAGTTGGTTGCTAGGGAGGGTTTGCTATCTGTGGAAGATGGGAAGGTTTCGCGCGCGCGGGAGCAGGGTGAGCTACTTCCTCAAAGAAGGCTAAATATAGGATCAGGCTTGTTCTTTGTTGTCGGTCGGCCATTTTAGCTTCACCTCTTTCTGGCTGCCTCCAACATCTCCTCCCTTTTTGTTTTATTAGAGCCTTATTTATTGTATAGCTAGCTGAGGGAAGTAGAGGCCTCATGGTGGAAGGGTGTTCGTATATGCAAATGTGCTATTTGCGAAGGAGGGTCTGTGCCTGTCTTAGGTCGGGGCTGTACCCTATCAGTCTTACCCGTCATTGGGAAACATGGCAGCAGAAGGCCATGTCCCTGTCTTAGGTTGATTGATGGGTCAGTCCAGTTGCCCGTCATTGGCTAGCCAGCCCAATATTTTATTGAGCATTCTGCTCAGTTAGAACGAGCCCTTGTGCTAATGAGGCGTGCTTCTCAGAGAACAGTTAGGTTATACTCACTTTTAACCGTCTCCTGCAGTGCTTTGCCTCGCACTCAGCTGCTCAAAGGCGGGAAGGGTTGGAGGATGTTGTTACTTACAGAGGGCAGACATCTTCTAGCATGTTTGGTGCTAGGCCTTGATCAGCAAGGTGAAGTCGATGGTAATGTATTTGAATTGGTTTCCCTAGGGCAGAATCGATTTGATCCTTAACTAGCTGTATTATTTTTCTTATAGCTCATGGTCCAAAAGATAGTATAAGAAGTAGGGTTATTATGGGGCCAAGTATAGGGAGGAGATAAGGGAGGATTCCGTTTAATCCACTCCATAAGGGGTTATCAGCTAATTCTTTTCTTCTTTTGTCTAGGTCCTCCTGTAACTGTTTAATTTTGTTCCGGACAATTCCAGATTTATTGGCATAAAAACAGCATCGTTCCTGTAGAGCCAAACATATCCCTCCTTGTTCGGCAGTTAATAGATCTAGCCCTCTTCTATTTTGTAAGACTACTTCAGCCAAAGAGTCTAATTGGTCCTGTATGTCTTGGATCGTGCCGGATAGGGTTTGAACATCCTCAATCAGTTGTTTAGACAATTTTGAATAATGAGTAACAGACACTCCTAGGCCGGCAGATCCTGTGGCAAGGGCCCCTGTTATACCTAAGGTAGCCAAAAATGGGATAAGGTGTACGGCTCTTTTATGGCGGCCAGCTATAAAATCCAATCTAGGAATAGGCACAGATTCATTTCCAAAAATAATATCTATGTCAGGGAGGAGGTAGGCTAGAGTGCATAGCCCCGTCCAATTAGTAGGCAGCAGGGAATAGGCTAGATTATTGCCGCAGACAAATACTGAACCCTGGTCTGCACAGAGAGCATTAGATACATTATGTATTGAGTTACATTGCATAAACTGGAGTATCCCTAAGTCAAGCTCATCACTATTGTTGTATGATGGGGAAAATAAACAAAGAGAATTATTGAAGAACATGGGTTGCACTGTAACAGGTGGAATAAGGACACAGGAGTTATTGTGATAAAGAGAAAAAGTGGCATTGGGTGCTGGTATAGCTAGTGGCATAGGGGTTCCTGTACGCAGACACAGCCAACAGCCCTGAGTGAGCTCAGGATGGGTTTCATTGAGTAACCTAAGGGAGGCTGTAAGAATATCATGGGTTTGAGCATCTATATCTGAGCTAGCGGCTTTTGGTAAGGCTAGGGAATGATATTCAATTTGAGGGAATAGTTTTTTTGCCAATTCTTCTACTCTATGTTGGATAATGATCTGTCGAGCTTGGTCTTGTGGGCCTCCCCCGTCTGACACATGTACAGGAGGTATTTGGTTCCAGCAGACCTGATCTCCTATTTTACTTTTTAGGCCTCCACAGGGGGCCTGGGCAAGTTTAGGATTACCCAGGACTTCAGTTCCCGATCCTCCAAATGAACCAGTAGATGTCTTTACCAAAACGGCAGTATAATAAGTATGGTTATTTGGACCGGTACAGGATTGAAATGAGGAGTAACAACTGCGTTGAATAGCTGGATGATAAGTGCTGCAGGGACATGGCCCCGGTTTGCCTTCGTCAGAGGGGATTACTTTTGGGCGACTTATGCAAACCCACTTCCACTGCGATCCTCCTGTTCTGCTAGGGGTAGATATTAGATAGGCTATGTGAGTGGGACAATGCACGTACTGGAGTTTGGTGTTATCTCTATGGGTGTTAGGCATTCTTCCCCCTCTGCAATCACAAGGCTTGCCATAGAGTTTTTCAAGCAAAACGTCACGAGAAACGGGAGGTCCCATTCCTCCATGCAAGATTCTTGGCATGACACATATAAGGAAGATTTTGAGCATGGAGCAGATAGGCTGGTTCATTTTGTATATAGGGAGAGTTATAAAAGGCAGGAAATGGCAACAAGCAAACCGATATACGTGGCAAAAAGTGAGACGGCTAAGATCTTGTGTACAGTACTCCAGCTGCGGGGGGCGCCGCCGTACAGCAGGAGAGCTCCAAGGGCAGTGACCAGGCCGCACAGGAAGAGTCCCGGAGTAGTACAGAGTTGCACCAGTAGAAGGTGTATCTCGTGCTGGAAGATAAAAGGCGAGGGTCGTCTCAGGGGGGGGTGTCCACCCTGGAGGTTTTGTTATTAAAAGGGGGGGGGGGGATCTTAGGGATGTGTGTCCCTGGATTTAGTAATAACAGCAACAGGAGGATTTATTTGTTTGATAAGTCTTTCTGGGAGCCACCGTGGGCTGTTGCCTTGTGTATCATATACACAGGCGGATCCACGCCCCCACACAAGCACGGGGTCAGGGCCATGCCATTTAGATGTTAGTGGATCACGCCACATGACAGTAGTTTGATTAGATTGTGTATTGGGGTGCCAGTGCTGATCAGCCGCGGACTGACCATCTTCATTTAAAGTTAAAAAATTAAGAACAAAGAGAGCGTGGTGAAGGAGATCGCGTGGGCGTTGTTTGGAGAGATTTAAGGAGCTAGTGGCTAGTCGACTTAAGGTATTTTTTAGGGTGCGGTGTACACGCTCTATAATACCTTGTCCTTGTGGATTATAGGAAATTCCAGTGGTATGCTTGATTTGAAACTGTAGACAGAAGGTCTGAAAATTCTTTCCAGTGTATCCTGGGCCGTTATCTGTTTTAATTATTTTTGGTTGTCCCAAGACGGCGAAGCAGGATAACAGATGGGATATGACGTGTTTAGAAGCCTCTCCCGACTGTAAGGTAGCCATTATAAAACCACTACAGGTGTCTATGCACACATGAATGTATTTGAGCTGGCCAAAACTAGGGAGGTGAGTTACATCCATCTGCCAGATCTCATTGGGAACTAATCCTCTGGGGTTTACTCCCAGGTGAGGGATTGGCAAGAAGGTTACGCAGTTTTTACAGGCTTTAACAATTTCTCTTGCTTGGTCTCTAGTAATTTTTTATTTTAATCGTAATGTGGTTGCATTTAGATGGTGTTGGGCGTGAGCTTGAACTGCAGTAGTTAGCGGTTCAACGATTAGTGGGCATGTTAATTGAGTGGCTGCATCAGCCATTGCATTTCCAGTAGCCAATGGTCCAGGTAAATTTGAATGGGCCCGAAGATGTCCGATAAAGAACGGGTGTTGACGTTTAAAAACAAGGTGTTGAAGTTTTGAAAAGAGTGGTACTGCATTACTAGTTGGTTTAATAAAGGGGGTAGTTTCTAGTAAGGGTACTGAATGGGCAATGTAAAGGCTATCAGTATATAAGTTGAAAGGTTGATCTGAAAGTATTTTGAATACTTGTAGAAACGCAAAAAGCTCCACTAACTGAGCAGAGGAGTAGGGTGCCGACACAGAATGAGCACGGCCCTGTATGACATAGGCAGCAGTGCCATTGGCTGAGCCGTCTGTGAACACTGTAAGGGCGGAGGAAATTGGTGTTTGTTTGGTGACTTTTGGGAAGATAAATGAATGAGATTTTGCAAACTGGATTAGGGGGTCAGATGGGTAATGATTATCAATAGTTCCTGCAAAAAAGGAGCAAGCTATTGCCCACTCATTATCTGTTTGGAAAAGCCAATTAATTTGTTCTTGAGTATAAGGGACAATCAGAGAATCAGGGTCCTTACCAAAAAGCTGGCGGCTGGTTTGTCTTCCTTTAGTTATAAGGGTAGATATAAGAGCACTGTATGTAGATAGGACTTGAGCGGGGGTAGCTGAAAGATGTACCCAAAGAAGGGGATGACCCCGCTTGTTCAGTTTGCCAGAAGACTCCAGTAGGAGTGTGTTTAGTAGGTAAAACGATGAATATTAATGGGAGATGATAGCTTATTTGATAAGAAGTTTGCTCTTTGATTGCTTGACTCACTGTATCAAGAGCTCGTTTTGCTTCTATGGTTAATTCACGTTTGGATGTTGGATCAGGATCTCCTTTTAGAATGTTATATAGTGGAGTTAATGTTTCCGTGGCTATTTTAACGTAAGGGCGAAGCCATTGGATATCTCCCAAGAGTGTTTGAAAGTCATGTAATGTGGCTAAATCAGAGGTCTTAATGGTAAGGTTAGGAGTGATGACCTTTTGGTCCCATAGTTCAAACCCCAGATAGGAAAAAGGGGTGGATGTTTGTACCTTTTCAGGTGCTATAAGGAGGCCATTTAATCTCAGCTGTGTAATGAGGTGTTGATAGCAAGAATGTAATTCCATTAAACTCTGTCCTGCTAATAATATATCATCCATGTAATGGAGAACATAAATTTGTGGCCAAGCCCGTCTTGTTTGTAGAATGGCACGCGCAACAAATTGTTGACACAAGGTTGGACTATTAGCCATGCCTTGTGGCAGGACTTTCCACTGAAATCGGGGCATAGGCATCTGGAAATTAATTTGTGGGATGCTGAAAGCAAAATACTGCCTATCAGAAGGATGTAAGGGAATGGAAAAATAACAGTCTTTGATGTCAATGATTATCTTGTGGTATTCGGAGGGTACGGCGATTGGGGAAGGGAGGCCAGGTTGTAGGGCTCCCATTGGAATCATAGCCTGATTTACTGCCCTTAGGTCTTGTAATAATCTCCACTTTCCAGATGTTTTCTTAACTACAAAGATGGGTGTATTCCAAGGTGATAAAGTAGGTTCAATATGCCCAGCAGCTAGTTGTTCCTGTACTAACTCTATAGCTGCTAAGGTTTTAGTTAAAGGTAAAGGCCACTGATCAACCCATACAGGCTTAGTTGTTTTCCATGATATTTGGTTTGCATGGGGCACAGGAATGTCAGTGACCATTATTTTAAATTTTGAGGAAACCCTAATCCTGCTCGATGATGATTGGGCGTTACAGAAACAGGCTGTTGCATACCCTGATTGTTTTTCCCTAGTCCCTTTCCTGGAACGAAGTTCATGTTTAGCATCTGTGCAGTAACCGTAGTATTTGGACTGCATAGAAAAACCTTCATTTGAGTAAGAATGTCACGACCCCATAGATTAACAGGGAGGTCGGGAAGTACAAATGGTATTATAAGGCCTTTATTCCCTTCTTCATCTTCCCAATGGAGGATTTGTGAACTTTGAAGAGGCGTAGAGCCTCCGCCCACTCCTTGTAACTGAGTTACAGCAGGAGTGAGGGGCCACTTTCTTGGCCAAAACCTAGAGGAAATGACTGTAGCATCCGCTCCAGTATCTAATATACCCTTGAAGGGCTTGCCATTTAGCTTTAACCTTAAGATAGGTTGATCTTTTGTTATGGCTTGTGTCCAATAAAGGTCTGAAGACCCAGGGCAACTATCTTTCCTGGTGTCTTGTTTGTAGTTTGGATTAATATGCTGTAAGGGGAGTATTAACAGCTGTGCTATTCGAGCATTAGCAGGAATGGAGATAAGGCTATGGTTAGTAGTAACCATTAGCTTAATTTCTCCCTGGAAGTCATTATCTAGGATGCCTGGTAATATTTGAATGCCACGAAGTGTGGTGCTAGCTCTACCTAGAATTAGGCCAAAGGTGTTTGAGGGCAGTGGACCATAAACTCCTGTAGGTATGAGGAGAGGACTATTTTCTGCGGTTAGTATTGTGTTGGAGGTGGCACAGAGGTCCAATCCTGCACTTCCTGCTGTTGCCCACCATAGGTCTGAGATGTGGCAACATGATTTATCGTTGGGAGCGCAGGTACTATGGTTGGAGATGGCTGGACAAACTGAATTGCCCCTGGGTTTGTCTAGGGTGGGGCCTGGGGCCGGCCCCATCTGGAGTTTCCCTGTTGACGTGGGGGAAGAGGCTGCCCAGAGATATCTGTTTTCGAATGACAATCAGTGGCCCAATGGTATCCCCTTTTACAGCGTGGGCAAACAGTATTAGGTGGCGGACGGTTGGTGATTAGGGCCTTTCCAGGCACAGGAGGAGGGGCATTAGCAGGGGGAAAAAATGGTGTTTGTAGGGGAACTCGTTTAGCGGGGCATTGTCTGGAAGCATGGCCTGGCTGGTTACAATTGTAACAGATTGGGTGGCTTGTTTTTTGCTGGTTTTGGAAAGCAGCTCCAATGGCTAGTAAAGCCTGCGTAGGGCTAATGCCTGAGCAAAGTTTGATATAATTATGGATAGGGGTATTGCGAAAGGGGCGAATAGCCGCTTGGCAAGCGGAATTGGCATTCTCAAAAGCAAGATGTTTAAAAAACTCACTATTGATTTCACTTTCCCCAAGTAAGCGCCTGGCCGCTTCTTTAAGCCTGCCCAAAAAATCACTATAAGTTTCGTCCGGTCCCTGAGTGACCTTGGTTAGGGAGGACGTGGCAGCGCCTTTTTGCGGAAGTTTACGCCATACCTGTAAAGCCGCAGTTTGTACTTGACAAATGAGCCCTCGCGGGAACTGTGCTTGCTTTGTATTTAGATTGTAAGGATTAAGCCCCAGAAGCTTTTGTAAGGTCCAGGTTTTAGATTCAGTCTTTTGTGCATTACGGTCTGCTATCTGTCGGCACAGGTCCTCATTTTCGGTTTTCCATAAAAGGAAATCACCGCTGGACAGGGTAGCTTTGGCTAATTGCGTCCAGTCATTGGGAGTGAGTTCTTTTTCACTAAGATTTTCTAATAATGCAATAGTAAAAGGAGCGGTGGGGCCATAATCGTTCGCTGCCCTTTTTAAGTCTTTTATATATTTAAGGTTAAGTGGTTTATATTTGGCGGAAGTAGTGGAAGGGGCGGGTTCTTCATCCTCAGAGGAGGAGGAAGAATCTGCTGCCTGAGCCTCTCCCTGATCTCTGTCGCCATCTTGTGGCAGGTCCTCGTCGCCATTTTGAGACCTCTCAGACTCCTCATCAGCGCCATTTTGAGATGGGCGATGTCTTACACATAGGAGTCGGGGTGGGGAGTTATCTCTGCGTAAGATAGGGAAGGTATAAGGAGTTGGGACAGGTGGGGAGTCACTAGGAACATTGGATGGGTTCCCCATCTGGACTAAAGCCTGAATAATTCCCTGTAGCGAGTTAAGCAAGGCAGCATTTTGTTGTTGGTTCTGTTGTAGGGCCGCCTGCAGGTAGGCATGTAAATTTTCTTTAGTTCCCCCAGCTATAGAAGGCTGAGGCGGGGGTCTAGTGAATGCTGAGAGTGGCAGGTTAATGGGGACTGGAATGGGTGGAGCTGATGCAGTGACATTATAGGGAGGCGGGTTAAAAGGTGGAAAAGAATGCTTGCTGGTAGGCGTATCAACATTAGGGGGTGAAATAGAAGGAGAAGAGGCAGAAATAGCAGTGTCCTGAAGTGGTTCCATAACAGAGACCGTTTCAGGATAGTTAGTGACTGTAAAGTTGGGAGGAGGCGGTCTATCCAAATTGGCTGTAGGCGACACATCATTATTAGGCTGTTCTGGGTTTCCGGGGATATTGATAGAAACTGAAGAACATCTAGAAGGAGGGCGAGAGTAATCCTTAAGTAAAGCCTCTCCTTGTTCACAGAGGTGGGTTACTTCAGGAGAATTAACCTTCAGTATTTCATTAATAAGATTCCAATAGGAAAAGGCTGTGACAGGAATCTTTTCAGGGCCAAATGTTTTATAGTAATCTTTTAAACAGTCACCTACCCGTAACCAACAGCGCTGACTTATAGTACCTTCTGTGGGAAACCAGGGACAGGTATCTATTATAAAGGCAAAGAATTTAACAAGATCTTTCTTTTTAATAGCAATTCCCCTTAATTTTAGGGAATCTTTAATTTGGGTTACATATAGACTGTGAGAACTAATATTTTGACCCATGACTAAGGGAAATCAAAAGGAGTTCTTACCTTAACCAGAGTTCCTGCGATGAGGCTTCTGTTTCCTTCCTTCTGTGTTCACACCGTTGAACTTTGTGACAGCTGATGGCTGATCACAGCTTTGCTAATGATGAGACTTCTTTTTGCTTCCTAGTTTCTTCGTTCCTTAGTTCACCGACACCGTTGAACTCGTGACAGCTGATGGCTGGTCACGGCTTTAGGAATGAGAGGGCCCTCCTCGTTCGGTGCGGCGCTTCCTTTCGCTGGATGTCACTCGAGCCCCACGTTGGGTGCCACTTGTCCCGACCCGCGGGACAAATCAACTGAGACTCTGAGTTACCCAGCGAAGGAATGAGACGTAGACACAACAGACACACACAGAGACTTTCTACATGCTACTTCTTTATTGCTTCTTCATGGCTTCTGCATCCTTAAGGTAGGTGGTGGCATATATATCATGAAAAAGGGGAAGTACGTGTAAGGCATATGTGGCAGGCTGGGATTGGGCACAGTTGGTTGCTAGGGAGGGTTTGCTATCTGTGGAAGGCGGGAAGGTTTCGCGCGCGCGGGACCAGGATGAGCTACTTCCTCAAAGAAGGCTAAATATAGGATCAGGCTTGTTCTTTGTTGTCGGTCGGCCAATTTAGCTTCACCTCTTTCTGGCTGCCTCCAACAGATGTGGAGAAATAGGTACACTTATTCACCATTGGTGGGAATGGAGAATGGTACAGCCACTGTGGAGGACTGTTTGGCAATTCCTAAGAAAGTTGAATATAGACTTGTTATGGGACCCAGCAATACCATTGCTAGGTATATACCCAAGAGAATTGAGAGTAGCGACATGAACAGACATCTGCACACTGATGTTCATAGCAGCATTATTCCCATTAGCCAAAAGATGGAAACAACCCAGGTGTCCTTCAAGTGATGAGTGGATAAACAAATTGTAGAGCATACACATGATGGAATATTATGCAGTGTTAAGAAGAAATGAGGTTGTGAAACATATGACAACATGGATGAACCTGGAGGACATTATGTTGAATGAAGCAAGCCAGGCACAAAAGGACAAATACTGTATGATTGCACTATTATGAAATAAATATATTATGTGAAATATGAATATGGGTAGAATGGCATAAATAAGACCATTTTTCTTTGAAGTTGAGCAAATGTAGGTTAATAATACAAAATGTTAATATACAAAAACAAAAAACAAAAAAAAAACCCCACCACATTATATTAAGTGAAGGAAACCAGACACAGAGCACTATATATTGTATGATTCCATTTATATAAATGTAAATATAATCAATTTATAAAGATGAAATTAGATTAGTAGTTATGTAGTGCTGAGAAAGGAATGCTAAGGGGTGTGGAATCTTTCAATTTGGAGTAATGAAATTGTTCTAAAATTTCTGAGATGAGGAATGCACAACATTGTGATTATACTAAAAGCCATTGATTATACACTTTGGAGAGATCATATGGTATGTGAATTTATCTCAGTAAAACTGCTTAATAAACAAATAAATAACTGTGCAAGAAAAGCCAGAAATAGCAGCTATTTACATTAGGGGAAGCAGAGATATTGAGAAGTGAGGAATTTTCTTGTTTGTTTGTCCTTTTTTTTTTGTTTATTATTATTATTATTGAAATAATAAAAATGCTTTAATAATGATTGAAGTGATGAACACAAAACTATATGATTATACCAAATGCCATTGATTGTATACTTGGGATGAATTGTAAGCTTTATTAATATATATCAATAAAATTGATTTGTTTTTTAAAAAACAAAGATGTCACTTCTACCCAAACTGGTTTCCAGATTCAATGCAATCTCATAAAAATCCCCTCAGCCTTTTTTGTGGAACTGGAAAAGCAAATTATCAAATTTATTTGGAAGGATAAGGGCCCCCAAATAGACAAAAATGTCTTTAAAAAGAAGAACAAATTTGAAGAACTCTCACTCCCTGACTTTAAAACATGTAACTTTGCTACAGTGGTAAAAACAGCATGGTACTGGCATAAAGACAGATAGATGGAACTGAATCAAAATCTCACAAATACACAGTCACATCTGCAGTCAAGTGATTTTTGGCAAGGCTCTCAAGACCTCCCAGCTGGCCAGAACAGTCTATTCAAAAAATGGTGCTGGGAGAACTGGACAGCCATAGCCAAAAGAAAGAAAGAGGAGCCTGATCTCACACCTTATACCAAAATTAACTCAAAATGGATCAAGGACCCAAACATAAAAGGAACAACCATAAAACTCCTAGAAGAAAATTTAGGAAAACATCTTCTTAAACCTTACGCCCAAAGCACGAGCAACAAAAGAAAAAATAGATAAATGGGACCTTTTCAAAATTCAACACTTTTGCACCACAAAAGACTTTTTCAAAAGGGTGAAAAGGCAGCCAACCCAATGGGAGAAAATATTTGTCAATCACATATCTGATAAGGGTTTAATATCCATGATATATAAAGAAATCATACAACTTAACACTAAAGAGACAAACTTACTGATTGAAAAATGGGCAAAAGATTTGGAAAGACAATGGTCCACAGAAGAAATACAAATGGTGAAGAAACACATGAAAAAATGTTCAACATCACTAGTGATTAGGGAAGTGCAAATCAAAACTACAATGAGATATTATTTCACACCTAATAGAATGGCCACTATTAAAAAGTCGGAAAACTGTAAATGTTGGAGAGGATGTGGAGAGTTAGTCATGTTTAATCACTGTTGGAGGGAATGTAGAATGGTACAGCCATTGTGAGGAACTGTTTGGCAGTTCCTAAGGAAGTTGAATATAGACTTGCCATGTGACCTGGCAATTACTGGGTATATACCCAGAAGAAATGACAGCAGTGACATGAACAGACATCTGCACACTGATGTTCATAGCAGCATTATTCATGATTGCCAAAACTGGAAACAACCTGGGTGTCCATCAACCAATGAATGGATAAACAAATTGTGGTATATACACATGGTGGAATATTATGCAGTGGTAAGAAGAAATGAAATCATGAAGCATATGACAACATGGATGAACCTGGAGGACAGTATGTTGAGTGAAGCAAGCCAGACACAAAAGGACAATTACTGTATAATTGCAGTATTATGAACTAAATATATTGTGTAAACGCATGAAGTTCATAATTAGAATATAGGTCACCAGAAAATAGAGTGAGGGTAGAGAATTGAAAGCTAAGGTTTAACCTGTGCAGAATTGGTTAAAAGGTTGTTTGTAAATCTTTGGAAACAAATAGAAACATCATTGTGTTTATAACTAGCAGAGCTATTATATGGGCATGACAATGGTTGAAAGGGTAAGTCTAGAAGGAAAGCTAAAAATTGTAACATGGGACTGTATATCATAGTGAAATCTCATGTAAAATATGAATAAATATGATTAGGGTGATATTGCACATATAAGACTTTTAAAATAAAATATAAATATAAATAAACTAGAGAGAAGGAAACAATAGCAGCTATGTATGTCAGGGGAAGCATAGAGAGATTCAGATGTGGTGAGGTTTTGTTTATTTCTTTGTTTGGTTTTTGTTTATTATTATTGGAATAATGAAACTCCTCTAAAAATATTGAAGTGATGAGTGCACAACTATGTAATATAACTGAATACCACTAATTGTACACTGGATGGATTTATGCTTTATTAATATGTATCAATAAAATTGATTTGTTAAAAAAATAAAAATAAAAAAATTATTTACTAAAAAATGTCATACTTATTTTTAAGTATTTAAATGGAGAGTAGTCTATTAAATCTATCTGTAGAGTTACATCTCTATTGTTCTTCATTCCTATGTTCAAAGTTTGTTTCTGTTATCATTTACTTTTTTTTTTTTTTTTAATATCCTTCATTAGTGTGGCACATTCATTGCAATTGATAATCATTTACTTTTGTTTGAAGAATTCCTTAAGCATATTCCAGAACATCTCTCTTCATGGTGGATTCTCTTAATTTTCCTTAGTCTTAAAAAGTCTTTAATTTACCATTAGTCCTGAAGTATGCATTCACTGCACATAAAACTCTGGGTTGACAGTTCTGTTCCCTCATTTACAGATAATTTTCACTGTCTTCTTGACTCCATGATTTCTGATGATGAATCTACAGTCATTCAAATCATTGTTACTTAGTATGAATCGTGCAATTTTTCTCAGGCTGAGTTCAAAATAATTTTCTGTAATTTTAGTCTTCTGAAGTTCAATTATGCTATGTCAGCACATGAATTTCTTTGGCTCCATCCTGTTTGGGTTTCACTGTCTTTATTAAATTTGGGAACTTGTCAGTCATTATTTTTTCAAATATATTTTTTCCTGCTTCATGCTTTATCTAATCCTTCTCAAACTCCATTTCCACAAATTCCGCACCTTTTGTTGTTTTCTCACAGGTCTATGAAGTTCTGTTTATATTTTTTCAGTCATGTTTTCTCTCTGATGATCAAATCAGATAATTTCTATTCATCAACCATCAAGTCCTCTGACTCTTTCCTCTGTTATCTCCATTATGGTTTTGAGTCCATACAGTAATTTTTTTAAAAAATCAATTATTGTATTTTTTTATTTTAAATTTCCATTTGTTTATTCTTTGGATTTTCTATTTCTTTGATGAGACTTCCTATTTTTTCATACATCCTAAGAGTATTTGTCCTTACTTCTTGGAGATTGATTATTATAGTCACTTTAAATCTTTGTCTGATGATTCCAATATCTGTATCATTTTAGGGTTGTTATCTGTTTCTGTTCTTTTCCTTTGAGAATGGGGATTTTCCTGGTTATTCCTATACCAAATACTTAATGGAGTTTTATCCTGGACATTTGAATATTATTTTATGAAACTCTGGATCTTGTTTTAATTCTAAGGGGTTGATTTTGTTTTGTTTTCACAGGTAATCAACTAGGTTGCATTCAGGTCACAAATTCTGTTTACTTTTACAGAAGAAGTTTCCGATGTTACTGCTCTGTTTAGAAGCATTTGTAGTGCGTTTTGGTTAAGTCTTGCTTGTGAGCCATCCAGTGGCCTCTTTGGGGCCAGATGGGTAGTCTACCCTTTATGTCAGTTCTCAAAGTCCATGATATGGTATTAATCTACAAATGTGCAGCTTGGGGCTGAACACAGGAGTTCATATGTTACTTAATGTGATCCAGGTTTTGATCTTCCTCCTCTTCACAATCTCTGCAAAACTTTCCAGCTTTCTGGAACCTTTCTGCCAGGACCAGCCAGGACACTGGGCCTTAATCACCTCTCTGCCATCTGCCATGCATTTCCCAAGACCATGTCTGTATCCAGGACAAGGCAACAAGATGACTAAGAGAGTCGGGGCAAGATGGCATTAGTGTAGGAGGGCGCACACTGCAAGCTCCCAGAGCAAGGCGGATTGTGGACGGGTTCCTGGCTGGGGGTCTGTGCTGTGCACGCATGGAGTGAGAAGCTTGGGACATCTATCTGCGTGGATCGGCGGCGTGGACCGAACGGTGGAGATTCGGAACATAGAAAGAAGCAAGGAAATAAAATAAGAAGAAAAACTGCCAAAGAGAAAACTTAACTCACACGCAGAACCAACAGCTAAATAAAATTCTAGAGCATAGAGAAAAGCTAAT
>JAKSZT010054193.1:7972935-8050066 GCA_026826555.1 Tolypeutes matacus | reverse complement strand
TGCAACTCCTACCCTACAGCTCAATGGACTCATCCAAGTCACCTGGTAAGGAGACAACGATGGGCAATGGCCATCCCAGGGAATGGAGAGGGGCTGCATCTGCAGGCAGGATCATCCCACCCACCATATCCATGGGATATAAGCCCTCTCTCACTTGGAGTTGGAGTGGACATCACCATCCCAGTCCCCTCTGGATTGGGGGAAGAACTATGGACTAGAGTGGACTTGATGGTATTCTCTTGTTCACATATGGTGATTCTAGCAATGCAAGAAATTATAACAATGAGGTGGAGCCAGTGGCCACTTGACATTTTTGGGGTAGGGAGGGGGTGAGCAGTTGAAATACAGGGGCTTCTTTGGGAGTTGGAGGTTATCCTGAGTACTGTTGTGGCAACGGATGTAGGCCATTTTAAATCAGCACACACCACTCAGAACTGAGTGGGAGAGAGTGTGGTCTACAGTGTGGCCTATGGTTGGTGGCAAGGCTCCAGGATGTGTAAGTTCATTGAGGGTGGTGGGCCACACTGTGGGAGATGTTTGTGTGGGATGTGGTGGGAGGTGTGGGAGGTGGGGAACATGGGAATCCCAGTGGGTTCCGTGTAATATTTTGGGTAATCTAAGCACCTCTTGAAATATATGTATATATATATATATAAATAACATTTTTGTAAGCAAATACACATATATGCATATATATTTATATATCATTTTGCAAATGTTTGTATGTATTGTGAGAATTTTGATTTTTACCCATAATAATAATAATAATAATAAAAAATATGACTAAGAGACAAAAAATCAAAAAAAAAAAAAAAGGCAAAGTGCATTTGCCCTCAGAATTTTGGCCTCGGTGGGCCCACACTAACATTGCTTTTCTTTCATGGCATTGCCTCAGGGCTGGGATGGGAGAAAGGCAAAAACAGGGGAAAAAAGAAAAGAAATAAAACCAGGAGATTTTTCCAACTATTTCTAACTCTTATGAATCCTCCCTTCTGCACTTTGGACTGGAAAGTGAGGGCTTCTTTGGAGTTCATTCTATCAGCACTTATGATGCACGTCCAGGTTTGGGGCTGACTTGGAGTCCAGTTTGAATGGTACCAGAGGAAAAGAAAACAGTAAACTTACTGTCTGTTCTGGTCTCCTTCCCCAATTTTCCTGCTGTAATTTATGTTACAGATTTCTCATATGACTGCATCATGAACTTTCCCCAAGATTTATAGTTCATGCAATGGGAGAGAGAGAGCAGAATATGCTTAAACCACTCCTCCCCATTTTAAAAAATAATTTATAATTTTCTTGCTAGTTTATAGTAATAAAATTGATTATTTTTGTACTTTCCTTGTATTCTGTGACCTTCCTAAATTCTTACATAGTTCCAGCAAATGCTTTACAGATTTGTTAGACATATCTATATAGATTATTCTGTTCATTCTTGAAATTAAATTATAATAGATCACAAGAGATTTTTAAAATATATTGCTGTGTTTGCTTTGCTAATACTTTCAAAAAGATTTTTGTGTCTATGTTCCTAAGAGATATTGGTTTGTAATTTTGTTTTATATTGATTTCCATGTCAGATATTTTTTTCAGGATATCCTTGCATCATTAAATGAATTATGAAGTTCTTTTTCCTCTTCTATTTTCTGAAGGAGTTTTTGTATGATTGGTATTATTTCTTCCTTAAAACTTTGATAAAATTCAGCAGTTAAGTCACCTGAGCAAGAGGTTTTCTTTTGGGGAAGAGTTTTGATAATGAATTCAATGTCTTTACTAGATTTAGAGATGTCCATATTTTGTTTAATCTTGTTTCTATTTTGTTAAGTGTGTTTCTCATTCAGCGTGTATATTATTTCTCAGTTGTCAGATATATTGGTGTGAAAGTATTCATAATATTTCATTCTTTTTCTTTTAACATGTAGTATCTGTATAGAACCTATTGCATTCATGGTATTGCTGGCTTGCGCTTATTGTCTTTTTTTCCTTGATATTTTTGCTATGGATTTATCAATTTTATTTATACTATCAAAGAAACAACTCTTGCCTTTATTAATTTTTCTACTATTTGTTTTGTGTTCTATTTCATTCATTTCTTTTTCCATATTTCTTATTCCCTTCCTTCTGTTTACTTTGAGTTTAATGTTCTCATTTTTTGTAGCTTAAACCATTGACTTTAAATCTTTCTTCTTTTCTAAGATGAGCATTTACAGTGATAAATTTCTATTTATGCATTTGTTACTTGCACCCCATATATTGTTATATTTTCATTATCATTCAGTTTAAAACAATTTCTAATTATTCTTGTTACTTCTTTGACCCATGAGTTACTTAAAATTGAATTGCTTATTTTCCCAATATTTATCACTTTTCAATCTTTCTCTTTCTCTCGCTAGTTATCATCTATCTCTCATCTATCTATTTCTATCATTTTATCTAAGTATCTATCTGTCAATTTATTGATATGTTGATAGATATTGTTGATTTCTCAAATACACTTGCAAACATTATGACTAATACATAATAAGGAGTGAGTTGTGTCATCTCGCTGTAGAGGGTATTAAATTTTGTTTTGTCATGCAGTTAAATCACTGAAGAATCCTTTGGTCCCGTGAGGCTTATTTTATTCTCCGTTAAGGGAGGTCTATATTGGTTTTCAAATCAAGAGCAAGAATTACATCCTGGGATTATCCTATAAGCTCAGTGAGCTCTCCAAAGATTCCCAGTCTGTATATCCCATGGAATGACCATCACCTTTTAGTTGTCAGCCCCCAATGGAGTGAACTCTGCTTGTCCTTTCAGAGTTCCACTCTGCCCATGTGGAGTCCCGCCCTTGGCTGAGAAGTAGAGGTGAATTCCATGCAGACTTCAAGGACCTCTCTTCTCTGCAGCTTCCCCTTATCATGTATACTGCAATGCAATTTCTGCAATTTGAGCATGATAGCTGCTCAGAATGACAATCTCTGCCTCCTTAGCTCAGGGAGATTGTAACTTCACTTGGGACCCTCCTCACTGTTCCAGGGCATTAATATTCTTCTGTCAGAAAGCCTGAGAGATTGTGGGGGTGATTGGTAGAACCACCACTAATATTTCCCATCTCTCAAGGGTCACAGTCCTGCATTGCTTATTGTTCATTTTCTGAAAACAGTTACCTCAAACACTTTTGTCTCCCAATTTTAGTGGTTCTCATTGGTAAGGCATTGCAGGAGCTCGGCCCAAGAGTGCTCCTAGAACTTTGAGATTTGATAAATTTCTCATCATGTTTTTGACACATATCTTTGCATCTAAAATTTTTTTTTGTGTTTCCTTCAACATTTGCTGCTTCAAGATATCTGTGTGATGGGGCCAAGTGCAGATAAGTTATTCCCATCTCTTTTATTTTACTACATTCTCCAGGAAAGAAAAGAATGGGAAAGAAACTTCCAGATTCTCTCTGTCCTCTCATTTACTCTCTTCAGGGAAAGAGAATATATGTATTATATTTGTTCATTTGGGAGACAGAAGTGAGCAGGCTCAGCTCAGCCTCTTCTGGGCTCTTTTTCATATTTCCCTCCCCACAGAGAGGACACATTTTGGTGTGCCATGTGTTTTGCTTAAAGGACATGCTCTGCCCCTGTGGAGTATACCTGCATTTTTCCATATTTAACAGAGTAGATAAGTTTCTCTATTTCTAGGTGGAAGGATTAGAAACATATTGTGGTCACTCATCTAAGCCATTTCCTCTGGTAGCTTTAGTAGAAAGAGAGATGATATTTAGTTTCCATTGCTCTGTCTCTTTTATTTTGCTTTTTCCCCGTTTGATTCAAAATGTGTAAAGTATAAGGCTTATCGAGGCCTAAACCCTAACACATGTGATACCCACTTCAAATTTACTGTTATTTTTGTGATCTTACTTTGAATCTTCTCTAATTCTATTACAAGGGTTTGGGGAGGCAGTAACCAGAACAATATATACTATTCTGTCTTTAATGGATTGAATCATGTTCCTCCAAAAGATATGTTCCTGTCCTAATCCTTAGTCCCATGAATGTGATCCTCTTTGAAAATAGGACCACTGAAGATGTTATTAGTGAAAATGAGTGAGGTCAAACTAGATTAGGGTGGGCCTTAATCCAATATGGTTGGTGCCCTTTTAAGGGAACTGGACACAGAGAGTAGAGAGAAGGTGGCCATGCAACAGAGGCAGAGATTGAGTTATGCCACAAGCCACTGCCAAGACCTTACAGACTTCAGAGGAAGCATGACCCTTTCAGATTTCTATCCTTCAGAACTGTGACACAATAAATTCCTGTTGTTTTAAGTCACGCAGCCTGTGGTACTTTGTTATGACAGCCCAAAATAAAAGACAATTTAATGAATCAACTTATTGATTCATTAAATTCTTGTGAAAATAAAGTACAACACTGAGCTCATGCTTATGGAATTCACTGGTTTTACTATATTCTCCATCACAATGAAGAAACTGGCTTGAATTTGAAGATCCAATTACAGTATCAGCTGACTGGCAACACCTTTAAGAGCTGGGGTAAGGTTCTCTAGGATGAAATATATAGTCTAAATCAAAGACAAGTTTATGGTGCTACTTCTCCCATAGCCAGGATTCACAGGTCCAAGAATCAGAGGTTGAAATGGAATTGACTCTTTCCCATATGAAAATGTGATCTTTGCATCTCTGTAGACCTTAGATCCCAAGGGAGGCATATTATTACCAGGGAATACTGAATGCTTCCATTGAATTGGAAGTTGATATTGCTTCTCAGGCCAGTGTACCAACAGGCAAACAATGGGGTTACTGTAGTGGCTAGAATGATAATTTCTATTTATTAAGGGGAAAGTTGGCTGTTACTATACAAGGTATATAAGGAGAAGTATGAGGAAAGTTAAATCATGCTAAACAGAAGCATGATTTTGTTATTGTCTTTATTTGAAAATTAAATATATTTTTAATAAAAAGGATTTTAAGTGCCAAATTGTCAATATCATAAATTTCTTTTATGTCAAATTTGCTAAACTAAAAGGAATTCTCCCAATTCCCTCTTCCTGCATGGTTCTCTATTAAGAGTGACTACAAAATAAATTTGCATGAGATTTGAAGGCATCCTTGAGGAAGCAGCCATGTTTATGGTCAGAATATTGGAGTAGGATCAAACAATGTCACATCTCACACACATTGTGCTACATCTGCTGGCTCTTCTTGTTGGCCTTGGGCAGGCACTGACCCCACAACTCCTCTAGATCCTACCACATCTCCTCAGCTCTACAAATCCTGGGTGAAGTTCATGGAGGTAGTGAGAGACCAATAAAGGTTCTGGTAAGAGACAGTTAAGTTTTCCAGTTCATCTATCTAGGTTCCACATCATTGTCATAAATTCCAGTTGTCAAAAAAAAAGGAAAATCTAGTTTGTCTTGCTGTCCCCTGCTTCAAGTCCATCTTATGTTCTTGATTGGCTTCAATCCCAGCACCAGATTCAGAAACAACAGACTACCCAGATTTTACAACTATATAAGGTCTACAACTGTAATAAAACCATCAAATCACTCAGAGGTTCTGCTTCCTTGAGAGACCTAACTGATGCAATTGTTTTCTACTTTTGGCTGCCAGTCCCTAAATTTTAATGATGGTCTCAAAGTTTCTGCTCTTATGGAGATTGAAATTTTGTCATGTAAACAGAAGTTGTACATTAAGAACATAAAGGTACCAATACCTAGTGGCCTTGATAATTACAAAAGCAGGCGATAGAGCAGATTTGAAATCAATGGGACTTTTCCTCATGTAATGGCCTATCATTTGTGTTCACATTTACATTTGCTGTTGATTGATAGACATAGCCCAGAGTCCAAATTCAGGTCAAATGGGTATTTTCAGTAACAGCCTTCCCCTCGTCCTCCTAATTCAACTGTTCCCAAATGTGGAACTTGGATGCCTCTTACCTGAATTCCTCTAATGCTTAAGAGCACCATTTGAGAACTACCTCTACCATCCTATGGAAGCTGTCCCTCTCTGCTCAGATCATATTACAGGGATCTTTCTTTCTATGAAAGCATATGTGATGATGACATTTAAAAGTGTATCTGCCAAAGTTCTGGTCTTTTTCTTCCTGGGTGAATCTGGAGGCCAAGTAGCCTGGAATGATTTTAGTGGTGACCACACTCACTGGTTTATAAGTGGAGATAGATGTTAGATCTATATCTACGCATTTACCAACTTGACAGTCTCTCTCTTACTGCCTTTGGACTTTATTTGAGCCATTTCATCTGTTGTTATAATTTGTACAAAGGTGTTTGAAAGACCCAAGTTAGGTAATTGAATTATTATTCCCATCTTCTCTTTTTTGTTTTTGACTACTTGTATGTAAAATTCTGAATATGGTATGTTAAAAATCATGATTTTTGCTAACACATATATTGGATTCTTATTGTTTTTATTTTAGTTTCTGAATATAATACTATTTAGTTTATAAATGCTTATTTTCCTAGGTTTCCTGAGTGGACTGTATATTTTATCATTATGAAACATCTTTTCTTACTTATGCTTTTTACCTTGAATTTAACTTTATCTAACATGATTATTTACACTCCCATTTTTGTATGTTCACATTTCCTAGGATACCCCTGCTCTCTCTTATTATATCTATCATCCCCCAAAATAAAAGTTAATATTCTTTTTTTAAATTAAAATAAGTGTTTAAAGATATTTAGATTATACAAATGCCACATAAAAATATATAGGGGATTCCCATATTCCCCGTTCCCCACACCTCCCACATTTGCCTACATTAACAACATCTTTCATTAAGTGAGGTACATTCATTGCAATTGATGAACACATTTTGGAGCATTGCTACTAAGCATGGATTAAAGTTTACATTGTAGTTTACACTCTCTCCCACACAATACTGTCCGTTATGGCAAGATTTATAATGGCTTGTATCTGTCATTGCAATGTCATTCAGGACAATTCCTAAGTCCCCAAAATGCCCCTGTATTACACCTGTTTTTCCCTTTCCCTGTCCTCAGAACCTCCAGTGGTCACTGTCTCCACATCAATGATATAATTTCTTCCATTGCTAGAATCACAGTAAGTCTATAGTAGAATACCAGTAAGTCTGCTTTAGTCCATAGTTCATTCCCCAATCCTGAGGATTATGGGATGGTGATATCCACTCAACCTCTAATTGAGAGGGGGCTGTGATCTCATGGGGCTGATGGATAGGACTCTCTTGCTTGCAGTTGTAGAATCTCTTGGTTCCTTTGTATGGCAGTTGTCCATTATCATCTCCATGTTAGTTGTCCTGGGTGAGACCAATGAACTGGAGAGTAGGTGCTGCAACTCCATTGAGATTCAGAGCCCAGCTGACACATGGACAGTCCAAAGATTTAAGTCCCTTGAACATATACCTACCAACTATAGTACTAATTATAGGTTCAAATAGAAGGACAGAACAGCTAAGTGTAGGGAAACCACAACTGAGTCCAACTCCATCACTCTGGGGAGCAAAAATTCCAAAGTAGAGCCCACTGGCAAGGCAACAAACTTCTGAGCTATCTGCCCTGACTGTAGTGTTTGGATCTCTCCAGAGCCCTCAGGAGCCCTGCTATTTGGGGTAGTATCTACTTTGGCAGTCAATGAGATCCGGCTGAGACGTGAATAAGTGTAACCTCTGGAATGACCTCCCAACTCACTTCTAAGTCTTTTATTCATATAAAATTGTCTTTACCTTTTCTCCCTTTTGGTCAAGGTCGTTTTCCAGTTGCATTGCTAGTTGGTGCTTGGTAGTAATCCCTCAGTGCAAGGGAGGGTCATCCCCGGGACTCATGTCCCACGCTGGGGGGAAGGTAATGTATTTATATGCTGAGTTTGGCTTAGAGAGAGGCCACATTTGAGCAACAAGGAGGCTCTCAGGAGGCAACTCTTAGGCTCCCTATAATACTAGGCTAAGTTTCAATTTCAAGAGTAAAGGTTCATACACACAGTCATCAATATCAAGGACCCATCAATGGACCATCCTCCTTCACTAGCCATTACCCCTGTACTTGGGGGATTCTTGCTGATCCATTAGAGAATGTGACAGAGTTCACCAGGATGGGAATTTGATATTCCTTCGGTTATTGTGTGAATCTCCACCCACCGTGACAATGCCCCATGAACATTTGAACATATTTATATGCCTTATATGCATGCCCAGGTGAGCTCTCTCCCATGTATCCCCCATACCTGACACCCCACCCCAATGATCCTCCCCTGCCACAGTTGTAACCCTTCTATGATCCAAAACTTCTTCAGAAATGAAGCCAATAAAATAGCCAAATACAATTAATAAGAAAATGAAATAATAATGATAGTTTTAAAAATAAGAAATAAAATACAAAAATTTTTTAAATAAAAATTTGGGATAATAAATAATGAAAAAATCCTAAAATTTTTTTTTTGACATTTTGCCTTTCATCACAGTAAGATCTATATGTACAGTGACATTTTCTTCCATTTATTCCCCCAGTGTCTTACTTTTTCATTTTGTTCTCTAAGAAGTGTTAGGTTATAGAAAAGTCACATACTGAATACAGGGGACTCCAATATACCAACACTCTCACCCTTTTCCCCCTTCCCCTATTAATAACATTTTATATGCAGATGGTACATTTGTTACAACTGATGTACAAATATTGAAACATAGCTACCAACCATGGTAAATGGTTTACATTTTGGACTACACACTTTTATATACTTTGATGCAGTTCAACATGGCCTGTATCCATCATAGCAAGATCATGTAGAACACTTCCCTCTCCCCCAAAATGCCCCCTGTTCCATCTATTCTATGGCTCCCTCCCCCTCCCCTTGGGACCCATGGCAACCGCCAGTCTTCACTCCTTGAAGGACAAGGTTTATACTTGCAACAACACTGAGGGCTTGACACACTGGTCTGTCCTCCCCTATTAGGCTCTGCCCATGCTCTCGAGAGACTCCCGCCTCTTTGTGTGAGAACATAGCAGGCCTCCCCAGAATGAGAGTCCACTACCTTGCCGTTAATTATGTGGGTCTCTACCCACTGATATATCACTATGGCAAGATGAACACTCACACACTACCTAGAAGCCTGCCCCAGGTGCTCACTCTCCCAAATGCCCCTCCACATCCAACACCCCAAACCAGCAACCCTCACTTGCCATATTGCCAAAAGAGCATTCCCAACATTGTAGTTTCAACCATGTACCTGCCAATCCCCAGTGTTCACCTGCTCTCTCCCCCAACCCCTCCCCCAGTTCCATGGGCAGTCCAACTCACCCTCCTCACCCTACTCCCCTGACAAACCAGCACCACCCAACCCAACACTATCATTACACCACTGTCATGTCCCTCCACTATACAACTACACACTTCCACCTAATCATAGATTTTGCCCATATGGGTGTTGGCTCACAACCTTCTTCTCCCATTCTATTTCCTGTAAACCTATCTTCCAGACTCTAGCTCTGTGAGTCTGCTCAATTTGCTTAATTCATATCAGTGAGGTCATGTAATATTTGTCCTTCAGTGCCTGGCTTTCTTCACTCAACATAAGGTCCTCAAGATTCATCCATGTTATCCCGTGTGTTAATACTGTATTCCTTCTTACAGCTGAGTAATATTCCATTGTATGTATATACCACAATTTGTTTATCTATTCATCTGTTGAAGGGCATTTGGGTTGATTCCAACTTTTGACAATAGTGAATAATGCCTCTATGAACATTGGTGTGCATATATCTGTTTGTGTCCTTGCTTTCAGTTCTTCTGGAATTGCTGGATTGTATGACAGTTCTATAGTTAGTTTTCTGAGGAACTGCCAAACTGTCCTCCACAATTCTACATTCCCACCAGCAGTGGATGAGGGTTCCCTTTCCTCCACATCCTCTCCAACAGTTGTAGTCCTCTGTTTTTTTAATAGCCACCAGTCTATTAAATGGGTGTAAGATGATATCTCATTGCAGTTTTGATTTGCATTTCCCTAATAGCTAGTGATGTTGAGCATCTTTTCATGTGCTTTTTTAGCCATTTGTATTTCTTCTTTGAAGAAGTGTCTATTCAAATCACTTGCCCATTTTTAAAATGGGTTGTTTGTCTTTTTATTGTTGATGTGTAGGATTTCTTTATACATGCTAGGTATTAGGCTCCTATCAGATATGTGATTACCAAGTATTTTCTCCCATCGAGTAGGCTGCCTTTTCACTTTCTTTACAAACTCCTTTGAGTTGCAGAAGTTGTTAATTTTGAAGAAGTCCCATTTATCTATTTTTTCTTTCATTGCTCGTGCTTTGGGTGTAAAGTTCATGAAACCATTTCCTAATACAAGATCCTGTAGATGCTTCCCTACATTACCTTCAACAGTCTTTATGGTCTTGGCTCTTATGTTAAGATCTTTGATCCATCTTGAATTTATTTTTGCATGTGATGTGAGATGGTGTTACTCTTTCATTCTTTTTGATATGGATATCCAGTTCTCCAAGAACCATTTGTTGAAATCGCCATTCTCTCCTAGTTGAATGGGCTTGGTGGCCTTGTCGAATATCAGTTGCCCTTATATACAAGGATCTATATCAGAACTCTGAGTTCAGTTCCATTGATCAGTTTGTCTATCCTTGTGCCAATATCATGCAGTTTTGACCACTGTAGCTTTGTCGTATGTTTTACAGTCAGGTAGTGTGATTCCTCCAATTTCATTTTTCTTTTTCAATGTCTCTTTGGCTATTCAGGGCCTCTTGCCCTTCCAAATAAATTTCATAGTTAGTTTTTCCAATTCAGTAAAAAATCCTGTGTGGTGATTTTTATTGGGATTGCATTAAATCTGTAGATCAGTTTGGGTAGGACAGAGATCTTGTTTAGTCTTTCAATCCATGAACAGGGAATATTCTTCCATTTATTTAAGTCTTCTTTGATTTCCTTTAACAGTGTTGTGTAGTTTTCTGCATATAAGTCATTTACATCTTTAGTTAAATTTGTTCCTAGGTATTTGATTATTTTAGTTGCTATTGTAAATGGGATTTTTTTCTTGATTTCCTCCTCAGATTGCTCATTATTGGTGTAGGAGAAATGCTACTGATTTTGCACGTTGATCTTATAACCTGTGACTTTACTGAACTCATTTATAAGCTCTAGAAACTTTGTTGTAGATTTCTCAGGGATTTCTACATATAGGATCATGTCATGTGCAAATTGTGAAATTTTTACTTTTTCTTTTCCAATTTGGCTGCCTTTTATATCTTTTACTTGCCTAAGTGCTTGAGCAAGTACTTCTAACACAACTTTAAATAAAAGCAGTGAAACTGGACATCCTTATCTTATTCTCCTGTCTTAGAGGGAAAGCTTTTAGGATTTCACCATTGAATGTGATGTTAGCGGTGGGTTTTTCATATACACCCTTTATCATGTTGAGGAAGTTTCCTTCTATTCCTATCTTTTGTAGTGTTTTTATCAGGAAAAGGTGCTGTATTTTGTCGAATGGTTTTTTCTGCATCTATAGAGATGATCATGTGGTTTTTTTTCTTTTGATCTGTTTATGTGGTGTATTACATTGATTGATTTTCTTATGTTGAACCATACTTGCACACCAGGGATGAAACCCACTTGGTCATAGTGTATAATTCATTTGATGTGTTGTTGAATATGGTTATCAAGTACTTTGTTGAGGATTTTAGCATCTAGGTTCATTAAAGAGATTGGTCTATAGTTTTCCTTTCTTGTGGCATCTTTGTTTGGCTTTGGTATTAGCATCACAGAATGGCATCATAGAATGAATTAGGCAATGTTCCCTCTACGTCTATTTTTTTTTTTAAGAATTTAAGCAGCATTGGTGTTAGTTTTTTCAGGAATGTTTGGTAGAATTCACCTGTGAAGCCATCTGCTCTTGGGCACTTCTTAGTTGGGAGGTTTTGGGTGACTAATTCTATCTCATTACTTGTGATTGGTCTGTTGAGTTCATCAATTTCTTCTTTTGACAATGTAGGCTGCTTGTGTTTTTCTAGGAATTTGTCTGTTTCCTCTAAATTATCCATCTTGTTGGCATATAATTTTTCAAAGTATCCTCTAATGATACTCTATTTCTCTGGGGTCAATGGTGATAGCACCTTCCTCATTACTTATTTTATGTATTTGCATCTTCTCTCTTTTTTTCTTTGTTAGTCTAGCTAAGGGTTTGTCATTTTTATTAATCTTCTCGAAGAACCAGCTTTTGGTTTTGTTTATTTTTTCTAGTGCTTTTTTTAATTTTCAATTTCATTTAGTTCTGTTCTAATCTTGGTAATTTCTTTTTTCTACTTTCCTTGGGGTTAGATTGTTGTTCTTTTTCTAATTCCTCCAGTTGTGCAGTTAGGTCTTTGATTTTAGCTCTTTCTTAATATAGGCATTTATGGCTATGAATTTCCCTCTTTGTACAGCTTTTGTTGCATCCCATAGATTTTGATACGTTGTCTTGTCATTTTCATTTGTTTCAAGGTAGTCACTGATTTATTTTGAGATTTCTTTCTTGACCCACTGTTTGTCTAAGCGTGTGTTGTTTAACTTCCATATCTTTGTGCCTAATCTTGTTCTTTGCCCCTTACTGATTTCCAGCTTCATTCAATTGTGATCAGAGAAATTACTTTGTGTAGTTTTGATCTTTCTGAATTCATTGAAAGTTGTTCTGTAGCCTAGCACATGGTCTATCCTGGAGAATGGTCCATGTGCACTCAGGGAGAATGTATATCCCACTGTATTTAGGTGTAATGTTCTGTATATGTCTATTAGGTCTAATGTATTATTCAAAGTCTTTGTTTCTTTACTGATTCTCTGTCAAGATGTTCTGTCTAATGGTGACAATGGTGTATTAAAGTCCCCCACTGTAATTGTAGAAGCATCTATTTCTCCACTTAGTTTTTCCAGTGTTTGCCTTGTGTATTTTGATGCACCCTGCCTGGTTAGATGCATAAATGTTTATGATTGTTCTTTTTTTTTTTGATAGATTACCCCTTTTAAAATATATAGTGTCCTTCTTTGTCTCTTACAATAGTTTTGCAGTTAAAGTCTATTTTATCCAATATTAGTATAGCTACTCCTGCCCTTTTTTGGTTATTGTTTTCTTGAAAAATTGTTTTCCAACCATTCACTTTCAGCATCCTTGCATTCCTGGGTCTAAGGTGGGTTTCTTGCAGAAAGCATATAGTTGAGTCATATATCCTTATCCATTCTGCCACTCTGTGTCTCTTGACTGGTGAGTTTAATCCATTAGCATTCAAGTTATTATTGTTAAGGAATTATTTACATTAGCCATATTTTCTTTAGGATTATGTATGCCATATGCTGTTTTTATCTCTCTTTTTATGTTTTTAGTTGTTCTTATTCTCTCCTCCAAATCTCTCTTCTGTTTTTCCCTTTCAACCTGCAGAAATCCCTTTAGTATTTCATGAAGCGCAGGTTTGTTATTGACATATTCTCTTAATTTTTGTTTATCTGTAAAATTTTTGAGCTCTCCCTCATTTTTGAATGCCAACTTTGCTGGATAGAGAATTCTTGGCTGCAAGTTTTTTTCTTTGTTTGTTTTTTTTAGCACCTTAACTATATCATTCCACTGCCTTCTTGCCTCCATGGTTTCAGATGAGAAATCAGCACTTACCCTTATTGAGCTTCTCTTTTTGTGATGGTTCTCTTTTCTCTCCTTTCTTTTTTCTCTTGCTGATTTCAGTATTCCCAATGCTCAATTTTTGAGCATTGGACAATCTGACAACTATATGTCTTGGAGTAGGCCTGTTAGGATTTATACTGTTTGGGGTGCCCTGTGCTTCCTGGACATGTACATCCATCTCCCTCAATAGGTTTGGGAAGTTTTCAGCCATTATTTCCTCCAACACTCCTCCTGTCCCCTTTCCCTTCTCTTCTCCCTCTGGGATGCCTATAATGTGTGTGTTTGTGCATTTTGTGTTGTCATTCAAATCCCAAGTCTCTGCTGAATTTTTTCTACCTTTTTATATATGTTCTACTATCTGTTTGATTTCAGGTGTACTGTCTTCCACATTACTGATTCTTTCTTCTGCCTGTTCAAATCTGCTGTTCTGTGCTTCCAGTGTATTCTTGATTTCTTGGATTTTGCAATTCATCACCATCATATCTGTTATCTTTTCATGTATGTTTACAATTTCTTCAGTATGTTCTCCCAGTGTCTCCTTAATATCCTTAATCTCTTCCTTTACTTCATTAAGTTGATTCATGACATTTGTTTGGACATCTCTGATTAGTTGTTCCATGTTCTGAATCTCCTCCTGGTTTTTAGTTTGCTCATTGAACTGGGCCATGTCTTCCTGTTTCTTAGCATGGCTTGTAATTTTTTGTTGGTGTCTAAGCATCTGTTTATCTTGATGGGTTTATTCAGTTGATTAGCTTCTCTCTCTGTTCTGTGGTTTTATTTTGTTGTTGCTTTTGTGTTTGGTAAGGTTTCACTTTGAAACTTTGTTCCTCTTATTCTATTTCTTTGTTGTCTATGTTCCTTGTTTTGGCTTCTTCATTTCTCTGACCCTCACTCTTCTGGGAGTTGTGAAGCAGTGTCCTGGTTTGCTCTACCCCAAAGCAGGTCCCCAAGGAAGTCTCTGGCTTTTTCTCTATTATTTTAGTGAGAGCTGAGCTTCATCTGCCTAACCCGTCGGCCATGTTCCCATAATCCCATTTCAAAGTTAATATTCTTGATAATGAATTACAGAAAATTTGATCATAATTCTGAATTAACTGGTAGTAAAGGAGACTAACAGACTTTAGGAAGATTTCTTTAGCAAATTCTCTTAATTTTGGTATCTCCATATATTTACTATATTAGTCAACCATAGATCATTCATTCATTCATTCATTCATTACTTCTTTCAATAAAAGTTTGTTGAGTATCTCATATATCACAAGTATCATTCTTTTGGTGATTTAGTAGTGGAAAAAAAGATAAATTCCTTACATTTATAGACTTTACACTCTCTAAGGGGCAAACAGATAATAAACAAACAAATGCAATAAAATCAGGTAATAACAGTTTGAAGAAAAATAACATGATTAAGGGAGTAACAAATTACATGGGATTGGAAGACTTCTCTGGTGATATGATATTTGAACAAGTACCTGAATAAAATGAAGAATCGAGCCAAGTGAATAATTGGGGGATAAGCATTCCAATCAGAGGAAGTAGCACATGAAAAAGTCCTGAGAAAGAAACAAGCTTGGCATGTTTTAGAAACAGCAAGGCCAGTATAGCAACAGGGAAAGTGAGGGGGCAATGAATTATACAAAACCCTGATCAGTTAGCGCCTTGCATGCAAAGTAATGAATTTGGATTATTTCTGAAGTGGGAAACCACAGGCAGATTTTGAGTAATCTAGAGACTTGATGCCATTAAAGTTTTGTCTGTGTAGAGGAAAACAGACTATAAGGGAACAAAAATGGAGGAAGGAAGACCAGTTAGGAGTGAGACTATATTTGAAACTATGATAATATATATGCCAGGACTTAAGTAATTGCTTCATATACATTTTTCTACATAATTTCATTACATTAATGCAAAATAGATAATATCATTCTCTAGTAAAATGAAGCAGAGGCTAAATAAATTGCATGAGGTTATACATCTAGGAAGTGGTAGACCTGGGGATTGAATTAAGTGTTAGTGACCTCAAAACCCATATACTGCCCTATACACTTTGCCTTTAGGTCAGTTTCACAAACAATGGCATCAGTTTTCTTTCCATTTTAATGTGTTTCTCATTTGCTATATAATACTCATTTAGGTATCTTATTACCTCACTGCTTTCTTTCAAAGTAAGGATCTTATCAAACCAAATTTATATTTTGTAGCTATTTGGAATTTTAAATATTTGCTAGGAAGAAGAAAGATTAAGTGTAAAATCTTTATTTAGAGCAGATGAGTACTACATTCTTTCAAAATTGTGTGGTATATACTAAAGCAAGTGATATAATCCATGAGAAGTCATGGGTAACTTTTGAAGTACGCATAATAAATGGCAAATAAGCAACACAGAAAATCCAAAAATCCTTTAGGCTCTATTTGTATCTTATCTAAATTATTAATTAAATCCAGATATAAATTGCCTATATTTGTGTGATGATGCATTTGAAAAAAAAGATGAGTAATTCTGTACTTGGCTTTTAGGAGTAAATGTACCATTATGGGAAAATGCATAGATTAGCATCCTTTTTGGCATGTTCTAAAAATGATACTATTTTTATGAGAAAGCTGCAAATGCACAAAATGTACAGAAAAATCGTTTGGCAAGAAGCTCAATCCTGAACTCTGGTGTATGGCTGTGATTCAAACTTCCTTATTGTTTCCATAGTTTCAAAGTCACTTTTACTTCACAGTAAATACTTGATTTTTTTGTTGTTGTTCAAAGGCTTTTCAATACCCTCAAGAAATTATCAGCAGGAGCGAGAAGCCCACTTCTGGAGAGAACTGTTAACTAGTTCAAGAGTGAGTTGATGAAAAAGGCAACAGCAGGAATCTTGGTCTTGCTTGTAGTTAGACTTCTTAAAGGTTTAAGCAAATAAGCCTTTCCGTTTTGGTAGATTCTGTGTAAATTGCTCATTATCAAATATATGTGTAGTATAAAGATACAGGTTGCTTCCTTGCGTACACCTGCGTAGAAACAGGCCTTACAATTAGAAGATTCTTTGATAAGCATGTGAGGTGATACAAAGTTGTATAAGACATGGACCCCTTCCATCTACTTTTTGAGTACATAAGGCAAAATTAATATAACTATCTCTGTAACATAAGCGTTTTCTGAATAATTCAAAATTCTATAGGAAGACAAAATTACAAGAAGGCACTTTCACCTGGGGGATAAGAGCTAGTGACTGGGAATGGGGAAGGCATAGCCATCCTGTATTGTGATATGGCTGCACAATAACAGATACACAATAATAGCTATACAATAATATAGTAGATAAGTGAATAAAGGAAAGAGAAACTAAATTCAGCAAGAAAGAGAGTAAACAATATCACAAAGACAAAAAATTAAGTCAGAAAATTAGGACAGTCAACATAAAAATGGAGACAATGTGCAAGAGATAAAAATAAAACAAATTATATAAGAAGGAAATTAAGATAATTATCTGTTAAGGAATCAGAGTGGAATACTAGAATTGTACCTAAATTGAAAATAGTGGGTTTAAAATTATATTAGGGATATAAGTAGAAGGTTTGATCTCTTGATCAACAATAAATAATTTAAAACTTTTAGAAAAAACAGAACCTTTCTGCAACTATCTCACCAGACACCAGACACATATTGGGAAGAAATATTGACTAAGCTGGAGAGGGATAAGCTCTTAAAGCAAAAGATTTTGACACAACCCAAGAAATGACTTTCTAACAGCAGAAGCTGATAATAAATAAATAATAGTGGCCACTATGTTACTGAAAGCATTCAAGCAGAGCTTAGATGATATGTGAGGAGAGTTGTAGAGGCAGTTCCTTTCAGGGACTGAAAAGATGGAATAAGTAGATGACTGCTGTGCTTCATTTCAAATGTAAGAAATTTTCCTATCATGTATAATGCTTTTCCTGATTATATTTTTTTGTTAAAAATTTTCATTTATTTCCCTTTGTTTCCTGTAAAAATCAGAAGCAAAATCTATCACTGCATACTATTTACTGCAATACAAATTTATGATCAAGAAATGAAGAGTTGAAAACAACTGCTCCTTCAGGAGATAAAATCTCATTAAATATGCAACTTGTATCAAAAATTTCATGCCATTATAATACTTTTTCTTGTTACAGAATTAAAATATGTTCATTGTGCAATATTTGGAAGATTCAGATAATATAACTTATTCTGTGAGCCAGGATGGGAAATTGTTTTTCTCTTCTTATTCTTCCCCTTTCATTCTGGAACAGAGGATTAATAGAGTGCATTTTCTAGAGGTCAGGGTCATTGTGTTTTAGAATCCAAACAGGAGGCAGACATTGTAGCTGGATACAGGTCTTCTATGAAGCACCCCACACACACACACTTCCCCTCTAACTCCTATCCTTACTCCAGCACAGGAAGGCCCCAAGATGTAGGTTAGGCATGGGGGTGGAAGGAGGTGAAGTATCAGCAGGCATTGGGGTCAGAAGAGGCTCTTTAGATCTCTAGCTCAGAGCACCAACACATTGATACTTCACATATATGCCCAGATAAAAATCTGTTCCTTGGAGGACTTGTGTTGAAGAATTACTATAATTTGAGACAGGAATCCAGTATTACTTGGTCCCCTGACCAAATATTATCAACAAGCACCATAACCTCACTCTGATCCTAACAACTCTCTATACCCAGAGATAACCTGTGGAACACTTTAGTGAAAAGTCTATCTACTTTCCATGATATGAATTCAGAAAGTTTTTTTTAAATGAAACCTTCCAAAATACATATTTTTAGAATTATTTTAACAATTTAAGGTAAGTTACTTTCCCATGGTATTAGATATATTTTATAACATCATTTAAAAAAGTTTCTTGGTGACTATACCCAATTAATGGACAAATGGGATGGTGCTTCTTGTTAGGGTCCATTTTCCTTTTTCCTGAAAATTTAACCCTGATTTTGTTTGGGGTTGCAATGTGCTTAGCCCCCAGGAAATGATTCAAGAGTGTTCCAAACTAATTTTGGAAATTGTATCTGTTTTTCCAGATACCCAGTTCCCTAGTCTCCTTACAGCTAGAATTTGCCATGTGACCCACTTCTGGTCAATGGGAGGTAAGACCAAGACAGCTGGGATTGGAAGGCTTCTGGGAAATATTATCCCTCCCCATAATGGATGGAGATCCATCCATTACCATCCACTTCATTCTGTCCACACATTTTGCTTGGATCTTTGGCAATGGCTTTATGACCAAGAGATACAAGACTGAGAAAATGCTGTCACAATGAGGATGGCAGAGGAGGATAGAAAAAAGCCAGATTTCTTAAGAGATCATAAAGCCACTGAACCAAAGCATGAATGGACTACCGCCAGAATCTCAATAGTATTATCTGTGTTTTACAGATAAATACAATCTATCATGTTTCATACCTCATAAAAGTGATAGCTGGAAAATGTGCTTACTAAAATTTCTTCTCACTTGGAAGATCCTCCCAACTCCTTGTTTGTGCACTTGTGATAAATCACCTTCACGCTGAGAGACATGTTTCTCCTGTGGGGCTCCGGATTGGACTAGCCCTTCTATTGGAAATAGCTGTGCTTATGGTAACAAAAGCAGAACTGTGGTGATCATTCATATAGCTGAGTCTTTAATCACATCCATGATTATTTCTTTATAATACATTCCTTATGAAAGAATTACTGATTCATAGGGGATGCAAAACACTAAGGCTTTTTTGATATGTACATTGACAAATTTCTCTCAAGAAAGATTGTGCAATTTAAGCTTCAATAAGCACTATAGAAACTCTTTTAAAAAAGAAATTGTACCAAAAATGCTAATTTTACCTAAGAAGAGCCTACATCTCTGCAACTGCCTGAAAAGTTCAGCAAAATCTCATGAGAAAATAGAGTGTTAATAAAGTGTGGTAAATACAATCAAATATATAGAATGTCATGAAAGACATCTTCAATCTGTAAATGCATAAGTAAATAATCTAAGTTTCTACGTTTATATACACCTGGTAGAACTATCAAGTGACAATGCTGTTTCAGTTTCAGAGTTTAAGTTTGCCAATTAGCACATGCAGGAAGAGTCACTCCATAGCCAGGTCTATTTACTCTGTGGCTAATGTGCTTGTCACCTGAACACTGTCAGGAGCACGTGAAAAAATAAGACTGTTCCTGGAATTCTGTGCATTGACAGTGCTGAATTTCTGACTTAATACCCCTCGCTTCCCCATCTGCCCGGTTTGCCTTCCCTAGTAGTGGTCATTCCAAAGAGTTATAAAGCCAAACAACAGCAATAGAATACTAAGTGCAGTGAAATGATAGGAAATATACTGTAGGCTGATTATGCCAACAGAGCTCAAATTAATGACACAGCAGAACCCCATTATCAGTTTAGTTAACTGAGAGGTACAGAATGTCCTTTTGAGAAATTTTTGTTTGTTGCACTTTACATATAGATCCATTTGACAAGTCTGACTTTCTGTGTACTCCACTATAACTATTCCTAATATCTAAATGCTTATGCTAAGAAATACTCAAAGAAAAATTCTGTGCCATGGAAAGTCATTCCTCCTAAAGAACATTTTATTTCCAGTTTCCTTTGGGCTAAGTTAACAGCAGGAATACATTGGCATTTCCAAATATCTATCCATATTAAAAAGACAAGCTCATTCCTACTATTCCTAACTGTTCTCTTTAATACAATGAGCCTATTTATTTCTACTACATATGAATTCTGCATATCTGATACATCAATCTGGGTTAGGAAAGACCTTGGATTTAGAACAAGTATCATGAACAATCTGTTATTTATTTTATAACCACTTAATAGCTTGACATAAGTGTGAAAGATAACTACATATGTGGTCTCAGGTATAATAAAGCCAAGAAGAGGAAAAGAATATGCATCTTGTTCTATTATTATTATTTTTCAAAGAAATGTACTAAGTGTCCACTGTATGCTTGTTACTGCAAGGTAGCAACATGGTACTTGACCTTGAGATGTTTAAAAATTGAGAGGAGAGGGCAAGTACATAAGGAAAGTTTACCATTTAAGTCAGTGTATGCTAAGTGCCAAATGAGTACTAGAGATAACTGATAATAGAGGATCCTTCAAAAGATCTTCTCTTGGATTGTTGCTTTCCATAATACAGGTCTCAGATCAAGGATTTCCTTCTCTGAGAGTCATTTCTTCATCAATCTACCTAACGTAACCCCTTAACCACCATTCACTATGTTCTCCATAACATTTCTTGCTATCTAAAGGTCACGTCATTTATTTATTCATTTGCATCATTTTCTATCACCTCCACAGAATATGTTTCATGAGAGCTGGGTCCAGAGCACCATTCTGGGTACTGGATATTAATAAACTAAATAGATGAAATACTATACCTGTCCCTGAGGGACTAAAGAAGTATTTGCAATTAAAATGTAAGTTATTTATATATTCATTAATCGAACAGATATTTAAGTGCCTGCTATATTCCAGGCACTATTACAAGATAACATGGAACACATTGGTGAACAAGATAACATGGTCCCTACTCTCACAGAACTTACATTCTGTAAGGGGAGAGAAATAATTTAACAGGTGTAAACAATATAATGAATATAAAATGGAATGACTCAATTGACTGGAATTGCAGAGCAAATTTGATTTGGTTGGTCAAGAAAAGTCAGGCAGAAATAAACTAGGTCTGTTTGAGGAGCAGCAACAAGGTGAGTGTCTAGGTCAGGTATATGAGACACTGGTGAGACAGGTGAGCATGAGAGGAGTCAGGTGTTTGATTTCATGGGGCCTGGAGAGCTATGGATAAGGTGTGGGTTTTATCCAAAGTGTGATAGAAATCTATCGAGAGGTTTCAACTCTTCTGTTTTATGAATTATGTTCGGAAATGGTTACTTTGGCTGCTATGTGGTAAATGGACTGTAGGGAGACAAAGCAAGAAGTGAGAGATTAGTTAGGGGGCTATTGCAGAAGCCCAGATGAGAGATGGTTGTGGCTTTGCTGAGGGTGGTAGCAGTAGAAGTGATGAGAAAGATATGGGTTATGAAAATAATTTGGAGCTAGAGTTAACACTACTAGCTGTTAGCTGGAATATAGAGGTGATGGAAAATAAGAAATCTGGACAAAATTTTAGGTTTCTTCATGACCTCTTATAAAATAAAAGCAAATTATATAGATTGGATGACAATTCTTCAATTAAGAAAAATTTGCTGGATGTTTTATAGATTAGGGTAGGTAAGTGTTTGGAATAGATATTTAAGTTTTCTTACAACCTCGATTGCTTATGATTCTAATGCTTTAAAAATATTTGGCATGCCATTAAACTGTCTTTTGTTTTAAAACTTGGAATTGAATGTTTTATTTCAAATTCAACAGTTTAAAAATGTTAGGGCAGAGCTGCTAGTCTGCTGTTGGTTCATCAGTCCCAGGAATTGAGCCCCCACAGTGACAGCATCACTTGGGATGAGGATGGGGACTCCATCCATACTAGACACAGTTTGTGAGTTTTCCAACTTTACATAACAACACTCTGATTAAAACAATCATTAACATTTTTCTGGCTTCCCCTTATATTCCAGGCTAGGTGCTAAATGCTTTACATATGTTATCATGCATTAGGCATGAAAATATATCCTTCTCTTATAGATCCTGCAACTAAGTCTAAGGGGGCATTAACTTTGCCAAGATCTCAGAAATATGAAGTGACATACTGGAGTTTTAACCCAGATCTGCCTAACTGCCAGAGCAGTTCTTAAACCCTAATTTGTATTGCCTCTTCTCTGATTAAAGAACTTCAATTAATAAAAAGTAAGGATTGTGAGAAGAATAAAAAAAATAGGGTAGATCATATAAATATTTCTATTTCATTTTAATTTAATTTATTAGAAATTCATTTTAGTATGAATATTGTAAAAATGTGTGTGTGTGTGTGTTTATCTTGACTGGGATAGAATCAAAATCTCTTCATAGTAAAAAAGGCAAGAATTTCTTGCCATGGGTGACTCTGGTGATTTCAAATCCACCCAAGTCTTCTTATTATACATCAATACTTTTGGCTTATTGGAGAAGAATCTTCCTCAAAGCCAAAATAAGAGAATTCTTAAACAAAAAAAGGGGCCGCCATTTTTATTGCTTGCTCTATGTTCCCATATATGGGTGCTTAGAGAAATAAATCAAAGTGACACTAAGTTGAAATGGAAATCAAGTTTTGATAGCATTTTCATTCAAAGAAGAATTTTTCTAAAAGCTGAAAATGGAAAGAAAATGAAAGTCATTCTTATTACTAATGAAATGATAGTTGCTGTCAAGCAGTATGTGGCTAGAAGAAAAATGACTTGGCTTTAACTAGAAACTCAAATACGGTGCATTTCCAACCTGGTAATTAGGCTGATATGTCACAAACAGTGACTGTTAGAATAGACTGGCTCAGAAACGCACACTCTAGATTAAACAGTACCTCAGTGCTGAGTGCACCACTCTGCAGTCTTGGCTAGTCCACATGAAATCATGGCACCAGGGAAGCTGCTCCTGCTGTCCCTGCCTGAAATCTTTCCCCATGCACCTGCTGGAAAAGCAGGTGTTTATTCCCACAGAACTGATTTTTAAGATAAAGTTAAAAGATGACAGCTGTGAGAAAATGAAGCTATTCTCTGGAGAGTAGCTGCCTTGTGGGATAAGGAAAACAGTTCTTGGAAGCCAGCCCTGCAGCATTTTATTAGTCAGGTGTGAAAGGAGAGCTGCCTCCTATGGAACTTGGGCTAAAAAATTTCCTTTTAACCAACTCCTTAGAAATGTGATTTTTCACTTTCTAAAAAATAAAAAAGCGAACCACTATACCAGTATAGTCATTTGACATTTGTTCAACAAATACTTATTGAGTAATTATAAAATGATATTAATGGCAACTGAAAAACTAGAGAACTTTATAAGTTAAGGAAAATTTGATGTGCCTTAACTAAAAAGAAATTGGCATTTCTACACACACACAGCAGACTTATTCTTGTCTACTGAGGTCATTTGGCGGTATTGCTCAGGGATATGAAAAATATTTCCATAAATAACATTTCATTCCTAAAAAGACTTATCAAACATCTATTTTATTCAAAATATGTATACTGTGGAGAAATGCAGTGATGGGTAAGATACTCTTCCTGCTTAAAAGAAGCTAAAATCTGGTGGGGAAAACAGATGTATACACAATAAAATTCAAGTCAAAATTATGATTACTTGGTCAAAGTATCCAATAAGCAGACAGTATGAAATTAAATCCAACTTGGGCAATTAGGGAACATTTAAGAAGGTCATAATTGAATCTAGATCGGAATGGCTTCTATGCATAAGCAAGAAGGGACACAGATTGGTATTTTGGCAGATAGATCAATAGAAGCAATGAAAGGCTCATAAACTAGAAAAATTTGAGAATGGCAAGTACTGTATTATGGCTTAGAGTGGGGTTTGGGGGTAGGAGAGGGGGGATTTTAGTAGGTGTTAAAACTGAAGTGAGTGGTGTTAAATATCATGCTAAAGAAATTGGACTTTCCATTGTAGAAAAGCAGGAACCATCAGCAGTGTTTGAGCAGGAAGGGCTCAGGATCACAACAGAACTTTAGGAAGATGATGCTTATTGGGGGTAGGGAGATAGGTGGCTATTGTAATAGTCCAGGAAAAAGAAAAATTATCTTGCCTCAAAATGTTGCAATAGCAGTAGGAATGAGGGAGAAAACAGATGTCAGTTATACTAGAGAAATAGAATTAGTATTGGTTGTAAATAGATTCTGATCTGAGGTTAAGTAAAGACAGGTCTGGAAATGTAGATTTGGGAGTCTTCTGCATTTAATTTAAGAGTTAGTTTTGTGGGAATGGATGAAGGTGCCCAGAGAAAGAAAATGTGGCAATTACTAGGGAAAGAACTTTAGAAGATGCCAGCATTTAATAGTTGACTTAAAAAGTGAATCCTTCAAGAGAGGGTGCACTGGGAGCCAGGAAGGTGGGAAGAGGTAGGAGTGATGGACTGCAGTTAATCCTGTGGGGAAGCTACATAGCTATGTTGGATGGGGAGTTGCTCCTGTTGATGTGTAGGCTTTGGTGACTATTGGCACAGCAGATTTGAAGAGAAGATGATGGCCAGACCCAAACTGGTGTGGGTTGGGGGGTAAAGGAAAACTGAGAAAGGAGAGGCAGTGAACACAGGTGACTTTCTGTGATATCCAGTATTCTGGATGAGAAAGTTCATTGGTAAGAAGCAGAATCAGGGGGGATGTTTTAAGGAGTGACAACACAAAAGAATGTCCACGGAAGGGTAGGAAGCCTGGAAGAGGAGAGGATAAAGATGGAAGAAAGAGGAATTAAGAAGGGTAAGGGTAAAAGGATAGATCAACTGGATGGTTCACATTGGCAAATTAGAGAGAATGTTTTAAAATATGGAGGATTTTGAAGTGGATGGGAAGAAAACCCACAGAGTTCAGAGACTAGGAAGTCCAGTAGTTTGAGGTGATGACTAGTTCTGGCCTAACCTAGTTGGAAGCAGTCAAAGGGATTGGAAGTTGAAGCAGACTGAGGCTTAGGTAAAGAGACCTGAATGTTGAAATCACCCTATTTGATGGCAAGAGCAGGTGCGAGGAAAGAAAACCCTGATAACTGATCGCTAAGTTTAAACAGATGGCTGTTATCATCTCTAACAGACTTTATGTAGTGTGTGTGTGAGTATGTACACATGTACATATACAGATATGCACCCACATATACACATATGTACTTTTTCTACCAGTAATAATTTTAATATGAATTCCTTTTCCTGCCTGTTTTTCAGAAATGAGTTAAAATTCAGGAAAAAAGTCTTTAAGTCACTAAATTCAAGTTATCATAATGAGAATTAGTTTAACTGAATTAGTTAAGGCACAAAAATAGAACAGGTACAAGTAATATTGTACCTGTATACTGTGTTTTTGCAATGGCCAAAACAATTTCACATACTGTGTGATCTCCTTTGAGTCTCACAGCATAAGTCTAGGAATTACTAAAGCAGTAATTATTTTTCCTCTTCTACCAATAAGAATACTACTCTACCACATAATTCCTTGTCTTATAAATCCTGGCTCAGAGCTCTTTTTCCTGCAATTCACATATCACATATTTCTGATCAGATAGACTTTTAATGATTATAAAAGCAAAAAAGGACTCAAAATATTGAAGAAAAATAATCTTTTCAATGCTCAAGTTTTCATAAACTGTGCTGTTTAATGACTAATATTTATACACTAATTTACCTTTTGCAGATATTTTTCATAAAATCTCCCAGTCGGGAAGCGGCTGTGGCTCAATCAGTAGGGCTCCTGTTTACCATATGGGAGGCCCCAGGTTCGGTTCCCAGGGCCTCCTGGTGAAGGCAAGCCCGCCTGCACGGCGTGGTTAGCTGACCCAGCGAGCACAAGCAGCAAGGGGGGGATAAATGAATGAATGAATAAATAAAAATCTTTAAAAAAAAATCTCCAAGTCCATTACATGTTATTTTGATTTCCAAGACAATCTTTCATTCTATGAACCTTACCATGATGTCATTTTTGAGCTTACTCAAAACTAGGCCCTGTTGAGAGTGCTACAGACTGGCTAAAAATCAGAGTTTAGAGAAATTACTGGTGATAAAAGAAAACCGCATTTCTGTAGTATTAATATTTTAGTTGAAATTTGCACTTTGGATATTCAGGAAGCTTTTGACTTATCCACATTACAGTCAGGCACTAGAGAGAAAATAGTAACACAGAAATTTGCTTGTTGCCTGAGGCATATTTTAATTTGTGGCTCATTGATTCAGTGCTACACGGGCAACTAAAATAAAAACTTTTATTTTGGAAATTGGTTTTTAAAGACTGGGGTTAACATCTCTGAACAGCTTAAGGACCATCTGCCAGAGTGTGCTTGCAGTTTTATTTGGTTTAGAACTGTATGTAGATAGAGAAATAAACTTTTATTAAATTCGTACATGTTTCCTTTCGCATTTTATCAGAAAGAGTGTATGTCCTTAGTTGAGCAGTAATAATAACAGATTTCCTCAGGAGTGGGTGCCAAAGTTATTAACACAAGGTTTCATCTGAGCTTCTTTCAGAAGGACCAGAGTCAAGGGATGGTTTCTGTTGTGTCTCACCTGAAATTTATTTTTTATCATGCTGTTTAGATCTAAAAAATGGTGGGGCTGGGATCCTAAAAGCTTTCTTCATCTTCAAGAGGCTCCTCTTCTAGGGCTGTTTTGTCTCAGGCATGTAATTTAAGAAGATTGCCATATTACTTTGGAAGTTAAGCTGAGAGCTTCTTTGGGTAATTGGGGTCACCTTCATGTAGGCAGAAGTCGGTCTGAGGTAATTCCATTTTTTTAAATCTTTTCCTTTTCTCTGAAAATATCTTCAGAGATGACAGTGAAAAGTCAGAATAGAATGCTCTATTTTTTAGCTGATCATGTGTTCATGGATATTCAGTTCTTGAATTCTAAAAAATTATATATGTTTATATGCAAAAACTAGTTCATTTCAAAATCATTTCTGAAGGTTAAAAAAACATGTTAAAAAGTGATATGGTTCTCAAAAGTAAGATTCTTCCCTCCCTCCACCCCCTTGGCTTTTCTCTGACTGATTTTAGAATTTGTGAACAGAGAAGCAAAATTAAATACTGTCTTCTGAAATGAACTCTTTTCAGAGGCTACAGATTACGGATTGGAGAGGAAAGCTGAGTTGATACTAATTAATTATCTTTTAATAACTAGAACTAAAAGAGCATTTATTATAATTCTGCAGGCCTTTTTTGTGCAGTTTCTCTGTTTTGTTGTGGACCTTTTAGGAACTTTCCTTTGAAAGGCTGCAGAGCTGTGATACTGCAAAACCTGAATATTAAGACTAAGGATGCCTAACATTCAAACAGAATTTGATTTGAAATCAGCTGGGAAAACATTTGGAGTCTTCCTCCCTACCCCTCTTGTCTCCTAGGACGTTGTCTCCTCAAGTCAGAATAACCTGACAGAAATGAGGATTTATACAATGGCTCTCCTACTATTTCTTTTAGAAGTGAGGGGACACGAGAATGACCATGGAAGACACCTAAAACTGAAGACAAGAATGAAGATGTGATAGAGGATAAGAGGGTAAATTCTAAAGTGTAAGGAAGGATTGTCTATGCAGTAAATAATTTAGAATGCCTTTGCTGATTTCTGAAGATTCCTAGGGCAGGGAGGGATAGAGCACTAGTGTGTAAGTTAAGTCTAATAAAAGGAAAAAGAATGAATTTATTTCTCTCACTCACAGACTCTGTGTGATTTAGGATTGTTATTATTATCATCATTGTTATTTTATTTTGTTACATAATGAAGGGAACAGTGATAATGGCTTTGTCCTAATGTACATGGGTTCTATCATGGTCTGTGAGAAGATGACATTAATCCTCTGCTGAAAAAAGTCTTGAAACAGGACCATCAGTTTCTTTTAAAAGTCAGGATTATAGTCACTTCTTGGGAAGATGGCAGAATAGGGAGCTCCAGGACTCAGTCCTTCCAACAAAACAACTATTAAACAGGCAGGAACTGTCTGAAACAACTATTTTGAAACTCCAGAGGCTAGAACACTGTACAGCATCCAGGGAACAGGCTGGTAAATTACAGTAAAGAACTGCAAATTGCTTTCTCCTCACAGCAGCTACTAGTGCCCAGCCCCCACTCGTGAGGCAGGCTGCTGCAGGATCCAGTCCCTGAAAGCAGCTGGTGGCAGAAAGGGGCATGAAAATCCTCTTCCCCATGAAAGGGGTGGGCACTGTGGATCACTGATCATGGCTTTTGATTAGCAAATTCAGATCCCTGGGTCCTGGCTCTGAGGGCAGCCATTCTTTCAAACACCCTGGACAGAGCCAGGCAGCGACAGCCATTGTTTCAACCTTCCCCAGACAGGGGGTAAGCAGTAGAGATGTAAACATGCAGTGCTTCCCAGGGCTGTGGGGGAAAGTTAGCTGAAGTGTTGCATTTGCTGGGTAGGCCAGGAAAGCTGAATTTTGGGGAGCTGTTGGAAAAGTTTTTAGTGTCCTTCCTGACCCCCTCCACAGGGCACTTTGGAGCCAGTCTTCACTCCCTTCATGAGTCCTGGCCATGTTTTGACTTGGAAAGACAAAACTGAGAAAGTCCTCCTTGGGGTGACCCTCCTCTCAGAATTTGCCTTCCAGACAAAAACAGGGTGAGACAACAAAAGGAGTATAAAAACTATACAGGTGGATGGACACTCTAGGGAAAAGGACTGTTGGCTTGAGATACTGGGAAGGAGAGGTTTGTCCCCTAAGACAGATGGGACAACCAAACTCCTATAAAAAGGACAAGTCTAAAACAACTGACACGCAAAAACCCAGGACAAGACTGAAGCCAAGTAAGACAAGGAAAACCCTGCACAGTGTATTCGTCTTGGGCAGATCTTTCTGACAGGAGGGCTAAAGTTCAAGAAAATCTCTATCTTATCACTAGTTGGTTATCAAACCAGAAAACAGACATCCAGAGAGTAAATCTCAGAGTTAGCATTTTAAAATATTAAAATGTACAATGTGCAACAGAGTATAAGACAAACAAAGAAATAGGAAATGATGGCCCTTCCAAAGGAAGAGGATAAAAATACAGAAAACATTAATGGAGAACACAAGAATGTGGACATACTTAACAAAGCCTTTAAAAAATGATCTTAAAAATGCTTAAAGAAATGAAGGAGAGTACAGAGAAAGAACTACAGGATATGAGGAAAACAATGAATGAACAATATAAGAGTCTAAGTTAATAGAAATTTTTAAAAGGAAAAAAATAGAACTACTGGAGTTGAAGACCACAAGGATAGACTATATGTTGGGCCATAAACAAGACTAAATAAATTTTAAAATATTGAAATCATATAACATATATACTCTAACCACAACAAAATGAAAGAAGAAAGCAATAACAGAGGGAGAAGGGGAAAATTCACAAATATGTGGAAATTAACATACACTTAAACAAACAAAAGGTTAAAGAGGAAATCAGAAGTGAAATTGGGAAATGTCTTGAGGTGAATGAAAATGAAAATACAACATACCAAAACTTAAGAGACACAGTGAAGGTAGTACTGAGAAGGAAATATAAAGCTCTAAATGCTTGCATTAAAAGAGAAGAAAGTCTTCAAATGAGAGATCTAGCAACAAAACTGGAAGAACTAGAAAAAGAAGAGCAAATTTAACCCAAAGCAAACAGAAGGAAGGAAATAATAAAGATTAGAGTGAAGATAAATGGAATAGGAAAAAAAAAAAATGGAATTGACAAACCCAAAAGTTGGTTCTTTGAAAATATAAACAAAGTCAGTGAAACTTTGGCTAGAGTGACAAAGAAAAAGAGAAGATACAAATAACATAAATCAGAATCAAAAAGGAGACATGACTACTAACCCCATGAAATAAAAAGGACTATAAGTGGATACTATGAACAACTGTTTGCCAATAAATTAGATAACCTAGATCAAATGGACAAATTCTTATAAACATCCACATTGATTAAAGAACAAATAGAATGTCTTAATGAACAAATTAAATAAATTGAACCAGTAATCAAAAACTTCCCTACAAAGAAAAGCCTAGGACCAAATGGTTTCATAGGGGAATTCTATTAAACATTCCAAGAAGATAGCTCCAATTCTGCAGAAAGTCTTTCAAAAAATTGAGGAGAAGGGTACATTCCCTAACTCATTCTATGAGGCCAACATCATTCTCATACCAAAGCCAGATAAAAATAGTACAAGAAAACTACAGACCAATATCTCTTATGAATATATATGCAAAAACTCTCAAAAAAAATACTAGCAAACTGAATCCAACAGCATATTAAAAGAATGATACAGCATTATCAAGTGGGATTTGGTTCAACATTAAAAACCAATTAATATAATACACTACATTAACAGAATGAAGGGGAAAAACACATGATCATCTCAGTCAATGCAGAAAAGGCATTTGACTTAATACAGCACCCTTTCTTGATTAAAAATACCTAGGGAACTCCCTTATTTATCATATATGATAAAGGACATATATGAAAAGCCCACAACTAACATCCTACTTAATGGACTGAAAGCTTTCAAAGATCAGAAACAAAGTAAGGATGCTGGCTGTCACCATTGCTATTAAACAATGCACTGAAAGTTTTTGCCAGAGCAATTAGTCAAGAAAAAGAAATAAAAGCCATCCAAATTGGAAAGGAAGAAGCAAAATTTCTCTATTTCAGATGATATGATTCTATGTACAGAAAATCCTGAAAAATCCCCACAAAGCTCCTAGAAGTAATGAATGAATTCAGCAAAGTGGCAGGGTAAAAGTTCAACACCCCAAAGTCAGTTCTGTTCTATACACAAGCAATGAACAATCAGAAGAAGAAATCAAGAAAAAATTCCATTCACAATAGAGTAGAATTGAGAGCTCAGAAATCAACCCTCACCTTTGTGGCCAACATATTTTTGACAAGGTGGCAAAGACCACTCAATTGAAAAATAATGGTCTCTTCAACAAATGGTGCTGGGAAAACCAGATCTCCATTTGTAACAAAAAGAAGGAGGACCTTACACCATATACAAAAATCACCTCAAAATGGATCAGACCTAATATAAGAGCCAAAACTATCAAACTCTTAGGATATCTTCAGGATCTTCTGTTAGGCAATGGTTTCTTAGACTTTACACCAAGTAACACAAGTAACAAAAGAAAAAAAAAAAGATAAATGGGACCTCATATAATTTAAAAACTTTTGTTCCTCAGAAGACCTCGCCATGAAATTAAAAGACAACCTACACAATGGGAGATAATATTTGGAAATCACATCTGACAAAGTATTACTATCCAGGATATATAAAGAAATCCTTCACATTAACAACAATAGACAAACAACCAAATTTAAAGATGGGCAAAAGACTTGAAAAGACATCTCTCCAAAGAAGATAGACAAAGGGCCAGAAAGCACATGAAAAGATGCTCAACATCATTAGCCATCAGGGAAATGCAAATCAAAATCACAATGAGATACCATTTCATACCCATTAGAATGGCTTCTATTTAAAAAAAAAAAAAAAAAAAAAAAGGAAAATAACAAGTATTGGAGAGGGTGCAGAAAAATAGGAATGCTCATTCATTGCTGGTGGCAATGTAAAATGGTGCAGCCTCTGTGTAAAAAAGTTTTGCAGTACCTCATAAAGCTAAGTTTAGAATTACCATATGACCTAGCAATCCCACTACTCAGTATATACCCAAAAGAATTGAAAGTGGGGACTTGAACAGATATTTTCACAATGATGTTCCTAGCAGCATTATCACAACTGCCAAAAGATGGAAGCAACCCAAGTGTTCATCAACTGATGACTGGATAATTAAAATGTCGTATATACATACAATAGAATATTATTAAGCCATAAAAAGGGAATTAAATCCTGATACATGCACAACATGGAAGAACCTGGAAGACATGTTGAGTGAAATAAGCCAGACGCAAAAGGACAAATATTTTATGATCTCACTGATGTAAAACAATTAGAATAGAGTGAGAATCTAGAATATATGTTACCAGGGATGAGGTGGGTATATGGTAGGAAAATTTAAGGCTTAAAATGTACAGGGTTCTTATTTGGAATGATGGAAATATTTTGGTAATGGATTTTGGTGATGATAGCACAATATTGTGAACTCAATTAGCACTGAAGTACATATCTGAATATGATTAAAAGGGAAATGTTAGATTGTATATATGGTAACAGAAAAATTATTTCTAAAAAATCCATGGAACTACACTACACAAACAGTAAACCCTAAGTTAAACCATAGACTTTAATTAATAGTATAATTATAAAAAATGTGCCATCGTCAATTGTAACAAATGCTCTACACTAATGCAAGTTATTTGTGGTGGAGTGGAATATGGGAATCCTGTATTTTAGACATGATTTTTATGTAAAATCACAACTTCCTCTAATAAAGGAGAAAAAAATTCAGGATTACTAATCTCAAATAAATACTTGTAATATTATGCAATCCCATCATGCTGCCCTTGTCAACTCTCTGTCTGCCTCTCACAATATCTTTCTCTATTCTTTCCAGAATTATGTACCATTTCCAAGTACATTTTCCATGTACTTTGCATGGACAATTGAAGCTATTACATGAAGCCTTCATCAACTCAATGCTTCCAAACCAATAATCCTACCTACAACTGTAATCATCTCTTTCTTCTCTCCTAGTACACCAAGTGGGTGTTCCTCCTCCTATCTAAATCCAGCTCCTGAACTAGTATTTTTATTCTAATGCTTCCTGGCCTTCTCAGGAATTGCAAACAACTGTGTCTTCTCTCTCTTGTACTTGTCACAGTTCTCTCTTACGTTGATCTTTCTAATGGTCATTTAAAACATATTCAGGTCTCACAAACAAACCTTCCTTCAATCATAAATCCTCTTCCTATTCCTTTAACCTATATTCTCCCCTTCAGAAAATGTTTAAAAGAGTTGTATATATTTACTATCCACATTTTCTTGTTGTCTACACATTCCTCAATCCATTCTCTAATCAGTCCACCAAAGTCGTTCTAAGGTTACTAATGACTTCCATATTCCTCACTCAAAACACTATTTTAAAGGATTTCTCATTGTACCTGGTTTTTAGGAGTATTTGACACATTTGCTCTCTCCTCTATGAAACCTTTTTCCTTGGTTTTGATGAGTCATACTCATCAAATGGATTTCCTCATTTCTTTTCATGACCTTCACTTGTAGTCTCTTTGAAGGCTTGCACATTTACCCAGTCATCAAATGTTGTATTTCCTCAAGACTGGGTGTTTGATTGCCTTATTGTTTCACTCTATCTAATCCCCAAGGAAATGTCTTCTCAACACATGGTTTCAAATATTTCAATTATACTAATAATTCCCAAGGTGTATTTTCAGCCAAGATCTAACTACTACTTGATGTCTCTGAATGATTGTCACAGAAGCACTTCAAACTCAACATATCTAAAATTGAAGATGTGATTCCCATCCCTCTCCCAAATCTATAAGGACCTTTTATGGTGTTCTTTATATGGGCATAGCTCATATTACTGTGCCTTTCTTTATTGTACTTTGCATACATTGCATTTTTTAAAATGGAAGATTTGTGGCAACCCTGTGTGGAGCAATCTATAGGCATCATTTTTCCAACAGTATGTGCTCATTAATATCTCTGTCACATTTGGTAACTCTTGCAATATTTCAAACTTTTTCATTATTAAAATATCTGTTATGGTGATCTGTGATCAGTAATCTTTGATGTTACTAATGTAATTGTTTTGGGGCAACATGAATGGCACCCATATAAGATGGCAAAATTAATAAATGTTCTATGTGTTCTGACTGCTCCACTGACCTGACATTCTCTGTCTCTCTCCCTCTCCTGGGACGTTCCTATACCCTGAGACATAACAATGCTGCAATCAGGCCAGTTAATAACCTAGAACAGCTTCTAAGTGTTCAAGTGAAAGGAAGTCTCCCGTCTCTTACTTTGAATCAAAAGCTAGAAATGATTAAGCTTAGTGAAGAAGCATGTCAAAAGCTGAGATAGGCCAAAAGTTAGGGCTCTTGTGCCAAACAGTTAACCAGGTTGTGAATGCAAAGCAAAAATTCTTGAAGGGAATTAAAAATGCAACTCCAGTGAACATTCTAATGATAAGAAAATTAAACATCCATACCGTGGATATGTAGAAAGTTTTAGTGGTCTGGATAGATGATCAAACCAGCCACAACATTCCCTTAAGCTAAAGCCTTATCCAGGACAAGGCCCTAACTCTATTCTATTCTATGAAGGCTGAGAGAGGTGAGGAAGCTGCAGAAGAAAAGTTTGAAGCTAGTAGAGATTGGTTCATTAGATTTGGGAAAGAAGTGATCTCCTTAACATAAAAGGAAAAGCAGCAAGTGCTGATGTAGAAGCCAAAGCAAGTTATCCAAAAGATGTAGCTAAGATCATTGATGAAGGCATCTCTACTAAACAACAGATTTTAATGTAGATGGAGCAGCCTTATATGGGAAGAAGATGCCGCCTAGGACTTTCATAGCTAGAAATGAGAAGTCAATGCCTGGCTTCAAAGACTCAAAGGACAGGCTGACTCTCTTGTTAGTGACTACTGCAGCTGGTGACTTTCATTTGAAGCCAATGCACATATTCCTTTCTGAAAATCCTAGGGCCCTTAAGAATTATGCTAAATCTACTCTGTTTGTGTTCTATAAATGGAAAAACACTGCCTGGATGACAGAACATCTGTTTACAATATGGTTTACTGAATATTTTAAGCTCACTCTTGAGACCTACTGCTCAGAAGAAAAGATTCTTTTTCAAAATATTACTGGTTATTGATATGGTCACCCAAGTGCTCTGATGGAGATATACAATGAGATTAATTCTGTTTTCATGCCTCTAGCACAACATCCATACTGCAGCCCATGGGTCAAGAAGTAACGTTGACTTTCAAGTCTTATTATTTAAGAACTGTATTTCATAAGGCTATAGTTGCCATAGATATTTATTCCTCTAATGGGTCTGGTCAAAGTAAAACGAAAACCTTCTGGAAAGAATTTACTATTCTAGATGTCATTAAGAACATTCGTGATTCATGGGAGGAGGCCAAATTTCTAATATTAACAGGAGTTTGGTTCATTCCAATCCTCATGGATGGCTTTGAGAGTTTCAAGATTTCAGTGGAGGAAGTAACTACAGATGTGGTGAAATTAGCAAGAGAACCAGAATTAGAAGTAGAGCCTGAAGATGTGACTGAATTGCTTCAATCTCATGATAAAACTTTTGCAGATGAGGAGTTGCTTCTTATGGATGAGCAAAGAAAATGGTTTCTTGAGACCGAATCTATTCTTGCTGAAGGCTCTGTGAACATTGTTGAACTGACAACAAAGTATTTAGAATATTACATTAGTTGACACAGCAGCAATATGGTTTGAGAGGACTGACTCCAATTTTGAAAGAAGTTCTACTGTTGATAAAATGCTATCAAACAGCGTCACATACTAAAGAGAAATCTTTCATGAAAAAAAATGCTATCAAACAGCGTCACATACTAAAGAGAAATCTTTTCATGAAAAGCACAAACTCCATTGTTGTCTTATTTTAAGAAATTGCCACAGCTACCCCACCCTTCAACAACTACCACCCTGAACAGTCAGCAGCCATAAACATCAAGGAAAGATGCTCTGCTAACAAAACAATATTAACTCACTGAAGGCTCAGGTGGTAGTTAGCAATAAAAGATTTTTAAAAATTATGGTATGCACATTGTTTTTTAGACACAATGCTATTGCACACTTAATAGACTACAGTATTGTGTTAACATAACTGTTATATGCACTGGGAACCCATAAATTCATGTGATTTGCTTTATTGTGATGTACACTTTATTGTGGTGGTCTGATATGAAACCCACAATATCTCTTTGGTATGCCTGTATTAGTTAATGGCTCCACTGTCCATCTAACTGTGAAAATCAATAATCTGGAGGCCATCTGTAATATTTTCTCCTTCATTGCCTATAATCAATTCATCACTAAAACCTGCCATGTTTAAATTCCCAAATAATTCTCATATCCACTCCTCCTGGCTCCTTCCATTGCCTCCTAGTCCTGGCCATCATCCTCTCTTGCTGGGACTACAGCAAAAGCCTATTAACTGGTCTGTCATTATTCACTCTGATGACCCCCCACCACCCCAGTTCTTTCTCTGAATTACAGCAGGTGTGATCTTTTCAAAACAGAAATCAAAACCACATCACATACTTTACCTCTATTTAAAACCTTTCAAGTACCATAGAGTGATATTAGGACAAATACTTAGCAAGGTCAGAAGGGTCTAGTTATACGACCCTTGGCTATTTCTTCAGGCTTATCCTAGTTTTATCTTTCCCTCTTGTCCAGTCTATCTTCTCTTCTCTCAGTTTCTCAATGCACAATGTTGCCTCCTGCCATAGAACTTGAACCTACCTTTTTCACTCTCCTCAGCACAACCTTCATGTAATTAATCCCTACCTATACTCCACACCTCACCTCTATCTAGTCAGTCACCTGGACCCCACAGTCTAGAACAAGTTCCTTATACTTTATCCTAATAAAAGAATGCCCTTTCCTTAAGTTTCATTTTGTAAATATTTATTAGTGAGATTTTTAAAATCTCTCTCTCTCCTTCTCTCCCTCTTCCTCCCTCCCTCTCTTTTTATCTCTCTCTGTGTAAGCTCCATGAAAGCATGAGTCAAGTCTTTTTGCTCACAATTGTGTCTCCAACATCTAAGCAAATGCATAGTATACAGGAAACATTTAATATTTTTTTAAATAAATGAAACTCTGGATAACATAATCATTATCTCCTCTTTCTCCATGTTAATGTTGAATTCATGGTGTTTTGAGCGCTCAGTAAAGAGGGAAGAGAGTAGAGTAGATGATGTGATACTGATCTTATAAAGTCTTTATGGACATTTTCTGGGACAGCTTTGGTCTGACATCAGTGGTCAATAACTCTTCTGTGTTGTTCTGGGAACCCTAGCATCTATGACCTCATGGAAGATGAATTACAGAAAAATAACACTGGTGACTTTCCCACACAATTTCCTCATTGGGTCTCTGGTAGCCTATTATGAAAAACTCCCCATTCTGGATTATAGGAATTTTCAGGACTTTAATTTATGTACCCCACTGAGGAGAAGCCCTCCACTGCCTGCTTCTAAATTTTGCTCATCTTGCGTCTTACGTTATCCTTTACTACCAAATGTGTTTCATGCCTTCTCTCCCATGGATTAGTTTCCTTCTGGTACAACTATTCCCCAAAGGACCGGGTATGGTGAGGGGCTTGCCTTTTAAGTTATTTCTAGTAGCTGACCCTCTCCATGGCCCACTTAGCATCAAACTAGTTGAAAGAAAAAAAAATTAACAAGAAAAACAGAAATTTTAGAAAATCAGTGCAAACATTTCTCTGTATTGATATTTATGTATAACCATATACTAGTATAGCTCCATACATGTGCTATGTTGCTCTTCCATGTAAATTATTTTTTGTACAATATTGCAGGATCTTAGAACATATACTATCTTTAAAGCAAATACATGTAGATATCATTAGCTATCTTCAGAAAATTTTATCAGTTTGTGAACATTACACATTTAGATTTCCCAGAAGATGAAAGTATCAGTAAAACCAAATTCTTAGTTTTTAAAGTTTTTTATTCAATAGTGCCATAGTGTTTTAGTTTGCTAAAAAGCTGCTGGGAGCAATATACCAGAAATGGGTTGACTTTTACAATGTGAATTTATTAGGTTTAAAGCTTAGAGTTTTGAGGCCATGAAAGTGTACAAATCAAGGAATCATCAGAGATGCTGACTCTCTGAAGGTCAGCTGTGGGCCATCCTGGACACCTGCCATATGACAAGGAATCATGGCAGTGTCTGCTGGTCTGGGTCTCTGCCTTCTCCTCCAGGCCCACTTTCTCCTGAGTTCAGCTGTGGGTCATCAAGCACATGGAAGGGCACAATGCTGGTCCACTGTCTCTCCCCTCTCCTCAGGCCTCTTTGCTAGTTTTGCTTCAGGCTGCTCCATCTGTGACTTTTTCCTCTCCCGTGTTCCTCTCTCAGCTCCTAGGTTCCTTATCTCCATCTCTGCAGCTTTTTTTCTGAGTCTCTGTACATTTCTTCCATTTCTAAAGGATTCCAGTAAAAGGAGTAAGACCCACCTGGGTCATGCCCTACTGAAGTGATCTACTCCAAAGGAAGGTCCCTTAACTGAATATAACCAAAAGGTCCCATCTCTGATGGGTTTACAAGTACAGGAATGGATTAGCTCTAAGGACACAATCTTCTGAGGTCCACCCAGCTTCAAACTGCCACAGGTAGGTAATACATGTTATCACATTGTATAGCTAAAGAAAGGCTCAGAAGGAGAAATTGATATAGTGAGTCAGTGTAGAATCCCAAAATTGTGCCTCCTACAAATTAGTTCATTCCTACCCTCTTTTTACTTTTAAGTTGAAGAGATGACTATGAACTTCTAAGAGCTTGTTAATGTATTATTCATGAAAGGAATCAAAAAAGAAAAAGAGTTGTTTGGTGCATCCTTTTGAGTCTCAAGGTACATAACTTCACATCTAATAAATAAAGCAGTGAATAGAAATCTTGTCAAAAAGTAGAAGGAGATATGTCATTAACAATTTGGGGATTCACTTTTCCTCGAATATTACAAATATATTTCTAAAATTTCTCATCCAGTAAAGCACCAAGTATATATGATTTTCATTTTACCTCAAATTCAAGTATTCAGGTAGATTGTAAAATATTGTAGAAAATATAATGGTGCTCTATTTAGTCATCTCTTATTTTGTGATATACATACCTTTAACTGAAATTATTATAAGTAAAATTGTTATAAATAATTAAAACTTTTGATTACATGATGGAATGTATGCCCTTTTTATAATATTTCCCCAAAATTTAAATTTCAAAAATTGGGCAAACAAAAGTTGATTTTTTTGGGGGTCAAACTTATAGCAAGGCATTGTTTGGTATTATGGTTATGGAAATAAAAGTTATTACCTAGCAGTATAAAAGTATGTAAGTGTGTGTGAATGTTTTATAATACTTCCTTAAAATGTCTCCCCACCTTGGCTGTTATGTTGCACAGATATCCCCTCAAGTTACGTAATGCAGTAGTATTAGACTGCCTTATTATTTCCCACATATTAGAGAAATTTCTCCCGATAAATATTCTAACAATTCCAGACTCGAGGCCCTCAGAGTTTAGCTCTTCTTTCTTAATATAGTTACAGTGTCTAATAAAGCTTACTCAATAGTATTTCTTTCAGCCATTACTTATTAAAAATTTTAAATATGAATATAAGTGGAAAAAACATTATAGTGAAAGCCATATACCCACCACCTAGATTATTTAATTAACATATTCTGTACTATTTATTACTTATGTGCCCATCTATTAATCCTACTATGCATGCACAGATCCATCTCATTTTCTGATATGTTTCAAAATAAGTGTAAGCATCAGTACAGTTATCCCAAAATACATCAGTATGTATGTCATGAACTAAAAAGGTCCATTTTTGTTGACAATTATTTTCCTTTGTGATAAAATTTACAGACAATGAAGTGAATACTTTTTATATGTGCCATTCTATGAATTTTAAAAATTGCATATATCTGTACAGTCCTTCTTAAGATATAGAATATTGCCATCACCCCAGAAAGTACTCTTAAGCCCTTTCTCAGGCAATCCTGGTCCCCAGAGGCAAGGCTTGTTCTGTTATATTTTTTAACTATGATTAGTTTTTCCTGTTCTAGAATGTCATAAAAGTTGAATCAGGCAGTACGTACATTTTATGTAAGGGCTTGTTAGTCAACATAATCTTTTGAGATTTATCCATAATGTTACATGAATCAATATAGGACTTTGGTGATGTTATCAGTTTGAAGAAGTTCCTTTCTATTCTTACTTTGCTGAGATTTTTTTTTTATCATGAGTGGATGTTCAAATATTTTTCTACAACTGATAATATGATCATGTGTTTTTTCTTCCTTAGAATATTAATATGTAGATTACATTAATTGAATTTTGAATATGTAATGAGCATTGCATTCCAGGAATAAACTCCAATTGTTCATGTTTTTATTATTTTTTATTTTTTTTATTCCTGGATTATACTTTCTAAAATTTTGTGGAGAATTTTTGTGACTGTGCTCATAAAGGGTATTGGATCATAATTTTCTTTTTCTTTCTCTTTGTATTGTATTTGTTTGATTTGGATATTAGGGTAATGATGGCCTCAAAATGTTAGTTAGGAAATGTTATCTCATCTTTGACCTTCTGGAAAAATTTGTGTAGAGTTGATATTATTTGTTTTTAAAATGTTGGCAGAATTCACGAGTGAAATCATCTGGGCCTGGTAATTTCTTCTTTGGAAGGATTTAAAATAGCTATAGGGGTATGCAGGTTATCTATTTAACTTGAATTACTTTTGGTAGTTCACAAATTTTGAGGAATTGGTCCATTCATTTAGGGTATGAAATTTATATGTATAGAATATTTCTTACTGTTCCCGTACCATTTTTGTTTGTTTTCATTTTTGATTTTTGTTACCCTTATCCTTTTAATTTCTGTGGAAGGTGTAGTGATATCCCTTGTTTCTTTCCTGATAGTGGTCATTTGTGTCTGCTCTCTTTTGTTTACTTCATCAGTTTTGTTAATTTATTAATTTTATTTATCTCTACAAAGAACCAGCATTTAATGTGTCTAATTTTCTCCTCTTTTCCTGTTTTTCATTTCTTGGTCTCTGATCTTGCATTTATTACTCCCATCATTCTGATTGCTTTAACTTTGTTTTGATCTTTGTTTTCTTCATTCTCGAGTGGTAATCAGATATTTTTGCAGTCTAAATGTTTTTTGCATATTCAGAGGGTTGTTAAAATAAAGGATATTGATTAAGACCTTATGCAGCTGTTAGAGCTTAAAATATTTGCTATGTGAACATTTACAGAAAAAGTTTACCAAATACTGACTTACTTATTGATTTGAAATCTATCTTCCTATCTGTATTAGTAATCCAAAGGGGTGCTGATGCAAAACACCAGAATTCAGTTGGCTTTTATACAAGAGTATCTATTTGGGGTAGAAGCTTACAGTTACCAGGCCATAAAGCGTAAGTTACTTCCCTCGCCAAAGTCTGTTGCTACGTGTTGGAGCAAGATGGCTGCTGACATCTGCAAGGGTTCAGCCTTCTTCTTCCTCTTAAGGCTTCATGGTCCCAGCCTCTTCTAATCTCAGCTGTAGGCTGGGATAAGTCTTGTCTCTTTCCTGGGGCTTGTCACTGTCCAGGCTCAGCTGCTCTGTTCTCTCCACAAAGTCAGCTGCAGACTATCAGTCTCTCTCTCTTCCCAGGGCCTCTGCCATGTCTATGGAGCTGTCTCTATTCCTCTATGTTCTTCTGAGTATTTTCTTCCTGGGGCTACAGCTCAAAAGTCCAACTAACTCCTCTGCCCTGCAGTTTTCTCTGTGAGTCCCCACCCACCAAGGGGGTGGGACTCAATGTCCTACTGACATGGCCGGATCAAAATCTTAATCATAATTTATTCAAGTAAAAGTGAAAACTCTGAATCCAATGCAATATAATATGCTCAGAGGAACAGACTGGTTCACAAACATAATCCAATATCTATTTTTGGAATTCATAAACAATATCAAACTGCTACACTAATACATGAATTTAGTGCTGTAAATTATCCTCTCATCACTGAGTTAGCAGGACCCCATAGATTTTTATTTAATTTATTGAAGTATATCACTCATACATGAATACACACAAACAATAAGTGTATAGCAATAGTTGTGAACTTACAAAACAAACTTACATAACATCATACAGGGCTCTCATACCTCACCCTATCACCAATAACTTGCATTGCTGTTAAACATTTTTAACTCATGATTAAAGAGCATCCTCAAAATAGTACTACTAACCAAAGTATCTTCCCCAAAACCACACTATTATTATTATTTTTATATCATTTATACATGAACATACATAAACAATAAGTGCATAGTAAAAGTTGTGAACTTACAAAGCAAACATTCATAACAGCATACAAGGGTCCCATACATCAACCCACCACCAGAACCTTGCATTGTTGTGAGACATTTGTTACAAGTTTTGAAAGAATATTGCCAAACTCTTACTGCTAATTATAGTACCTATCTTACATTTGGTGTATTTTTCCCCCAACCCACCCTATTATTATTTTTTAGATAGATTTTTATGATAGAAGTCGTAAACTTACAAAACAATCATGCACATGTGCAGAATTCCCAAAAACACCCCTCTATCAACACACCACACTGTGGTGGAACATTTGTTACAGATTATGAGATAATATCATCCGATTATTACCAGGTCCACAGCATACATTTGGCACACATTTTCCACACTCCCCCATTATCACCACAGTACATCTTTGGCACAGATGCAAGAATATTACATTATTACTGTTAATCACAGTCCATAGGTCACTCCAGTTTTATTTTTTCCATGTTTCTTCACATTCCCACCACCCTGCAATAGTGATATACATCTGCTCTAGCTCACAAAGGGTACTCTTGCATCTGTAACATCAACTACAATTCTCATCCATCTCTGGGTGTACTGTGCTATTCAGTCCCTAGATTATTCTCTAGCTTTCTGTCAATTCGCATTTACATCCCTAGACTACCATTTTCAGCCACATCCTCATTTATAAACCAGCTGTTACTCACTATAATGTGTTACCATCAATTCTATACATTTCTGCACTTCTACAGTAAAGCTAGTTAAACCTTCTACATACATTAAATATCAATAATCCATCTCAGCCCTCCTTTTATCTCCTTTAAGAATCCACCACCTACCATGAGGTTTTGAAGATATTTTCCTACATTTTCTTCTAGAAGCTTTAAGGTTCTTGCTTTTATATTTAGGTTTTTTATTCATTTTGAGTTAATTTTTGTATAAGGTGGGAGATAGGGGTCCTCTTTCCTTCATTTGCTATGGATACCCAGTTTTCTCAGCACCATTTGTTGAATGGACTGTACCACCTGAGCTGTGTGGGCTTGACAGGTTAGTCAAAAATCGCTTGACCATAGATGTGAGGGTCTGTTTATGAGCCATCAGTTCGGCTCTATTGGTCTATGTGTCTGTCTTTATGCCAGTACCATGCTGTTTTTACCACTTTAGCTTGGTTATATGATTTAAAGTCCAGAAATGGGAGTCCTCCAACTTTGCTGTTACTTTTTGAGATGTTTTTGGCTCTTCAGGACCCTTAACCCTTCCAACTAAATTTGATAATCATGTTTTCCATTTATTTAAAAAAATGCTGGTGGAATTTTTATCGGGATTCCATGGAATCTGTATATCAGTTTGAGTAGAATAGAAATCTTAATGATATTTAGTTTTCCAGTCTGTGAGAATGGAATGTTCTTCCAATTATTTAGGACTATTTTTAATTTCTTTTAACAATGAGTTGTAGTTTTCTGAATACAAGTGCTTTACATCACTGATTAAGTTTATTTCAAAATATCTGGGTTTTATCTGTCATATTTTATTTTCACCATTCTTTTGACACTTTTAGTTACTTTTACTGATATGACCTTCATTTCTAGACTCTCTTCCAGGCCTCTCTCTCCTGTCTTTTCCTTTCAGGCTGTAGCACATCCTTCAGTATTTCCTGCAAAGTGGGTCTCTTGGTTACAAACTCTCTAAGTTTCTGTTTGTCTGTGAGTAATCTAAACTCGTCCTTTGAAAGTCAATCTTGCTGGATTCAAGATCCTTGGCTGGAAGTATTTCTCTTGCAGTGTCTTACATATATCATACCACTGTCTTCTTGCCTCCATGGTTTCTGGAGAGAAATCAGCACTTAATCTTATTGGGTATCCCTTATATGTTATGCATTGCTCTTCTCTTGCTGCTCTCAGAATTCTCTGTCTTTGGCATTTGACATTTTGATTAGTATGTGTCTCAGAGTTTGTCTATTCAGATTTTTTCAGATGGGAGTATATCCTGCTTCGTGGACATGGATATCTATGTCCTTCAATATGGTTGGGAAATTTTCTACTATTATTTCTTCAAATATTCTTTCTGTCCCTTTTCCCTTCTCTTCTCCTTCTGGGACACACCTGGCATGTATGTTTGCACATCTTTTGCTGTCGTTTAGTTCACTGAGACCTTGTTCAAGTTTTTCCAATCTTTTCTTCATCTGTTCTTTTGTATGTTCACTTTCAGAGGCCATTTCTTCAAGCTCACCAAACCTTTCTTCTGCCTCTTCAAATCTGCTATTATATGATTCCAGTGTCTTTTTAATTTCATTTATTGTACCTTTCATTCCCATAAGATCTGATCTTTTTCTATGTATGCTTGCAAATTCTTCTTTGTGCTCATCCAATGTCTTCTTAATATCCTTAATTTCTTTATCCATCTCATTGAAATTTATTAAGGAGATTTGTTTGAACATCTATGATTAGTTGTCTCAATTCCTTTATGTCATCTGGAGGCTTATCTTTTTCCTTTAGCAGGGCCATGTCTTCCTGTTTCTTGGTGTGGATTGTAATTTTTTGTTGGTGCCTTGGCATCTGGCTTACTAAAGTATTTATTCTGGGTGTAGTTTTTTCTCTTTAGTTTAGGGCTTCTGTCCCTTTCTCCCTTCCTGGTTGTATAGTAGGAGCCAAGGATGTAGTTGGTGCTATAAGCTGTGGAGGCTTAAGCTGCCCTCAGTGCACCAAGGACCAAAGAAGCTTCTCTCAACTTTCTCCTTTGCCAGGTGTAGGGACAGAGCCATAGCTGTGTAGAATAATCCAAGTCATTCAGGCCTAGACTATAGTTGCCCAGAGAGACTGATGAAGCTTCACACCCCTTTCTCCCCTGCCTGGGGCAGGGATGGAGCTGCCGGTGTGGGCAGTAATTCATGTAGTACAGGTCTAAGATGACCTCAGTTGCCCTGGTAGACTTCCGATTATTCAGTCTGTGCCAGCCAAATGTACCTGCTGTTACCTGGATAGGCTGGTGCAGGGCCCACCAGCTTCCTCCCTGCTAGAGGTGGGGCTGAAGTCTAGGCTAGGGCTTCAGGCCAATCTAGGTGAAAGAAACTGGTCTCTCCCATCACTGTGATTTTCAGTCAGCTTGGCTTCCCCCTCATGCTTGGGGTGGAGTCAAAATGGCAGCTACCAGCCTCTTTCCGACTTGGACAGTTTCAATCTTTAGCTGTTCTTAGGGTTATTCTTTAGCCAGCTGAATCTACCAATCAGTAGCTGAAATCAGTAGCCAACCATCTCTTCCTCCTCTGTTTTTGGGAAATGGAGCTTCCTGTCACAGAATCGCTCCTGGTTCGCTTACGCTGCCAAAGTAGAATGATCACAGGCCTCTGCGTTATGGCCTGTTATTTCCTGGAGTGGCTGGCACAGTTCCCCAGCTTCCTCCCTGCCTGAGGTGGGCCTGGGGTTTAGGCTAGAGCTGCAGTCTGCTCTAGATGGAAAGAAGCCGGTCCCTACCAGCAATGTTATTTTCAGTCAGCCCTTCTTCCCCTCATGCCAGGCACAGAGGTAAGATGGCAGCTACCAGCCTCTTTCTGACTTGGACAGTTACAAACTTTAGCTGTTCTTAGGATTATACTTTAGCCCACCGAATTTATTAATAAGTGGCTGAAGTTGGTGCCCAACCGTCTCTTCCTCCCCCATTTTTGGGAAGTGGAGCTTCTTATTCCAGCCGCAGAATAGCTCCTGAGGCAGCTTGTGCCTCCAGTGGAGAATGCTCACCGGTCTCCATGGCGTAGAGTACTCTACTTATGAATTTTCTCTGCAGATGGGCAGTCTCCTCCTTCTATTCTTTCAAGGATGTTGCAGGATGCACTTCTGGTCTCCTGGAGCTCCCAAACAAGTCCTTTAGATAGTTTTGGGTGATTACTAACTACCCTGTAGCAGGAGCTGATTCTCAGAGTTCCTTACTCTGCCACCATCTTTCTGGTTGTCCCCATAGATTTTTATATATTTGATTTTAATTTTTATTAAGTTCAAAATATAATTTTCCTTGAGAATTCCTCCTTTTCCATTCAATTGAATTGATATGTTTGTCATAAATCAATTGACCATAAACGTGTGAGTTTATTTCTGAATTCTCAATTCTATTAAGTTGGTCTATATATCTACCTTTATGTCTTTACATCACTGTCTTGATTTAGTCTAGCTTTGTAGTAAGTTTGACATCAGAAAGTATATGCCATACAAATTTTTCTTCCTTGTCTCTCTTTTCAAAGATTGTTTTGTGTATTTGGGGTCTCTGGCACTTCCAAATGAACTTTAGGATCAGGTTTTCTACATAAAAGTTACATTAATTGCTATATACATATATGAAAAATTCCCGGTTTTCCTTATGTTTTTATTTCTAATTTAATTCCACTGGGGTCAGAGAACATACATTCTCAATTTCAATCCTTTTATTTTTTTTTTGAAGCTTGTTTTATAGCCTAGCATATGATCTATATGGATAATGTTTCATGAGCCCTTGTGAAAAATGTGTGTTCTATAGGTATTGGGTGTAGCATTCTATAGATATATGTGAGGTCTGGTTGCTTCTTAATGTTTTTCAATTGGTCTATTTCCTTTTTGCTCTTCTGCCTAGTTGCTCGATGCATTATTGAAAGCAAGGTATTGAAGTCTTCATATATTATTTTTGAATTTTCTTTTTCTCCTTTTAATTCTGTCAGTTTTCACTTTATATAGTTTGGGTAACTGATATTAGGTGTATATATGTTTATCATTGTTATTTCACCTGATTTATTGATTTTGTTACTATTTTATCCTAATACTGATCTGTATGATGATATTGTTGGTTATAGTTTTACTTATTCTTAAAAAAAAGTGATGCTATGAAAACAACCAAAATCTCTTATTGGTTACACTGTTTTTCTCTGATGCTTCTCTAGAAGAGAATGCAGTCACCTCATCTTCAACGAATAGGATTTTAAAAGGAAAAGCAAGGCAAGAGTCTATAAGTTATGTTTTGCCTGTTGAATAACAATCTTGGTAAAAGTATAAAAAGTAAAGTGAAACAAACTCTTACTGTGGTCTGTAGTTAATGATCTCTAGAAACAGCTTTATTTAAAATGCTCATAAGGAAATTAGGGCTTAGATTGTAAGTTCTTACATCTATCATATTTATCCCTGAGCCCTGATCTCTAATTGTTATTTCTAAATCTTAAGATGCTTTACTCTTTGTGTATAACCAACTAGCTCCCTAGAAATTTTAAGGGCATGTATAACACTTGGAATTCAGCTGTAAATTTAACCAGCTCTAAAGGTGCTGAAAAAGCACATTAATTCTGAAAGACCACACCAATTAAAGAAGCTAAAAGAATCAGACTTCAATTAAAAGATAAACGGGGCTAATCTAAAGACTAGAGAAAATTAGGATACAAGGAAAAAGGTAATATTTTCAATATTTAAAAAGATTAAGTACTATGGGGACCAGAAAGAAGAAATTTATTTTGTCGAGAAAATTCATTAAATTTCTGTGGAGCACTATCTACTTTAACTTGACTAGTCAGCTTATTTAAACAGCATGGCTAACATGGAACCTAAAAGAGTGAATGAGATTGTAGTATTTTGTGCAGAGTTGGTGAATTACCCTGATGCATTTCAAAGTTTTTTTGGGCATAAGATAGAAAGGTATTTACAAAAGGGACTGGGAAAATGTAGAAATAATAAACTTCTTCATCTGGGAAATTCCTACTTCTCTTTCAAAGAATAGACGCTCCCAATTTATTGAAATAATTTATTGAAATGCTAGAACTCTGCAAGGTAAACCTTTGAAAATGAAACATGTTACTAAACTAAGCCCTCAATCTCGAGACCTGCACTCATAAAATTTATTTCTGTAATGACGAAGCTAAATCTAACTATAAGTAATGCCTAAGAGTCATCTCTAGAGAACCTCTTTGTTACTCAAATGTGGTCTGCCTCTGTAAGTCAAACTCTCACTACCTTCCCCCACGACATGAGACAGGACTTCTAGGGCTAAACCTTTCCCTGGCAATGTGGGACTTCACTTTCAGAGATTTTTCCTGGCATTGCAGGATTTGAAAATTCCCAGGAATGGGTCTCCCTAACAACATGGGATTAGACCAAAAAGGGGGAAAAGAAATAGAACAGAATAAAGTTTTAATGGCTAAGAGATTTCAAATAGAGTTGCGAGGTCATTCTGGAAGTTACTCTTACACAGGCTTCAGACAGGTAGAGCGAAAAAGCCACAGTAGGCAAAACCCAAAAGAATACTCTGAACTATATCTGAGAAAAAGCTATAAAATCATTTTCCCAATGTAACATGATTATTTAAACCTATAATTCTCAATTTATATATTAAGTTTACTTTTATAAACTTAGTATGCCAGACAAGCCCTGGAACCCAGAGGTCAAAATGACCACCAGCTTCCTCTCTTCTCCATAAAGTTGATGTCCCTTTTTTAGCATGAAGAAGCCAGAAAGATCTGACATCCAGATTATCCCCAAGATTGGGAATTTTATAAACAGAGAGGGAGAAGTTGTAACTGAGAGTTAAGAATTAACAAATAATTATGATTACTAAATCATTATATAAATGCTTTTATATTATAAAATAGCAAAAGGTTAATGCCTGAAATTAGTGAAGCTGCCTAGTCCCATGCCTCTAGCCAGCTCACTCTAGACTTAACTTCACCCTGGCGTATGCCTACTATTAGAATGGTAACCCACTCCACCCTCCTCTGTTTAATATCCATATGGAAAACCTAGTGACTGACTTCTCCTTTGTAATTTCCTATCTCAGAAACGATCTCTGAAAATGATTGTAACTTTGTAACTCCCCCTGGTTTGGGATCCAGACCCAGTTTGCTCAACCCCTCAATGTTTATCAATGAAGGAACCTGTGTCCAACTCCACCCTAATTATTCATTAGCACCTGACATTATAAAAATATTAGAATTTCTGCAGACCAGGTAGGCAGGTTTTGGTCTGTCTAAGACAACTGAACTCTTGCTTCCACAACCAAATAAACTTTTTCTCTCTTTGAAACCCCAGTGTCTCAGGAATTGGCTTTAAAGATGCATTGGGAGAAAAGATCCTGCTTTTCCTTGGTATCATTATCAAAATCTTATATTTTAATAGGCAGTCAACATTTTTAGGTTGTGAACACATATCCTGACCCACTTTTATGAGCCGTGATTCAAATGTCAATGTAGTTTTCAAAGCCTTGCAATACTATTCTGGCCTGTCCCCTTGAGTGCTACCCAGAGGCCAATTTTAAATCTTGGAGTATGTCATACCATAGTTTAATTCTCAGAGATCATGCTGTGTTGATTCTGGAAATTTTTTTTTTTAATTCCTTTCTTCAGTTTCTGCTTCTCTTAATCCTCCTTCTACTCTCTAGTTTGGAGAGGCGGGATGCCACCTGTTTGCTGTCATCTGCTTAGTGAAAAGCAGGTATGATTTTGGGGCCTGCCCACCACAGTCTCCATGGCCACAGCACCTGGTGTCAGGAACAAGGACTTTGCTTTTACTTGCATTAGTGCAGGGCATGGATGGTCTACATGATTCCACCCCACAGTGCCCTTGAGGAAGGAAACCTGTGTCTCTTTTGCTGGCTTAATACAGGTGAGGATGATTGAAAGGGCTCTGTCCCAGTGTCTGAAGCATCTGTCACTATGGGGATGGGTGCAATTCCTTTTGTGGTGGTTGCCTGTAGTGGGGTTGCTACAGTCAAAAGAGCTTTGTTCTGCAGATTAATATTCTTCCCATTCCTTTGGCTAGACAGTGTGGGATTTCCTTAGGGCTAGTTTTGTCTGCATTTATTTGTACTTTTAGGTCACAAACTTTTCTAGTTTCCAGGCCCAGATACATAAGAGGAAAAAAAAAAAATCCCAAGGAAGCTCTCTGCAACTTCTCCCCTTGAGTCCCAGTATCTCAGTCAATACAAGTTCTTTTTCTCCACTTTCAAAATTTCCTGCCATGTATTTTATTAATTTTTAAAGTGTTTTTCATTTTAAAATAGAGAATGCATAGGATTAAATGTGATTACTTGGTTGTATCTGGAACCAGATGTCCTGCCTTTTTCTATTTCATTAGGAGTCACATTTTTCTGTTCCTTCACCCATTTAGTGTTTTGTGTTTGGATACATCATGATTGATACATTGTAGAGACTCTGAATTTTATGTCCCTCTGAAGACTAGTTTATATTCTACCAGGCCATTAACTTTTCTTGATTCAAATTTCAAACTCAGGCTTCCTTATTTAAAAAAGAATTTCTGCTAGGTTCTTTCAGCTTCCAGTTGCTGATCATTTTCCTACAATGGTATAGTTTAGCAATTAGCCAAGGATTTGCAGGCTTTTTTTTACATTTTACATGCAGATGTTGGAGCTCCTACCTATGTGAAATCTCCCTTCCAAAATTCTCTGCCCCCTTAATTTTTATCTGCTCTGCCAGTATCAAATATTGTCATCTGAAACATAAAGTCAGTAAGTCTGCAGTTTTCTGATGACCTGAACAGTTCTCTGATGCCCTCAGCCATGGGAGGATTAGGGAGTACAACTAGCAATAAAGCTTTAAATTTGCAAAGATAGTCAGGGTCTTGGTTTTCCTATCTTTAAAGGTAAGACTCCCCTTCAGTTTCTACCTACTTTAGATCACTCTTCAGGGACTTCAAATAGTTGGACAGTCATAAATATATCCTATATTTTAGAATTGGTATCTTAGTTTGGTTTGTATCTTTAGATTTCGTCTGGCCATGCCACATTGCTATTTACTGTAATCTGTAATTTCCCTCAACTATCTGTGGATGTCACATGTCATATTTGTGAAGGTTTGGAGCTGTCTCTTGTTTTACTAACAAAGAATGCAACCCTTCCCCCCTCACACTTCCCTCTTTTAAAATTGTTGTCTGGTTCTTTCCCTTGACCCAGTAAGGTTCTGTGCCATAATCTCATGCTTGAGGGAGGTATTTACATATGAAAGCAGCCAGAAGTCCCCAAGCATGCAGGGATTTCCTCTCTAGGGCAAGATTCACAGGTGAAAAAGCATTAGCAGCGCTGCCCGAAGAGAGAATGTAAAAGCATTTTCTTTGGGGTTCCTATAAAGAATCAGAACCCCTATGGGAAAATTCCAGACAAATCCTGATAACATTCCTATAGCCAGTCAAATTAAGACTTTCTCATTTAAAATTTCCACTGTATCTATTATTCCCCTGTTCTCTTTCCTCCGGGCACATTCAATATCCTCAGTGTTAGCAAAGTGAGACAGTAATTGAGAGAAATATAATGGCTTTATATTCAAAATGTAGTACTTGGACAAACAGCACTAGCATCACCTGGGAGATCTTAAGAAATGCAGAATCCCAGGCCTTTTAAATTTACTGAATCAGAATGTACCTTTTTTTTAGGAGGTGGGTACTAGGGATTGAACCCCAACCTTAGACATGCAAAGCAGGTGCTCAACTACTGAGCTACACCCACTCCATAGAATGTAAATTTTAAGATTTATTTTATTTATTTATTCCCACGTCCCCGCCTCATTGTTTGAGCTTGCTGTCTGATCTCTGGGTCCATTTACTGTGTGCTCTCTGTGTCTGCTCGTCTTCTCTTTAGGAGGCATGTGGAACCGAACCTGGGACCTCCCATGTGGTAGATGAGAGCTCAATCATTTGAGCCACATCTGCTTCCCAGAATGTACATTTTAACGTGATCTCCAGGTGACTCCTATTCATGTTAAAGTCTGAGAAACACTAAGCTGAAACACAGGCTGTCTAGAGCAGAGCTTCTTAAAATATCCAGTAAGTAGGACCAGTGGTTTTTTTTTCTTTAATTTTAGAATTATTGTTTGTTGTTCATAATCCATTGTAGACCAATAGTTATGTAACATACAATAAAAATGAATTAATAAATAAAATTTAAAAAGACATACAATATAGAAATACCAATGTTTTATACGTTTGAATTAAAGAAGACAAACTAAACTTAAGATACCACATTTTCATAGTATTGTCTTACAAGGCATAGTAATGGTATGCAGTTTTCATTACTTAAACATCAAACCATGGAGTCAGCAGTAACTGAACTGGTTTATATCTTGTTCAAAAAGACAAATCCACTGATCATGCCCTTGGATGTCATGGTAGTGTCAAATTACTATAAAAAGTCTACATGTTTACTCTTGATTGCTTAATTGCCAATCTGTAACAAAGAGTTTGCAGTGTTTTTCAGTCCACAGATCATACATTGAGCATCACTGATCTAGACAACTTGGTCATAGTGAGCCTTCCCCATTTTTAAATCCACTGTTTATTTCATGCAACAGTGCTGAATAATAAAATAAACAAAGCAATGTGCATATTGCAATTTCATGATTTATGTCATATACCTACCTGATTGGAGTCTGTTTGAGAAATGACAGGTAGTTGGTATCCAAAAAGTTCTCAGACAAATATTTGGATTTGCATATTGAATCTAGACCCAAATTCCTCCTTGCTGAGTTCCACGTCTACTCCACCAAGGTTTTTTATGGAAGCCTCACTCAATCTGGTTCTACTGTGTTCTCTATCATAGTGCTGTATTTGGCTTGTTCTTCTTACTTCTTCGATTTTCCTTTTGTTGCATTGTGGAGAATAAATATTCCCATTCTATTGTATCTTGCTATCAAAATATGATATTAAACAGATTTACATGTGTTTGCACTTTTGCCTCTGCTTCGTGGACAGAGCTGGTTTTAGTTAAATTAATATTTTTATTTATGTATTCACTTCTAAATACTCTGATACTTTCCTCAATAAGTTATTTTAATTGCCATCAATATCATCTCTGCAAGATTAATAATTTTACGCTTCAAAATTTGGATCATATCTGGTAATAACTGGAAAAGGGTTCCATTGAATGAGGACGCTGGTCAATAGGGAAGGAGAGGCCCTAAATGTCCACTACTTAAATACCCACTTGAGGGCAGCACCTCACTGCTGCCTAACTGCCACACAAACAGACCACTCCACTGGGAAACTCAATTCCCTTAACTTCTGGTGTGTGTCTGCTAGTTATTCCTAAGCATTTAATATATTTGAATTGACAAAATGGTAAGACATTTCCGGCAGCATTCAGAATGCTGGAGCCATGACATATATCTTGAGAAAATGGAAACATATATTTCCTACTGTATGTCACACATTGTCCCCCTGCTCTTTAAACTGTAGTGCCTATGCATCCAGTTCCAAAGAATATATATTGAAAGAGACTTTGTAACCATCCACGATGACTTAAGTTGTCAATTAGCAGATGAATCCAGAAAGAAAGAGAATTGTATGAAAAAGAATAGATTGGAAGTGAGACCATTATAATAGAGTATAGGTAAAAATAGTGGGAGCTTGAATTATTATAGCGGGACAAGAGATCAAAGAACAATTCTAAGGGATATCACAGGGATTGGTTAGATATTGGGTGGTAAGGAAGCTGGGGCTTTCATATAGAGGAGGAAGTAGAAAGAAGAGAAAATAAGGAGTTTTGAGTGAATAATGGGATATCTAAGTGTCAGCCATAAATTTAGGGTTCTGTATAATAAACATCCCCCAAAGATGTAACATAATGTCAAGAACAAGAACTTGGATAAAATCACTCGTAAATTGTAAAAACAGCAATTTCAAGTAATAACTAATTGATGAGTCAAGAAATACATGGATGCTCACTTTCATCCCCAGAGGACATTAAATTGCAAAAATATGGCTTAAGAAGTCCCCAAAACATAGCATTTATGACAAAACTTTGCTATACAACATATAAAAATTTGTAAGATCAATTATAAATTGATTTTATTAAGAGTCTAAGACCATAAGAAAGAGCAAAAAGCCAAATAGGTAGAAGGTTGATAAATCATGCAAAAATGAACATCATTAGCTGATGAACATTTGAAAGAATTTCAAATTTACTAAAAATTAAAGAAATTCTAATTAGATTAATAAGATTCCTATATTTAAATCTTGTTTAGCTGATCAGTTAGAAAATATTTAAAAATACTCAAAGTTGGAGAATATATGAGTATTCAAAGATTCAGCTATTCTGGTATAATATTCTTAGATATCAATTTTAAAAATATATAAATCAAAAGTCTGAAAAATATCTATGTTTACCTACCCTGTTGAAATAGTCAGAAATACCAAGAGTTAAGCATAAAAGTTTTCATTATAACATTATCTATAATAGCAAAGAAATCAGAAAATCCATTTGTTTCTTTTTAACTTTTTTATTTTGAAATATTCTCAAATTTACAGGACAGTTTACAAATATAATACAAACCCCATACATAGAATTTATATTTACCCATGTTGTTACCTGAGATCCTCATTTCTTCATGTGGTTTCAAGTTATTTAAAGTGTCTTCTCCTTTCAATGTCCAGAACTCTCTTTAGCATCTCTTGTAGGGATGGTCAGGTGTTGGCAGACTCCCTCAGCTTTGCTTATCTGGAAATGTCTTAATCTCCCCCATATTTTTGAAAGACAGTTTTGCTGCATATAGAATTCTCGGTTGGCAATTTTTGCTTTCAGCACTGTAAATATGTCATCCTACTTCAATCTTGCCTCCATGCTTTCAAATGTCTTTCATTAAATTTCAAAGTTTTCAGCCATTATATCTTTGAATATTCTCCCTGCTCCTTTCTCTCTTTCTCCCTCTCTAGAATTCCCATAATTTGTATATTGGTACATTTGATGGTATACCATAGATTCCTCAGGCTCTGTTCACTTTTTTTAATCCTTATTTCTGCTCCTTAGACTAGATGATATCAATCCTATTTTTAAATTCTGTGATTCTTTCTTTCACCAACTCCAATCTGCTGTTGAATCCCTCCAGAGAACTTTAAATTTTTGTTACTGTGGTCTTCAGCTCTGTGTGGTTCCTTTTCATAATTTACAGCTCTGTATTGATATTCTGTGTGTTCATCTACCATTTTCCTGATTTCCTTTAGTTTATTTTTCCATGTCTTCCTTTAGTCCTTTGTCCATGTTTTCCTTTAACTATTTGGATATATTTAGGACCATACTTTTTAAGTCTTTGTCTGGTACGTCACAGGTTTTTTCCTCCTCACTGATGGTTTCGAATGCTTTAATCTTCTCCTTTGCCTGGGCCATCACTTTCTGTTTTGCCATCTTTTGTTGAAACCTGGAATTTGGACTCTGAGGCATCTGTTCCTTAAGCTTGTATCCAGCTAGTGCTATGACAGAGCTTTTCTTGACTGCCAGGAGCCAGGAGCTAACAAAGAAACAAAAAAGGAAGAAAAGAAAATACATTTATTTTGACATGTGCAAATGCTCTCCTTCACAGTTTATCCATGCAATGAGTTTGGAGAATAGGTCCAGGTCAAAGACTGGGGGCTGTCCTGATACTTTATCTGCCTGCATCTCTTTTTGGTCATGTGCATCTGACCCTGGGTATTTCCCTGTTTACATGGATACAAATGTATTCTTTTCCCTAGGAAACAATTGCAGTCAAGTGGCTGTCTCACAACTTTCTTTAGAGAACTCTGTGAACAGCCTTCTATACTCAGGTCAAGTTCTGGAACAGCAAGTCCCTCAGGCCACAACCAGACAGTATGGGCCAGACATACATGCTCCCATATGTATGTAAGAGGGTTACACTGTACCCTTTGGATTGGGACTAAGATTCACCCTGAGAGTACAGGCTGGCTCCATGCCAAACCTGTTAGAGGTTGAGGAGGGGCCAAAGTGCCACAAGATCCCACCACTTTTAAGTAGCCTTTTATTTTTAATTTGCCACTGGCTTCTTACTAAAGTCCTTTAACTGTTTTCTGCAAGTTTTTGCTGCTTTTTCAAAGCTTCTGGAACAGATCGTTCAATCATCTCACTCCACAATCTTGATCAGGGTGGGGCCTGCTACCCTTCCATCCCATTCGTTTTTAAACTCTTTTAAAGCTGATAACATGTCTTTTGAGTTTCTGGAATATAGTAGGTGCTCAATAAATATATATCTTAATTTTTCTTTTTTCTCTATTTTTCAGTAGATATTTTATATGAATTCATTATGTAGACATTAAAAATTTATTAATTTTGTGGGGGAACACCTAGAATATAATGTTAAGTAAAAATGGGCAAATGGAATATGCATATGTATTTTCAACTATATACAATATGTAAAAATAAGAAAAATCCATTAAATTTTCATATAGCTATTTGCTGATTTCATAATTAGCAATAATTTTCATTCTTTTCTTTATGCGTTTCTGTGTTTTCCAAGTTTTCATCCATAATGTTGCATATATAAATATTTTTTATTGCTAGGTATTATTCCATTTTATAATTATACCACAGTTTGTTTATCCATTGTGGCAGCCATGAAGGTGTGCTCCTCAGTTCTCCCTTTAAGAGAGAAAGAGCAGTGAGAAGTACAATTAGCTGACCAGTTCCAGTTGCAATGCCTTTACCATCTGCACCAGCGTTTCAGATAAGTCATGTTTTTGGGGGCAGCTCCTAGACAATGACTGAGCACAGCAAGTATTCTAGCACCTTGCTATTTCTGCCCAGTGAAGAACTCCAATTTGTGCCCGTATTGTGAATATTTTCTCCTATGTCATAGCTTACCTTTTCATCTACTTAATGGTATCTTTTGAAGAGAAAGTTTTAAATTGATAAAGTCCAATTTATCTTTACTTTTTCTTTATGATTAGTGTTTTCTGTGCCACAACAATTATTTTTCAAGAGTTCTTATAACTTTAGCCTTTATATGTGGATCTTACAACTGAAAGGAATAATGAAATAGTGTTTTCCAGGTTCCATAATGAAAGCAAAGCTATTGGTTATCTATATTGTTTAACAAAAACAAAAAACAAAAAACTTCACCAACTTCAGTTTCATGAGATGCTTCTTATAATTGGCTTCATTATATGTCCATTCTCTCTTATTCTGTATCCAGTGAGAATTTATAATGTAAAACACTCAGTTACATGCATATGAAATTATGTTCTTATTAAAATCATAGGAAATTAGAAGAATTTTGTTTGACATTTTCTAATATTGTGTTGTAGCATTTGGCTAATTGTCTCAGTGTTTCAACTAGATGATGTGCTCTTTCTGGGCTCTTTAGAGATAAAGATTCCATTTATGGTATTTCTCATCCTGTCCTCCATGGCACCTAGCTTAGCGTTTTGCATAGAAGCAGGCAAGTATTTGAAATGACACAACACTGCCCACTCACGTATTTAAAAGTTGGCAATCTGGATTGTGGTAGATTGAATCATGTACCCCAACATCCACATATTCCTAGCCTCAAAACCATGCACTAATAAATTCCTGATATTAAAGCCATCCATCCCATTGTGTGGCATTTGTCATAGTAGCCTGACAGACTGAGACATGGACCATCTCTCCAGTGCCCTACCCTCACTGTCCTCTGGCTATTCTCCCAGAAGCTACCTGGTTTAGAACATCTTCCTCCATGAGCAATGTCTTTCAACTTCCCTTCTCTATGGAATTAATGTAAAAAAAGAAGTTTCTATTAATTGACAGCACTACAAATATCTATGTGTATGTTTCAAGGATAATTGTTAGTACTTATTGCTTCTGAAATTTATATTAGACCCGACCACTGATGCCAGAAATTCCATTGTTGGGACATAAATTCAAATTAGAAATATCATTTAAAACAAAAGTAACTCTGAAATGGGGATCAATAGAAACTAAGAGGCAAATGAATGCCATCAAATTCTTTCTATAATAGACTCTGATAAGTAAAAGATAAATCAGCTTGCACTAGAGTTTTCAATATCCCAAAAAGAAAGAAATAGCTTTATTAATATTCAGCCATATTATTTTCATAATTTTAATGATAAATCTTGAATAACGCCACCATTTTAAATATTGTTTCTCATTTTCAAACCCTAGACTTATAAAAACAAGAAGAAATTGTAAAAAATAACCTATTTGCATGCTGGTAAACAGCAATTACTGAAATTGGACCAAGACACAAGAACGCCTTGAGCAGTGATTTGAGGAAAAAGCAAATTGACTACAAAGTATCTTAGATACATAAAATACTAGATGCTAATGATGATTATTTAAGACATTTTGATGACTTAAACTCATTACTTTGATTCATGAGAAGTGGCTCTATCACTCAGAGTTAAGATGATAAGCGTTCTCATACTAATGATCATAAGAAAACAAAGTCCAATCTAGTTTATTAACTTGTGTCTGCAGTAGCACAACTGATTTGATTTAGTGTAAACATTGGCCTGGTGTTAACGATTCATCAGTGTTTGTTTTATGTAATTTAATTTTACGCACAGCAAACTTTCTATGCTCAGTAATCTGGCCCAGACACTCGAATTCCTCTATTGCTTCTATTGTCAGTCTTTAAACAATAATTTATTAATGGATTGGTTCTAATTTTATAATCGCATCATATACAAGCAAAAGTTTTAGTTCTGCTATTCAGTTTCACGTCTAAAAACTTACACCTCAAAGCACAGGTAATCAAAATAAAAACGTAATAACTACTGACTCACGATATAACAAGGCTGATCAAGGTGATGTTACATTCCAGGTCACAATATGCAAAATTGTGAACACAATTAACAGCACTGAAATATATATCTGAGTATGATTAAAAGGTGAAATATTAGATTGTATACATGGAAGGAGAATAAAAATTTTATAAAAATCCATGGAACCACACTATACTATACAATGAAGCCTAAGCTAAACCATGAACTTTAATTAATAATGCAATGATAAAAATGTGCTAACCTCAAATGTAACAAATGTCCCACATCAATGCAGGGTGTTGGTAGTAGGTTAGTGTATGGGAATCCTGTATTTTGTACATGATTTTTCTATAAACCAACAATTTCTCTAAAAAAGGGAAAATTCAGGTCCTTTATCTTTTCCTTTATTTATGAGTCTAATACTTTCCTGGTCTAAATTAAATCTTGGAAGCCTTTTCCCTTCTGACTAGGACAATGGAATTAAAAATAGTTCAGAGGATGCACAGATAGGAAGCACATGCATGACTTTAGGAAAACAATCTGGTTATTAATAATATATTTCTTTACCATAATGATGCTTCAGACAACCAGGAGGGTTTGAGAGTTGTTATCATAGTCATAAAGATGACAAAATTTTTTTTTTTTAAAGATTTTATTTATTTATTCATTTATCCCCCCCTTGCTGCTTGTGCTCGCTGGGTCAGCTAACCACACCGTGCGGGCGGGCTTGCCTTCACCAGGAGGCCCTGGGAACCGAACCTGGGGCCTCCCATATGGTAAACGGGAGCCCTACTGATTGAGCCACAGCCACTTCCCTAAAGATGATAAATTTATATTGAGTTGAGCTGACCACTTAATCTCTCTTCTGTTGTGACAATTGTATCTTATTTACAAGGTGGCTGGTGTATTTAGGATGTTGCTATAGATGTTAGAACAATAAATCTATAATTTTAACCTCATATGTTGAATTTATTTTATCAATACTTTATTTTTATCATTTTAGTTCTGATGGTTTTTTTTTCATATCAGCCTGTTATTACTTTAAGAATGCAGTATTTTTTAATATCAATCTGTGTATACCAATTTGAATTATTTTGCAGTCATCTTTCTCATAATTACCTCTGTTTCTTTCATAGGTATTTGTTCTGTTACTTCATTTTGGATTTATTTGTTCTGTTTATTTTCCTCAAATATTTGGTGATTTTTTTTTCTATTTATAATTATTAATGAAGGTTACAAGCATGCATATATAGTATAAGCATATTTTTGAACAACTAAAACTGTATTTATGAATATACTTAGAAATTCTCTTTCCAGTTTAAGTGTTATGTTTCATTTCCCTTTATGTTTATACTTTTTAATAGGAATTAAAAATCTAATATCTTATATTCCAGGAATATAATTGTTTAATATTTAAATCTATACAAATAAAATAGTAATGGGAGGACTTCTGTTTCTGGACATTTGGAATGACAGTCACAGGATTTGAAGAACAGTGGTTTTTAAAAAAATGTGGAAAAATAAACAGTCCTTCAGAGTCCTCTGGGACTACATGAATTTTCCTAACAAACTGTTAATCAGAGTCTTAGAAGGAGAGTGTGTCAAACAGGAAAAAAAAATTTTCAAATAGCTATAATGTTTCTAAATTTTATTAAAATTATAAGCCTCAAGATCCAAGAAGCTCAATTAACTTCAAGCAGGAGAAACTTATAGGAAACCACTCCAAGGATTATTATTATGAAATTACTGAAAACTTGCAATAAAGTAAAAATTCATAAAAGCAACTGAACTGGAAAAATGAGTTCAAGTGAAAACTCGGATCCGTATAAATCAATCAAGTGTACTTGGAAAGGTAAATAAATATAGGGATAAGTATAAAAGGCACTTTCTCCTTTATGAATGTTTCTAGAAGAGAAACTGTTTGAATAAAAAAAATATATATATCAATATGTTTTGGCTGTATAACATATGCAGATATAAAAGGAATAAAAACAGTAACACAAAGGATAGGAGGAGTAAATCGAAACATACTGCTCTACATTTCTTATATTATTTTGGGAGTGTTATAGTATTCTTTGAAGGTATACCATGCTAGATAAAGAAACTCTAGATCAAGTAGTAACATTAAAGCAAAAAGGTGTAGCTAATATGACAAAAGGAGAGATAAAATGGAAAGCTAAAAGGTCCTGACCATCCAAAAAGAAGACAGGAAAAGAGGAAAAATAGAATTAAAAATATGGAAAAAAAATAAAAACACATATCAAGATGCTGTACTCAAACAGGCATATAAATAATTACATTAAATATAAATGTTCTGAACATTCAAAAGACAGGATAAAAATAAGATCCAGATATGTTACTTCCAAGATATACATTTTAAATATAAATAAACAAATAGCTTGAAAGTAAAGGACAAAAAAAGATATATCATGTAAACACATAATAAAATTGGAGTCATTAAATTAATAGCAAAGAGGACTGTAGAACAAGGATTATTACTAGAGAAAATGATGGATATCTCATAGCAATAAATGGTCAATTCATCAATACTACATAAAAATCTTTAATATGTATGTAAAAAAGATACATTTGCCTGAAGCCTCAAAATAATCATTGTGGCTTGGAGTTTTGTACTCCAGAAAAACATGTTCCTAATCTTTATCCATTCCTATGGGTGTGAACCCATTGTAAAGAGGGTTTCATTTAGGAAGTTTTGATGGGGTTATTTTTAGTTAAGGCATGGGTGACTGAATTGGAATGGGTCTTCATTCAATTACTAGAGAAGGCCAAAGAAAGAAAGCATAGCAGAAGCAAGAAGTCAGAACTCAAAGGAACCCAGATGAGAAAGGAGAAGACATCACCATGTACGTTGCCATGTGTCAGAAAAGCCAAGGACCAAGGATCATTGACAGCTAGCCCTAGAATGCCACAGTCTTTAGGAAGAAAGCATTGCCTTACTGATGCCTCAATTTTGAACTTCTGGCCTCAAAACCATGAACAAACAAATTCCCATTTTTAAGCCAACTTATTGTATGATATTTGTTTCAGCAGCTAGGAAACTAAAATAGTAATTGAAGCCAAAACTTAGAGAACTGAGGGGAGAAAAAGATACTTCCACATTATAGTTGGAGATTTCAATTCTTCTTACTCAGTAATTGGTAGAAGTAGACAGAAAATCAACAAAGAATAGCAGGCATGAACAATACTATTAACACAATTGAACTAATTGATATTTATGGGGCATTCTACCCAACACCTAGAAAATAGATAATCTTTTCAAGGGCAAATGCAAAAATTCTTCAATGGAGACCATTTGCTGGGCTTTGATACAATACTCATTAATTTTAAATAATTGAAATAACAGAGTATTTTTGCTGGTCATAGAAGATTTCAATTAGAAATAAATGGCAAAATATTTGTGGAAAATCCCCTAGTACTTGGGCAACAAACAAACTTCTAAATAACCTATGAATCAAATAGAAATCATGAGATAATTTAGAAAATATTTTGAAAAGAATGATGATGAAATACATCAAATCAAAATTTGTGGGATGCAACTAAAGCAGGATATAGAGAGTAATGTTTAACCCAATATGATTATATTAGGAAAGAAGATAAGGCTAAATTCAATAATCTATGTTTCCACCTTAAAAATCTTAAGACAGAAGATCAAATCAAACCCCCAGTGTGATGGTTAGGCTAATGTGTCAACTCGGCCAGGTAATTGTGTCCAAGTGTTTGGTCCAGCAAGCACTGGGCTAATTGTAATGCAAGAACATTTATGGACTTTGGTCACCAGTAAGTTTACTGCATGAATGGCTGATTACATCTGCATCAATCAGGGAGATTGCAATCAGCAATGGGTGACGCTTTTATCCAATCAGTTGAATACCTTAAAAGGGGAAGTGATTTCAACATTCAGGGAAAATTTCCCAGCTCGTCTTTGGACAGCCAACTTTCTTCCAGAAACTCATCAAGGACCTTCGTTGGACTTTCATCGGAGCCCCTGGTTTGCAGCCTGCCTGTGGAACCTGGACTTGTGCATCCCCACGGTTGTGTGAGAGACTTTTATAAAATCTCATATTATTGACAGATATCTCCTGTTGATTCTGTTTCCCTAGAAAACCCTGACTAATACACACAGTAAGTAGAAGGGAAGTAATAATAAATATAAGAGTAGAAATTAGTGGATTAGAAAGGGATAAACAATAAGAAAAATAAATCAATGAAACCAAAACATTTTTTAAAATGATCAGTAAAATTGATAAGACTCTAGCTAGTCTGATGAGAGAGAAAAAGAGAAAGAGAAAAAGAGAAAGCAAAAGAGAAGACACAAATTACCAATATCAGAAATGAAAGAATGGACATAATTAAGATCCTACAGACATTAAAATTAATAATAAGGGAATGTTTTGCTTAAATTTCACTAATAAACTTGTCAATTTCAGTGAAATTGATTAATTCCTTGAATGACATAGCTTATTAAGATTGACACTGGAAGATATAGAAATTAATAATTTTAAAATTCCCACAATTATGCTGTAAGTCCACATTAATTTACTGATGAATTCTATTTAACATTTAAGAATAAATAATACCAATCTGGGGAGTGGATGTGACTCAAGCAGTTGAGTGCCTGCTTCCCACATGGGAGGTCCCAGGTTCGGTTCCCGGTGCCTCCTAAAGAAGATGAGCAAATAATGTGCATACAATGAGCAGACATCGAGCAAAAACAGTAAGCAGACAATGACAAAAAAACAATGAGCAAAATCAACGAGCAAGACAACGAGCAAACAACGAGCAGAAAATGAGCAAAAACAAATGAGCAGGGAGCAGATATGGCTCAAGCAGTTGAGTACCCACCTCCCACACAGGAGGTCCTGGGTTAGGTTCTGGTGCCTCCTAAAGAAAAAGCAGACAATGAGCAGACAACAAGCAAAAAACACAACCAGCAAAAACAACGAGCAAACAAATGTGGGAGCCATCTCGGGGCTGGTGGGGGATATAACACCAATCCTACTCAATAAAAGGAGGTGTAAGGAGCAATTCAATAAATTTTTTGAGGTAAGCAGTACCCTGATATCAAAACCAGATGAAGACATTAAAAGAAAAAGACTATACACATATACCCCCCAAAAACATAGATTCAAAAATCTTTAACACATTAACAAATTGAATCTAGCAGTATGTAAAAAGGATAATATATCATGATCAAGTTGGATTTATATTAAGAATGCAAGATTGGCTTAACATAAAAAAAAACAATCAATGTTATTCAGTGTACTTACAGAGTAAAGAAAAAACATATTATCAACTCAAAAGCTATAGAAATAGTATTTAACAAAATTAAAATCCATACTCTCTGCAAACAAGGAATACAAGGGAACACTCAATTTGATAAAGGGCATGTGTGTGAGATTACAACTTTATGCTTATTAGCGAAAGACTAAACAAAGCAAGCTTGTGTGCTCACACCATTTCCATTCAACATATTACTTGAGTCCCACATAGTACTTCTCAAGAAAAAGAAAGAAAAACATAGGTTACACAAGAGTAAGTAAAAGTCTTTTTATCCAGACAACATAACTGTATATATAAAAAAATTCTAAATGACCTACAAAAATGCTAGTAGAATAATTGAATTTAACAAGTTTTAGGATACATGTTCAACATACAAAGATTATATTTTCTATATACTAGCAGTAGACAATTGATAAAGGAAACTGAAAGCGAAATTAATTGTGATCATGCATCTGACAGAGGACTTTTATCTGCAATATATAGAGAACTCTTACAACTCAATAAGTAGACAAAGAACAAAAATTTTAAAAAATGTGTAACAGTATTTCAACAGATACTTGACAAAGTGATACATCAGAGGTCAATGAGCACATGAAGAGATGCTGAACATTCATTAGTTATCGGTAAAATGCAAATTAAAACACAATAATATATCACTTAACATCCATACCAGTGTGACTGAAATTAAACAGGATAAAAAGCTCCACATATTGGCAGGGATGTGGAGCAACTGGAACGCTCATACTTTGCTAATAGGAATGTGAAATGGTACAACCAGTTTTTAAAGGAGTTTGGCAGTTTCATTTATCATGTGACTTGTCAATTCCATGCATGGCTTTTACTCAAGAGTAATGTAAACTTATATCTAGACAAATACTATAAACAGATGTTTTTAGCAGGTTTACTCATTATAGCTTAAAACTGGAGAGAACCTAAATATCTATCAAAGGCTGAATGAATAAACAAAAAATGATATTCTTATTCAATGGAATGTGATTTAGCAACAAAATGGAGCAATACTGTGTATACCCAACAATATGGATTAATTTCAAAAACTATTATGCTGAGTAAAATAAGCTAGACATGAGAGTATAAACTGTATGTTCATTTATATGAAATTCTAATCTATAGTGACAAAAAACAGATAAGTGAATGCCTGGGCCAGGGTGGAACTTTGTGGGGTGCTGGAAAAATGCACAGTTATACACATTTATCAGAATTCATTAACCCTGGAAGAACTTTTAATCATTGATGTGGAAGCAGTGGCCACAGGAGGTTACGAGGGGAGGGAGAGGGTAAAACAGGTGTAATATGGAGGCATTTTTTGGGACATTGAAATTGTTCTGAATGATGTTGCAATGATGGATACAGGCCATTATATATTTTGTCATAATTTACAAAATTGTTCAGGACAGAGTAAACTATAATGTAAACTGTAATCCATACTTAGTGACAATGCTCAGATATGTGTTCATCAATTATAACAAATGTACCACACTAATGAAGACTGTTGTTAATGTGGGAAAGTGTGGAAAGGTGGAGGGTGGGGTATATGGGAATCCCCTATATTTTTATGTAACATTTATGTAATCTAAATAATTTTAAAAAAATAAAAAAGTATTAAAATTCATTAATCCTTTCACTTAAAATAGATACATTTTAATTTATTAAATTATACTTCAGTAAAATTAATTCTAAAAAATACTACCATGGGCATGGATTTTTGGTGGGAGAAGCGTGACCAAATTGTTCTATAACTCATATGGAAAAAATCAGCAAGAATATGCAGGAAAGTTTTGTGAAAGAAGGATGATGAAGAAGGGAATTCACATGGCATTTCTCAAAACTATCAGTCGTTGGTGAATGAAGAGATAAAGTGCCCAATGGAGCATAATAGAAAACTTATTTAAAAAACTAAATTATATGAAATTTAATCTGTGATCTATGATCTATGAGCTATGATAAAGATCATTACTCCAAATTAGTGGAGTACAAATGGACCCTTTTAGAATTGGTGTTTGGACAAATGTAAGGAAATAGATGAAACCATACATGAAATTTATACTCAACTAGGATAAATTTATATTTTTTCTGAGATAAAATCTGAATGAATTAAATTTATAAATATTTACATATCTAATAAAAAAGTGAAACAATGAAATTATTAGAAGAAGCCTTGGGGAAATTATCTTAAAACTTCAGAATTGTCAGCTTCACTCACAATATGAAACATAAAATTTAAAACTATTTACAATAAATATAACATTTTTTACCCATTTGATTAATGAAGATCCAAAAGTTTAACAATGAATTATGTTGTTAGTGGTAAATGAGCACACTCAAACTTTTCTAATTTGAGTATAATTTTGGTGCAATATGTAACTGCTGTGAAAGGCAATTAAGTAGAACTAAAGATTTCAATCACTTAATCAGAAAAAATAAACTTTATTCTAATATTATTCTTGCCTGTGTTTTTGTCTGAACGTGCATCTGAATTATGCCTCTCGGTTCCTCAAGATCATTTTTATCCAGGGACTCGAGTTTTATGCTCATACAGAACAAAGCAAATTACAGCATTTCCAATTGCTATTTTTACGGGTATGCATGAATCTGTGACTTGGCAAAGTAGTCTTCTCCAAATTTTCAGGAAATGAAATATGTGAAGTCCGTGTTTTACAATAACATTTTATTATATAATCTTAAGCTAAAAGTTAAATTCTATTTCTTGGGGGAAAGGATTACTTAAAACGTCAATATGCTAAAATGAAATATTTTAATAAAAAAAGAATATTATTAACATTAATCTAGTAACAATATATTTTCATGCTCTTGAGCTAAAATGTTACAATAGCACAATAACAGAAACATATATATGCTTTGTGCTGTACAATTTTATAGGCTTTGACAAATGTATGACTTCTTTAAAAATAAAACTTATTATTACAAGACAAAAAGAATTATGTTTAATTTGAATTAAATTTGAAACATTTTCCTGGATTCAGTATGGCATGGAAGACAAGTTAATGTGTAAATACTTCGTCAGCCATGAATAAAATAAGCAGAAAAATGAGATGATTTTTAAATGACCAGTAGGTTTAGTGCAGTTGAGAGTTACTAAACTAAAAATATGCCTAAATATTAAGGTCTTACAAAACCTTATTACAGAGCCTGCATTAGAATAGAGCATAAACAGCATATGAAAATGACCAACTGTCTCAATCTTCAAGATAATAAAGAATTTGATTGGATTTTCTTCCATTTATTCTTGGTCCAGAACAGCGCTGACTGACCTGTTAGAAGAGAACAAAAGAGAGAAAGCTTCGGATCTTCCATCCTCTGAGTCTGTTGGTTTTCTGTTTATAATGTTGAAAGTTAAATTATCGTTACAAATTTGGAGGGGTTCTGGGGGTAATATTTTTCATAGCACTATTTTAATTTTGGATCTCAGCACTCTCTCTCTCTCTCTGTATGTATTATGTGTTAAAGAAAGTCTTCAAGCCTAGCATCTAACTGGTAGAACATTTTGCCACTTGCCAAAATATCTTCATTAAAATATCATGCTCGAGTGGAAATTTGGATCACTCTGAACCCAATGAATTGCCTATCCTGGAATAGTCACATCAAATAAGTTAATTAACACAATAAAAATCAGAAAAACTGCTGTAAATTTGGTTTAGTCAATTGTTTTAAAGGGGAAAAAGGCTAAATCAAGTATTCTGTTACACTATTTAATCAATATTATTTTCAGTAGAATAGTTGAATTTCACTTATGAAATATACTTTAGTGGTAAGAAATTTTTCACTAAAGGACATTGTGATGGTTAATTTTATATGTCAACTTGTCTAGGTTAGGGTGTCCAGTTGTTTGGTTAAACACTGACTGAGTTGTTGCTGTGGAGGTACTTCATGGAAGGGATTGGCATCTACAATCAGTTCCCTTTAAGTAAAGGAGATTACCCTCCACTGTGGTGGGCCTCATCCAATCAGCTGGAGGTTTCAAGACAAGAATTGTGGGTTCCATGGATCAGAAGAATTCCTGTCTCAAGACTTCCATATCAACTCTACCAGCATTTCCAGCCTGCCAGCTTTCCCTAAGGAAATCAGACTCAAGACTTCAACATCACCTCACCGGGATTTCTAGCTTGCTGGTCTGTCCTTCGGAATTCAATTTAGACTTATAATTGCATGAACCAACCCTTATAATTATATGAGCCAATTCTTTAAACTAACTTCTGTGTGTGTGTGTGCTTATTCTCTGGAGAACCCTGACTAATGCAGACTTGAAATACAAAAAGCTTAAAAGATGATTTTATATGTCTCTATTTGGACAAAATCAGTTCTCTAAGGGTGGTAACTCAGGGGCTTTCTGTATATTATGAAAGTATATGTTTTCCCAATCATCTTTTAAATATCCGAATTACAAATCACAAGTTCTCCATTTGAATGGAATAAAGCATGATTTCCAGCAGGTGAATAAGGAAGACCTGGGATTGAATTTTAGTCAATTCTCTACCTAATTCTGACCTTAGTCAAGTTGCTTACTCTCCTCCCTGTGTTTCAATTTGTTCATTTGTAAAATGGGAATAGTGACTTTTGCCCTAAAAGGATTGCTGATAAGGGAACCAAATAACATTTTGTGAGACTTTCAAAAGTTTGTTTGAAAATTAAGCTATTGATTTTTAAACTTTTTTTCAACTCTGAGTATATTTCTTGGAGGAAGGTTTGTAGGATTATTTTCCTTTTGGTTTCAAGGTCACACTGTTCATTCTAATGTGTATCTAGCCTATGCTGCTTTCTTTCTATGTGAAATGTACATTTAAATGATTATATCTAGAAACAAACTAAAAATAAGGATTTCACTTATTCACAGAACTTATCAGAATCACATTTTTAAATCAGCACTGAACCTGCCCTGAGCTAGGCCTTTTTAGACTTTTCAGCTACATATAATTGAAGGAGGATCTAGATTTCATGTTGGTGATTGCCTTCTTAAAGATGATTCGCCAGTGGCACTGGAACCTGGAATAAAGGCGTCAAATTAAATGCCAAGGCTGAAAAATAAAGCTGACTTTATATCAGCAAACTATGCAAGTTAATTAAAAAGCATCATAACAACAGAGTCTCAGAGAACACATTAGAAGGAACGCAGAAAGAGCCTTCAGTGGCTGGGGTAACAGAAACCTTATCAGTCATGTGGTATATACATCACCAACCCAGGCACAGTTAAGACATAGTTCTTAATATATCTTTTCAAAAAGAGTACCCTTTGTCCAAAGTATATAAAGGTTAAACCTTTCTACACTTTGTAGCATCTTTTACAATTTCCTCTTCCCAGATTCCATACACTTCACTCCATCACTACAACAAACACATATCCTAAAATAAGAAGTAGGAGGATTATATGGAAAGATGGGAATGAGTTGCAATTGGACCTTAAATCTCAAGTAGGAGACATTGATCCTTGGGATCTATTATCATCTGACAGATGTATTTTGATGCCACTAGCGCTAGGAAAAAATGAATATGAAATCCTGGTATGTTTGGTCTACGTTGTAGAGATCTAGATGTTGGAGACAATAAATGTGAAATTAAGTAATACCTTAGAAAGAAGATGTGAACCATCGTAATCTCTTTTTTAGTGTTTCTCTTTGAATGGATAAACATTGTCTTACACACCAGTATTTTCTTTCTTGCCCTGTATATTCAGCTTCTTTTTTTCAGACAAGCTCCTCAGAAGAGCTATTCTATTTTCCCTCTGCCAACCATTCAAGGCTCTATCCCAGGCTCTCCTTTTCCTCCATACTCTTCTGCATAAACTCATCCAGTCTCTATGCTACATTTATAAGTTACACGCCAATGACTTCTAAAGTTGCATCCTTAGCACCTTGAGCTAGAATCTATAGACCCAAATATTCAACATCTACTGGGTATCATAATTTGAATTTCCCCAGATCCTCAAGCTCATTACATAAAGTAGAAAACCCATCCTCTACCTCTGCTAAACCTCTCCCCTCAATGAATGGCATCACCCTTCTCAGGTGCCCAAGTCAGAACCTTAAACATTTTTCCTGATGCTTTTTCCTTTTCACCTCTACTTATAATCACCAGGTTTTGCCAATTCTATTCCCCATATATCTCTCAAATTAGTTTATTTCTCTCCATCCTCACTGCTACTGCCTTAAATCAAGTCCCCATCAATTTTTATCTCCCATTATTTCAAAGCCTCTGAATCTCACTCTCTGCCTACAGTTTTATTGCCCCTCTAAGTGCTCCTCCACACAGCTACCATAGCGGTCTCCTAAAACTATAAATCTCGTCCTGTCAGTTTCCTGCTTAAAAATGCTTCGATGGTTTTTAAATTGCCTTAAGGTTAAAATTCAAACCCATTACCATGACATCTGGTCCGTGTCTGCCTGTCCAACCTCATGTCTGACTATTCTCTTACACCCACCTTGCACTGCAGACATAATGAAGTAGTGTATTTGTAATTCTAGGAACATGCCTTGCTTTCAATCTCTCCTGCACGAGCTTTTCCCAGTGCCTAGAATATTCTTGCTTCTTTCTTTTTTTTGATTAGCCCCTATCTGCCATCAACAACTCTGTTCAAATGTCACTTCCTCTGGAAAGTTGTCTCTGATCTTCTCTGTATTACCCTCTTTTCTACTAGATTAGATGCCATTCCTCTGAGCTCATATTATGAAGCTCTATAGTAGCATTTTAGTCCTCGCCAGATTCAATATTTATTAAGAGTATTTATAAACATGTGCCAGGAATTTGGGCTAAAGGCTAGGGATATAAAAAGATGGTGACACAAACTCTTCCCTCTGAGAGGCATTTGGCTAGTTTAGCTCCCTTTTCATGCTATGTAGACTTTCTCATTATACCATGAGTTTCATGAAGCCAGGAAATTGGCTATCATCTTTTTGTCTCCAATGTCAAGCACGTCTGGCACACTGTATATGCTCAGTAAATGTGTATAAATGCATAGCTTCAGCTTTATTCATATGGGAAAGATAATGTTAGGCGTCTTAAAAATCTGGTAGCATCTTAAAAATAAGTATGCCTATCTGCAAATGGGCAGAGATGTTATCTATATATTTATGGTAAAAATCTTTCCTGGCATGTGGCTTCTGTCTCCTTTCTCCTTGCATCTGTTTGCATTTTGGCAAAAGCCCAAGCTATATTCAAGCATTATTTATGTAATGCCTCTTCTCAATACATGCTTTGGCTGAGTGGCATGACAGCACCAGCTTTTCTGTTAAATCAGGTTCTTATCTCTGACAGAGTACTCAACTTGGTTTTCTTATTTTTGCATCCGACTTGCTTTAACAGATATCCTAGAGCTTTTCTTATTAGCGCCTCCCCGTCCCCAGTGCCCACGACAGCTGTAAACCATTAGTTATCAGGCTTGCCGGAGGCCTACAAAGCACTGTGTCATGATGGTATGATTAATCCACTTCATGCAACAGCCATAATTCTGAATTTCTGATGGAGTTTTAATAGGGATGGTTGGGGAAGAGAGTATCTCAAAGCTACAAAATCTCATTATTCCTCCCAATCAATGGCAAAGAGGATATGAGATGTCATTTTTTGTTCTTTAACAACTCAAAAGAAAACAAATATTTTCATATTTCTTGCCTTATGAGGAAAATTGTATAGACTCTGTGGAAATGTTTTTCAGAAAACAACTCTCCAGAATTTCTGTCATTAGCTAAGTGAATTGTCTGTACATGGAAAAGAAGTGAGTTGGGAAATGTTTATGCCCACCCCACAAATGGCTTGCAGCTCTTTTTATAGTAATCTCTTTCCTCACCAAAGAGATGAGTGTCAGTCACGTACTTATGCAGCAGTGTGCCCGAAATTCTGGGATCTTGTTTAAACGTACACTGATTCCAATTGGTCTCTGAAGAATGAATCAGTGTTTGAACACTCCACTGCTGAATTAGCCTTTAGAAATTAAAATAGGAAACCGGCAAACAAAATAAAAAACTGTTTCGTACATCATCTCAGGGAATCTTAGTGACTCAAATAATTGATTTAAGCATGAAATAGAGACAATGTGGTTTCCACTGGACCTTGAATCCATAATTTCTTAACTCCCTCATCTAAAGTTCCACTTTCACAGGATGCTGGGAGGAAAGGCAAGTATTTCTTCACAATATGACCATAAATGCATTTGATTATGAAATTTTTCAAGAATATTTTATTATTTTTACTAGTCATAAATTTTTTCAACAAATTCTTTGTGATAGGCACTTTTCAGGGTGCTGAGAACTTTAACGTGTTAAAAATAGACACCCTTTATGCCCTTACTGAGCTTATAATGTAGAAATGGAACCAGTATTAACATTTTATCATATAACTATGTGATTATAATTTGTGATAAAGGGCAGCCTTTACTACTACCTGTTAGGCAGCCTTTTCCTCCCCGTCCCCACTCCCAGACAGATGTGTAAAGCACAGGTCACAGAAATGGCATGGGCTGACAATTTCTCGGCCCCAGTGTTGGTAGAGCAGGCCACTATTTTGCTTGAGTCAAGGTTCATGGGTGAGTTAACCAAGAACCGGCTGGGCTGGGAAGTACCCTGCCACCTGACCTGCAGGGATGCACTCCTGCCCTGGCTGAGAACTCTCCTTGATGGGCAGCTGCCCAGAAAGTTCTGACCCAGGTATGGAAAAGAAAACGATGTTTATTGCAAGGCAGGAGACTTGAAACACACTCATTTAGCTTCCCCAGACTCTTTCCAGACTGTCAACAACAACAAAAGATAGCAATATTTATATACTACTTTTTATTCCAAACTCTTCCGCACACATTATTCAGTTTTAACCTCACAATCACTAGTGAGGTACAAGTTAGTATTCTCATTTATAGGTGAAGGAATTAAGGCTCAGAAAAGTTCATTGACTTTCCCACGTTCAGTTAATACATTATGGTGTTGATGTTCATAGTCAACTCTCCTGATTCCAAAGTGCTATGGTGCTCACCCCTCAATGGCATTCATAGCCCCAATTCCTGGGATGATTGCTTGGATTCTGATTTTAGTTGCCATCTGGTTTTTGAATACTGCAAGAAAATTCCCGTCTTTCTGGAACTTAAGTGTGGTGTGCAGAATGTGAGTCACATGGCACAGAAATGATAAAAGTCACTCTTTCTCAGGAGGAGGAAATTAAATAGCCAGTGTCACTCTGCTTATTAGTTGAAGATCCAAATAGGCTCTTTAAGAAAAATCTATAGGAGGCATTGCATTAAGAGAAAGAGATGAGGAATATTTTTAAGCCATGGAAATCACTGTCCTAGTAGTGGCAGAGCTTATTCTAAGAAATTTAATGTTCAGTTTAAATAATTGAGGAAGGTAGATTATTGCATTGATGTGAGAAAAAAAATCCCAGGAAAAGGCATAGGCTTCTTAAGGGAAGCTGGTGTATTAACACAACAGTTAGAGCTGGCTTTTACTCCTGCCTGGCTGGAGGGACAGGAAGAAGAGCTGTCAAGCTAGACCTGAGAGAAACTGCTTATGTAGCAAATGTGCTTTACCTTACAATATCCTAATCTGTGGCCGGGTTCAGTTTGTTTCTTATTTTCTTTCTTATGTACATCATGTGCACAGGGATGCTCCACTTTCTCAATTTGTGTGTGTATGTATATCTATGTGTGTGTGTGTGTGTGTTTACTTTCTATTTCAAGGAATAGAGGCAGTGACAAATCAAACCAGTATGCAATTATGCACTCAGTGTCGAATGTTCCAGTCTAGGGAGTAAGGTGACCCTGGAAAAACAGAAATTGGTATTCTATTTAGTGAACTCTCATTTGTTTCTGGCATGTCCAAGTCTGGGGTGGGAGAATAGTAGCATGGTTAAAAGCACAAAATCTTTTAAGTCAAATAGTCTTGACTCTAATACTTATTATCTTGAAGTCTGAGAGGAAGTTATTTAACCTCTGACATCTCATCTATAAAATGGCTATGGAGAATATTTTTCACTTCTTTTCTGTCACTTCTCTTCCTTATCCTTTTCTCTGACCTGTACTCTTTCTTCTCTCCCTCCCTCTTTCTTACTCCTACCCACCATCACATGAACTTTCTTTCCTTTCTTTTGAGGAATCCCCCACTTGTATGTCTTCCCACCATGGAGACTAAAATGGCCAGATACCCTCTCAACTCCCATCCTTCAGTTAAGGCTCCAGCATATGATCTCAACTCAGTCAACAACATCTCCTGCAGAGACTTTGTCTCTTGATGGAGTAGTCACACATATAAGGAAAGAGGAGAAAATGTCGATTCCAAGCCAAGTGTTCTGCAAAGGCAGCATGAGGCATCTAGGAACCAAGGAGCCAAAGGCAACCTCTGACCTGGCCGCACTGCCCCCACCCTGGGGATCCAGCACCTTACCCTGTTCTTCAGCCTTCCTGTAGACTCTCTTCACGTCCTGATGCCCATCCAACAAATTCCCTTTCTGTTTAAGTTAACCAAAGTCAGATTCTATTGTTTTTCTCCAAGAGTTCTGACAGATGAAATGGGAAAAGAATACATTTGTAAGAGTTAAATATGAATGTGCAGGTGATACACTTCATGTATGGATTGGAATGCAATAAGCATTTAATAAATATTAAATATTATAAATATATCTAGCAACTTCTGTGGGTTATCTTAGTTTACATAAAATAAATTTAAAGAATTTTTCTGAGCATGATTTAAAATATTTTTCTCATTAAAAGAATTTTTAAAAATTTAAAAAATATTTTAGGAAGGAAATGGGAATATTTTTTACTCTCCCTAACTGAAGAATAATAGGTATAGCTACTCTGGAGATAAGCCCCTCAGATATCCCTTTTAGGAAGAATTTGCAGTTCAACTACAAGAAGTATATTAGCCAATAGCTTCCAGAGAGTGCCATCTTCAGATCCTCCTCATCTTTGGAGCTGGGGCCGTGTTCTTCCCAGGCAGTTGGCACTGAGCATGGTACCAATAACTGGACTCAGTAGAGGTACCAGAACCTGACCAATTCTGTCCAAAGTGGGACTTCTCTAATGGTTCATCTTTTCTCTGGGACTCCTTCTTGAGTTGGCAGAGACTTTGTCCTATCTGCTTTGTGAATTCTGCTTTTCCCATTCTTTCCTTTCACAGGTATCAGAGCTACATAGTGACCTGAAGCCTATTTTTACTCAAACCTGCTTCCTTTCCCTTTTATCTTTCATAGTTACTATCCCCCCAAACTTCTTCATTCCTGACTCCATCTTGATGTCCACTTCACTGCAAACTCAACTAATATAAAGGTACATAAGCTTTCAGTTTTTACCTAAGTGTGTGTGAGTGTGTGTGAGTGTGTAAATTTTGTTAAATAATTTAGCTCATACCATAGACCTAACAAAGTGTTTCATTATCTTCACATTAGATATTACCATGCTACCATGTCATGAAAGCATTTTTTTCCTTCAAGATCCTTTTAAAGGCTGTATAATGGTAATTTTATGTACTTGTGAGCATCATCTCACAATATCCCTCACTTATATACATTTAATTCTCACAATATCTCTTCAAAATAGACAATCTTAATCCCATTTTTGTTTATGAGGTTCAGAGAAGTCAAGTAACTTATTTGCAGGCACAAGTAAGCAGAGCCTGGAAGTAGATCCAGAATTAGGACATAGACTAGTCTAACTCTGGGACCCTTGCTGCACCCTTAGTCCCTACCCTACTCTCAGGCACCACACTACACATCTAATGGCAGCCTTTTTTTTGAAGTTTTTTTTCTTTATTTTGAAAGAAGCTTCACATTACATAAATGTTACATGGAAAATATAAGAATTCCCATAAACCCCAACTCCTCCCCCTCCCATAATCTCCCCCATTAACAGCACCTTCATTAGTGTGGTATATTTGTTACAACTGATGAACAAGTATTGAAGCATTGCTACTAACCATGGCCCATAGTTTACATTATGGCTAATTCTTTGCACTGCATAATTTTATAGGTTTTGACAAAATGTGTAACGTCCTGTATCCATCTGTGCAATTTCATGCAGAACAATTCTAAAGTCCCCCAAATGCCTCATGTTACACCTAGTATTCCCTCTTCCTCCCCTCAGAACCTCTGGTGACCATTGTCTTTATATCAATGTTATGAGTTCTCTTCTGCATTTTTTAAAATATATTTTTATTACAGAAGTTATGAACTTACAAAACAATCATGCATACATGTAGAATTCCCATACAACACCCCTTCACCAACACACCACACCACTGTGGAACATTTGTTACAGATTATATTTGTTACAGACTATTACCACTAACTATGGTCCATAGCATACATTCAGCATATTTTTTCTATACCCCCTTATTATTTACACTGTACATCTTTGGCATTGATACAAGAATATTATAGTACTGTTGTTAATGATAGTCATGGGTTACATGAATTGTATTTTCCCATGCTTCTCCACATTCTCACCACCCTGCAATAGTGGCATACATACATTCTAGTTCACAGAAGGACATTCTTGCATTTGTACCATCAACCACACTTCTCATCCACCCCTGGGTTCACTGTGTTATTCAGTCCCTAGATTATTCTCTAGCTTTCTTTCAATTGACGTTTAGATCCTAGACTACCCTTTTCAGCCAACCATTTATAAACCAGCTGTGCTAGTTTTACTCTCTATAATGTGTTACCAGCAATTCTATCCATTTCCACACTTTTACAGTCAAGCTAATTGAAACTACTACATACTTTAAGCATCAATACCCCTTCTCAGACCTCCTCCTATCTCCTAATAAGCTATACTCTAGGTTTTCACTCCATGCATTTATTCTTTTTTTTTTTTTTTTTTATTATGGGTAAAAATGAAAATTCTCACAATACATACAAACATTTGTAAAATGATATATAAATATATATGCATATATGTGTATTTGCTTACAAAAATGTTATTTTTTATATATATATATACATATATTTTAAGAGGTGCTTAGATTACCTAAAATATTATACGGAACCCACTCGGATTCCCATGTTGCCCACCTCCCACACCTCCCACCACATCCAACACAAACATCTCCCATAGTGTGGCCCACCAACCTCAAT
>JAKSZT010054193.1:7837998-7962935 GCA_026826555.1 Tolypeutes matacus | reverse complement strand
GAATGTTTGGTAGAATTCAGCTGTGGGCTTAAAGTGCCTTCAGTTGCCCAGAGAAGCTGAGGAAACACTGCTCCTCTCTTATCCTGTTGGGATGTGGGTATGGAGCCCCAGGCATCTGACTATTCAGTCTGTGCAGGCCAAAAGCACCTGCAGTTACCTGGAGAGGCTGGTGCAGGACTCCCAGCTTCTTTCCTGCTGGAGGTGGGGCTGGATACTTGACAAGGTCTACAATCTGATCTTGGTGGAAAGCAGTTGGTCCTAACTTCACTGTGATTTTCAGTCAGCCCTGTTTCTCTTCATGCCGGGGGAGGAGTTAAATTGGCAGCTACTGGCCTCTTTATGAATTGGACAGGTTCAAACTTTAGCTTTTCTTGGGATTTTACTTTAGCCAGCCGAATTTACTAATCAGTAACTGAAGTCGGTGGCCAACTGTCTCTTTCTCCCTTGATTTGAGGAAATAGAGCTTCCAACTCCAGCCACAGAATAGCTCCTGAAGTGGCTTGTTTCATCAGTGAAGGATGGGCACTGGCCCCCGCAGCATGGCCTGCAGTTTCCCAGAAAGGCTGGTGCAGGTCCCTCCAGCTTCCTCCCTGCTGGAGGTGAGGCTGGGGCTTCTAACAGCTGCTTTTTACCTCTTCTCTTTGTTGTACTTATCCTGGCCCTGGCCAAGGGAAAAATTTTGGAGTCAGTATACTACTTATGGTCCCTTTCCATAATGTCATCATTATTGTCACCTGGTTGTTAGATGTAAAGAAATAGTAGACTTTTCATTAATTCATTAAAAATTGGAGGGGCATTTTTATGTGCCAGGTAGAGGTCACATAGCTTTGATTTCTCCATGAGTTAGTGGAGGAGAGAAAAGAAAATAGACTAGTATAATCCATGTGATAAACAGCATGATAGAACTTTACAGAAGTTTCTGTGAGGACATAATCTAGGGAGTGGAGTTGCAGTGAAGACTTTTTTTTTTTTTTTTTTTTTAAGATTTTATTTATTTATTCATTCATCCCCCCCTTGCTGCTTGTGCTTGCTGGGTCAGCTAACCACACCATGCAGGCGGACTTGCCTTCACCAGGAGGCCCCAGAAACCGAACTCAGGGCCTCCCATATGGTAAACGGGAGCCCTACTGATTGAGCCACAGCCGCTTCCCAGCAGTGAAGACTTTTGAAGGAGCTGAGCCTGAGGGACTTTTAAAGCATTACAACACACTGACATGTGCAAAACAAATCCAAAGAAACATTAAATAGTTTCCAGTTAGTACAGTACTTTATAAAATACTTTGTTTTGCTAAAGCATAGTGTGTGTGTGTGAGTGTGTGTGTGTGTGTGTGTTTTGAAGAAAAAGAGAAAGGGTTAATAGGAGGTGAGTCTGAAGAGGCCAGTAAGGATTTATGCCATATTTAGGAGTTATGGATTTTATTCAGAAGCCAATGGGGAGCTACTGAAAGATTTAAATGTAGTAGAAATATATTAAAATTCTTATCTTAGAAATGTTTATATTGTACTCAGTAATTCCACTTCTATCCCCATGTTTTAGTTTCCTAGTTGCTCAAACAAATACTATACAATGGGTTGGCTTTAAAAAAAATGGGAATTTATTGGCTCATGGTTTTGAGGCTAGCAGAAGTCCAAAATCAACGTATCAGCAAGGAAATGCTTTCTCCATTAAGACTGACATTCTGGGGCTGACTGCTGGCAGTCCTTGATCTTTGGCTTTTCTGCTACACGACAATGCACATGATATCATCTTCTTCTCTACCAGGGTCCGTTGACTTCCAGCTTCTGGCTACTCCCCATGGCTTCTCTCTGTCAGACTTTCACCCTGCTTATAAAGAACTCCAATAATCCAGGTTAAAACCCAACCTGATTTATCTGGGACATACCTTAACTGAAGTAACATCTTGAACAGATGGGTCTACATCTACAAGTATGCAAACTGAGACCTAAAACAAGTCCAAATTGGGCTACACAATTTAATCCACCACATCCATGTAGTTCTCTGATACTGAAAGTAACTGGGTTTAGGGGAGAATGAAGTAATTATTAGATGACTGGTTCCTAAGTATATAATCTAGCTTCAAGCTGCTCTCTCTGACAACCACACTGCTGATTTGTCCTTTTTTTCACCTTTTTTTTTTTCTTTCAAATAATTTCTGAGTGCAAAACTCAGACTTATTTTCCAGGCCACAATTCCTGCTTTTCTTACCAAATCTCATCACTACCTGTGACCCAGTATAATATTTAGGAAGCATTAAAAAGACTTAAAGAGATTAATTATATATATATATCTGTATTAAGGATCCGAGAGTAAACCTAGACTGGGATTTGAACTCTTTTGGGCATACTTGAGAATGTGTATGACCTCTGGAATGACCAGGAAATCTGTAGAGTAGAAACACTGGTCTCTGTCATTATGGTGCAGCCCAAATCCTTTGATATATGCTTGGTTAATGGAGGAAGAATTGAAGAAACTGGTTTCATGAGGTTCTTGTGAGAAGTACAAAGAGTGATTGAATGTGACAGGGTTGTTGGAGAGATATTTTTCCCTATGTGCTATGGACATCACATAGCACAGCCTGTGAGGGGTCTTGCTAGTTGGCACACATTGGGAGATAATGTTGGCACTAAAATGAGATTTATTACAGGAAATAGGTAGACCATGAGTGAACTGTCTATAAACTCATAAGTTCCCTTCCCTCCCACATCCATCCCTGAGGACCACTCTTGATTCTTGGGATAGTGATATGTCATGTTGTCAAGAGTCAATGAGTGAGTAAGACTAGAGGAAATTTGGCATTACCAGTTCAAGGAATTACTCAGGCAACCACTGAGTGTCAGTAACCATTTTTTCCTGCCATTCCATTCCTGTTCTTCAACTTCTGTGAATAAATAAGGATTGTTTGTGAGGCTGGCTTTTACTATCTGCACACAACATGACTTCCTCATATATTTTCTTCTTTACTTTTTGGCTTTTACAAAATGATGTGGTGATAATGGCATTATCTGAAAAAATTATGACAGTGGGAACAAGGTGCTGCTGTTTCCTCATTAAAATCATCCTCATGAATTTGATATCATCTCATCAAAGAAGGCAGTAAAGATTCATTGCTGTATTCATAGAGGCTTGGGCAAAATACTCCGGGACATGATAAATTTAGTACAGTGGGTTCTTTTTTACGGCAGTAGGAAGATAAGGAGTATTCGTTACAGCTAAAAAATATATATGCCTATGAGTTCTTGACTCGTTTTTCTCAGCTTCCACCAATGGATCCTATCAACAGACCTAAGACTACCATAGTTCCTGAATTAACCATGACTGAGGTTGAAAATATATCTATAAATTTAGTTCCACTGCTTAGTTAGGCTTAGTAATGTTGTGGCAGACTGTATTTGCCAAAAACAGTCTTGGAAATATTGCTGGTTTCACATGCTCTCCTAGAACCTTGACATTCTCCCACCAAAAGATGAAATCTATTTTCCTTCTCCTTGAAATTTGGCCAGACTTGGTGGCTACCCTGATAAATAAATGTGGAAGTAACATTATGTGATTTCCACACTGAATTATCAAAGGCCATACAGGTTACACTTGGCCCTCTGTCTTATTATGCTTACCCTTGGGGTCAAGCCACCATGTTGTGAGGGAGCCCAGGCCACATGATGAGGCTATGTGTAAGTATTCCAGGCAACAGACACAGCTGAGATTCTTGGTGATAGTCACCATCAACTGCCAGACATATTAATGAACAAGTCTTCAGACGATTCTAGCCCTCAACCTTCATGCCAACACTGAGTAGAGAAGAAGTAAGTTATCTCTACAGAACCCTAAACAAACTGCAGATTCATGAGCAAACTAGAACTGTCATTTTTTTTTTATGGTGGCTTTTTACATACCCATAGGAACTAGAACAAACAGGCTTGTTGCCAACAAGACATGCTGTCAATTGTGCTAAGGGTCAGTGTTGGGTGTTCTTGTATTGAAAGCATTGAGTTGCCACATTTTGCAGCTCTCTTTTGAGCTAACATTACATAGTGGCAAAGAACATAGTCTTTTGGATCAGAAGAACCTGGGTCACTTAATATAAATTGGCATACAGTCCCTTAGGAACTAAAATCTCTGAACCAACAGAGCTCAAATTTTTAGGGACAGCACTTTGTGGAGTATTAAATGTTATAATGGGAGGAACCTCTCCTACTTCCACTCTTTGATCTTGAACCTGTAGTATTTTGGTTACTGGATAAAAAGTACCATACACTAGCTGTTGATTCAAAACCTATGAACAACTCCTCTTGATGATGGAATGTTGATGTCCACATATATCATTATGGTTTGGTGGATAAGATATCACTTAGTTCCTAATGTGTAACTCAGGTTGTTTGTCCACCTTCTATCCCTTGGTCAGACATTCATTCTCTTTCAGGGCCCAGTAATAAGCAGGACCCAGAGGTATATACAACAATCCTATTTGCCACAGACTTCAAGCACAGTTAAATCAGCTTGGGTCAAAAGGCCCAAGTGGCAGAATAGCTTCCACTGCAGCCTGGACCTCTTGCATATCTTGTTTTGCTCTGGGCTTCACCAGAACTGTCAGTCATAAGGATTGCAAATGGGTGAGAGCAGCACACTCAAATTGCTAAAAGGACTACATCATCACCCCTCATGTATTGTCTGTGTTCCATGAGCCCCACCAGTGGAGTACAAGGAAACAGCTGGAGAAGGACAGAGTGGATCCCCTGAAGTCTCACAAACCGGAACCTCTGATAGCAGGCCCAGGTCATGGTGGCCAGGTTGGAATCCATGGGGGCACTGTGTCATCATACATTGTGAAGAACATTGCTTTGGATGAGAACAATGACAGCAATCCCCAGGAAGCCATTTTGCAGCATTCCAATGCAGCTGAAGAAAATCCATATTGGGTCTCCAGCATATTCCAAGACTCAGTCCAAAATCATGTTTGTCCAAGTTGAATCTGATGATGAGGAAGCAAAGAACCAGCTAGAATTGAAAAAAAACATAAAATTTGAAGACTCTCATTTGATAGCTGTTTGCATGAGGAATGTGGTACAGATTTTTAATGCTTATAAAATTTTTTAAAAATACATTTTTTCAATAGAAAAAAAAGGACTCCAGTGGAATCAGGACCAGCTGTCTCCACTTAGGGCACCATCCTCTCCCACTGGGCTGAGTTTGAGCCTTTAGCACATGCTCCAAATTCTCTAGTGTCCCACAATGCTTTGCCTGCTGCTTTCTCCCTCACCTCTGACAGAGAAGTAGCAGCCATGGGGGACAGCAGGCAACTTGTCTTTCATTTTGGAAGGAATATTCTGATAAACCCCAGACATCTGAACTTTTCCAAAGAGACAGGCCCCTGAATTTTTGTAGTGTTACTCTCCTGTTCTTTGACACATATTTGTCTTACTAAGGCTTCTAGTTTACTTGTGATTTACTGCTCCTCAGGTTGCATCAATTTAATGAACTGTGGGCTCTTAGGAGAATCAGGGGTTTCCACTCACTATTATGATTGAGAGGAGAGTTGATATGGTCCTTTCCCAACCAGGTGAAACAAACTCCTGGTGGTGGTGCTTGATAGTTAATACGAAGGGAAAATAATAACTTTTCAATATCTCATCAGCTGCCACGGGCTCTGTGGATTTGCTTGAGTAAAGATACCTCATCTGGAATAAAAGCTGTTATAGCAATCATTGCCTGGTAGACTTCATGCTACATCGTAGTCATTCTCTATAATCCATTTGCCAAACAGGGCAGTTAAATGAGGAGACAATAAGAATCATTGCATTTGTAACTCGCAAGTCTTTGATGATGGCTTTAACCTCCATAGTACAATCATAGATAAACCCAAGGCATTGGCTTACATGCTGACCAGGAGAGGAAGTTCCTGGGGCTTCTACAGTAAAAGTTCATACATCAATGTGATGATTCTGCCAGCTGTTGGGTGTGCCTATTCCAACTCTGCACTTAGGAGCTCGGGAAATCGCCGCAAGGGTTGTTAGGCAGATTGATTGGGCTCACTGTGAGATAGACTACAGCCAAACTCCATTTAACACCTGATCTCCATAAACCCATGCTACAACCCTTAGAATCCATCCATTTCAATCACATATTTTTCAGGTTTCTGATTATATAAATTAACATCTTTCTACTTTTCAGTTCAAAATTAACTTTAGCCTGGTTAGAGTTTGTAATTTTCCTTCTGGAACATTCTGTACTATGACTCTAGTTATGAGACTAGGGGTAGTTAGTGGTAGTGGCATGGGTCTAGGGGATAAAGAGCATCTGCATGCAAGACAACTGTTTCAGGGGACCTTCAAGCAAAGGAAGAAGAATTTCTTCTACTGGCAAAGGATGCTCCAGAAACTCAGGGGTTCATAGTTCTCAGATTCTACCCACATGCTCAATTGCAATTCTAAGTGTCTTACTCCATTCCAATTAATGCTCTAACTTTCACATTAGAGATTTTCAAATATAAGAGATTCTTCTTGTACTGTAATTTGCAACCTATGGAAACATATACTGAGTCTGATATCCAGCTTTCTGACCTGCTGGAGCCAAGAGTTTTAAGCTCTGTGCCTGTTACTTTCTTCCTATAAACTTTTTGATGCAGTCAGAATGAGCCAAACTACCCCACCTCTTTATGTCATCATCACCACCTTTATGGTCTAGTTAAGAGTCCAGTTGGTCTCCCAAAGCCATATCTCCTATAGGCACTCTTTCCCAGATGTTAACAAATAATACATTAAGTAACTCTGGAAATAAAGCATACTATGCATTTTCAGTCTCTTATTTTTCACCATTTATGAGTTCATCATTTTGTTCAAGTCCAATTAGGTCAGATAACTAATTCTGGAGTGTTTTTGTTGTTGTTGTTGATCTCTTTTTCTGGAATACCTCCACTGGTACAAAGTATACATCAGGATCTAAACAGGAAAAAATACCTTTAGATATGGCAGAGAGAATTTAATATAAGGAATAAAAGTTAACATATATGAAAAAGAAAGGCGGAGTAAAAGTAAGAAAAGATGTCACCCTGAAATCAATAAACTGTTCTCATCTCTGTAATGTAGCCTATTAGCACACACTTTCTAGCATGGAGAAGCTTGTGCTTCCAAAGTTATGCTACTCCTGCCAGAGCTGAAATCCATGAAGGGTTGGCCTGCTAGACAAGATGCACAGCCATCTGGTCTCCAGGACTCTTACAACAACCACCAGCTACTGGAGCAACTGCTGATGCATTCAGAGTCAGAATGAGAATTCGTTTTCCTTCCTTTCACTTTCCAATCTCCTCTCAGTGCCTCCTATTTCACAGAATTTAACAAAAAGCCAGCTGCCAATGGAGTCTGAGAAACATAGACTGCAGAGTCCCAGCCTCAGTAATTCAGATGAAAGTAGGAAAAAATGGGCACAAAGATCCTAGACAACAGATAAAGAGCCAAAGATGCCTGGGTGTAAAAATAGAGCCTGGGTCTTGTAGCATTGAGGAGTTGCTCTCACAACCCTGGGACTCCCTAGTTGTTTAAACAACTATTATTTGTATGCTTTCTTGCATGCACATGATTAGTATCCCTGTTTGAAACAAAATTTGGTAAGGGCAGGTAGAACATCAACATATGGAAGTGGCTTGGGAATTGCAAACAGGAAACCTGATGACTTGTGTTATGTGGTGGTGAAACATTTGGCCAGTGTTTCACCTGATGAATTTTGAAACATAGGCTATGTACCTATTAAAGCTGTAGTATAGTGTTAGGGGAAACGACAGGAAAAAGATCCAGATTTTTGGTATATGCTGATTATTTCTTGCCATTTGGTAAGAAGGTCTTCAAGGAGAAATATATACTTAAATTAGACCTAACCAGTCAGAAAGCTAAGATGGAAGGAATGTGACACTGCTAAGAGAGGTATTCTCTGCCAATGCCTGCGATCTAAACTGATGAGAGTCCCTCATTTGGAGCCTAATAAAGTTTATATAGTCAATTGCTTTTGCTTCCCAAACCGAGTAAACTGTAGCTGCAAAGCTGTATATGTGGTCGCAGGTGAAGCTGGTGCCCAAGCCTTACCAAGCACCTCCCCTTAAATAAGGAGATTACAAAGATTTTTAAACCAGGTCTACATTGCAACCCAGCACACATACACATGTATATATGTTGTGAATTGAATCGTGTTCCCCACAAAGGCATGGTCAAGTTCTAACCCTGATCCTTTGGATGTGAACTCATTTGTAATTATGATCTTTGGAGACCCTATTAAGAGGAGGCCAAACTGAATCAGGTGTAATCCAATATGACTGGGGTTATTATAAGTTATTTTAAGTGGTAAAAGTAAGGAGGAGACAGAAAGAGACAGATCTCCACGTGACAGAGACAGAGTTTGAATCTGGATTGCCAGCAAACTACCACCAGAACTCTACACAGTTCAGAGAAACCATGCTTTCTTGATTTTGGGCTTGCAGCCTCCAAAACTGTGATACAATAAATTCCTGTTGTTTAAGTGAACCAGTCTGTGGTATTTGTTATAGTAGCCCTGGAAAACTAAAACAATGTGATCAAAGCAAATGTTTCATGAAACAATCCTGTATTTTGTATTTGATTCCCTCTCATTCCATTATGTTTCTTCTTAAAAATGCTGACATGTCCCACTAAACTGACTTTATAATCCAATCCAATAATAAAATATTTTTCAATCTACTAATCTACATCTTATTAAATCCTCCTACATTTTCACTCATGAGTCCCATTTCCTCACTTTTCTCTTTATACAGCTTAGAGTATTTTGTCTATTCTTCTCATCACTCCTTATATAGCCCCTCAACTCTGTTTTCTCACTTTTCCCATCCTATTTGTCTAATTCTGATCAAATTTAACTCTTCACTTACTCCACACTGGAGTAGATGAACATGACTGCATAAAACACCCAGCCAAGCTAAATGTTCTCACAGGCCCCTATGGCTAACTAAATTCCTTCAACTACTTCCTCACTCTCCTAAGAGATTATTTCATATTTTTTCTTCTTTCCTGGACCTCAACATCTTTTCTCCCTATTTCAAGTTCAGGTGGTGTAATTTTTTATTGTTGTTATATCACAGAGAAAAATAAAAGCAACCAGAAGAAAATGTCAATATGCTCCCACTACCAAATCTATTAACCCACCTGTATATATTGTGCCTTCCTTTCTCTTCTAAGGCCTAAAGTAAATTCCTTTACCCATGTACTTAATCCTATATCCTCTTGCTATTGTCCCCTTTTCACCTGCATCACCATTTTTTTTAACCTCTCTGCTGAATCATACCCAATGTTGTATAAAAATATGCTAATATATCCCACCTTCATAGAAAACTAACTTGACTCCACCGTTTCCTGCAGCTACTACATATTTCTATTCCTTTTACTGCAAAACTCCAAGGATCTGCTATCTCAACATCATTTCTTCCCTTTATTTCCTGAACCAACTCCAAGCAGGCTTTCATCATCGCCACCCCACCAAAATAGCATATATCAACTCCACTATACCCTTTGTTTTCCCAAATTCAGTGCTTTCTTCTCAGGCCTCATCGTATTCAGTCTACCAGCAATCATTAATAAAATATGACAGCTGACTCTTGCTCTATGTGGCCTCTAAATACTATTCCTTTTGTCCTTCTCTATCAGTTTCTGTGTCTTGTTAGCCACGTTTTCCTAATACTTATCATCCAGTCTTCTAAACATTGGTGTGCTTATGTCTTGCTTATACATATCTTCTGTGTATACCTTAACTTTGTAGATTATTTCATTCAATACAATGTATTTTTAAAAAGATTTATTTTATTTATTTATTTCTTCCCCCACCCATCATTGCTTTGCACTCACTGTCTGCTCTCTGTGTCTGTTTGTTTGCTGCTCTCTGTGTCTGTTCGTTATGTGCCCTCTGTGTCTGCTTGTCTTCTCTTTAGGAGGCACTGGGAACCAAACCCAGGACCTCCCATGTGGGAGGGTGGTGCCTAATCCCTTGAACCACCTCTGCTCCCTGCTTGTTGTATCTCTCATTGTGTTTCCTCATTGTGTGTCCTCGTTGCATCATCCGGTTGCATCAGCTCGCCGGGCCAGCCTGTTGTGTCAGTTCACTGTCTTGTTCATCTTGTTTAGGAGGCACTGGGAACCAAACTCAGAAATTGCTTAAGCCACATCTGCTTCCCAATACAATGTATTTTAATACCATCGATTTGGTGAGAATTCCCCAAAATATATCTCTAGTACTAATCTCTCCTCTTAACTTCAGTCTCAAATAAATAAAACTGCCTACTTAACATCTTGGCCCCACTCCCCTCCACTCTATTAGGTATCTCAAACTTAGCATACCCTCAATAGAACTCTTTATTCCTCAATGTGCTAATCTCCTAGAGTTTCCAGTCTCAGAAAATGGAAACAACTTTCTTGAAGTAACTCAGGCCAAACAACTAGGAGTCATTCTTTACTTTACACTTTTACTCTCTGTAGTGGGTAAAATTGTGCCCCCCACCCCCACATTTCAGGCTCTACTCCCAGTATCTATGCATATGACCTTATTTGGAAATAGGGCCTTTGCAGATGCAATCAAGTTATGATGTAGGAATTGAAGCAGACATTTTACAACCATAAGACAATAATTTGTGGACAAAAGCCACATATTTAACCATTGGATCCTAAGCATTTAATGAGTTCATACACATAAAATTGCTAAGCCCATAATAAATCATCAAGAATGTTAGTGGTATTATTACTGCATCTATAGTAGCTTATATTTATTTTCCCAGTACTTAAAGAAATTTCTAAAGTTGGTACTCCATAAATCCTTTTTGAGTACTTGAATTAACAAATGTTTTTTTGTCATGATCGTGACTACTCTCTACTAGTTTGTTCCTTCTAGTAACTTTTCCTCTGGGTTCCATCTTGCCACCCCACTTGCTTAAGTGGACTTCTCTAACCTGAGATACACTATTATTATACCACTACCACCTCCGCCACTCTTTATTGAGTGCTTTTTATATGGGCATTGAGAAGTTCTAGAATGATTATGTAAATAGTTAGCTGTAAAGTGTTCGCATACATTTATTTTCAAAATGCACTCTCCACAGCATGTGTTTTTTCCCCAAAAGCTCTTTCCCATTTTTATTTATAAATCATATTTAAAATTTACTTTTAAGTGCAGAATTGTGAGTTTTTAAAATAAAAAAGATCTCTCAGGAAACATAAAACTAACAGCCATTTGTCATCAGCAAAATGATCAGTAAGTCTGGAAATTTTGTCTTTTCATAAAAATGCATAATTCATATTTAAGTTCCATAATGTCTTATACATTGCCATGAAATTACCAGTGAACTTCTATGAAATAAAAATGATTCTCCTAGCCACTCTACATCTCATGTAAGTATTTTGAAGATCTTGCTATGTTGAAGAGTCCCTGTATTTTATAATTAACCTCATCGATGATATTTAGGCATCAACCTCTTTGTTCAAATAAATTGTCTCTTAAAAATGTGGTAAATGAATTTCATATATGGTGCCATCTCCATAATCTTGCCCTAAAATATTTTTTTTAGCAATCCAGTCAAAGAAACTACTCCATAATGTTAACCCGTATACATTTCTTCATTAAAATATTGTATTTATTAAATGTAGAAAATAGTACTATTTGGTGTGGTTATCAACATCCAGTTCCCTTCTATTTCCTGGGCACATAGGAAACTATTTTCTATTGTCTTGTTTTTAATTGTTGTTAATTGAGGCTATAGATTAATTCTAGCCAATGGAATATGAGAGGAATTGACCAGAGTCATTTTTTGTCCAAGTCATTAAAAAGCTCCTACATGAAACTCCAGGCCTTTCTTTTAGTTTTGCAACAACCTGAAAGTCTTGTGCTGAGATCACAAAAGTGGAAGCATGCTGGAATTTTAGGTCATTGGTTGGAAGATAACTGCCTTGGAAAGCCATTAGACCCATGGAAAACCTAGTTTGAGCCAGAAATAAACTTGATATATTAAGCCATTGTGGTTTTGAGCTAATTTGTTAGCAAATTAAAGCACAGCTTCCCCTGATGAATAGATCAAATAATACAATGTTATGGTGAGAATATATCATTTCTGATACATTCTTCCTTTAGTGGTTTACAAAGATGCAGTTATTTGTATAGTCATTACGGAAACAGAATCCAAAAGGTGCCTTAAGCTGAAACATGTGAAAAATATTTTCACTTTCATCCAACTCTATAGCAATTCTCCCACACTAGATAATTTATTCAAATACTATCTTCTCCAAATCTGCAGCAATGTTTTCCCCATGAGTCTTCCAGTAGTATTTGCTGACAGAAAAATGCATTTTAGTTTGTCACCATGTTCTCTTCTGGATATCATCTCAGCCAACTTTGGTGTGAAAAAAGGCACAAGTGTTTCTACAATAAATTCTCCTTGTCTTTCTCTATTAGGTAAGAAAACTTCAAATGAATTTTCTATTTATTAATACATTTAGTAGAAAACTTAAAGCAATGGACTAAGAATCCCACAGATTTAAATATTTCTGAAATGTTTTAGAGGTTGTTTTTTTTCCTGTTTTCTGGATATTTAGTGTTGTATGTTTTAAATGGTGAATATTTTCCAGACTAATCATGATGACTTCACCCTAGTATCTCAAGATCCATATACATTTTCGGTGAAATTCATCATTAAGTCTTTCTGACAATATAAACAATTTTTGCCTGACTTATTAAATGATCTGTTTTGATTGTGATTGTTACACTCTCAGAATTAGTGGAATAATGACCTTATCTTGTAGTTTGTGTTTCTTTTATTAGTAGTAGTATCTTCAAATTCTTTGCAGGAATCAATTTCTTTGCAGGAATCAACTTTACAGAGTTGATTATTCTAATTGTTGGTGAAATTGTCCTTTGTATGAGGTTTCATTTAGTTTTAAATAATATGACCCATGAATAGACCTAACCAGGTATTTGAAAGTTTAAATATGTGACAACATACTGAAATTGAATAAGTGAATAAAGGTGCCATATCAAGCCCTCTGCATTGGTGCATCTTCCAATTGCTGAGGGATACCTCACATGGCAGAGAATAAGGGGTGACCCATTGAGCATCACTACAACCTCCTTCTCCCTTATTTTCTTCTAAAAAAGACAGTGGAAATAAAATAAACCAATTCCAAGCCCTTCTTTCATCTAAGGGTGTCTATGGGATACAAGCAGAAGTCCCTGGAGATACCATACCTTGGTAACAAAAATATCCTTGGAGAAAGACCTTCACTATTGGTCCTTCCATTTTCTTTCAGCCTGGAATATTGATGCAATTCTTAAACAAGAAGCAACCATCTTACCTGGTGGCTTAGAGGGCTCAAGTACCAAGTCCTACAACTAACAAGTGTCAGAGTATGGACTAAGATCCAGAACTCTCTGATTCCCAAAATAAAATATTCTTAATTGCTACTGTATACTTCCCGACCAGAGGTGGGAGGGAATGAGCATCAAGCAATGGAAAGGATTTCAAATGAAAGTGGAAAATAGTAGCAATGGGGAGGTATGAAATGCTGAACTTGGTAGAACAGTAGGATTTTAGTAGAATAAGGCATCCAGAAATAAGGAGCTTACACAACACAGGACAAAAAAATGATTCCTCAGGACAGTTGAGGAAGAAGGGCATTTTCCTGAAGAATCTTCAGATTAAATACAATCACTTATAAATCAACTTTACAGAGTTGGTTCTAATTGTTGGTGAGGTAATAATAAAAATGGAGATTGTTACATGTTCTATATACAATAGGACTTATTGGAAGGCCATGGTGTGATAGAGAAAGTGTTGGTAATATATTTTATGTTTTGACAAGCTTTTTCTACTTGTGTACAAGGCAAAATTGCATGTGTTCTAGCATAATCCCCTGGATAGGAGCCTGTTATATATATATATATACAGTTTTCTTTGAAAATAAAGGCTTGATTTTTTTCCTCAATATTGTTCCATTGTGTGCCAAGGATTTTCTCACTGCAAACAGTATTAATAAAATTTAACAACTATTGAATTTCATTGCATAAAGACTTTTATATTGTATGTTTTGTGATTAGTGGGAGCAGACTGAGTATTTTAAAATTTCAATTATACTGCTTTGAATAGAGCAGGGGCTCATAGACAGAAGTGAGGAGAAATAAACCTTGAGGGAAGGGTGGAACCAGGCTGTTGTCTGAAGGTGTCCTGGAATACCACCCCATGGAGTTCAAAGGTGGAGAACTGATGGTATTAATCTTTGGAATCTAATGAAAAGCATGACGCTCATTCGAAAAATGTTTGTTGAAGAACTTCAACTGCATAGGGCAGTTGCAATGATTGTATCAGGGATTAAATTTAATTTTCTTGTGCTTTACTGAGTATTTTTCAGATATTCAAAATGTGATAAAATCAGGTTTTTAATAACTCTGCAGCCACCCCTTTAAGCATCCTCTATACCTGAACTGTGGTGACTAGAAAACTGAAAGTCTTTTCTCCCAAATCTGTCAGAAATTAGGAGAAATAGGGAGAACAAGGCTTCCTGTGGAAAATTCCCTGGCATTAGTTTCATGAAGCTAGATCTTGAGCACTGCTAATAGGTACACTGCTGCGACCTGAATTTCAAGGCACTCAGATAGATTTTGAAAGGCATCCAGACTACAAACCACTTAGGAATTTGTAGCCCATAATTAGCACCTGATGTTATAGTCTGACACGCCCAGAGCCTGGTCACGATGTACCTTTTATCATTTAGGCAAACCACTAGATTTTGTGCCAATGCCAATGTGAAAAGTAGGGTGGAATAAGAATTTCCACAATCCAATTAGGGCAGTTTAAACTAAGTGGGTCAACCTGGCATCAAGAAAATTTCAAGAATTCTCTTCCCCTTTTACTCTAAGGTTTTCTCAACCTCAGCACTATTAATATTTGGGGCCAAATAGTTATTTGTTGTGTGTGAAAGTAGTGGTGGGGGTAGGCGCTATTCTGTGCATCGGAGGATGTTTAGCAGCATCCCTGGCCTCAAGTATGATGCCAATAATACCTCCCAACCCATGGTGTCAATCGAAAATGTCTTCAGACAAATGCCCCTGGGAAACAAATTGCTCCCCCTGCCCCAACTGAGAACCACTGCTTTATCTAGAGATTCAACATATGCTGAAAAATTCCAAATGACTCTGTAGGTACACAGTATCAGAACACAGAGGTCATAGAGAACTTGGCTAAGCAAAAGTCATTTCATTTGACAGTGTGAACATCATAGGGAATGGCAAGGCATGATTCAGGCAGAGTGACAGGAAAGTAAGCGATATTCAGGGATTGGGAGAACGAGGGGAGGTGATTTATAAAAAAGGAGAAATTGGCCACTTTTCTGCAAACTGGCATGCAGGAGAGAAGCAGGCTGGTATTTAGCACGGTTCGGTGCCTTACTGAAAGGTGTGTTCAACAAATATTTGTTTGTTTCTTTGTCTAATTCAACATTTTCCCCTTCAAGATAGAGACAGCTGAGCAGATTTGGAAGTAGAAAAGATTTAACTGAAAAGAGAAAGGCGGCAAAGAAAAGAGAAGCAGAAGGTTCAAGCAAGAACCCCAGAGGTAGGGTAGGGAAAGAATAGGAGCTAGAGGGTGTCTGCAGAGGAGGCTGGTGATAGGGGAGACAGTAACACAGCGGGAAGAATTTGGCATCCAGAACTAAGCTGCATGGGTTCAAATCCTGTGTCCATCCTTTATGAATTGTATGACTTTGGGGAAGTTTCTTAATCTCTTAAAGATTCAGTCTCTTTGTCTAAAAATGGGGGTCATAATAGTTTCTACCCTTAAAGTTACTGGAATGTGAAAATGTGATCATGTTAAAAGGCATCTTACAGGCAAGAGCAGCATACTGAGTGTAAGATGAGGGAGCTCAGTGGAGCACTGAGGAGTGGCACAGCTGGTGTTTTGTGGCTTCCACAAGCCCAGGCTGAGCTGACACTCACCAGCGTACCTCACAGGTATGCAGGAAATGGGCAAATGTGGAGGAAGATTATGATGGCTAATCTGCCTGGGGTTTTGGCGAGTGAGAGGGATGACAGGTAGGGAGCCTGTGGAAAGTTTGGGGATGGGGGCACATGGCGATGGTCTTAGCAGGAGAGCAGGAGGAATGTCAGGTGACTCTGTGGTGTTGGTGCTGCCCATAGCATCAGGACTTATATTGTCGATGGGGGCAGGGCTCTGGGCTGAAACCTCAGCTCTTAAAACCATCTGTCCCATGTACGTGCTCAAGAAACATCTATCCAGTGAAGCACTGAAGAATGGATGAGGGAAATAATGGCTTTTTCTGATGGGAACTCTTCTTTCAAATCTTTTAAATCTTTATAGCAATTAATTTTTACCTTTTACGGTCACTTATGTATTTTGGTTGGTGTTAAAATTTCTCTTTGTTCTTTCATTAGACAAAGATTCCTAGAGACAATTATTATATCTTCATTTTGATATGTATTGTCTCATAGTACCTTACTTTTAGTAGCTGAGTAATATAGACATTTGTGGAGTTAAAATCACTTTGGAGGCAATAATAGTGAAGAAAGGCACAAGGATATCACATCAGATTGCTGAAGAGTCATAATTTGGTACAGTATTTCTCAAAATGAAATCCATAGATACATTCTCAAGGATTTTAGAGATTTTTTCTTTTCTCTCAACTTGAGTTTTTCATTTTCATGGTTATCTAAAATATTTTATCAGCTATAAAGACAAAGATTGTCTTTTGGGGAGATAATGCACAATTTAAAGACATTTCAATACACTTTCAACTCAAAGTCAGTGCTTCTCTGAGTTCTCAGACTTTGTTTTCTTGTTAAAGGAATCTACATTGCTCAAATTTAAGAAACTGGTTTAGGGAAAGACCCTTGGGCTGAATATAAGGGGTCCAGCCTTAGCTTTGCCAGCAACATTTGACAAATCACTCTAGATCTCACTTTCCTTATGTATAACATGAGGGGTATGAATTTAATGTTTTCTGAGTTTCCTTCCAGGTCTAAATTTCTATGTTTCAAAAGGATATTGGAATTAGCAGGGGAAAAAGAAAATAATAAAAATATGAACAAGATTATGCAAACTTGAAGAAAAGTGAGAACAGTACCTACTGAGCAGTGAAAACTATTATTTTTTAACTATTTTCCTTTTATTGTCAACAATATTTATAGTATGCCTACTATATATCAGGCACAGCTCAACAGTTAAAGGCATTTGGAATTCATCAGAGTACAAATTAAAATCCCTGCCCTCTGGAAGCTTGCATTGGGGGTACACCTGGGTGGGTGAGTGAATGCGTTAAAAAAATGTACAAGAAAATTAATAAATGAATTCATATGTGGTATAAAAAAATTGTGTGCTTTCATGGAAAACTATGCAATGTCTATAGGATCACCCTCCAGTTTACCTGGTACTAGTCTTTCATTGTCTTCAAGCAATTGTACAACTCTGTAAATTGTAAGCAACAAATAGCAATGCAAATAACTCTTACTCATATGCAAATTATGGTCTATCTGGTAGTGGTACAGTTAACTTCCCTCTCCTTTCCCCTTCCCATGGGAAAGAAAGTTTCCCTACATTTGCACATTTCAATATTTCCGATGTACAAATTTGTCTGATCTGTAGATTGTCTTTTGAACTGATTTTAACATCTGTCTGGGTCCCTCATTAATTAAGGAGTAGAATAAAAGTTCAATGCATTCATTTTTATAGCTACATGATAGTCATGCTTTGACCTTTTTCTGAAAATTACCTTGTAACAATGGCTAAATTCTAAGAAAGATATAAACCATGTTAATGTGGCAGAGAGCAATGATCAAGGCAAGGTGTGGGCCTAGGACCCCTTTAGATCTGCTGATCAGGAAGGGGATCTTGGAGGGAGGTCATTGAGCTGAGACCAGAAAAATGAAAAGAACAGCTTTTGAAGGTCCAGAGGATGCATTTTGTTAGAAGAGGTAGCTAGAGATGCAAAGGCCCTAAAGTGAGAATTTCTTTGGCATGTTAAAACTACCAGGAGACAAGGTACTAATCTGGCACATACTGAGCAAAGGGGAAGGTGGTAGGAGGTAAGGACAAAAATGTAGGCAAGTGCCAGATGTTTCGAGCCTCATAGACCACAGTAAAGTGTTTGGATTTTATTCTCATTGCAATTGGGCAGTCATAGAAGAGGGATGATCTAAATTTTACTCTTTTAAAGAACCTACTATGACCAAGACTACTGCTTAGCAGACATTACTGCAGTTAGTCTTCATAGTAATTCTTTGGAGCATGGATTATTATTTTCCCCACTTCGCAGATGAGAAAAATGAGGTGCAGATATTAAGTGGACATACAATATCTACAGTGTAACAGTTGTCATCTGGCAATATAAATGGAATATATTTTTACTGTCTACTGAAATACAATGATTGTAATTGATTTGTGCATGAGTTCAAGCATGGTCAAAGATACTTTTTTGAATCATTAAATTGCTTTTAAGTTTTGTAGATTTAATTCACAGTTTCTTATCTTCTCATTTATTTCCTCACTCTCCTTTCAAGAAATAGATATAAATTTTGATTGGGAGTTTGAGTAATATTATTATTGAATCAATAATGCTGTGAAAGTCTTGGTAAATTTTACCCAACGTCTATAGTGTTTCTGAGGATTTGTATTTGTTTATATAATGTAGAATACAGTAGCTTCCATATTGTCTTATACAGGCAGAGACTTAATTACTTACTAATCAAATAATGCATTTAAACTGACATGTTGCTCATACCTACTTACTATGTCAGCAGCCAATAAAAATGTAATATGCCCGAAATAATGTTTGTGACAGTTTTTAGTTGTGCTTGTAATTTGATGGCTATAAAGATAGATTGGTTTTTCACCCTAATTTAGTGAATCTATAACAAATCGTATTATCCATGTTGATAGTTCACAGTTTAAAGCTTATAATATACTCACTATTGGAGTAGGGAAATAGTTTTTTGGGGGAGTGGGGGAGATATCAGCAAATTGGCAAGTAATATCCCCCATTGAGCTGTGATGAGAAAACTTGTCAATAATTGCAACATCTGTAGTTTAAATACTTTAACTTTTCAGTAGACAATTGTAATTCCTTCCTCATAGTTTACTTATACTCTTGCTATTTTAATTGGCCTCACTTCTCTATCTTAGTTAAACTAAGTTTCTGTGGGCCCAACTTAGATGCTCTTCCATTTCAAAATACATGATTTTGAAATTTGACAAGCAAGACAATAGCAACTTATACATATACTGAAATGAACGACAGGTAGTTTCCCAACAGTATAATGACTCTTCTGGGGAGAGCATCTCCCCCTAAGTCCCCTGAATCATCGGTGTTGGCCATACCCCAATTTTTCTTTCAGCAAAAATGGAGAAAGGGAAAGCCGGCATGCCTAGGGTAAGCAAAACACGAAATGCTTAAAGATTAAAGAAGCTAAAAGAATGTTTCAGGAACGGCGGTCAAGTGGATATTTGGAGTCGAAAACTATCAGCTTGTTGAATCAGAATGGTTTAGGAATTTAAACCTTAGGAGAAAAAATTAAATTATACCAACCATCCTGACTGTATGTGTGTGTGTGTGTGTCTATGTTGATACTTACACACTCATTGCACTTTATTTAAAATAAATTTTTCCAGAAGATGGTCATGTTTGAACAGATACCTTCCAGGTGGTATTGAAATAAAAATAAAACACTAAGCATATTAAAATTTGTAAATATTTTATTCCATGCCTTTTATTAGCCCAGCATCTCCTGTGTAGGTTATCTCAAATTCAACCCCACAGGTGTATTTTCATAGATTTTGCATTTCACTTCAGATTGGGCAAATGCTTCTGAGGTCAAGACTGCTAATCTCTTCTGACTCCTGAGTTTCCCCAGTGCAGGAGAGTTGTTATTGCTTGCTCAAGCTTTAAAAAAGCTGCTTGTTAAGCCTGAGAGATCAGAATACCTTCTTGAAGAAAGCCCTCAAATAGGACACCCTATGTCACATGTGCTCAGCTAAGCTCCACTGGAGAAAAAAAAAGGAAAACCAGATGGCTTTTGTTGCAAATAAAGCAGAGTATGGTTTAAAAAAAAAAAAAAGAAAGAAAGAAAAGAAAAAAATAAGGAAAAATAGTCACTGCTCTTCTAACCAGAATTTGAAGAGTTTCCTTGACTTTCTTATTCTACCCATATGCGCTGTTTTAGAGATTAAAACATTTATAGATTAGCATATTTCTATGGCCATTTTTAGAAAAAAAAAAATCTACTCAATATCTACATGCCACCTAATGTTACAATATAAGAACTTCCATAATCTATTGTATTAAATAATGCTAGTAAAACATTATAAACTGTGCCAAAACAATTGTTCTAATTACATTAGAAGTTCACTTTGTAAAATCAGATCAGAAAATATATTGCTTATTTTTCAAAGTGGCAATAACAGATACAACTGTCATTTTCCTTATTCATGGAACTTTTAACACCACTAATTACTAGCTGTCCTTTTTAAATGTTTAATGTATTGATAAATTGCTAACATTATTTATATGTTTGTTCATTACTTAATGCATCTTTGTAGGATCCTAATATTACCTGAGCCAAGCACCTGTTACATAGCTTCTTTTTCTTTTTTTTTAATTTTTAATTTTAATTTTTATTTTTTTATTGTGGGTAAAAATCAAATTTTTCACAATGCATACCAATATTTGTAAAATGATGTATAAATATATATGCATATATGTGCATTTGCTTACATAAATGTTATTTATATATATATATATATATATATATATTATTTATTTATTTTTTTAAAGGTGCTTAGATTACCTAGATATTACACAGAAATTACAGGGATTCCCATGTTCCCCACCTCCCACACCTCCCACAACATCCCACACAAACATCCTTCATCAATGTGGCACATCACCCGTAATGGATATACACATTCTGGGGTGGAGACGACTATGGGCAACGGCCAACCCAGGGAATGGAGCGGGCTTGCAGCTGCAGGCAGGATAATCCCATCCACCGTATCTATGTTACATAGCTTCTTTGAAGGTTAATGGAGCAGAAGGATGGAGTTTAATTACACAGAAAGAAATACAATGAAGGAGCAGAAAGGGGAAAATACTTGCCTTCAGATACACATACTGGAAAATCATCTTATGGTCTTTTATTGTTTTGACAATGTTTTAGGTGTGTTGTGTTTTGCAGTTAGATACATCAATCATTATATTAAATAACTCATCCTTTACCTATTCTAAGTCTCCAAATAGTTTTTTTTACCAGTGACTTTAAATACAGCCTAGAACTGCAGGTCTGCCATTCACTGAAACTGCTTTTTAGTCTAAACTCTCTCCCCTCCTAGTCAAGACTCCACTTTCTCATTGGGTAACCAAGCAAAAACCCTAAAGGCAATGAGCTGGCACACAAAGGTACACGAGGACCACACTGCCTTGGATTCCCAGCATGGCCATCAAAGCTGTTGAAAATGTTTTGCCTCACTAACGAATCTGGATGGACCCCTGGCACAGAAAATGAGGGTGATCCATTATCCTAGAACTTTTCCATTGTCCCTAAGTTCTGACTCTGGTCTTCTGTGATAAGCTGTCCTTACTTTCAAAGGAAGCTACCAAGGCAGCTTTTGGAATCCTCTGTTCTTCACTAAATTTACCAGCAAATCACTTGCCTATTGATAAAGCACAAATATCAAGGCTGAACTTAGCAATTCAACTACTAACAATGAATCAAATCAACATCTAGCCTATCTTATGAATAGCAAGAAGTATCTATTGGGGAAATGAGAGCTTACCTTTTTATGGGATTTAAACTTTTGGAAGAAATAATACATTTTATTTAATTTGACCCTTTCATCAGTCAGGATAGGACAGTATTTAATGCAATGATAAAACACTCCAGAACACCGTTGGATTAAAACAACAAAGACTTATTTCTTACTCATGCTACTTGTTTATCATGGGTGATCAGGGGAGAGAACCCTAATCTATATCATTCCCACTCAGGGGCCCAGGCAAAGGCTCTGTGCTTCCACAGTTGCAATGGTGAGCATGGTGACTACTACACTGACTCTTGGTCTGTGTTCCTTGTGGCTCGCCACAGCAACTGTCACCCACAAAGGATGTGAGGGAAACAACTCATGGCTTTCAGGCTCCCAAGACTTGAGGGTTGGAAGAAGGAGGCAGCAAAATGAGAAGAATCCATTGCAGCCTCATTTCAGCAACTTTCTATGGGACCTCCATGCGACATACCTACCAATGCTGTTAGTTGGAACATTTGACATTGTGCAGTGAAGAAATGATTATGGAGAATCCCAGTCTGCTGCTTGTAGGGCAGAAGTTTGTGACGCAATATTATACTTTGCTGAATAAAACTCCAGAATATTTACACAGATTTTAGGGCAGGAATTCCTCCTGTGTCCATGGTGGAAAGCCCAGGAACCTGTTTATGGCCAAAACAATAGTGTGGTCTACGATGTGAACTGTGGTCTATGGTTGGTGGCAAGGCCCCAGGATGTGTAAGTCCATTGAGGGTGGTGGGCCACACTTTTGGGAGATGTTTGTGTGGGATGTGGTGGGAGGTGTGGGAGGTGGGCAACATGGGAATCCCAGGGGGTTCTGTGTAATATTTTGGGTAATCTAAGCACCTCTTAAAATATATATATATATAAATAACATTTTTGTAAGCAAATGCACATATATGCATATATATTTATATATCATTTTACAAATAGTGGTATGTATTGTGAAAATTTTGATTTTTACCCACAATAAAAAATAAATAAATTAAAAAAAACAAAAAAAAACAAAAAAACAATATACACCAGAAAGTGTTATCTGTGAACTTCAGTGAATGTCATACTAAAATTTGTCATGTGGATGCTCATGCAACCTTGTGTGATGGAGTAGTTGTCCAAGTCATGGGTTTGCTGTCTAACAGTGGACAACCAGAGTAGAAGTTCATGCAATCTTTGTTCTGTCTCCTGAAGGATCTGTCCCATATAAGTTTTATGTTCACAATGATATGTTTCATTATGAAGATGAAGTGTTTGGTGATTCTGAACCAGAACTTAATGACAAATCGGAAGATGAAGTATAAGAAGAACAAGAAGAAAGCCAATCATCTCATGAACCTGTGCAAGAAAATGCCAACAGAGGTTAGTATGAAGCTCACACTGTGACTAATGGCATAGAAGAGCCTTTGGAAGAATCCTCTCATGAGCTTGAACTGAGCCAGAATCTGAAACAATGACTGAAAAACTGAAACCTCAAGTGGATGAGAAGAACTTAGAAAAATTAGAAGAGACGTCTCTCTCTTCCTCCTGCAGAATCTGTTTCTTTGCCACAAGAACCACCAAAGCTTAGAGTTGAAGCTAAACCAGAATTTCAGTCTCAGCCACCTCACGTGTGTGAACAACAGCCTAGAGAGCAAGCTGGATTTCCATCTAGAGGACCAAGACCAGGCAGAGGAGATATTGAGCAGAATGAATCTGACAACCATAGAATAATTCGTTATCCAGTCATCACGTTTTTTTGTTGGTAACTTGTCACATGCTATTGGTGAACATGAATTGAAGGAAATCTTCATGAGTTTTGGAAACATTGTGGAACTTCACATCAATACCAAAGGTGTTGGGGAAAAGCTTCCAAATTTTGGTTTTGTGGTTTTTGATGACTCTGAACCAGTTCAGAGAATCTTAATTGCAAAACCAATTATGAAAAAAAAGAAAAAGAATTAAAAATAAAAATAATTATGTTTCAAGGGGAAGTATGTTTAAATGTGAAAGAGAAAAAAAAACAAGAGCTGGGAGAGAGTGAGAAACCAGAGGTGGTGGTGATGCTTGCAGGAATATTAGGTACAATGATTGAGGTCTTGATGGTCCACTTGGCATAGTGGGTCGTGGAATAGTGGGTGACTGCAGTGGAAGAGGACCTTCTCCAAGGGGTGGCATGGCACAGAAATTTAGCTCTAGAAGAGGAACCTGGCAAATGGAAGTCTGCTTTACAGAAAGGCATCACTGAAGTGCCAGTGTTGGCAAAGTGTTGGCAATGGTATATGATTCATCATGATTGCATTCTTGTTAATTTTCTTTGGCTTTGGAGTGCCTTTTTGATGATTTCTTTGATGTGAAAAGCATCTTTTGGTTATCAGTTTAATTGAGGTGGACATTGTTTCCCAAATTTCACAACAGAATTCACATTGTTAATTTATAAGTCTATATTTGGAGAATTAAGGACTGATAATTGACCATATCTTAAACCACCTACTTTAAAATGAACTTAAAAGGACGTCCCTAACTGAATTCAAATCCTTTGAGCCAAAAAAATCCTCTGCTGCACATTTGTTTAAGTGTTATTCTTTCTGCCTATTAATATTAGAAGCACAGTGCAATTTGTGCAATTGGAGAATCTTGTCTTTATCTTGACTCCCCCCAAAATGCAAACCAGCAGAAACTTATTATGCACTCATCAAAATGCATTAATGGGTACTCTGAACTCTTCATTAATAATTCTTCCTTTTTGCATTAGTGATATCCTTCCTCTGGATTTCTATATTAAAAATTGGGAAACTCTTTGCATCATTTACTCTTTTGACACACCACCCATGGAAGTCAGAAGATCACCCTGATTTGAGTTCTGGCTTTGCTCCTTACTAGCTGTCAGACCCTTACTACCTGTAAGGGTCAATTTCTAAATATATCAAAATTAAATATCTACCCTGGCTCCCTTACCTAATGTTTGTGTTATGAAGGTTAAATCACTTTAAAATGATAAAAAAGGAAACAACCTATCCTGACAATTCCAAACTTGTCAAAGCAGTTTAAACTATTAACATCACTGTTTAATTATTTGATTTGTTTTTTTCCCTTTGGATGAAAAAGAATTCACTTTAATTTCAATAAGAGTTAGAAATATTACTAAAAGATTCCTTAGTGGGTTTTTGTGTGTGTGTGGCTGTTGAAAGCCTCAAAGTTTACAAGTGTCTGCATTATTTGCTATGTTGTTTCTTATAAATGTGTTGGTATTCAATTTGTGGGGCATGGTTAACTTTGTTTGAGTGAAATAAAATGAAATTTGCTGTTTCATTTGAAATTTAGGCCCTAAAAATAGGCATACTTTAGTAGCAATCTATTCTTCATTCTTGGGTAAAATTTCTTTATGGAGAGCTGAAGAAATACACAATCAAGCTGGTAAAGGGTGTATAGAAGTTATGTGCAAATTGCGAAGTTAAGCCAGGTGAATGATATGGAGGATTTTTACCACTCTTCATCAGAATTCCTTGTGTGATCAGTTCATTGAAATGTTTCAAGAAAGAAACACTAATCCTGGAAGAAATGTCACTGAATCCAAAGAGACATGAAAATTTTCTGAGAGATCAAAATAGTAAGTTGAATGTAAATAGAGAATATGTCTATAGACAATTTTTTAAAAATCCAAATCTTGAAAATATATGAAATGCCAAATGTACTGATGGAGAAAAGAATTAAAATTTAAATAACAAAGACTTTAGACTTTCTTCCTAAATCTTATTATTGAATTAACAGACTACACCACCACTTTAATGAGTAAATGTCCCCTGGATATGGAGGAATCCTCTCAAATATGTCTTCTTTTATCCTTTATTTGTAAAATAAAGATAATGTTTCTGTTGCATTTCCTTCCTATAGTTTTTTGATTCTGGGTCAGTTTTCTCTTTCACTAAAGCAAGAACAACAACAAAAATCATTATGTTCCTTATCTGTGGTAGAAAGAAATCAAATTAAGGACCTTTGGTGTCTAGTCTCACCAAGAAAGCCATACTTCACATTTCAAAGGAAAAGCAGGCTTCATTTTCAAATGCCCTTTCTCCGTTTCCCAAAAACTTTACTTGGGCAATTCCTGTAAGAAGAAAATCACCACATGGGTGCTTTTGGCAAATAATTAAAATATGGAAAATTGTAGCTACATTTTCACTAATGCATGGAACCAATAAGACAAGGTAAGGGGGCCACACTACATGGACAGGGCTTCACATAAAATAGCTCTAATAATTTTTGAAGGATGAACCTTATAATCATACTCAGACTATAAATATTTTTTTGTGTCATCTGGACTTGAAAGTAGAATCAGCCTCCACTTTCCCACATACCCACACATGTTTACTAGTCAGTTCCTTTTAGATTCTTTTTCCTCAGTGCTTCTAAATTCAGCCCTCTCCTTCGCACCTCCAGTTTAAGACCTCTAGATGTCGAAGTTCAGGCTCAGCCCATTTCTGTCTTTGCTTATGCTGCACCCTTCATCTAGAATCTCTCCTGGTTTGTCTGTTGAAAACTTACCTAATTTTTTGTTGTTGTTGTTTAAGATTTTTTTTTAGATCACCATGCCCTGTTGCACCACACACACCAGGTACTGCAACCCACCCTTCTACTGGGGAAGGTGGGATGAAGAAATCTACACTTGTAATAATTACCCTAAGTATCCTGATACGTGTGGTCCAAGGGTCATCCTTTGGGGAACATTGGCAGATTATAAGGTTTACCTTTGAAACCAAGCCTCGGATGCCATTATCTACTAGTTAATTGACAGCCTGGCTGTCCAGGAATCTGGTGTCTGAGTAGGAGGAAAATATCTGGATGGTTTCAATGCACAGATTACTCAGTATTCTTGTTGCCACCAGAGGCCCACTTTAAGAGTGAGGAAAACAGCCATAGTTTTTTGTTTGTTTTTAATACATTTTTTATTTTTTCTAAAAGATACTTAGATTAAATAAAATGTTACATAAAAAAATATAAGGGATTCCCATATGCCCCACTCCCCACACCTCTCACTTTCCCCCACATTAATAACTTTCATTAGTGTGGTACATTCATTGCAATTGATGAACACATTTTGGACCATTGCTGCTAAGGATGGATTATAGTTTACACTGTAGTTTACACTCTCTCCCATTCAATTCTGTAGGTTATGGCAGGATATATAATGGCCCGTATCTGTTGTTGCAATGTCATTCAGAACAATTCCAAGTCCTGAAAGTGCCCCCATAGTACACCTCTTTTTCCCTCTCCCTGCCTTCAGCACCTGACTCCACATCCATGATATAATTTCTTCCATTGCTAGAATCACAATAAGTTTATAGTAGCATACCGGTAAGCCTACTCTAGTCCATATTTTATTCCCCAGGCCTGAAGATTCTGGGATGATGATATCCACTCCACCTCTAATTGAGAGGGGTTTCAATCTCATACGGCTGATGGAACATCCATTGTTTTGACACATTTGAATCCTGAGACCCCACATCTGTTCTATTTAGTACTACATGATTTTAACTGAATAGGATGTAGTCTTTCTTTTATATTTTAAGTTGCTTAAGCTCCAACAGCATGCATGGTTTTCAGTAGCAAAGGCTCTATAGATGTCCCAATGATAATTTGTAGAACTTCTCACAAAAGCCAAACATTCAATTCACAAACACCATTCTTTAGCTTTTCAACTTCCAAACTATATCCAAAGATTACAACTAAGTCTCTGTACAGTGATTTTCTTATGAAAAGTGGCCAGTAAATGCTTCCCATAGATAATTTATTTTAGTCTTATTTATTTTTTTCCTTCTAAAAACTGTATTGAAACAATAGCCATTAAGGTTTACAGAGCTTTGCAACATCTGGTTATGATTGCTGGCAACTGCACCATTCCTTATTCTCAAGGCTGCATACAATACCACTGGGAACACCTTCATTAGCCGCCTACTATTCCCCTGTCAGATGGCACCTGGGGAAAGGCATGCAAAAGAGAGAAAAAAATATCTGAAGGCAGAGAAATGGTTATTGTCCATAAATTACTTATGTCGTTTACCCATAGAGTCTGTTCCCTGGTGTAGTGTTAGAAGAACACTTTGCTTCAGTATTCATTTACTTAGGATAGCTAATCCCAGTGTATTTAGTGAATTAAATACATCCATTTTAAAGTTACAGGCATACTGACACATAATCTTCCACTTACATTTTTTGCATAAGTTAACTTCATTAGTTTTATTAATTGAAGTTCTTAGCTGAAAGCAACAAAAACTGATTCTGGCCCATTGAAGCTAACAGGATTTTCTATAAAAAATGTGGTAACTCTGGCAACTCAGAAGCCTGGAGAACAAGGCTTAGAAAATGAGCAAGAACAAGGAAATGTCAGCAGGATCCAGGACCACAGCTGACTTCATGACATAGGAATTATTGTGTGAGGATAGTGCTTCCTCTACCCCTGCAGAGATCTTGGCCCAGTCTAGATCTCATGCCTGTGAACGAGATGAGAGTAAGCATAAGAAAAGTCTGAACCTGAATGAGCCGAGCTTGCTGGATTCTTAGTAGGATGTGATTCCTGCTGCATACAATGGAAACCTAAGAAGGGGTTCAGATACTGGGTAGTCAACATGAAGTTTGAATTATGGTTCCTTCAGAGTCTGTTGACTTGAAATTATAAATTTTTAGCATGGGCCACACTTCTAAGAGAGTATAATTACCAAACACATATCAAAATGTTAGTAGTTTTAAGGCATATAAACTAGTAGAGATTCTTCATTGACTCAGATACGTTTGCCTACAAAGAAAAAGCTGGATAACATTAAAGAAATATAAAACTTGCCATCACTCTTCTATCTTGTCTTTCAAAAAAATATTTATTTAGTATTTTCCATAGAGCAGGCAGTTTGGTAAGTATGGGGAACTAGTCTTATCCTCAATGAACTTATAGTAGAAGGAGACATATGCACTAAAGACAATGCAATATACTATCTTGGTGTTTTATGAAATAATACACAAGATACAATGGAAGTACAAATAAATTTGATGTGAGAGATCAAATTTACCTAAACAGGAAGAAAGAAATCAGGTAAAAAGTAATAGGTGAACTGTGTCTTGAAGATGAGGATGTGTTCTCCTGGGAAAGTTGGAATAGGGATTCCCTGGGATAAGAATATACATGGAAATGATTAAATGTGATTTTGATATGGGTAAATGTGTGTGCATGATGGAGAAGGAATGTTGAGAGTGGGGAGAGGCAGAATCATGAAATGAGACTGGAGAAGTAGGGAGAGACAAAATTTTGGAGAGTTTGTCTCAAATAGGGAATTTGAGTTTATCCTATAAGCAATAGGAAATCATTGAAGGTTTTTAATCAGAGGAATATTATATTTTATTTTTGTACTTTATGTTTTATGGAGCATTTTATGAAGGTGATTCTGGTGAAGAATGGATTGCAGAAGATGAGATGAAGCAAGAAGATCAGATAGATTTGGGGAATACCCAAGGGAAGAGAAGAAAGGGCCAAAGCTAATGATATTGAAGTATCGATGGAAAATGGGAGAAGGATTTGAGAAATGATAGAGAAGAAAGAATTGACAGGACTTTTCCATTAGCTGCATGTAGAGTAGAGGATGGTGAAGAGGAGGTTGCTAGGCTAAAACCCAGGCTTTGGTGTAGGTATGGGGTATTGACAGAAGTGGAGTAAAACAAGAGATGTCAAATAAACTCAGATATACATGGATTTCTAATACAAAAGAGATATTTTAGTTAGAAATTTTCCTATGGATCACCCTCACAAGAAAAAAGATCAAAGCACAAAATGTGGGAGCACACCAAACCTTCAGGAGCTGACAGAAAGAAAGGAACCTGCAGTGGGAAAGGAGGAAGAGTAATCACAGAGTACAGAGGAATCTGGGTCAGTGGTAACACAGAATATGAGGATGAAGAGAGATTGAATAAAAAGTACATGCTCAATACCATATTAAACAAATTATTTTCAGCATCTGTAAGGCCCTCAATGGAAGAGACAGTGCCTTTTTAATACCCAAACTATCCAGCATCTAACACGATATCTGGCACACAGCAGGTACTCAGAAATGTTCTTTGAACTGAAGCATAAAATATTTTTGCTGCCAGAAAAGGAGTTGGGGACATAATAACACCATCCAACACTTTCTTCTGGAGGAATTCCACATATCAGTGAGTCACTATAAATAGTCCTGAGCTGAAACAGTCATGAATAGAAGGGGAATTTTGGTGGTTTGGGGCTGTCTGTATCCAGAAAAATATGTTTGTAAACTTAATCCATTCCTGTGAGCATGAACTCATTGTAATTAGGACTTTTGTTGAGGTTGTTTCAGTAAAGGTGTGGCCCACTTCAATTAGAATGGGTCTAAATCTATTACTGGAGTCCTTTATAAGGAATGAAATTCATACACAGAGAGAGAAAGCCACAGTGAGTAGCCATAGGTTGAAATTCTTTGGAACACATTAAGACAATGGAGAGGCCAGGAGAGGACCTTATGTACGTTGCCATGTGACAGAGGAGTCAAGGACAAAGGATCACCAGCAGCCAACCCCAGAATGCAAGTCTTTGGGAAGAAAACATCAACCTGATGATGCCTTGATTTGGGTTTTCTTTTAGACTCAAAATGGTGAGTAAATAAACTCCCATTATTTAAGCCAACCTATTGCATGGTATTTGCTCGAACAGCCCAGGAAACTCAAACAAAGATGTCCAATGTCATTGTACAGGTGGTGTCATGGCAGGTGTATTCCTGCCTTTAAATCAAACAGGAACATTGTTCTCAACTGAGTATAATGAGGAAGTTATTGCCTCCCAGGTCCAAAATAGCATTCCTTATCTGCCAATTACAAGAGAAAATGCAGTTGCAGAAAACTGAAGGATAGGACAAAGAAGTAGCTGTCCAGAGAACTCAAAGAGATCAGATAAGCCTGGACAGAAACAGACAGAGATCCAATAAGGTCCTTGCATAGTAATCATTCCCACAGGCTAATAATCATTGTCATGCATTTGGCAGACCATTTTAGATGGACCCCGAAACTTCCTTAGCATTATGTTTGATTAAAGGTATGAAAAGTATGTGAAGTATTTGTTGATGTATCAATTAAGAACTCCTTGCAAGGACTCAGATGAAATAACTAAGCAGATTTATGTGGATCAAATACAGTTTGGGGTATCCTGAGAGGATCTGTATACTGTATATAAGAGGAGAGAAACCTAGACACTGCCAGACCCAGACTAGACACTGCATTCAAGGTTTTCACCAGTTCTTTACTGAGAACTATGAGAAGCCCATTGTGGGAAATATGCCAATTATAATACCTAATTATGCTTGTACTAAATGAATAATAAAATGTGAATTTTTCTCATTCCAAATTTATATCTAGTTTGTTGACAAAATTTTGGTTGTGATTGCCTCCTAATATGTTAGCTAGGTAAAGATATATAGATATGATATAAAGATTGAGATAGAAATAGCAAAGATATGGTTATATATACACAGATATAGAGCTATAAAAATTAATACAATTATATATATGAATATATATCAGATATAGATATTGTTATGGGTGTAGTTGTGAATATGGAGAGAGAGATAGATGTTTATACTATGTAGATTCCTCCTGACTGTTGTAAGGCAGGTTCAAATATCTAGAGCAATTAAAACAGATAAACTAGGCCTAACAGACATATATATATAACACTGCACCCAACAAAAAAGAATATACATTCTTCCCTAGTGCACATGGATCATTTTAGGATAGACCTAAGAACTAAGGTGGCACAGGTGGTCTTCAAAACAGAGACCTAACCTCAAAACTAGAAGAACTAGAAAAAGAAGAGCAAACTGAACCCAAAGTGAGAAAAAGGAAGGAAATTAGAAAGATTAGAGCAGAGATAAGTGAAATAGGAAAAAAAAAAAAAAAAAGAAAGAAAGAAAGAGAGAGAGAATCAACAAAACCAAAAGTTGGTTCTTTGAAAAGATCAGTAAAATCGACAAACCTTTAGCTAGACTGACAAAGCAAAGAAAAGAGAGGACACAAATCATGAAAATCAGAAATGAAAAGGGGGCCATTACTACTGACACCAATGAAATAAAAAGGACTATAATGCAAATATTCTTGCTGTCCTGATTTTGTGATAATCAGGGTAGGCTAAACATTTGCTGTATTAGAAACCATGCATGTGTCCCCACACCTAGTTTTTCTCCCTAGGTCTGGTTTTTAGAATGCTGGTGATAAACTAAGCCTGATTTATTATATGATCATCCTGTATGGGAAATGACTGTAACTCTAGGTACCTTTGGTCAACCTTAAGAGACATAACAGAGGGACATATGTGGCTCAAATGGTTGGGCATCTGACTCCCACATGGAGGGACCTGGGTTTGATCCCAGGGAACTCCAAGTAAAAATTAAAAAAAGAAAAATATAGAAGGCGTGTGGGCCACCAGGCCCTGCGTGCGGGTGCGCCGCCAGGCCCCACGAGCCATGCAGCAACATGATGACGTAACAGGAGAGTGACACAAGGCAGAGCCAAGATGAGATGTGCTGAAAAACCAGGAACTAAGGTGGCACAGGTGGTAGGACGCCTCTCTCTCACATCAGAGCTTCCGAGGATCGAATCCCAGTGAAGATAGGAGGAGAAGGATGAGAAGAGAGGTCAGGAAATGGACACAAAGTCACCCAGCAAATGGACACAGAAACAACAAAAATGGGGGGGGTAGTAAAAATGGATAAAAGTAAATAAATCCTTAAAAAATGCATAGGGGAGGAAAAAAAGGACTATAAGTGGATACTATGAACAACTGTATGTCAATAAATTAGATAACCTAGATGAAATGGATGAATTCTTATAAATACAAACTACCTACATTGACTCAAGATGAAATAGAAGACCTCAACAAACCAATTATTAGTAAAGAGATTGAATCAGTAATCAAAAATCTCCTAACAAATCTCCCATATTTTTTATGTAACATTTATATAATCTGAGTATCTTTAAAAACATTTAAAAGTATATTATTTTTTTTTAATCTCCCAACAAAGAAAAGGTCAGTACCAGATGGCTTCACAGGAGAATTCTACCAAACATTTCAAGGAGTCTTAGCTCCAATTCTGCTCAAATTCTTTGAAAATTTGAAGAGGTGGTTACACTTCCTAACTCATTCTACATGCCAACATCATCCTCATTCCAAATCCAGATAAAGATAGCACAAGAAAATAAAACTACAGACCAATATCTCTTATGAATATAGATGCAAAAATCTTCAACAAAATATTAGCAAACTGAATCCAACAGCATAATAAAAGAATTACACAACTTGATGAAGTGGGATTTATCCCTGGTATGCAGGTCGGTTCAACACAAGAAAATCAATCACTGTAATACACCACACATTAATAAATTGAAGAAGAAAATTCACATGGTCATCTCAATTGATGCAGAAAAGGCATTTGACAAAATACAACATCCTTTCTTGATAAAAAAATATTCTGAAAGTTAGGAATAGAAGAAAACTATCTCAACATGATAATGTACATATATAAAAAACCCACAGCTAACATTGTGCATAATGGTGAAAGACTGAAAGCTTTCCTGCTGAGATCAGGAACAAGACAAGGATGCCCACTATCTCCACTGTTATTCAATATTGTGCTAGAAGTTCTAGCTACAGCAATTAGGCGAGAAAGAGAAATAAAAGGTGCCCAAATAGGAATGGACATGTCATCATCTAACACCAGCTATTCACTGATGATATGATCCTATAACTTGAAAATTCTGAAGAATCCACAGCAAAACTACTCGAACTAATAAACGATTTAATCAAAATAGTAAAAAATATCTTTAAAAAGAAGAACTAAGTTGGAGGCCTCTCATTTCCCGATTTCAAGCATATTATTTAACTATGGTAAAAGGCAGAAAGAGGACCCCTATCTTACACCTTACACAAAATTTGAATCAAAATGGATTAAGGACCTAAATATAAAAACTAAAACCATAAAATTGCTAGAAGAAATTACAGAAACATCTTCAAGATCTTTTGGTAGGTGGTGGTTTCTTGGATCTTATACCCAAAGCACAAGCAATGAAAGGAAAAATAGATAAATGAGACTTCTTCACAATTAAACACATTTTTGTGTTTCAAACAATTTTGTTAACAAGGTGAAAAGGCAGCCTACTCAATGGAAGAAAACCTTTAGAAACTAAATATCCAACAAGGGTTTGATTTCTATGTTATATAAAGAGATCACACAATACAATGACAAAAAGACAAGCAAACCAATTTAAAAATGGGCAAAAGAATAGACATTTTTCCAAAGAGGAAATAAAAATGGCCAAAAAAGCACATGAAAAAATACTCAATATCACTAGCTACTAGAGAAATGCAGATCAATACTACAATGAGATATCATTTCATGCCTTATAGAATGGCCATTATTAAAAACAAACAAACAAACAAACAAAAAACAGAAAACTACAAGTGCTGGAGATATTGTGGAAAAGTAGGAACATTCCTTCATTGTTGGTGGGGGTGGGTGTAAAATGGTTCAGCCTCTCTGGAAGATGGTTTGGTGGTTCCTCAGGAAGCTAAATACAGAATTGCCATTGATCCAGCAATCCCACTACAGGAATATATTCAGAATAACCGAAGGCAAGGAGGTGAACAGATTTTTGAACACTGATGTTCATAGAGGCATTATTTACAATTGCTAAAAGATGAGACAACCTATGTATTCTTCAATCTGTGAATGGATAAACAAAATTGTGGTATATATATACCATGCAATACTATTCAACTGTAAGAAGAAATGAAGTGGGGATGCATATGACAACATGGGTGAACCCTGAGGATATTATGTTGAATGAAATAAGCCAGATACAAAAGGATGAATACTGTACGGCTTCATTGATATGAACTAAGTATGATGAGTTAACTTAGGAATTAAACTATAGAGTATAGGTTAATAGGAGACAGAATGTGGTACAAGAAGGCAGAGCTGATACTGAATGTATGTAGAATGTTTAATTATGTCAATTGTGATAATGGATAGAGTTGATGGTAGCACATTATAATGAGTATAACAAACACTTCTGATTTATAAATGTGATTGTGGCTGAAAGGTGTAGTTTAGGGACATTAATGTTAATTGAAAGACAGCTAGAGGATAATCTAGGGACTGTATAACATAGTGATTTTGGTGGTAGATGAGGATTGTGGTTAATAATATAAATATAAGAATGTTTTTCTACTACAAGGTGTTAAGAATATGGTGATACACAGGAAAAAGACAACTAATGTAACTTCTGTAACTTATAGACTATAGTTAACAGAAATACTGTACTATTTTTGTAGCAAAGGTAAATAGGATACTATATTAAAGTTAAAGATAAGAAAAAGAATATGGGATTTAGTTTTATGAGATAGGAATATGATTAAGCATATTTTCTTCATTTTCTTCATTAACAAGGAGACTTTGGTCATGTCATTTAACCAATCTGTGTTTATTTATGTATCTTTCTGAACAATGTAGAGACAATTGAGTTTGTTGCTAGGATTAAATGAGATAAATGTGCCTGGACAGAATTTTTAAAAATAATGCTTCCATAATTTGTTAAGCTGCCTTTTGTCTATTTTATTTTTTTAAGTTGAAATAAAGTTTACTTTTTAAAAAGGGGAAAAGACATGAACAGCCATCTCTCCAAAGAAGATATACAAATGGCCAGAAGGTACATGAAAAGATGACAAACATTATTAGCCATCAGGGAAATGCAAATCAAAACCACAATGAGGTAACATTTCATAGTCACTAAAATGGCTTCTACTAAAAAAGGAAAGAAATCACAGGTGTTGGAAAGGGGGAAAGGATAAGGGAAATGGGAACACACATTCATTGCTGGTGGCAATGTAAAATGGTGCAGCCACTGTGGAAGACAGTTTGGTGGTTCCTCAGAAAGCTAAGTATAGAATTACCATATGACCTGGCAATCCCACGATTAGGTATATACTCAAAAGAATTGAAAACAGGGACTCAAACAGATCTTTATACACCAATGTTCACAGCAGAATTGTTCACAGAAGCCAAAAGGTGGAAGCAACCCACGTGTATATCAACCAAGGAATGGATAAATAAAATGTGGTACCTACATACAATGGGATATTATTAAGCCATAAAAAGGAATGAAGTCCTGATGTATGTGACAACATGGATGAACCTGGAAGACATTATATTGAGTGAAGTAAACCAGGCACAAAATGACAAATATTGTATGATCTCATTGATTTGAAACAGTTAGCATAAGCAAACTCATAGTGTTAAAATCTAAAATATAGTTTAACAGGGGATGGGGTGGGAATAGGGAATGGGAATTTAAGGCTTAAAATGTACAGGGTTCCTTTTTGGAATGATGGGGATGTTTTGATAATGGATGTTAGTGATGGTAGCTCAACATTGTGAACTCAATTATCAGCACTGAAATACATATATATATATATATATTTTTTTAAGCATATATGTATATGCTTAAAAGGGGAAATGTTATATTTTATATATGGTAACAGAATAAAAATTAAAAAAAAAAATCCATGGAACTACACTACACAAACCATGACCACTAAATTATAAAATTATTAAAGAATTCTATCATCAAATGTAACAAATATTCCATACCAATGCTGTTATGGGTGGTGAGGTGGTACATGGGAATTCTGTATTTTATTCATGATTGTTCTGTAAACCACAACTTCTCTAAAATGAACAGGTTAGGCATACTGTCAACAAGTTTATTTCACATTTTTAATACTTAAAAATGAAATGAGGGGAGCAGACATGGCTCAAGCAGTTAAGCGCCTGCTTCCCACATGGGAGGTCCTGGGTTTGGTTCCTGGTGCCTCCTAAACAGCAACAACAAAAACCGAACAATAAGCCAAACAAAGGAAAAATCCAACTCAGGGGAGCTGATGAGGCTCAGTGGTTGAGCACCAGCTTCTCACATATGAGGTCCCGGATTCAATCCCCGGCCCCCAGTACCTAAAAAAAAAAAACTAAATTGCATGATGCCTGAGATTTGTTCCAGAATATTATGGGAGGGGAAATAAGTGGGACATAGATAAAACAAGATTAGCCATGACTTAATAATTATTAAAGCTCGGTGATGGATATATGGATGCCAATTATTTTTAAATGTTTACTTTTGCATACGTTGACATGTTTTTCCACAACTAAAAGTTTTTAAATAAAAAGTTTATTTCTTCTCCTGTGCGCTTCATGTCAATATAGCATTTAATTAGGTGCTAAACCACATGGTAGAGATGATTAATTCAGAAAATGTTCTAGAAGAGGATTAGAATGGGGATGGACCAGGAAGCAGCATATGAAAAGGAAGTTCACTGCATAAACAGAGACATTTAGGGGGCATTTTAAGCAAAGGAATATTGGATAGGGATAGGAAAAGAGAAGATAAATACTTTGAATAAACAATAGAAACACGAGTTCACAAGAGTAATGGATTAGTGATAAAGTATTGAAGAAGGAAGATAGTTCTGGATTGTGAATAGCCTGGAGTGCCAAAGGATTCAATTTCATATCTGTAGAGTAGAAAATAGTAACCCATTGACTGTTCCTGAAAAGAGGAATAATATGAAGAAAACCATTTTAAGTAAGACTAATATGGTATAAAATGATGAAGAGTGGATGCATTAATAGCAGGAAGGCCTGTTATAAAGTCTTTGCAGTAATCCCATAAATAACATCATAAATATTTAACTGGTGTGGTGGTTATGAAAGGAATGGATGGATGAGAGGGAGCCCTGAAGCAAGAATTCAATAACTCTGGGATGAAGAAATGGGATGCTTATTCCACCAGAGTAAAGAGGACATTAAAGAAAAGTAAATAAAAATTTTAGCAAAAACTAGAGAGTTGATTTAAAGTTTTTTAAAAAGATGACATGTCTGGGCATTTTTAATGATATAACTCCATTTAATTTTTCAAGATTGATGTTTTAGAAAACTATTTTCTTTCTTGCTCCATCTCTTTGAACAGAGTACCACATCTATAGTCAATGATGTGTGTGCATACACAGGGAGGTATTCTTAATAATACAAAGGTATGTATGCAAGGACAGGGTCACTCTGTTCAAAGTTATACTGACTAGATAGCAAAAAAATTAAAATGTACATTATAACCACCCACACAAGGAATCAATAGTCATAAAATCCCATTCTCTACTCATCACATAAGTACTTAAAAGTACACCTCAATTGCCATTTAATGCCTCTGAATTTATTAAAATTAGGTATAAAATGCAAGAGTCTGGACTAAATACCAGTATTAAAATTCACCAGGTGAATTTAGTACAGTATTTATGGAACTGAGTATATTTTATTCTAATAAGGAGCAGCTTAATGCGATTCAGAGTCTGAACAAACATAATCCTACACAGAGGATAATGTGTAAGAGTGACAAGATGCCAACACATTATGACAGCTACTGTGCTGCCTAACCTGGAACATTTATGCATTTTCTAAAAGTGCATAAAAAGCAAATTTTATCACTGCTTCCAGCACATCAACCCCACATTTTCAGTTTTTATTACCCATAGTCCCACAGGCTCTGGTAAAACATCAAACTGGAGATATTAGTTAACATTTTAAAAGGACATGAATTTAGATGCTCCCCCAGGTGCCCTGATTTCAGCAATTTTTGCTTCATATGCCAAGTAGCAGACAAATCACCAACCCTGAAAACACCCAACACCTCTATTATTATCAACAATGAAATCCACCCACAGAACTAACCAGAGCCAACCAACAACTCTAGAAATGCTGATAGCATCATGGGGCTTTCCAAATGTGAGGTCCTAAAAGGCAGCTGCAATTCCCCTCGATAAATAGGATGGTGAGAAGTTATTGTTTTTGTTGGTACTCAGGAGGATGGATACTGATGAGAAAACCAGCAAGAACTTCCACAGATGTACCCAGTGACGCGGCAGTTAGTTCTAGATATTACAAAACTGATCTTCTCATGCATTCCCCTACCTGATACTCTTCCTTGTCAAGATTTTCCTTCTCAGATAATTGTATTACCAAACTACCCGGGGGGTCCAAGCAAGAAACCTCAAATTGACCTTTTCTCTACCCCACTGCTCAGCCAGGAAATCTCAGCTGCATCTTTTCTTACCCCACCACTACATTTCAGGTGATCACACTTATCTTTGGACTGCTGGATATCTTAACAGGGCTCACATTAGCTCAGAATTAATTGCTAATATATTATTCTTTAAGAAATGGTTAGATAACACCCTATAGATTTATTGCTAGAAGATTTTGCAACTTTAATTTAGAAATTAGAAATAAAATTAGCAATTGGAAGCATTTCCACGTAGTGCTTAAACTCAGACTGAATACTCAGTGGGCTGACAGATAAATTCTTTAATTAGACATTCCAAGTATTAAGAAATGCTAACTTTTTTTCTGGGATAAAGGATACTGAGACACCTAATGGTCTGAAGTAGGATTTAATGATTATATCCTGTTGTTTAGACGTTAGTTTAGGAGTTATTTCACAGATCTTCTCCCTATATGTACTTGCAAATGTGGGAAATCTGTGTTCTTAAGAGATTCATTTTCATAAAATTAATATATCACTTGATTTTGAATTTTGAAGTAGATATAGGTAATGGTCTATTTCCTTTTCTGTCGCAGAAACTAACTGTTTCTCCCAAAATCTGAAGTCAAGGTTTAGAAAAATTAAGTCAGATTTAATCTATGAAAGACAGCTTTGAAGGGGCATATTGATTACACAGTCGCTTTCCACCAAAGCAAATTTTACCAGCCTTGTCAGGGAGCAAGCCTATTGCTATGTGACAAACAGTCACCTTGGAGACACAGCAAGAGCTGCTTCATCCGGTGGCCTTTTCTTTAGTTCCTCATTTTGAAAGCCACTTACACTTGAATGTATTATTTAACGTGGTGAAAAATGCATTGCTCTTTCAGACTTACAGAGCTCAAACAGTTTTAAAAAGCCTTGGGGATCTTTCTAAAATTAAAATAAACTTGCCCTTGGGAAAAAAACTGTGCACCGTGTTCATATCAGGATTATGAGCAGTGGACCTGCATAAGTAAAACAATTAAATGAACAGCTTTGTGAATTTTGGTAATGCGGTATTCCACCCCACCCAAAAGCTCAAAAGGGCCTCACATGTCATAAACCAATTATCAGCCCATCATGCTTAAAGGCAGTTACAAAATCTCTGTAGTCTCAAAGGTAGTGTTAAGTCCTAGACACACGATAACTGTGGCAAAGAGAAGTGCAATGACTTGATCCATCTCAAAGAACAAAGCCTAAAACAGAGTTGACTGGATGTCCAATTTACTGACAAATGAAAAAAAAAATTGACCCTGCTGATTGAATCAGAGATTGCCAATTCAATTAAGTCATACAATTTTTCAACATGAATTTTTGGCTATAGTCTTGAGCCACAGATGGGAAAACAAGAAAGAGAGGGGCCTGGTGTCTCTGTATTGTGTCAGCTTAGCTATGCTTGAACTGTATTTTTCCGAATTCCATTCCCTGTATGGTTCTGGACTAGGGCTGGGCACAAGAGAAATTAGTGAAAGAAATGGGTTCTGGACGTGAATCAGCAGCCTTCTTTATGTTTGGCAGGTCAGACTAGGATCTGGTGCTATTGCAGCCCACACTTCATACCTGTTATCAAGGATCTGGGCTTCTGGGTTGAGAAGAAGAACCATTTTCAGTGGAATCTGATCTAAGTCCATTGATGGTCTTGAAATTTAGACATGAGGAACAAGACGAAATCCAGTTAGTCATCAGGGCTCAAGTTTATAGCCAAATTATATGCAAATCACAGTGACTTGATGATGAACCATAAAGCACTGGACTCGAGATTCTTTCCTTCTTGCTGGAGTTCAGTGTTGGTCCCATCAGTGCTGTATGCTGAGGTCACGTGATTCTTGCAGCTGGGAAAAGGCAGGCAACCAAAGGGAGGACAAGCTGTGAGGGTTTAAAAGAAACTGTATGTTAATAGTTGTACAAGCTAGAAATAAATCTTAAAATTTAAAATGGATTATTATTAAGTGACTCACCTGAGTTTTAATATATCTAACCCCTCAATTAAACATGATTAAATTAAACATAAGTAAATATGTTTTATAAATTTTATAAATTATATGTACATGTGTACATACATATACATATATACACACACACAGTCTTTATCAGAGGTTCTTAACAAGGGGCCTGTGAGCTTGAATTTAAATTAAAAAAAAACATTATTCTTGTGGGGACTTGTTGGTGTGGGTATGATATATTTATTAGATAAAGCACAGTATAGTGTGGACTTAGTAAGGGGTCTGTGGAACAAAAAAGGTTAAAACCCCCTGGTCTATATATACTCTCTCTATATGTAAAGGAGCTTTGTTGGCCTCATATTTCATGAGCATTTTATTTAATGTGTTTGAGTTTAAAGTGTATAAAAGTTAAACTTTGTTCAGTGATTAACTGAAGTTCCTGAATTCAAAGAACTATTCATTTTTTCCAACCTCCTTGTACTATGATAAACTAAACTTATAGACATTATTTATATACTTATTATTTCTCTCTCCTGTGGTCATAGAGAGCCATTGTACCACATTAAGTTATACCTTTCCAGGTCCTTGAAACTTCATATTTTTGTCACAAATGTATATAAACAGCTATACTAATAGTTTGCTTTGGATTTCTAATACTTCTGGAATTCCTACAATAGTGTTTCAAAGCTAATGGTTACAGTAGTTTGAGTCCACAGATTTGCATCCCACCATCCCTCCTCACACTTGTAAATATGTCTTTTGAAAGGAATACAAGAGGTCTGCCTCACTGTTACATGCTATTTATAGTCAGCAAGGAAATATTTGAAAAGCATGTGGTAATGGAAATTTTCTGGCTTTTTTGATTATTAGATCCCTAGCTTAATAATAATTTCTGTTAATACAGACCTTCAAGACTCTCATTCCCATTGCCAAGACATAAAAAAGTTCACAAAAGGAATCTACTTCAGTAATATTGGCTTAGGCCCCATTTAGTTAATGACTCACTTTATTATTCTCAATCATGCTTAATTATTACACTTATTTGTTCACTGTGTCCTAACCATCAAGAAATCTATTAACATGATGTTCATGCATGTTCCTTTCTTTAGTTGTTCTATTTTCTGTTCCTCTTCACAGGAGGTAACAGCTTTAAAATTAATATTATATTATTAGGCTTCTATCTATGCATAATTTTAATACATTCAATTTGAACCAGGAAAACTTCTCCTCTAGTTGAGCTATGAGCTGAGAAATTTATCAGGTTCTCAGAACAGAAGCACCTGTACAGTAGACAATCAGGCTAAGCTGATTTCCAGAGGAAATAAAGATATAAATTACATCATGGTCAGGATTAACATCATGCTGGTGGTTAGGTTGGACAGAACTGTAGTTCTCACAGGAGTTTCAGAAAGAAAAGTTTATGGGAAAACTTGAGATGCCATGCAGGTCATTTATATTGTCTTTTGAAGGGGTGCTATGCTCCAGGAAGTACTCATTTGACTTAAGTATTTTCAGTCATGTGGAAGGGCATAGGTGATATTTTGAGCTACTGGGAGTCTTCTACAAAGCAGAGTTGTACCAAGGTCAGATGGCAGAAGAAGTCTATCCTGGTGCAGTAGTAAGGGGATGAGGGGTTGCATTGGCTGTACAGAATTGAAAAACAATAATAAAACCAACTAAAAGAGAGTTGACTTTATATCAGCACTAGGAGCTGGCAATTGCAAACAATGTCAGTGAACAATACTGCTCTCCAAAGAAATATTTCATTGGTCTAAGTTCTAAACAAATGCTGCAGTTATGGTTGAGTTTTTTTTAAAATACATTTTTTATTTATTTTTAAAAGATGCTTAGATTACATAAAATGTTACATAAAAAATATGAGGTATTCCCATAAGCCCCACTCTCCAGACTTCCCACTTTTCCCCACATTAGTATGGTACATTCATTGCAATTGATGAACTCATTTTGGAGCATTGCCACTAAGTACAGACTATAGTTTACATTGTAGTTTACACGCTCCCACTCAATTCTGTAGGCAACTATGGTTGAGTTTTAATAATATATGTATAAGTTTCAAACTAGCACATTTTACTACTCGTCTTTTAATAAGATTCTATAAGGAAGTTAATTCAGGGAAACCTCAGTTGTATGGTTACCCCACTGACACACTCATCTATATGCATTTATTCCCACTGGCTAAGCCCACTGCAGTTCAAAAGTTTGTCTATCTCTAACTGCTTTTGGCACTACATATTTCTGCATCTAAACAGGTTTGAAATAAACAGGTTTGAAATACTCAGTGATTGAGCAGTGATCATAAAGAAGAAAACAAGCAGAAACTTGACTAACAGCAATGCTGTCATGCTGTGTGACTACTTGCAGTTTTTATTTGTGTTTACAATTTAAAATAGTGAAACAACGTATGAACTGTGAGGCGTAATACTTTTGTTTTGAAGGTGCAAATTTTAGTTCATATGTAAAATATTTTACTGAATTTAAATCATTACTTTAGAATTAATATTTATTCTTCAGAATTCTAATTATGAGTTGTTATGAAACTAAAGAAAGCATCTGAAAATAATGATTATTTCTTATTGCTACATTAGTATTGCCATAGATATTATTGTTGTGCAGAGAAAGGTGTTAGGAAGTGGTCTACTCTAGGGATCAGATATACTTGGCACACCACAGAACACACAGAAGTCAGGTTGCAAGACCATGGTTTGTCCAGTGTGTCAGACACCCCAGAGAAATAGAATCGAACCAACTTGGGAAGGCACCTCAGAGGAATAGATGTAACTGGTTCTGCATATGCCATGAGTAAGTTATTCACATTTAATAGTTAACCTGTCCTAATGACAAACAATTTGACTTTTATATAGGGAAGATCCAAGATTCCTTAAAATAGCATTCTTCATTTATTGCATTCTAATATAGGAAAGACCCAGAACTGTACCACCCAGTATTCTGAACTGTGGGCAGTTCTGTGAAGACCACCTAGTACGGCTCAAAGATACTCTGAAGCTAGGAGGAGGAGGTGGAGAGCTGCTTGCTTGCCTAAACCCTTGCTTGAACACTAGTTGAGTGGTTTCAAGGTATAGAAATGAGTCATGCCACCTGTAATTTTTCTGAAGTCTCTTTGCCACCTACAGATTAATGCATTTCTATGGCAGAATATGTATTGAATATCTAGTGAAAAATAATATCTGAAAACCATTTCCTTTAACTAAAAATTAATTATCAGTCTTGGTTAGAGATATAAAAATCCTGGGCATGCCTACCACAAAAAGTATATATGAATAGATCAAATACAGGATTTGGGAATTTTTGCCTTTGTTTTTTCTTCATTTGATGTTAGCATTGTTGGTTGCCTCATGGACAGGCACGGCTACTAGGATAACCCCCAAACATTTCCTTTCATATTTTACATGCACATTTGTATATAGGAGTGTGTGATATAGAAAAATACACAGTTCAAATGGAAATCATGGCCATAGTTGAGTAGAGAAAAACCTTCATTTTATTTGTACCCTTCTTTCATCTTCCACTCTTTCAGGATCCATGCTTTTCCAGATGAAAAGAAGCAGCAGAAAGATGCTAAGGGGCTTCTTAAAGAGGATATTTCCTCATGTCTCATACAAATTTTGGGAAGAATCTCAAGTCTTGGTTAGTGACCTAATGTTTATAGCAAAGGCCTATCTTACACCACATTTTACACTAATCAAACAAATTGGTAGGAAGTAAAGAAGTAAGTCACCGAAGGTGAACTAGCATAATTTTAGAGGATAATGTGCCAAGGGAATGACATTTATAGATATTAAAAACGCAGCAAGGGGAATGACACTCTCTCCCCACAGTATAGCACATTTTTTTTCATAGTGCATTTTGAATAGTCACTATTTTTAGGATAATTTCCATTCTTGGTGACAATGAAAAGAGTTTCACATATTGATCTGACTTTAGACCAAATTTGGATAAATAATTCAACTGGAACTGTGTTCAGGTTTTGATTTTGTCACATTCAGTCATCACCTGAGTGATTATTATAAGAGGAAATTTAAGTTTACTTATTTGTTTTCCTTTAGAATTGTTTTTCCTTGTATATTTTCTTGAATTTCCCTCATTTCTCTTCATCTCTTGTCATTAAATCAACCTAATAGGAGATCTTTCCTGCTGAATTATATATGATTCCTTTTACAATGCTAGTATCCAATTAATAGTAGTGGCATCCACATGCCAAAAGGACATATGCAGAGTTCATAGTTTGCCATCCATTGCTTTCCTCTGAGCAAGCCGAGATGATCTTCCCTCGGCACCTCCTCTTCTCCTCTTCCTGCTGCCTTCCCTTGTCTTTGACATCAGATACCTTGTACTTGCGTTCCTAAGATCTACTTATAAACTATGGTGCTTTTATCTAAGGCTTTTTTGGTTTATTAGCTGCTTAAACAATAGGTTTGCTTAAACAGTGAGAATTTATTAGCTCATGGTTTTAAGGCTAGAAGTCCAAATCTAAGCATCAGCAAGGCAATACTATCTTCCCAAAGACTATGGCATTCTGGGGCTGGCTGCCAGCAATCCTTGGTCCTTGACTTTTCTATCATATGGCAATGCACATGGTGGTCTCTCTTGGCTTCTCTTTCGGACTTTCACTCTGCCTATGAAGGACTCCAGTCATCCTGATTAAAGCCCAGCCTGATTCAGTTCGGCCACACCTTAACTGAAGTAACAACCTGAAGAGCTCCGACCTACAGTGGGTCCACACCTACCAGAATACAGACCAAGACCAAGACCATGTCCAAATAGGGGTATGGAATTCAATCTACCACAAGGGCCCTCTGGTATTTCATACCAGCCTCTCATATTTTTAACTCTCTTTTCTACTTTCATAAGATTCATTATTTCAAGGTAATATATTCTGGACTATTAGATTTTAATAATAGCATACATAGATGGGATGTGAAGATCACTGATACCATTTCCAGAAATATTTCATCTCTACTAAAACAGAGAATACAAACCTATCCAAATAGCATTCACTACTCAAAATAGAATAGAAAATGTCCTAAAAGTAACAAATAGACTCAGATTTTTATTCTTACCACCTTATGTACAATTTGTTTAACACTTATATATATCCTTAAAGAGAAGATAATAGTTCATCATAATTAGAGAGTTGCATAAAAACACTGTAGTAGATTGAATAATATACCCCACAAAGACACAATCAGGTCCTAACCCCTAGTCCTGTGGATGTGAACTCATTTGTAAATAGAATCTTTGAAGATCCTCTTTAGAAAAGGCCAAACTGAATCAACGTGGGCCTTAATCGAATATGATTGAAATCCTTATAAGCAAAGGAATTTTGGACACAGAAGCACAAGCCACCAGAGGAGACAAATCACCATGTGAAAGAGGCAGAGACTGTCAGCGAGTCACCACCAGAATGCTACGGATTTCAGAGAGGACGTGGCCTGCTGATACTTTGATTTTGAATCTCAAGCCTCCAAGTATGAGCCAATAAATTACTATGTTTAAGCCAAAACCCAGTTTGTGGTATTTTGTTGTCATAGGCCTTGTTAACTGACACAGACACTGAAGGTAAACTGCCTGGCTCAAAATATGAGTCTGTCCATCCTACTGGCTAGATCGCCTTGGACAAGTTACTTAATATCTCTATGCCTCAGTTTTCTGATCTATAAAATTGGGATAATAGGGCTGCTGTAAGCATTAAATTAGCCAATATTTTTAAAGCACTTAAAATAGCACCAGGCATATACGCAAATATTACTTTGATATAGTGCTCTCATAGAGCACTAGGTAGGTAGTTGATAGAAAGCACAAAAGTAGTGATTACTCTTTTAGTGAGAGTCATGGAAGTTTTCACAGAGGAACATACTCAGACCAATTAAAATGAGAAACCACCAGATCTAAGAAAACCAACTGGGTGGCCATTGTAATATTTCATATAAAAGATAATGGATTCAGGTTAGGGACAGCTTTAAATGTGGTGAAGAAAAAAAGTCTATAGAATATGGCAACTGATTCAACAGGTGGGGTGAGGGAGTAAGATGAATCGAAGTAACTAAATATCAGCCTAACAGCCCTAGCTGTATGGGAAAATGAGTATGTATTCCATATAGACAGACACAGAGCACCAGGGAGATTTGGCACTGGAAATGGAAAACTGGGAAAACTTTTAGCACATAGCAAAACCATAGGCAGCAGCCTGGAGTTTGAGGGCAGGAATATGTGATTGAAGAAGAAATCCAAGTGTTAGGCAGGGTTATTGGCAAGAGAGCAATTCCAGAGCCCAGGTTTAAGGAATGAGAAAGTTGAAACAAGGTGGATCCCAGTCTGGGAACAAGAACTAGGACAAAAGGTCAGGCAGGCATTGTAGATGACCTTTGGCTGTCTCCCAGGACATTAGACTAGAGCTTCCCAAATCTCTCCTGCCAAAAACCATGATTTGTCCAAGCACCAATGAAAGGTCATAATATGGTAGTGTCTTAATTTGCCTTTAAGAATTTTGATGTTAAGCAATTGTGCTGTTAATAAAGCCTGCATCTTCAAACTTCCTAATGGCCTGGTTGCTCATTAAGATACGAGAAATATTTAGCAACAGACTGCTTTGGTTGCAATCTACCTTCTTCTTAAGAATACAGACTCGAAATAAGAGTTAGCTCTCAGTAACTCTTAACCAGAAAAGTGTGTATGCAATTCATCTGCTGCAAAATTGTAATGGACAATGGTTTCAGCCACAAATCAAAGATCAATATTACGTGGATGCAGTGTGGTGAGGCCTGTCCTTGATATTGATCTTACCAGCCGCAGCTCCACACACAGATAATATTTATCATCAGTCTATCTGCAAAGACAGGACCCTCTCCTTCTGCATGTCAGTGTGCAGCAAGACATTGTTAAATGTGATAGTTCCAGATTTGTCCTTTGTAATTTATCCTTGAACTTTTTGTAGGCAAATGAGGACTATAAAGGAGTCACATTTTTAAAATGGAGTCTGGTTGGTTATGTATTTAGACATATTTCTGCATTTAATTGGAATTATGATAGTTATTTGAAAGTAGCAGAATATAATTTTTAAACTATTCTGTAATTCTGATAGTTCATTTTCCAAATGAGTCATATTACTGAAGTGTGCATGTGTGTATCTTTATGCAACACTCTTAAAAATTTTAGAGTAAACTAGTAAGATGACAACACAAAACATCAATGAAGCAATTTAAAGTCTTTAAGCCAAACACAATGTTCTTCCTACTCTCCCAAAAGGAGAATAAATTATGGAACAAATTATGCTATTTTCAACCACAGGTTTATCTCCCCAGATTTTTTTAACATTTAAAAAAAAAAAATTAGAGCAGTTGTAGGTTTGCAGAAAAATCATGAAGATAGTACAGGGCTCCCATATATACCCCCTCAAGTATTTTAAAATATATGATTAAATTATCCAGATCCCACCTGTCTCATACACAAAATGGAAGGAGACAGCCTTTTATTCTTTGTGTTTCCCACTGCACCCAGCACTGCCTACACAGAGTAAGGAACCAATAAACATTTACTAGTTGATTAATGAGAAATAATTGTGGAAACAGAACACTGCTAGATTACCAGCTACTTTCAATTGAAAAGAAAGATTTAACAGCTGACACCCATAAAAAAGCATGGAAAGATTATACAAACCTCCATTTGTAAACAATAATGGTGCCTTTCATTTAGGCTATGAATCATTAAAACAGAAACAAAACCAAACCAAAAACAAAACAAAAACACCACTTGCCATTAGACCTGGGTTCCATTGTATAAAGTTTTCCAGGGAAGTTTTTAAACAGGATCTAAGTCTAAAACTCTCAAATTTCCCAGCTCCTCTAGAGTCCTCCTCACAGCAAATAAATTTTGGCTTTTCAGGTCATCTTTCCTCTGAAATGGTCCATCTAATTTCTACACCTCTGCTTCAAAATGGATCATCCTGCAGCTGGTGAAGGTGTGATGAGATTGTCTTCTGGAAAGCAATTTGAAAGGATGGATTAATTCTCTTTGAATGGTCATACTCTTTGACCAAGGAATTTTACTTCCAGGGATTCATTCTAGGGAACTAAACTCAACATGCAGATTTTATTTATAAAGATGGTCACCAAATACTAGTAATAGTCATGAGACATTATAATACACAAGTGTCACAATAGTATTTATCTATTAAAAATGATGCTCTCAAAGAGAATATTAATGATATAATGATAAAAGGAGAATCCCAATTTTGAAAATACACTATTAGATTATATATGAAAATTTTAAAAATACATATCTTTGATTACTGGGATTATGAATTATGCTGTTTGTATTTTCCTATTTTTTTTCATAACAAGCATTCATTCTTTTACAGTGAAATACATTAACAGTATATTTTAAATATTTCTGTTTTTATACTTTCACCTTTCTTTCCTTCCTTTACTTTGGCAAAGACTAAACCTCCCATACCAACCTTGACACAGCCCTTCTCTCTTCCTACAACTCTCTCTTCTGTTCACATTTTCAATTTCTCTCTCTCCTAGCCATCCTCCATTCACCTTAACAACATGTTCATATTTTTATAGAACAAAAAAACAAACAAATCTCATATATATATGTGTGTGTGTCTATGTGGTGTGTGTGTGTGTGTATATATATATATGTATGTATATATATATGTATATCTTCTATTGGTTCTGGCCACTTTACCTTATTCTTCTGCTTCCCTTTAGTTATATTAAAAAAAAAAATAGGATAAATTGGCTTACCTCCACTTCCCCACTACCTCCTTACCTCTTAACCTCTTGCAATCTGGATTCTGCCTCATTCCTCTACTGAATCTGCTATCTCAATGTTTCTACTTCGAAATATATTGGCTTTTCTTCTGTCTTTTCTCTAAAAAACTTATAATCCTGCAATCCAACCTGCCACCTTGAAATACCGCCTGTGGATTTCAGGCCATTAAGTTCCTTTAGTCATTCTTCTTCCTCTGTTTCCTTTGCCAGCCCCTCATTTTCCTTTGATCCCTACAATTACTATGAGAATGCTGATGATCATGATAATAGTAACTAACCTAAATAATGACTAGGGATTGGTATTCATTCATTTTATCTTCACAGCAACCCAATGAAGCAGGCACTATTTTTCCCCCCACTTTGTATATGATTAAATCGAGATAAATGAGATTAATTAACTTGCCCAAATAGACACTAGTAAGTGGCCAATGAAGATTTGAACCCATAGAGTTTGGTTCCACTAACATCCCTAAACCTGGCCAGGATTATCATTTCCAACACCTTTTAAATAATGTCACCTGTATATTCTAAATTCCCCCAAATTCATACCATTATTCCTCATTTCTGTACATTTTTTACTTAATCTATAGCATGTATTTGCACATTTTCCCCAAAGAACCATTGAAATTCTATCCATTCAATTCAAGGGTCACCTCTCTTTCCTTTGAACTCCAAACATACTTTACAGATCCTTATCATGCCTTAAACATTGGTTATTTATTTTAACCCCTCTGTTCCCAATAAATATGGTTATTAGAGCTTATTAATTTTTGCAGTTATAACAGAAGCAACCTTAATATTTTAGCAACAAGAGGTTTTTAATAACAATTTTGAGTCTTAGAGAGATAGATTTAAGGGGATAGGCAAAAATTTTATGTGCAGAATCATACCTAATTTATTGAAGAACTTTTCTTCAACACATATCTGTTACACATAAAGTGTATTAGCTATGTGCATTTACACATTGAGGAAAAGAATGGTTTTACCAAATCATTTCCTAATTGAACCATTTAGTCCTTTCAGATACAACTTTGGAATATTAATTGTAAAACATCATCATAAACATTCACTAGGAACATTGGTTAAAAACTGCTAATTGTCACTCAAAATCTATCCTGCTGTTTATTCTTAGCAAAAGTAACCCAGTGTATTGTGGAACCATATTGCCACCCTGCTAAAAGGTGATGTGCCCCAGGCTCTCTTGCAGATAAGTAGCATCCTGTAAGTTTTGGAGAATGCAAGGTGAGCAGAAATGCTGTGTAGCAGTTCTAGGAGGTCTTCTTAAGATGTTAGGGGTATTCTTCTTCTGCTCCATTCCATCCTCTAGAGCTATTACCCAGAAAGTGGATGAGATGGACGGTATTTCAGTAACCATCCTTGACAATGAGAATGAATCCCACTAAGAATGGTGAATCAGAAAACTAGAAGCATGGGTCCTTGAAGGCTATAATCATGCCAGTCATGAAATATTTACTTCTGATTTTTGTTTCTTTCCTGAAAGCACAAAAACATGTATGGTTAAGCACTTATATTTTGGCATATTCTCCCACATGTAATAGAATGCTGACCCAAGTTACATGTAGACTTAAGGTAACTGTGTAGGTGATTTGAGTTTCCTCAGTTCTTAGACAGCAAAGGGCTTTCTTCTCATTCAGGCCCTTTGAAAGAAATAATAATTGAAATGAATAGATTCTTGTCTCCATTTGTTTGAAATTTATTTTATTTATAAATCTTTCTATACTAGGAAATTAGGAATTACTAGGTATTTAGCTCTGTTCTAAATTTTACAAATATTAACTTATTTAATTATCATAACAACATAGAGGTAAAAAGCCTAGCCTGAGGTAGATCCTACTAAGTGATAGATATGGGGCTAAAACCAGGGAGTCTTAACCCAGAGTTAGCATTCTCAGCCACTTTGCTATGCAGCCTCCTCAGATTCTAGCTAGAATTTCTTATGTGTTTTACGTGAAATACTAATTGATAGGTAAAGTTAATCACATCAAAAATGAATACTCTGAGGATATGAATATTGACAATAACATAGAACAAAGTCTTATATCTGGGTCAGAAAAAGTATTCTTTGACATGGAGAAGAAAAAAAAGGAAGGCACTAAAATTTAGGTCCAGTTAAGCTGCTGTGATCAAGTGGCACTTCTTGATTCTAATAATGATTTTCAATTCTTCAAGTTATGAATATTAAAGAACTGTTTTTTAAAATGCACAAAATATTGATTAATCAACTCTTATCTCTTTATTTTAGAGATAAGAGGGTTGTGAACATACAAGATTATCTTGAAGATGATTACCTGTAAATGCATGGAATGAAAACAGTACTGTAGACAAACACACTTGAAATTGACACAAAAGAAGAGTCTTCATCCATCTTGAAGCTGTTTGCAAAAGAGAAACAGGACAACTAGATGGATTATTACATTAATAAGATTTTCAAGTAAGATAAAAGAAAATGCCCAGTGCAGATTACAATCATATTCCTAAGAGTGTTTTCGTGTTCTACCTATACTTTGAGCTATATTTAGCTTACTGGTACTTATCAAAGTCCATCTCTACAAAAAAAGAGTATAACTTTGAAGTCCTTTCATGTATTAGATATCATCATGTCTTATTCATTATAAATTACCTTTCAATCTACTAGTACTTACACTGAAAAAAATTTGGAGCCTTTTAAATTAACTTTCTTAGGAAAAAATACCTTATAATAAAATGACCTTCCTTTGTAAAGGAGTGTCATATTTTTAATTTTTTCAAGAATATGGCTATGAAAAAGCAGGGGCTATTATCCAAATATAATAAGTAAGGCTCACCTGTGTTCATTGTATCAAACTCTTTTTGTGTAATTCTAATTTAAATTATGGAAGCTGAAAATGCTGTTGTAAAACTTGTTGTCATGACAACAAAAATCCCCTAAGAAATGATGCAAGTCTGTCTGTGAAAGAAGCATTCATGACATGATTTGACAGAAAGATGCTTCAACCACCCACTGCATCCCCATTTTTTAGTTTGTCTATTGTTTGCTTATTTTTTAACAGCTAACAAAATTTCCACCCTACATAGCTCTTTAATAAATATGCTAACATAAGCAGTTAGTTTTAGTTTTCCTGCATCAAGTGTTATTTATAGAGAATAAGAAAGGAGGTTACTAAAATTTGTCAATCTTTATAAGTTATATAGAGATATTTTACTTGGTCACTTATTCTTGAATTGTTCCGAAGATTTTCCTTCTTCAAATACCCACTAATGGATTTCTCTATAAAGGGAAGTTTTGCTAATTCTGGCCAAGGAATATTTATAAGATAACATAGACATCTTGCTTCTTGTTGTCAAAGATAGAAATTAAAAAATGAAATTATGAAAATAACAATTTTAAATAACAAGGTATACTTGATTTTGCTTTTTAAAAAACCTTCAAACACACTACCAAAAAAGAAAGTTTTCTACTAGTTGACTGTTTTAAAAATCATTGAGTCTAAGCTCTAACATGGAATTAAAATTCTAAGAAATTTCCAAATTTAAAATAGGAGTCATACATTCCAATTTGGGAAAAAGTAACAAAACTTCATATGAAATGCTTTGGTTTGTAGTGTTCCCATTCTATGTGTCATATAACTTTCTTAATTTTTTTCTTCATTATGATCTTATCCTTTACTCTGGCAATTTCAGTCCTTCCCCCTGTGACTATAAACTATCTCACCAGTCAAGAGTTTGATAGCTACTTGTGCACTTTGTTCTTGTTAAGTTAAACCCCTCATTATAAGATGATCTTACCAACCCCAGTGTCTTCTTTCATCTCTGTCAAAATCCTATTTGTTATATATTCAACATTTCACTCAAGACCACCTCAAATAGGAATTGTTCAATAAATTTTGTGAAACCCCAGTACATATATGCTTTTCTCTTTCAAATACAAAATTGTTGTTTGCTTTTGTTTTTTTTTTTTCATTTTGCCTTTTTTCTACCCCATATTATTTAGATTCTTTTAGTGTTTCATCCATAGCTCTTTGGCACTTGCTGTTTCTGTATATGCCAATGGCTTCTGCATCTCTGCCTAGTTTGTGTTTTGAATGCTTTTAAGATTTTAATTACTTAACATTATCTAAATTTTGTAGATAAGCAAACTTAGACATGCAGTCTCAATGATTGATGCTATATATCTTGCTTTGGCTTATTTTGTTTTTAGGACTTACTGATTTTTAAACATACTTAACATGAAACTAGACAAGGGATTCATAAAACCCCTTTCATACACATTTTATAAAGAAAAGACTGAGGCCCAGGGGTTAAGTCATGATGCATATTAATAGTAAAGCTGATGCTAGAACCCAGACCTTGTTCTCCTTCCTTTTGCATAAAGTAAGTTAATAAATAAATAAAGTGATTTAAAAAGAAATATTACTTTTACTTCCAGTAAGATGGAGCAAATGTATGTTTCCCTATTCTTCTCTTTAAAGTATAGTTAAAACCCTGGATATTATATGTAAAATAAATATAGGAAGACTTTGAAAGTTGCAGAAAAAAGGAATACCAGCTAGAGGCAGCAGTATTCAAAGAACAATATGGTAGTGAGTTCTGTGGTTTTCCTTTGTTTTTTATATGTCAGTCTGGGTACTGGAGAAGCTGGCAACCCAGAAACACATCAGGTGCAAAAAAAAAAAAAAATCTCCATGAAAACCTCCTCTCTCTAACCAAAGGACCAGAAAAGGGGCAGTCCAGCAATATAGAAAATGTTTATACAATCATCGCTCTATCTAGCAAAACACTGTGGCCCAAAATCTATCCCCACCAGCAAAGGGGTTATAAAGAGCCTAGACTTACATCCTTGGCAGGTTTCATCCCACCCAAGTGGTAGGGAGCCCTTCCCATTGCAGTCAGTGGATACCACATGAAGAGTCTGAACTTCCATTGCCACATGGTGACAATGAGGTACCTCTTCCCAGGATTGGTGTCAGAAGAAGTCTACTAAAACATAAGACTTAAAAAAGATCCAGGGTCTTATAACATAACACCAGGTATCATTGAAAATCACTTATCATAGTAATAATCAGGAAGATCTGAACTTGAATGAAAACAGATGATTAACACCAAAATGACACAGATATTAGAATTATGTGAGAAGATTTTAAAACAGCCATCATAAAAATGATTCAGTGAGACATTACGGACATACTTGAGACAAATGAAAATAGAAAGATTCAACAAAGAAATAAAAGATGTAAGGAAGAACTAAATGAAAATTTTAGAACTAAAAAATCAATACCTGAAGTAAAAATTCCTGGATGGGGAAACGGGTGTGGCTCAGTGTTTGAGTACCTTCTTCACATGTACAAGTTCCCAGGTTCAATCCCCAGTGCCACCGTAAAACACACACACAACCTCAATAGATGGACTTAGCAGCAGAATTGAGAGGAAAGAGGAGAGAATCAGAAAACCTCATAATAGAAAGGTAGAAAGTATCCATTCTGTACAACAGAGAGAAAATAGACTGAGAAAACTGAACAGAACTCAGAGACTTGTTGGGACTATAAAAATGATCTACTGTATTTCTTATTAAAGTCTCAGAATGAATGAAGGAAGAAGGTAGGACAGAAAAAGTATTGGACGGAATAATGCCTGGAAATTTCCCAAATTTTGGCAAAAGGCATAACCTACAAGATTCAAGAAGCTGAGTGAACTACAAACAGGATAAACCAAAGGAATTCATTCCAAGATATATCACAGTCAAGCTTCTGACCTCTAAAGCTAATGAAAAATTCTTGAAAGCAACCAGAGAGCATTATCTATAGGAGAACACAACTCAAGTGACATAAGATTTCTCATGAGAAGCCATGGAGGCCAGAAGAGAGTGGCACAACATATTTCAAGTATTGCAAGAAAATAACTGTCAACACAGGATTCTATATTCAGCAAAAATATCCTTCAGAAATGAAGCATAAATCAAAACATTCTCAGATCTAGGAAATAAGAGAAGTTGTTACCAACATACCTACCCTAAAAGAATGGCTAGAGGAAGTTCTCTAAATAGAGAGGAAATGATAAATTAAGCAATTTTGGAACATCAGGAAGAAAGAACAACACATAGAGCAACAGTATGGGTAAATACAATAAACTTTCCTTTTCCCCTTGAGTTTCTTGATTATGTCTCATGGTTGAAGCAAAAATTACTACACTGTCTAATACAGTTTTCAAGTATGTAAAGGTAATATGAAGACATATTATTAAATGAGGGAGGGTAAAAGTATGTAAAGTGAGGTAACGTTTCTATACTTCATCAAACTGTTAAATTGCTGACACCAGTAGATTGTGATGAAGCGTATATATATATATATATAATGTGATACCTTTAAAAAGCTTGCATAGTTTAGAAACACTATAGATAAATCAAAAAGGAATTCTTCTTTTTAAAATGCTCAAGTAACGCAGAGAGGGAAAAACAGAGTGAACAAATAGAAAACAAAAATAAAATGGCAGACTTAAGCCTTATCAACAATAATTACATTAAATGTAAATAGTCAATAAATTTTAAAACTCAAGATTGGCAGAGTGGATTGAAAAACATGCTCAACTGTATACTTTCTGCAAGAAACTCACACAAAATATAACAATATAGGTAGTTTAAAAGTGAAGTATGGAAAAATCTGTAATGCAAACATTAACCAAAAGAAAGCAGGAGTGATTTCATTAATATTTGACAATATAGGCTTTAGAGCAAAGGAAATTACTAGGGACTGAGAGGGACATTACATAGTGATAAAAAGTCAATATACCATAAAGACAAATCTTAATGTGTTCATGTACCTAAATGTGTGTATGCATCAAACAACTGAGCTACAAAATACATAAAGTAAAAATTGTTAGAACAGAACAGAGAAATAGAAAATTCCATAGTTCAAGTTGAAGACTTCAACACCAGTCTCTTACTCATTGATAGAACTAGATATAAAACCAGCAAACATAGCAAAGAACTGAGCACCACCACCAGTTTCTTATTGACATTTATAAAGCTGTCCTACCTACAACAGTTAAATACATATTTTTTCCAAAGTGCCCGTGAAACATGTGCCATGATAGACCACATCCTGGACTATAAAAGAAACTTCAACAAATTTAAAAGAATGGAAATCATATAGAGTATGTTCTCTGACCAAATTGGTATCAAATGAGAAATCAATAACAAATGGTTAACAGGAAAATCTCCAAACACTTGTAAACTGAACAACACACCTCTAAATAAGCCATGGGTAAAAGGGTAAGACTCAAGGGAAACGAAAAAACACATTGACCTAAATGAAAATACATACAAAATTTGTGTGACACAGTTAAGGCATTGTTGAAAGGGAAACTTTTAGCACTAAATGCATAAATTACAAATGAGGAAATCTCAAATAAATAACCTAACTTCCCACGCCAAGAACCTAAGGAAAGAAGAACAAATTAAACTCAAAGGAAGAAGACACAAAATGATAAAGATAAGAACAGAAATCAATGAATTGAAACTATAAAAGTAAGATAATAAGGAAACAAAAAGCTGGTTCTATGAAAGATTCAATAGCATTGGCTACCTCTATTGTACCCTGCAGACATCAATAAGATACAAAGGAAATACTACATTCCCCACATAAATTTGCAGTTTAGATGAAATAGATATATTTCTAGAAAAGCACAAGTTTCCACAACTAACCCAAAATGAAATAGATCATTTGAGTAGCATTATAACTATTAAGGAAATGAAATTTTTAATTAAACATCTCTCAGAAAAGAAATCTGAAGGCACTTAGTTTCACAGGAGAATTCTACCAAATTTTTATAAAAAGAATTGTCATCAATTCTACACAATCTCTTCCAGAAAACAGAAGAGGAGGGAACATTTCCCAACTTACACTAAGAAGCTAATATATACTGATACCAAACACTGACAAAGACAATGGTAAAAAAAGAGAAAAATACAGACCAATATCCCTTATAAATATAGATGTAAACATTCTTAACAATATATTAACAACTAGAATTCTGCAATATATTAAAAGAATTATACACAATGACCTAGTGGGGTTTATTCCAATGAAGCAATGAATCAGTATTCAAAAATCAACCGATATAATTCTATTAGTCTGCCAAAGGGCTGCCAATGCAAAGTACCAGAAATCTGTTAGCTTTTACAAAGGGTATTTATTTGGGATAAACGCTTACAGTTACAAGGATGTAAATAGTCCATCTCAAGGTTGCTTTCTCATCAAAGTCAGTTGCCATGTGTTGAAGCAAGACAGTTGCCAATTTCTGGCTGGACTCTGCCTTCCCCTCGGGGCTTCCACTTCCTCTTGAGCTCTGTGGACCCAGCCTCTTGAGACTTTATGCTTAAGTGATCTGTAGTCCTCTTCTCTTGGCACAGGGCTTGTTGCTTTCTTGGCCTCCTATTTCAGCCTGGGCTGTTCTGCTTTCTTCCCAATCTCAGCTGTAAGCTATCAGGCAAAATGTCTCATCTTTCCCCAGGGCTTCAGCTGATTGCGCCTTCTCCTTTCTGTCACATGGCAGGATCAAATATGACAGAGCTTTCTCTTCTGTGTGTCTGTCTGAGTAGTGTCCCTTTATATCAGGCCCAGCAAGGGGGCAGGGACTCAACCTGAATCATGCCCACTGAATCATGCCACATAGTCAAATCAAAAGCCCTACCCTTAATAGTTAATCTAATCAAAGAAACCTCAGCAGAATTTAATTCAGTCAAAGGGTATCACACCCAGAGAAATAGATTTGTTTACAAACATAATCTTTCTCTTTTGGAAATTCATAAAATAATCTCAAACTGCCACAATAATCCACCTGTATATTTAATACAGGTTAAAGTAGAAAAATCCTATGATGTGGAAAAAAGCATTTAACAAAATTCAATAGCTATTCATGATTTAAAAACACTCAGAAAACTAGCAATAGAGGGGGACATCAGCTTGTAAAAGAACATATACCCAAAAAGCTACTGCTACCATTATTACTTTGTGGTGGAAGTTTGAATGCTTTCCCTCTAAGATTAGGAGCAAGTCAAATATGTCCACTCTAGCACTCTTATTTAACATAGTTCTAGAAGTTCTAGCAAGTACAATAAGGCAAGTAAAGGAATAAAGGTCATTTATTCAAGAAATGAAGAAATAAAACTTTCCTTATTTGCAGATGACATGATTGTCTACATAGAAAATCCTAAGGACACAACAAGAAACTTCCTAATACTAATAAGTGAGTTCAACAAGGTCAGAGGATTTAGATAAACATACAAAAACTGATTGTTTCTGCATACTAGCAATGATCACATGGAAACCAAAATTAATTAGACAATACCACTACAATCACTAAAAAAATATTTAAGTGTACATCCAACAAAACATATACAGGACTTATATGCTGAAAACTACAAAATGTTCATGAAAAAATTATTTTAAAACTTCTTAATAAATGGATAGCTATACCATATTCATGGACTGGGAGACTCAACACAGTAAAATGGCAATTCTGCCCAAATTGATATGCAGATTGACATTGCTCCTATCAAAATATCAACAAGATTTTTATATAGAAGAGATTATTCTAAAATGTGTATGGGAAGGCAAAAGAACCAGAAGAGCTAAAAGCAATTTTATAAAGAACAAATTGAGAGGAACTACCTTACTTAATTCCAAGGCTAATATAACTCCACTAATAAAAATTGAATGGTATTGGCAGAAGATTAGACACTTAAATCAATGGACATATTATTAAGGCCAGCTGATTTTTGACAAGGGTGCAGAAGCAATTCAAGGGAGGAAGAATAATCTTTTCTACAAATGGTCCTAGAATAAATAGACATCCGTAAGAAAAAAAAATACAACTCACTAAACCTTTTATAAAAACTAAATAAAAATAGACCATAGCTATAAGTACAAAACATAAAAGTCTAAAACATTTAGGAGATGACATAAGAGAAAATTTTTAGGACAAGATTCCAATCTAAAAAAATAAATCTCTAAGTTGGACCTAATAAAAGCTAAAATTTTTGCTCTATGAAAGACCCTATTAAGATGCTAAAAAGACTAACTATGAACAGGGAGAAAACATTTGTGAACCACATAGCTGACAAAGAAATTGTATTTTTAATATATAATGAACTCTCAAAACTCAGAAATAAACAATTCAATCAGAAAATGGCAAATACATGAAGAAAAATTTTCCTGAAAAGGATAGATATACTGATGGCAAATTAGCATATTAAATGATGTTCAGCATTACTAGCTATTAAGGAAATGCAAGTTAAGACCACACTAAGATATCATTATACACAGCTAATGTAAAAAATATTGAAAATGGCAAGGGTATGGAGAAACTGAATCTCCCATACATTACTCATGGGAATGTAAAATGGTACATTCACTCTGTAAAACTGTTTGGCAGTTTCTTAAAATGCCAACCATAAACTTACCATACAACTCAGCAATTACACTTCTGGAAATTTATACAAGAGAAGTGAAAATTAATGACTCCTCAAACAGCTATACACAATTGTTCATAGCACCTTTATTTGCAATAGCCTAAAACTGAAAATAACCAAAATGTCCCTCAATGGGTGAATGTTGGAAAAAACTGTAGTATACCTATATCATGGACTGCTGAACAATAAAAAGGAATAAACTGTTAATATACACAACACCTTGGATGAATCTTATGGGCATTATGCTGAATGAAAAAAGACACTCATAAAGGTACATATACTGTATGATTTCATTTATTTAACATTTTTGAGATGACAAAATTATAGAGATGGAAAACAGATTAATCGTTTTCAGGAGTTGGGGATGATCTTGGGGGAGAGAGGAAGGTATAACTATGAAGCAGTAGCTCAAACGGGAACTTTGTAGTAATGGAATAGCTTTGTATTTTGATTTTCATGTGATAAAATGACTTACAACTCTAAACATATATTATATTGATGTCAAATTCCAGGTTTTGATATTGTACTATAATTATTTAACCATTCAGAAAACTGGGAGAAGAACACATGGGACTTCTCTGTACCACCTTACAACTGCCTGAGGATCTATAAGTGTTTGAAAGTAAAAAGTTTTATTTTAGAAAAGTGGAAATATTAGTGCTGTAAGTTGTTTTTAAGAATTTATATGTAAAGTTTTAATCAAAAGATCTCAACAGCCTTTGCATCCTTATTCCTAAAACGGCAAGACTAAATAATGGTAAATTTCACCAACTAATGGATAACAATGTAAAGATGGAGCATGTCATCTACTGTACTTGTGAACTCCTGGAATAGCACAGAACTTCTAAAAGCTAGAAAATAAAATAATACATTTTCATGTGTGTAACCCATTTTCAATCTAATTTTGTCCAATAAAATAATATTGTTTCCATAAACTTCCAGTCTTAAATTAAGTAATAACAGATTCTGGCAAAAACACAGATAAAATGGTAAATAAATATGCCTATGGTCTTAAAAATTAATATGTCTGGGTTAGAAAATTCCGTGTATCACTCTAACATCTTTCAGCAATCTTGAACTAGGGCGGGGCATACCCTTGACCATTAGCCACAACCAGGAGCAGTACCTTCTGTCCATCTGCTTTCCTGCACCTCTGGGAATACAAACTGGGAAAGATTATATTACTGATATTCCAACTTGGAAGTTTGGGGATGATTCTTAGCATAATCAGGATTTTCTTTGCATCATCACCACATTCATTCCACTTGTGCTCAGTCTTATATATTATTTGTTTATCTCTCTGCCTCCCACCCTGGGTTTTAAGCTCCTTTGAAGGCAAGAAATCTCTCTGATTTACCTCTGTAACTCTCCCTTTCTAAAATAGTAGTTTTATATAGTATGACTCTAATTTATGTTAGTAAAATATAATACATTTGAATAATTACAGAATAATTCAATTGATACAGTTGTATATTGGCAATTTCACATATTGTATAATGTTATTAGCACCATACCAGCATAAACAATGTTGGTCTCTCCATTTAATCACTTTGCACTAAAAGGAACAAATTTGAAGCAATCTGAAAATACTGAGCTAGAAGATAGTCTCTTGAGGAGGAAGCCAGTGAAGTTTTGAGATATTCAACATTCAACATTTGTTTAGTCAACAAATAGCTACTGAATGTATTCTATATGCGTGGTTCCGTGCTAGGCCCTAGACATGAAAGGGTCCACTGGAAATGCAGTCTTAGCCCTCAAAGAATCAGGTCACAGTATCAGTTGAATGGGAATGGGATTTATTTTTGTAAATTAGTGGGAGCCTGTGCTGCACTTTATAAGCACAGAACAAATATATTTAGAATCAGCACAGTCTGGGAGCCCTGGTTTGTTGAACACTTTTCTTTTTTCTTTTTAAATTTATTTATTTACTTTATCCATTTTAAAAACCCCCTTCCCCATTTGCTGTTTTGTGTCCATTCACTGGGCAATTCTCTGTGTCTGTTTCCTGCCATCTCTTCTCATCCTCCTCCTCCAGTCTTTACCAGGATTCGATCCTGGAGACCTCCGATGTAGGAGAGAGGTGTTCTGCCACCTGCGCCACCTTGGTTCCTGGTTTTCAGAGCTTTTGGAGCATCTCGTCTTGTCTCTCCCCTGCATCTCTCTCCTATTACGTCATGATCTTGCTGCATGGCTCCCGGGGCCTGGCGGCTCACCGGCACACAGAGCCTGGCAGCCCATGCGCTTTCTATATATATATATATATTTTTAATTTTACTGGGAGTTCGCAGGGATCAAATCCAGGTCCCTCCATATGGCAGATGGACACCCAACCATTTGAGCCACATCCGCCCCCCAACACTTTTCAATAGACATCTTCTTTCAAAGTTTCACTTTGGCTTGATAAGCTGCAGGAGAAGGTGAGCCAAAAGACTTGATTTGGGGCAATATTAAATCCTTCTAACTGTGAAAAAGCCTGCTTTGCTCAAAAGAGTTTGTGTTTTTCCTTGTCAGGTTATTCTGGGAAAATGATCTACAGTCAACAAGTCAAAAGAAAAGATTATTTTCATCATAACTTTATGGGAATGGATTTGCAATACAATCCAAAAAGATAAAACAGTACATTCTTTATTACTGTGTTTCTTAATCTTGTGAACCAAACATTGATTTTTCTAGACAGAATATTGTTGTACACCTATAGCTCCCATTTTACAAAGCAAGATGATTCTTTATTATTATGAGTATAAATTATAGGTTGTTTATAAATTATTAAGACAATAGTTGATAAAACCAGCTAAATGACTCTTCCACAAAATAAAGGATCTGACATAGTTTGCAAAGTAAACTCAAGTTGGTTCAGGCACTGAATTGCTTGACTCAGAGGGCACAGATCTTTTGTAGGTGTTCATCTTTTATTTTTAAGTTTCTTTTCCTTTGAGATTTCTTATGGTTTATTCTAGAGTTAATTCAGGTAAATTCCTTCTGAATTCGTTTTCAAAATAAGCTTTCCACAAAATCTTTTGCCATTAAAATCGTTGGCACCATACCTGTTTTCTAGCACTTACTGGCTGCTTTTAGGAGATAGTCTAAGTGCATTTCTTGAAAGAGTCAAACAAATTAAGCAAAATCCAGCCTTGTCATTTCAAGACAATTCCTTCCAGGAGTGCTAGTGTCTCTTACCACATCAATGATTCACTATAATACTTGAAAGAGATATAGTCTTAAATCTCATCAATCAATTCATTGTCAGCCTATGGGCTAGAAAAAGGCCACAAAATGAGGTTAAACCAGGGTGATTGATTTAAACGTTTTCTCAATGCAATACATTTGAATAGAAATTTCACTGAAGGTATAGAGAGGTGTAGCAGCTTGATATTATTGATGAATTCCAAAAAGAAATATTGGATTATGTTTGTAAACTGGTCTTTTCCTCTGGGTGTGATTAAATCATGATTAGGGCTTTGATTGGGCCACATCAGTAGGACATTGAGTCTGCCCCCATAATGGGCAGGGACTCATAGAGAAAACGACATGGCAAAAGAGTTTGTTGGAGTTTTAATACTGGAGCCAAGGGAAGTAAGCACACAGAGGAGCTTGGTCGTGAGGAGAGAGAAGGACTGGAGAAGAGAAACAAGCAGTTCACCTAATAGTCTACAGCTGGCCTTGTGGAGATAATAGCACAGCTGAGCCCAGAAAGAGGCAAGCCCTGGGAAGAGAGGAACCTAGGAAGCCTGAACCGTGGCAGATGTTGGCAGCCATCTTGCTCCAACTCGTGGCCATAGACTTTGGTGAAGGAAGTAACTTATGTTTTATGGCCTGGTAACAGTTTCTGGTATTTTGCATCAGCACCCCTTTGGCTGACTAATACAGGAGGGCACATTAATGAATATTTAATACTATTAGTCTGAAGAGAAATACTCGTTTAAACCATAATGAGATACACTATACATCCCTTGGCATGGCTGTAGCAGTTTGATATTGTTTATGAATTCCAAAAAATAGATATTGGATTATGTTTGTAAATTGATTTGTTCTTCTGGGTATATTAGATTATATTGGATTCAGAGGTTTCACTTTTACTTGATTAAATAATGACTGGGGCTTTGATTGGACCACCTTAGTAGGATGTTGAGTCCCTGCCCCCTTGGTGGGCAGGGACTCACAGAGAAACCACACAGCAGAGAAGAGAGATTGGAGTTTTGATCCTGGAGTCCAGGAAGTAACACACAGAGAAGCAGATACATGAGGAAGGAGAGAAGTTTCCATTAAACACAGGCAGAGGCCTCCGGAAGAGAGATGAGCCATTCACCTGATAGTCTATAGCTCACCTTGTGGAGAAAGCAGAGCAGCTGAGCTTGGAGAGAAACTAGCCCTGGGAAGAGAGGAACCCAGGAAGCCTGAACCCTTGACAGACATCGGCAGCTATCTTGCTCTAACATGTGGCAACAGACTTTGGTGAGGGAAGTAACTTATGCTTTATGGCCTGGTAACTGTAAGCTTCTACTCCAAATAAATACCCTTTAAAAAAACCAACAGATTTCTGGTGTTTTGCATCAGCACCCCTTTGGCTGACTAATACAATGGCTATAATCAAAAAGACTGATGAGTACTCTGGGTCAGCAATGAAGTGGAGAAACTAGAGCCCTCGTGTACATTGCTGGTGGGAATGTAAGTTAGTATAGTCACTCTGGGAAACAGTTTGGAAGTTCCTTAAAACATACACTTACTCAGCAGTTGCACTTCTGGACATTTATCCCAGAAAAATAAACTAATGTCTCCTTAAAAACTTGCACATGATTGTTCAAAGCAGTATCATTTGTAATAACCTAAAACTGGAAACAATCCAATTGTTTTTCAACTGGTGAATGGATAAACAGAGCATAATATTCAACAATAATAAGGAGTGAAGTACTGCTATATGCAGCAATATGGTTTAACTTCAAAAGAATTATGGTAAGTGAAAGAAATCAGACATAAAAATCAACATATTTTGTTGTTCTATTTAAATAAAATTTCTAGTAAAGGCAAATCTATAGAAACAGAAAGCACATCAGTGATTGCCTAAGGCTTGGGGAGGGAATGAGGACTGGCTACAAATGACCATGAGGGAACTTTTTGTGGTGATGGAAGTGTTCTAGAACTGGATCATGTTGATGGTTGTACAACTATATAAATTTACTGAAAATCATTGAATTGTACACTTATAGTGAATGAAGTTTATGCTATTTATATTACACTTCAATAAAGCTATTTGCAAAAAGGCAATTTACAATGAAATCTTCTCCAATAACTCTGTACCTGGTATCAATATTTCAATAACCAACAAAATACATCTGGATAAACAAACTGGACCACTGGCAGGGCTAAGGGAGGCAAGATTGCTATAGTCATTTTTATGAATGCCTCATTCACAGAGATATGAGAGTGGTGGATATCCAGTTAAGATTATTAACTGACTTCTAAGTTCCTTTCACTCCCATGAATGGGATGTATATGTGTGGTCATTATGTAAAAACCATCACATTCAGTTTGTATTTGCAACAATAACAGTAATGGAAACATGATGGTGGATAGGGAGCTCAGTGGGGTTTTGCACTTGTGCACAGGTAAGCCATAGCTCTGCCTCAAAGCCTCAGAATCTCTTCTCCAAAGACTGTTTAACGAAGTCAGTCAGAACTGTGTGTAACTGAGGAGAAAATCAGAAGTCTGATCAAAATTAAGCCATGGAGCCGCCCATTTTAAGTGAACGTAATGATCCCATAGAAGACATTTTTGCCAATGTTAAATCCCCTACTATTTAAGCTGAGATGTACTGGATATTGTCAGAAAAATCAGGCTGATTTGTAATTTGAAGGATACTTGAAAGAGTTGTCTGTTGAGCAAATCCTTCTTCTAAAATGAAAGTTAGGAATTCATTGGTTTTTCTTTCCATTTACAAATTTCAAGTGAAAAAAAAAAAAGCCAGTATAAATATAAGAAAGCTTAAATATTAAATGAGAAAAATGCAAATATTCTGCATGGGCTCTGCTGAGCTGAAAGTTAAAGCATTGGCTTGAGAATTGTCTTTATGTCATGGCAGAACATGATTCTACTCTGTTCAGACAGGTGGGGAGAGGCTGTGCAAAGTGGAGATTACATACAGACTGTGAGGGTTCAAAACCTTGGGCCTGCCATGCCCTTGCCTCCTGTTTCTATTGCGATGGTTGGGACTATTCTAGTAATGTTTTTAGGAGCTGCTTTCTGAATAAGCCAACTCCTGATCCCATTGTGGACCAAATCATCCTCTTTATTGTTTTTGCAGTTTGAAAGATAGCAAGCAGCAAGCCATGTGGTCTAAATCATGGTTTCTTGACAGCATTATTGACATTTGGGCTGGATAATTTGTTATTGTTGGGGATGGCCCTGTGCATGGTGAGATGTTTGGGAGCATTATGGATTCTATCCCCTGGATGTCAACAGCACCCTTGCCCTAGTTTTTTTTTTGTTCGTTTGTTTGTTTGTTTTTTTTAAGATTTATTTTTATTTATTTATTTATCCACCCCCCTTGCTGCTTGTGCTTGCTGTGTACATTTGCTGTGCGTTTTTTTGTGTCTGCTTGTCTCCCTTTGTTGTGTCATCTTACTGCGCCAGCTCACAGCACCACAGAGGCCGGTTTGCCTTCACCAGGAGGCCCCAGGAATCAAACTCCGGGCTTCCCATATAGTAAATGTGAGCCCAACCAATTGAGCCACAGCCGCTTCCACCTTGCCCTAGTTTTTAAAAACCCAGAAATTGTCAGAGATTACTTGGGGACAAAAACACCCCCCACTTGAAAACCACTGGTCTAAGTGAGCATTTCAAACTTTTTGGAGCAGTGAAAAGATTGTGTAAGATCTTTGAAAATTATAGTTTCCCTCATTGTTGAATTATCCAGATTACTGTAAACCTGTTGATATCTAGAAAATGCAAACAGTGTCTTGGAAAGTGAAGACATTTGCAAGATGGACAGTGTATTAGTCAGCCAAAGGGGTGCTGATGCAAAATACCAGAAATCTGTTGGCTTTTATAAAGGGTATTTATTTGGGGTAGAAGCTTACAGTTACTGGGCCATAAAGTGTAAATTACTTCTCTCACCAAAGTCTGTTGCCACATGTTAGAGCCAGATGGCTGCTGACGTCTGCAAGGGTTCAGCCTCTCTCCTCTCCTTAAGGTGCTGTGCTCCCAGCTTCTTCCAGTATCAGCGGTAGGCTGGGATGAGTCTCGTCTCTCTCCTGGGGCTCCTTCCTCTGTGGGCTCAGCTGCTCTGGTCTCTCCACAAGGTCACCTGTACGCTCTCAGGCTCTCTCTCTTCCCAGGGCCTCTGCCACATCTGTGGAACTGTCTCTATTCCTCTGTGTTCTTCTCCTGTGTGTTTACTTTCCAGGGCTCCAGTATCCAAAAACCCCAAACTCTCTACTCTGCCATGTTGTTTTCTCTCTGGGGGGCGGGGACTCAACGTCCTATGTATGTAACCCAATCAAAACCCTAATCATAATTTAATCAAGTAAAAGTGAAACCTCTGTCAGTTAATACAATCTAATATACCCAGAGGAACAGACCAGTTTACAAACAATCCAATATCTATTTTGGGAATTCATAAACAATATCAAACTGCTACAGACAGTGACATTACTCCAAATTTTATTGCTTCAACAAACTCCAGCACCAAAAAAATTAAATGAAGAAAATGAGCTTGCTCTAAACAGACATTCTGACTGGCTATAAAGAGACTGATTTTTACTACGTTTGATGCCGTCTATGCAAAACAGATTGCCTTTAGTGTGAAATCTTAGCAATATGTCAAAGGACAAGAGCCAAATTCACACACAAGCAAATGTTATCACCACATCTGACTATCAAGTCCCACTGTATACAGAGTCCATCATTTAATGAAAACATAAAAATTGGGAACAGATATAATCTACTTACTTAGTTATGAACATTAGTTGATGAACATTAAAATTCTCTCCAAAAATATGAATTATCATTCAAACAATTAGATGTCATTCATAATGCCCCACTCATCTTAGATACAAAAAGAACACCAAGCCATAGTTATATCCTTCCTGCATGAGCTTAGCCGTGTTAAATCTTTTCAAAAGCAGAAGTAAGTCTAAAAGGAATGGACCTGAACTGCCACAAACATTCTTTAAAGACTTTTAATTTTAGTAATTGTACTGGGGGCAGTGCACACTTCTAAACACTGTGGGGAGCTCTAAAGGAAGAAGAAAATGCAGTCCTTTCTTTTAAGTAGCTTGTGTCTGCATTGCCAGAGGGTCCTATGCTGATCTCAATGCTCCCGTGAGGCTTTTCCACATAGATCATTACACAGAGAAGAAACTAAGGAGATGCCACAAATCGTAGTTTTCTTTAGAAGTGAATAAGCGGTCCAGACTTAGCATTTCTACTGGTTTAGAAACTCTGGCAGAAGGCTAAACTCTGAAATTCTGTACTCAGATGATAACTTTTTGTGAAAGACTCTGGACCGCTAAGGAATCCTTCCCCAAATAATTTGAACATCTATTTATCTCTACAAGTGCTGCTATGAAAACTATTTACTTAATGCAGGTCTGAGAGCCATTTTGAGGCAAATGGAAACTTGATTTGGAGTTAGAGATCTGGCTTTAGAAACTGCCTCTGATACTGTCTAGCTATGTGTTTGGAAAAGTCACGCCACATACATGGCCTTGTCTGTCCAATGGGGGTTGTGATATATTCCACTTAGGATGGCTGGGAACAATAGATGTAAAAGCAGTTAACACTGTATCTGACAAAGAGTAAATAACTATTTTCTATCCATCCACTAACCAATCCATCTGTACATAAATAGAGTGAGACTTTTGGTTGTATATCAATGTCAATTCAAGATAAAAACGCAACAATAACAACAAAACATATCATAGGTATGGATCCATAAACATTACAGATATCAAGCCTCAGGATAGAAGGGGGACTTGGTGGGGCAGATAAATTTTTTGGCATTGGAATTTGGTCCCTGTTTTATGCTAGGAATAAGTATTTTAATTGTCAACTCAAGCATTATGTCCTCACTTGTATCTAAGTTCATTGCATCATGGTCCTAAACTAACTCAACTCTACACTTTAGCCTTAACTGTGGGAATTTATCTACAAGTCTAAATTGTAAGTCAGTAGTGACCTGTGGAATAGTATTTCATTTTCTATTTCTGTTACTGATGTCTCATAAGATATGGATAACCCATTCTGCAAGTGAAAAAGTCAAGTAATATTGTTATCTTGAAAATCTAAGATTAATGAAAGTCTGGCAATATCTATGCTATAGCCCATATAACTCAAAAGTTATTGGAAAAAAAAAATTCCTGAAGTGTATGTGTGCGTGTGTCTTTGTCTTAATAGATAACAGGGAATTGAAAGCCCTCCAACTGCTATTCATGTCTGAACAAACTGAGTTTTGTCCAATTTTCTCATTAAGTCATTGAGAAAAACTTCAACTTTACTAGAAGTTGGGTGTCAATGTATGTCATTAATAGTTATGGCTCCTTCTCAATAAGTCCTGAAATCTACCCATGACTACTGGGAAAATCAAAGGTAAATAGAACCTCAGGTTTTGTATCACCCATATTTTTCAAAGGACTTTCACTGCTATTATCTCATTTGATCTGATCCAACCTATGCAAAGAATAAGGTGCCCAGAAGCAGAGGGAAGGAAGAGGAAGATTCCTAGCAACCCCCAGCACAGAAGTTGCTGCTGATGTCCTGAAAGACAAAGCACCCCCACCCCTGCCCTCCCTCCACTTCAGACCCCAGTGTCAGAGGGCTTAATGGTGACTCCCTTTTCTCCTTAGGCAGGCAGGAAGCCTCAAAGCCACCAGCTAAAGGTCACCGGCAGAATATTTTTGCCCCTCCTCCTGCCTATAGCAGAGTGGAAATCTACAGGGAACAAAAGATGGGATGCTTATGCCACAGTGAAAGCACTGGGGCTGTGAAAAGCTGCTCTCTTCTTTCTTTGCCTGAGTGAAGATTTTGGGGAAGGGCATTAAGAATGGAGAACGTGGACATTTAAGGAAGACATGGCATAGATGAAATCCTTCCCTCTCTCTAAAACCCAGGTGTTCCTGGTACTCTTGCCAATATAGTAAACTATATAGCTCAAAGTCCATTGGAATGAAGAATTTCAATAGAATCTATTGGACTTAGAACAGGACATTCACATTTGTGGAATATGTCTCTAAGGTCAAACCTTGGGCACAGCTGAATTTGGTCAGTATGGTACCTAGAACATTGTCATACATGGAGGTAATATTTGTTGATGAGTTGAATGGCTCCAGGTGACAAGATGCTGGCACTTCTCTATGAGTTGCTGACTATATTGACCGCTATTATTTATAAGTCAGGGCCATATATATATTTTTTCTTTTGTATGGGAATATTCCTGGTGAATTTTAAGAACAGAGAATGATGCCATCCCTGAACAAATACAAGCATTTAAAGACAAAGTTGGGCACCAGAGAACAAAAGAATCAGGTGAGATGGGAATCTTTGTTATGCACGCACATGAGCCCACAGGAGACAAGAGACCCGAAAGTTGCAATTTCTGCTCCTCACAGAGTGAGTTGGAGTGGTCAGCATCCAGCCAACCCCTTCTTGGTTTTCTTGATCACTGATCCAACTGTGAAGCCTTAGCCAGATATGACAAACTTGTGCTGTCTCGTTCTGCTTCTAAAGCTCTGAGTTGATACAGAAAGTACCATGATTGTAGGATATTAAATAATAGTCCTAAAATCAAAGTGAGAAAGCATACTTCTTTTTTTCAATGTTAGAGAAATGAAATAAAGGACACATATATTTTTATGTAAATAGCATAATGGGCTACATAACTGTCCTTTCAGCAATATTCAGAGGCAAGACTAACAGCACTTTTCATAGCTTGTGTGTGTGTGTGTGTGTGTATGCATGTGTATTACTGTGGAAAACCGAGAGAGCAATGTGATATAGTGAAAAAAACATTGACCTTGGAATCAAGACAACTGAATTTAAATCCCAGCTCCTTTACTAACTCTACTTGTAATTTTGGGGGACTGCTTAACGTCTCTAGCCCTTGATTTCTTCATCTCTCCAATGAGGACTGAGGTGCTGATTCACTTCCAAAGGCCCTTCCAGCTGTATAAGGACCCGTGGGGTTCACATTGGGTACATCCTGATTTAATCAAATTAAAGCACTTTGTGTTGTTTTGCCTAGATCAAACAAAAAGGATCTGCCTTGAAATAAGCAAACTGGGTGTTTGCAAACAATCTTTCAGAAAGCAAAAGCCTCCTTGCTGGTTGGAAAAAGAAGCATGCTCACTGCAAGTGGATCGAGGGTTGAAAGGGACAAGCATAATTATTCATCACACTCCCAGAAGAAAATATCCCAGGGGACAGAAGTTTTTGTCTCTTCCTTCCATTCCCAATGGTATTTAGGACTTGGGTATTTATTCATACAACTCTGTATTATGCTTTATCATGTCTTATAAATTGGTATCTTTCTCAATTGAGTTACCAACATACAAGAAGACTATAATTTCTTGTTGATTGTGGTATGTCTGTGTCTGCATGCATGCATGTGTGTGTGCTTGGATATATAAGGAAAGAAAGAAGAGAAAGAGGGAGAGGAGGCATTAATTACTCATAATTTGTGTAGAATTTATCCATCCACTTTGACGATCTATTTAGTTATATGGAATCATCATCTACTTGACTCCTGTATAATTGAGAGCTGACTCTAGAATCCTCTACTTATACTTATATACACCCATATCAAGACAAAACTTTAATTAGTTGTCCTCCAATGAAAATGTTATTTTGAATAGAAAATCTGTAGGTATGAATAACTCTTCTGTGATGTGCATAAAAAGCATCCCTTAAACCTGTGTTTCTTTAATTAGGAAAGATTTGCATTTCTCCTAAAACAGACTCCCTTTATTGCATATTCAGCTCTAGCTTTCAAACACTTCAAGGGCTATTGGCAAAATCATTTCTGAATCACCTGCTCTCCCCTCCCCTGTAAAAAAAGAGAAAAATTATTTCATTCTTTCAAGTATACTCTGCCTTTTATGTCTCCAAATTTCACAGCCTGTAATAAACCTAAAAGTTAAACTCAGATTGCTTGATAGACTGATAGAAATATGAAACATTACAAAGAAATCTCGTTTTAAAATAAAAATTTCTCCAAATCAAATTTAGATTTGATTGTTATCTATCTTTCATGGAACAAAGAAACCTTCTAATGCAAACAATTTTACTAGTGGGATTTACATTTTAGCTTCTCATCTGACACTAATTTTATTATTTATATAATACTGGTACAATTTATCAGTGGGAAAGTATTATAAAAGTATTAAATAACAGTAGTAAAAGTAACATATCTAAAGATTGTTCTCTCTGAACCCATTGCTTTGTGTTTTAATATTGAGGAGTTTTTCATTTATTAAACCAAATTTAAAACAACAATTTCCAACAAAGACCCAATTCAAACGGTTCCATAAAATGTACATTTTATTCTGTATCATGAAAAAATATTCACATTTAAATAAAGTGTGAAAAAAAATCAACATTAATCCTCCCTGATGAAATACAGTTTATTGTGCTGAAACCCGGAATTCTTTTGGGTTTGAAACTTCCACCTGCCAATTCACTTTATAAAATGATTCTTGAGAACAAACTTAAAGTGGTAATCACCACAAACTTCCAAGAACAATCGGATTTTAATTACAAATATTCCAGAATTGACCCTAAAGTCACAGAGTTCAAATATTTTCACACATCCTCTCAGCAATCAGGTGATAGGTCAGCAGTACATACAAAATTTCTGTTTTACAAATCGCAATACCTTGGTTTAAGTAGAAAAGCAATCTGCTTAGCATGAATCAGATTTTGAAAAGAGCAGAAAATTACTGCTTAGCATAAAAATATCTCACCTGAAGTTTTCGAATTGTTTCCTTGGTCATTTGCTTCCAATGAATTAATCCTTAAAGGCAGAGGCATTTTTAATACCCCAATTTCCCACAAATATGTTTGCAGTGACAAAAAAATTTACAGAATTTGCAAAAATAAATTCCCATAGTAATATTAGTGTTATAGTCAGGAATTTGCATTATAGTATACAAAATTTAGCAACTAGTATAAACAAAGTCACTAGAACATAGAATCTTTAAAAGCCTATAGTTTTTAATATGTCATAAATGTGCACATTTTAATTCGTGTTGTCTGAGTACAAGCTCTTTTAGAAGTCATTGCTTTCTCATAAACTACAAGGAATGTTTCAGGGTAGAAATGGTTCTAATTTCAGTGTAATAACAATCATTTAGGAAATTTGTTTATAATATGAAATGCATTTTTCATCTTGCATTGTTAATTGTGAATGGGTTCCAAGGTGGAAGCTGGCTGCTTTATGGAAGATGCCAGTGTTACCAGCCATAAGGAAATTTTAGCAAACACTACAATTGAACCATTTCTGAAAAAGGATCATTAAGAATCAAAACATGAAAATATTCCTGTAAAGATCAATAAAAATCCTTGCCACTATTTTTCAAACATGGGATATGTCAAATAATCTTGATTTTCAATGAAAGTACATTTGAAATTTGTAACAGTTTCCATTAAATCATCTGGATAAACTGGATAAAATTCATGACTATGACAACTTACTATGCTAGTATTTTAGACTCAGGTCTCAGATCTGAGCCTTTCAGTTTAGAATAATCGATTTTTCTTTGACATGGAATTCAAAATTGAATCTTTCTCTATAGCGATTTTGCATAGTTTGCCAGCTATTCTTTCTGTTTGATAATCTCAGCATCACCATCTCTTCCATCATACCTTGGTTGGGAAAAAGTTTAGGAGCAAACGATAGGTCCATGACACCACCAGCTCTGTGATAAAAAATATTCTTTATGTTGATTTATTCATAAAGTCTTATTTCCCAAACTCAGTGGAGAGTCTGAACATGATAGGAAGAGACTAAACTTCAGGTTTACCAAAGATGATTTAGCAGGGTATGAGGATAAAATGTTTGGCAACGCATTACTTACAATAGTTATTATGAAAACTGGTCTGTATTATTCATGCATTAAAGTGAGTATCTTAGCCTTGGCCAGTCTGGTCATTCAAAAGTCCAGTGATTCTGCCTGAATGAGAGCGCATCAGTTCTTGGTTTTGTATCATGGAGAGCCCCACCAGCTGAGCATTTAGGGGCCTGGGCACCTAGGTCAGAACCCAAGGTTTCAAGCTCCTTGGTTGGTTGGCATGCACGCTTTTCTAAAAAGGCCCCTTTGACAAAATTTCAGGCTGCTTCCTAATGTTCCATTATAATCTCAACAATTGTCATGACAATGCATTATTTTTTGAAAACCAGTAAAAAAGGCACCAAACACAGAGAACACATTCAGAGGGAGCAACTGCTATGTCTTCTCTTCTCTCCCCTTTTCCTCTGTTATAACTCTGGCCAGAAACTGCACCTTTTGGTCAATCGTTCTCTGACCAAGAGCTTTTTTAAGTAGAACAAGTCATGCTCTCATTTAAATTGCAATGCAGTTATAATCTAAAAGGTATGGAAGTCACCTAACTATAAAAAGCTTTGAATAGTGTCACTGGGATTCTCCACAGTTACTATGAAAAATGTATGATGGTCCTTTCCATGGTTACCACTTGGCTATGCTGTTATCAAAGTAATAAACAAGATGCTTTTGGCTGAGGACTGCAAAATGAAATGTTGTGATACTTTGTATTTTTCTCATTTCAAGACCTATGGAAAAAAATTAACGTCTTTTCATTAGAGAAAATTATTTAAAACTCTCAAAAATGTATACAATGGACTCATTAAATTTGGAAATAAGAACACAAGTTGCTATTCTAAGCAGAAATAGTGCATTTGGATAATGCATTTAATAGTGGTTTTTGCCAAGAAACCCAAATCAGAGTAATTAATAAAAAGTTCTGAATAATCTAATTAAAATCAGTGGGTCAAAAGATAAATCCTAAAAATAAAAGTCTTTTTGGAATCTCATCCAAATTCTAACGTTAAAAATGAAGAGCAATATGAAGAAATAATTCTGAATATCTCACTTGCTTCCTTGACAATCATGCATCACCACTTTAGGTTAAAATTCAACTAGAAAAGGAAATGCTGATACTAGTGGCCACATGTCAAACTTGTCTGTCACTGAAAATGACATTTTGCAACTTACCTCCACTGATGCCCTTCAACTTTCAGGGGAAGTGAAGGAAAATTGCATTTTGGGACTTGGGCACTTTATGCTTAGAAGAGTCATGATTTCTATATTTGTCATTTATCCTGACCATGGAAAACCATTTAAATTTGCACTCTATGGTAAATTTTAAAGGATTATTTTAATATACAGAACCTTTAAATGTGTGTCTTAAAAGTCTTGGAGTTTGTGGTTAGACTAGATAGTCCTTGTAAAGTCAATATTCTATAAGATGAAATTTTCCCTCCAGGTTCTGATGGCCTGTTTTATAATTTCTACTTCATCACTTAATAGCTATGCTGGACAACATCCATAACCTTCTTAGAGTTGTTGCAAGATTTAAATGAGATAATCTAAAACGCGCTTAGCATAGCATAAATAGAGAGTGAGCACTTAATTTCTAATCTTAAAGGTAAAGAAGCAGATAGATTCTACCTTTGCCTTTATCAGGTTTCTGGGCCCAGGCTAAATCCTCAATGATCCTGCTTTGTTTCATAAAAGCATGGAAACACAGTGGTCTCATCATGACTCCATAAAACATGACTCAGAATATTCATTAAAATCTAGGACAAACTACAGATTCTAGTACCATCTCAGCAAGTGGGTTAACAAAAATGTTCATATAATTTCTTTACTATAATAATTTCTCAAACATTTCCCAACTCCTTCATGAAGTTTAGTCAATTTAAATCCTCTATGAAGAATGAAAAGTTAGCTGTCTTCGTGTAAGGAGGGGATGCTGTAACAGTGTGTATGTGTGGGGTGTGCCTGTGAGTGTGTGTGTGTGTGCTCCCAAGTGTTTTGAGAGGTAGAGAAGGACAATAATGACATGGTGGAAGGACTCCAAGATGTTTCAGTGGCTTTCAGACTTGGATGAGAGGCATTTTCTGCCCTCGCTTGGTAGCTGAGATATCATTATTTTGCATAATGCTTTGAAGATTAAACGTATTAATCATAATTAACAGTAACACTATTTAACAAATTGATCCACTGGATATAATTAGGCATCATCATGCTATTAATTGAATTTTTAATAGAGTTTTAGATTATTTTTAGCACTTCTCCACACTAATTTCACTATATTCTTTTAGATTTTCAATTAAATTCCTTTCTCATGAACATGAAATGGAGATCAAAATTTAGAATTTTACCAATTTTTATTACTCTATTTCCAAGATAGACTGAACCAATGGGCAAGGAAGAATTTCTATTTTTAAAGTTATTTAAATTTTAAGTGGTTCCAGAAAAAACGCTGCAAGGATGGGAAATAAAACCATCAAAATTCAGAGTAAGCATATAAAGAAAGTCTATTGATTTTCATATGTTAAACACACTGAATAACTTGAACATCCAGTGAAAAGAATTACTAATAAATCATTGTTTTTAGTGTCTGTTCTACTAGGCTAAGTGAGGGATGTAAAATTCTCTTCATCTGGAGGACTTCTAAAGGAGAAGAGTTGAGTAAAAATTCAGGAGATTAAAAAAAAAAACTGTGAATTCAGAAAATTCAGTAGACACCTTTGCAGAGAAATAAAGGTAAATTGTGAAAGCCAAAAAGGAGGTCAACATTGATATTCAGCTTGTGGGTGATGATTCTGTGAAAATATATGAAGTATTAGAAAAAGATTTGGGGGCATATGGGAACCCCCTACATTTTTGTATAACATTTATGTAATCTAAGTATCTTTTAAAGAATTAAAAATAAAAAAATAAAAAAATTTTTTAATTAAAAAATAAAAAGATTTTATCAAAGATCTAAATTTCACAGGAAATAGGTATGGAAAAGCTGAACACCATTTCTTCAGTGAGGGTAGTTCTCTAGTTTCATTGTTAAAATGATCCTGCATTGCACTTTTCATGATAACTTATGGTAACATCATAGAAACATCTCACATAAGCACTCTTTTACTTGATTAAAGAAATAAAAACTTATACTAAAGAATTTATGCAACATAGATATTTTGGATTTATTTTGTTTTCAAGTGCTAGGATTACATTGTTTCATAATTCACATTATTTAATGTTAAAAGAGTCCTTTGCACTTGTAAATGCATCTGGATTTGTCCTTCAGTTTTACCTGGTGATGTGCCCATTAGAAAAATAAGCAATAACTAAAGACAATTGGATGGTATGGCTCTGTTTCTGTTTTAAATGTCCTTTTCTTAATCCCCCATTCCACTTTTATTTTTCCTAATGGCAGATCCAGACGTAGCCAATCCTCGTCATCGAGAAGGTGACACACACTTACACAGAGCGATCAGTAAAACTAAAGTAAAACTGTACATTGTAAAGCTAGGGAAAAGCAATAAAAAATCATAATCTATATATACTCACCAGAGTTGCTCTGACTGCACTCATAAGCATTGCCAACAGCTGTGCTTAGATCTACAAGAGCCTAAATTGCAACTTTCCACCATGCTTCTCTTTGCAGATTTGTTCCAAATGTGGACAATGTAAGTAATGATTTGGAATCCCATAAGCCCAGACAGCCTGGCACCACTAATCTACTTACACCTTGAATTTTTGTTTTTGTTCTGACTGGGGTTATATACATCACCTCCCAGTTTATTTTTCTAGACCCAAGTTAAGATCAATAATTCCTATAGTGCCAAATTGACCTGGATTGACCCTTCAAAACATAATAAATGCCATGCCATAGTCATAAGAGTTTCGTTATATGAGCTGCTAACATTTAGGTTGCAAATTCAAAGTTTACACTGAGAGCAAAATGATTGAAAATATTTACATATGTGTAGAATACATATGTAATGCAACTAAGTTGGAATGTCATGGGCCTTTTTGCAGTGGATAAATACAGATTTTACCAAAAATTGAGGAAATAAATAAAAAGGGCTTGAGTGGATATATAAAGTCAGGGTCAGTGATGACAGACCCTCTTAAACCTCTTTACTTGTCTTCTCAAAGAAGCATTAAGGAATTAAGAACTAACCCTTCATTAATGTGGAAAATGTGCCTGCTTCCAAAATAATACCTAATAATTAATTCATAATAACAGTAATTTTAAAATTATGGTTCAACAGGAAGGTTAACAGAACTCAAGGAGATATCTGAAAATCTCTTCTAGTAAATAGTTTCCCCTTTGTTTCTGTATGCTCTTGTTATTTACGTCCAAAATGATTGTGGCAAATATAGTGATGGCTAGTTATCCCTTGGGATATAAGGTTATCTTTGCAGAACACAAAAATATTACAAATGAATCTCATTTTCAAAAACCAAATGTTTAAGTGCTACAAGTGGCTAAACTAGCCATATCTTCCTGGAATTACCAACTTTACTAATCCTGTTTTACAAGTTTTTAAATTAAAATACTGTTAGGACACAATAACTTGGCTGATTTTTCAATGTCACTCAAATGGTTTTCTTTTTAAAATCTATTCTTTCAAATTCAAGACCCAGATTGGCAAATATATGTCTTGAAATATCTATTGGCCAATGAAAAGGATTTATTCACAGTAATGATTTCATATGTTTTTTTATTGTTTGTTAGTTTTGCCATATATCTTGAAAAAGCCGATTATTTTGATATAAAAAATTGAAAGATGAACTACTCTATATCTTGAATAATCACCAATAAGTTGACTTGTTCTCACAAAATTGAGAATTTCTACTAAGCAATATGATTCAGTGGAATAAGGTACAGCACAAAACTTTTCCTGTCTCTTTGTTTCTCTTTCTTACTGTTTTCAGAAGACTTTCTCTCTCCCCATATTTATTTGATCGTTTTCAAGATTTTCAAATCTTATGCTTAAAGGCTACTCACTAGTAATTATTTAACATCCTATGCCTCTCTCCTCTGATCTCTGACAAGAAAAATCCCCTTTAAAACCTGGAAGATTATTCAGATAGACAGCCCATCTTGGCTAATCTGCTATGAAATAAGAGGGGAAAATAATTATTTGTCCTAATGTGATTTTTATCAGAAAGAAAGATAATTTTCCATTGACCTAATATCATCATGATATGAGAAGGGAGCAGCTATTGTCTTCATTTTTATATTTATTGGTGTGAAAGTTGAAGCCCCTGACACATCACAAAAACAGTTAACTTGCTCAAAGTCCAACTACTAGATGGTGGCAAAGCTGGATTCCAACTCCAAGACTGAGTCATAAACATCCCAAGGTGCTTCTCAATGTCTGTTCCTTAGACTCTCCCCTTCCATCAAAACCACAAGAGAAATTCTCTTACATGTAACAAAGAAGTATTAAAACACAACATTTAAATAATAAATATCCTTATTTAAAGTTATCCATGTGTGATATGTGTATTCTAGATATTTTTCTCCTTACTGACATGAAATTTTGGAAAGAAGACTAAAAGCAAATTACTTTTTAAAAGGTAAAATTAATACAAGATGATGCAATTCGTAAGGGATCTGGCACATAATTTCACCAGTACCACCCAATGGATACTTCAAAAGCAGTCACTGCTCTGAAAACTAATAACAATAATAATTTTATCTAAAATAATTTAATTATTTAAAATAAAACATCAAATGGGCCAGATCTCACAAGTGAACAAAATCTCCTTAAATTTAAGGGAAGCTGTGATTTGTTTTTGGGCTTCAATAAAGCTAATATCCAAAATGATACTTTAGTTAGTGATCATAATGAATATTCCTATTATAGCTTTGGGTACTCTATATTTTTGTTCTATGAGCTATTTAATCCCCCCAATTTCTAATTCTCTTTGCTCTGACCTCCATAATATAAAAATTAAAAAAAAAAACCTGAATACTTAGGGCATCTGTACTCCTAGAGTTAATGTAAGATAGAACCAGTAACAAAATATAAAAATTTTCCATTTTAACCACGAAGTGTGTGTCTCTATTCAATCACCAGGACTTGAACCATTCTAAGTTCTATTTAGGTCAGTGCTGGACACTAGTAGTTTCAATTTTGTCATCTGACTTTTGTGTGCCCATTTGCCCTTTTGGTAAGACTTCTTCCCCTTTTAAATCACATTTAGTACAACAATATCTTAATGTAGACTGATAAAACTTGCCATTATGATGCACAGCTCATACTTCTATTCTCGTTTGACTTTCACTATTATGTTACCACCACCTGTTCAGGGTACAGCAGCCTATCACATTATATACTTTAGAAAAATATTGAAGGTATATAAGTTGGTTTGGAAACATATCTATTATTACATTGTTCAGAAATTAATCTATTATTACATTGTTCAGAAATATAATAGCAAAAATTGTTTTTCTAGATGTACCAAGAACATCTATACAGTGTAATAAAACATGCAGCCGTCTGGTCCCCAAAAGAATCTTCCGTCTGTGTGCTGATTGAGACAATACAGAGCAAGATTTTCTCATTATTGCATATATTAAAGCAAGTATTCACCCTTCATTCAAATCTCAGTAAGTTCAACTGGTAAGAACAGTGCAATCTGGGAACCTAAAGACTATTCTATATACAATGTTTGCTGAACACATGCATTCCTGCTGAAAGCAACATAGTGCATTCAGCACCACATCATGTCATGCACACAGAGACTAAAGATGGCTGGAAATGAATACTGTGATAACTGCACCATAAATAAGCAATTGAAACTATTCTCCTGCCTCCTTCTTGAAAATCTTGAGTAGTTCAAAACCATTATGCTGCTTTTCTACATATATGACCAATAAATATTGTAGGTGGACTAGGTGAAACTCTGAGTCAATGACAGAACACAGTGCATATTTGCACCACTAGTATATATAGGCATGGATTGCACCTTATAATTGCCCTGTTGTTTCACAGATATTCTCTTGAAGCTTTACACCAACTGGTATTGTTCAAGCACTCAGCTAAATTAAACTGGCAACTTCTGTACTCAGATTATTTTTTATCACTCATTTACCTTTAAAAGAATAAGCCAAGCTTGTCTCATACATGGTTAAACAAATAGAAAAAATACCCTGACACACAATAAATATCAAGAAAAAAGTACTATCTTCATAGTGAAAAAAACAAAATCCCAATTTTAAGGCTGATTCCTTACACCATAATTACTCCATTTTCTTGTGCCTATGGTAGGTAGATATTGTAGCAGAGCACGGACACATTTCCTGGAAAACTTCCATTACCGTTAATGGACATTATGTGCACAAAAAAAGGAAAAAGGAACTCGGGGCACACATGTTTTGAGACTCCTATATTAAAGAGGCACATCTTGTTGGCTTGTAAGGAAGAAGGAAGAAGTTCTAATACAAAGTCTAAAATAGAAACTGTATTCATAAATTATTTTGCTTTTCACTTTTTCAGTCTGATTGTGGTAGTTTGCCTTTTAGTTCTGGTGGTTTTGGTTGGGGTGCTGGGAGATAGTTACAAAAGCTCATAAAATGGTACAATAGACCAAACTTTCTCCTTTGATTTTGGTATGATCTTTTGTGTATTGTTAACATATATGAACAGATGGTCCAAAAATGTACGAGTTCCTTGTAAATATTTTCAACTTGATGCAAACACTAACCACTCTGCTTTCTCTATTTAAATGTCATGCATGCACAAATTGAAAAGTATGCGTCTCTGATCAACGTCACAGAATATACTTTAGTTGAAAGAAATTAGTGAGTTCTTCTGGGTTCTCACAAAAGGATGTGCATTTTGTTCTGAATGCATACCACTTAAGGAACTAGCTATACACAACTCTTTGTGACTTCTTTTTAGTTGATAATAGGCACTTTCTAAGAAGAGGATTTGTGACTCAATAGGCCATGAAATACAGTCTTTTGTGACCACCTTCCTAAGAGGACCCACCTGAGCCACAGCAGTCTATTGTATCAACTCAGCAGAAGTCCAGCAGTAGAACTGTGTGCAAAAAAGCTTTAGAAAATTGTAACTAGAATAAAATTATAGAAAAGCAGTTATCTGAGTTGAGCAACTTAACTTCCACTTCTTTGTTGTTCTTTTAATACATTTCACATATTCTATCTACAGATAGTGAGAGTCATGTGTAATCAATACTGTATCTGTCTTTCATTCTTTCTAAAATATGCTAGAAAATATGCCTAGCTGTTTACATTCTCTTTATTTTATAACACAACAGTTAAAATTTTGATATGATTACATAAATGCTTTTGTTTCATTGCTAAAAGCCTTTCAACTTCACCCTTGAGCAAGATTTAGAAGTACAAATTTAGGATAATCATCACCTTTGGAAATCAGTATCTCTAACATGAATTGTTAAAAAGGCCCTTATACCCTGTGGTGCAGTAATTCTCTAATAATATACAGTATATTAATAGTTTAGTATCCATGGTGTTGATAAAGTCAGCTTACACGACGGTAGCTATTCTCCAAGACGGAGGGAGTAGGGAAATCCTTACGTAAGAGTTAATAATTACTATTTAAGTATAATGTTAAAAAAGGAGAGGTATAGTTGAGGGAAAATGCAATTCATGCACAAAACCCATAGCAATACATTCTCAATATCCCACACTGCTATCCGAGTTAGTAAAAAAAAACAGATCATTTACATGGAGCAAATATTGCCTGTAGGGGAAAATAACCTAACACTAAATTACAGAAAAATATCCTATGGAAAGAGATCATAAAATGGTAATAACAGCTTAAAAGAGCAAATTCTTCCTTGATATTAATCTATAATTTAAACTTAGAACAGCAAGGAAATGACAGCTCAACAGACTCAGCCTGAGATCATATTTGTCATGGCAACATTGACAGGTTGGACCCTGAATCTTCAAATAGTACATTGCCTTGGTTAACAAAAATCCTCCTTTTTTTATTATAGGGTAGAGATTATAAATAAATGTAAAGTGTGCATGCAGTCAACTGCACAATATACAAGCAATATCTATATTTTAATAATTATCTTCTTTGGCAGGCCAGAATCCAGCTGGACATGCAATATTTACATATCAAAATCCATATTTGTGTTCATCATATTGAAAGCAAGTGAAAATATATATATGTATATACTATATATACACACATATGTATATAGATGTATATACGGTTTTTAATATATTAACAAATATATATATGCATATGTATATATATATATATATATATTAAAAGTGGATTTCATCTTTATCTGGTTCAGGTGACTCAGGCCTTGAAACACTAAAAATATCCTGACATGGTATTTGGGGAGGTACTTGGATTGGCATTTGGGATTTGGGAGAAGAGGTCTGGGGCATGCTTTTTTCTGAGAGTATTTTTAAAATTTCTGCCACCTGCTTTTCCAGGGCAGTCATTCTGCAGCTTAGCAGCTGGATATCCTCTTTGAGTTCATGCTTGACTTCCTGCAGTGTGGTTTGTAAGGCCTGCTCGGGAATGGGATAAAAGGGATGCTTGGCGTCAGCCTGAATGGGACTGTGCTCTAGGGGACTTCGCGCCTCACCAGCCTTATCCAAACGAAGGTCACTTTTTGTAATTCCACTGTCACAAGAGTCCGTTTTCCTTAGTGGGTTTTTGGTCACATTGTTCTCTGAGTCGCTGCCCTTGGGATCCTCTGACAATAGCCCCATTGACTCAGCTTTGGTGACATTATTCCAGTCTTCCTTTTTCTCCTCATGAGCTCCCATATTATTCTTGAGTCGCAGCCACCCCTTCCCATTTCCGTTTTTCATTCTGATTGGGCTGTTGACTTTGAGACATTTTTGGTCAGCACCGCCATTGGGTTTGAGCTCCATGGCATCGCGATTGTTTGGCTTGAGGGATTCACTGGTTTTCACATAGGCCAGAGAAGTCTGAATGGGGGTGATCTGTGACACGGTCACCACGCTGGTGCCAGTGATAGAGGCTCCGTTCTGCAAGGAGCGGCTTTCCACTTGCAGCTGGCTCCGCTCAGGGTCACTCTGCGTGGATCCCTGATTCCGCAGCTCCTTCTGCTGCTTGAACTTCTGGAAGAGCTTTCTGACTGGGTGGTCCACGGGGATGCTGAGCGTGACCTCATTCTTCTGTCTGAGGCGCTCCTCCTCCTCCTTTTTCACATCACTGATTTTACGGAAAATGATCTGTGAAAGGGGATATTGAGATATTCAAAATGTGACTTTAAAAACAGACGAATTTATAATTGTGTGATATGATACAGGATTAACTTTGTTTTATTGGGGAAAGCCTTGAACAAATGATAAGCTCATTTCTAAAGGGATACAAATATTCCAATGACATTTAACTGATGCAATATACTTAAACCCAGCACAGGAACATTCTATCAGAGGGGGACTGTAGTCAAGAGAGCAGAGTTGATATACTTTCTGGTTTATGTTCCCATTTAAAAGAAAATATATAAATAAACATAACTATATATGTGTACATATTTATGTGTGTGTGTGTGTATACATATAAATATATTAGTTTGTAATCTTCACTAATTTTTGGACATTTTCCCTTTTGTGTATAAATATGATTCAAGACCATTTGCCATATCAACCCCTGTTTAGGGGTCAGATAGTAAGAGTTCCAGGCTATAAGAATATGGGCAATTTAGATGGTTTACCATTATAGCACTGGGGGTGGGGGACAGGTAAATTTATGTGTCCCCAGAGGGCAGAACTAGGATCAATAAATACATTTCTGGGAAGCAAGTATCAGCTCAATATACAGACTTCATTTCAAACAACTGCTATGTATTAGCTGAACAAACTGCTTTGGAAACTCATGAATCTCACACCACCGATATATTCAAATGGAAGTAAGGATGCTGTCCATTGATACTTGCACTGGATGGGAAGTTGAACTCAGTTACTTCTAATGTCTCTTCCAATCCCAAGGTTCTTCAAATTTTAAATATAAAGTTAAATACATAGCACAAGTGATGTTAGATGGGTATGCACAAACCAATAAGCATAACTTTATTATAATGTATTTTGAAAACAAAATTTGGAAGAACTTATTATAACTCCATCAAGAGTTATAAAAAATGTTTGCTCTATAGGGAATTATATTATCAGAGGTAGAAGCGAATTTAAATGTGTGAGGCTTTTTCTCAGATATCTTCTGAAAAAAAAAGTAACTGCAGGCAAGTATTGTAAGGAAAATGTTTTTTTAAAGTATATTAAATAAAATGCTTTCAGAGTCAGACAATTTTATGACTGACAAAATTACTTACCCGCATCAACCTCTCTCATTAAGTTGGTGCTTAGGTTAAAAATGTATGGGAACTACACAGTCCCTGGCAGATAACAGACACACAAAATATGTTGATTCTCTCCCCTTGAAATCTCATAAAATACTTTCTATTTGAAACCATTTTCATCACCTCTTGAAGATTCAGCAGCTTCTAGAAGTAACATACAATCATTGATTTTACACCAGAAACCAATACTAAGGACAGTTATTTTTAACAGAAAAGTAAGGAAGAGAGTAATCCCTCGTCCAGGCAAGGACATGACATATCTTCTAAATCAGGGGTTCATAACCTTTTTTGTTCCACGGACCCCTTTGCCAGTCAGGTGAAAACCATGGACCACTTACTAAGTCCACACTGTACTGTGTTTATTTAATAAATATATCACACCCGCACCAGCACGTCCCCACAACAATAATGTTTTTTTGAATTTCAATTCAATCTCATGGACTCCTTGTTAAGAACCTTTTGTTCTAAATTGATATTAAAGTGCTAAATATGGCTTATCAAGTGATAATAATTCACATTTAAAAATTAATATTCTCAGAATTCAAAACTATCTGTAAAGGCAAGCATATTTTCTCTTTCTAGTGACACATGAAATTCAATCTTTTTAAATAATGCAATACTAATCTCGAAGTCTGACATCAAAGCTTCAGCAGTTTAATTAGAAATCTTTCAAAACATTAACGTATTTCTTGTGCTTCCTAAGTAAACCGAGCTTGTACTAATCCTTCAAGATATTAACATTCTTTGCGACAGGACAGACCCAATAGACACAAAACACTATTTTCCTATGCATCCCTTTTACTGATTAGGCACTTACTTTGGTTCTATGGACTGACATGAGGGGACTAACATAAATGATCTGGCTCATGAATCTCCCCACCCACTTCTACCCCCTCTCCCCTACTTAAAGCTTTGCATAGACATAGCCTTGGTCCAACAAGGTAATTGAGAGTAAGCTAAACATTTGGGAAAAAGGATCCATTTTAAACTATCAATGTAGGAGGGCAGGTGCTTGGCACACAGGGATGTCAGATAAGTACAGGAAGCCAAATCAATATTTGGGATGTACTTACACACTAAAAATAATTCATTGTTCATCTGATGGGACATATACAAAAATGTTTTATGTTTCTAAAACTTAAATTTAACTGGGCATCCCTATTTGTTTATTGTAGTAGACAAGGACATTACTACTTCTGCAATGAACACTCATACTAAGATGTGAACGTCACAGCTTATAGATACTATAATGAAAGATTTGGGTGATTCTGTCAACTGATAATTTGTGGGCATCTTAGATCAGAGTCCTTTTTGTGTGATTTTCAATATAATGGCTAATAATTTGCTTACAATTATTGTGTGCTTAACAAGTTTGGGATGCTTAAAAGTGTTATATGCCATGTAAAATATCAATAAAAGAACCTATTGTCAGCTTCCTGACCATGAGCTGGCCCCTTCCCCCCAGCCAAGAAAAAGCGATGTTGTTTGGATTGTTATTGCTATGCTGACAACAAAGCTCCAAATTCCAAAATACCAATTAAAAAGGGAATCCTATCTCAGGGCCAGGCTCCCAGTCTGCATAGGGGGACAAATGAGATATAACTGGATTGACATATTTTGCCAGCCAACTAGAAAATGTGAAAGGAACTTTGAAAGAGAAAGAATAGAGGTTTTGGATATTAGATATCAGAATCCTAAGAGTGTTGTACATTGTTCTTTCTCTTCATCTTCCGACCCCAGGGGGATAGGGGATGAAGGGATATTGGGCATTGCTCACCTGAGGTTTGGGGGTATTTATGAACATCAATACTGACCCTGACTTTTCATCTGGAGTTAATAGAGCAGTCGAACCTACAGATCTACCAAGGCACAGAAGAAAGAATATGTGGCCTAAAGGGGGCAGAGGTCTCCCTCTTTGCTCCTTTGCTCTTCACTTCTAGTGTAGCCTGGATGGGCATAACTGACATTCTCATGGACCCAGGAAGCCACAAAAGGAAAACATTTGTGATTTCAGCTTTGCAGAAGCCAGATAAGGTGATGGGAGAAGTGATGACACCCTATAAGATACCTGCCACCAAGGAATTTCAAACCATTAAATGTGCCACATGCTAGAGTCATGAGTTGGATTTGGCCAGCTCAAAGGCCAGAACACCCAGGGGTGACCCCAACCCCTCCAGATCTCATGGATGAGCCCTCAGTACCAAAGTGGATGTGCCCCGTCCCTGAGTAGCTGGTCTACAGGCAATCTTGAGCCCCGTGAAAGTAGAAGTAAGTGCAGGGAGAGTTTTGGGAAGAGAGGGCCATTAAGAGATTCCCTACCCAAGATGAAGAATTTTAACTGGAGCCTGACTGAAAACAATAACACTTGGATTTGATCACATATTTATCAAAAACTAGACTTTTCAGCTAAGGTAAATTAAAAAAAATTTTTTTTTACTGAAGTAGAGAGAGTTTACTGAACTATTATTTTTTCTAACTACTGAGCAAAAATGATGACTCAGTGAAAACCATTTGAAAAAGTTTGCATATAGCAATGTAGTGACTTCTACACAAGTATTATTTTACTTAACTGTCATCATTATTCTATGACTGAAGGGGTAGGGACAGATAAATAATGTGATTCTCTCTAGATGCAGACACCATTCTTAATCCCACCCATTCTTAGATTCATTTGTCTATGATGACAGAGATTTTTGTTTTGTTTAGTACTGTACCTCCAGTGCCTATGGTGGGGAATGGCCCTTTGAAAGTCTTCAATAAATAAATTTTATTCGTTAACTTGATAAACTTGTCATATGTTCAACAAATCCATTTGTGATGAGTCTATGAATAGAAAATGTTACAAATATGAAGATTATCTTCTACTTCATTTAATATTTCCCAATCTCTAAACAATAAATCAATGGTATTTGTTTTAATATTATTGATCATTAATGTTTACTCCTATTTTCTTATTCAGAAGCAGATACCATATTCTCACCTCTTGGAATCCCCAGGACCTAGCCCACTGCCAGGCACAAGTAGCTAATTAACAAATCCTTGCTGAGTCCAATCACATTCGAATCTTCTACCCACAAATCAGCCTTTGAAAGGCCTTGAATCAGAACCTTCCTTTCTAGATGCTTAACACCCACTAAGAACTCATTTCCCAGCTAATGATATTACAGATATTACAAAAGTTTCTTAATACAAGGTAAGAGAAATGAGCACTGAAATGAAAAAACACAATCAAACAAAAAAGTGAAGTGATTTTATCATGTTTATGATGCTTAAGGACTAGTAATCTACTTAGGTGCCACCATTGGTTTATCCATGTCTTATAAGCAAAGTGTGATAGCATTTTGATTTGTCTTAGGTTCAGAAGAGTAGATTATATAATAAAGAAGAAAATAAAACAGCAGGGATATCTAACGTAAGAAACTCAATGTATTTCAAAATTTTAGGTGCAATAGGGCCTCTTGCTTGGTAAGTCCTCATAGTTTTGAAGACAACTTTTATGACCCTAAACTCCAAGTTTGAACAACAACTGATTTTTATTACTTAGGAGACTACATTTCCTTGTAAAAATAACATAGTAATATTTTGCATTAGTGTTATAAGCATTCTTATATATATTCTGCTAAATATTTTCTTTTAAGAGGTGCATTTGCCTTTGATTTTTTAAACAAATAATAGAATTGTTCAACTTCATAATACAATGGAAAGATTGATAAATTTTATTTAGTTAAACCTCTTTAAAAATAGCATTTTTTTTTTTATTTATACAAAAAAATTCTCCACGGTAATCTTTGGGAATTGAACGTATGTGAAAACGATAATAATTTTCTTAATCAAATAGAATCTTTTATGGGAATATGTCATACAGAAAGTAAAAAGTCTCCTGAAAATACATTGCATATGCCATATAGATATTAATTTTATCCAATTACTTTGTGGAAATGATTTTTCTCCAGAAAGCAAATATTCAAAAAGAACTGAATTCCCTCACCAAATAAAGCATGTGAGAAATTGCTTAAAGAATCAGAGTAACGTTCATAAGAGAACAAATTATGTGAATTAAAACATGTAAAATAAAAAGTATATATACATGTATATATGATTATCAATGTATTAAAAGATACTTTTAAAAATTCTAATATTTGATTTTTAATCAGTATTAATATATACTGTATCTCTCTTTTGCCTAATGGCAACTAAAATTGCTGACGAACAACACAAAAATTAAGGAGATTATTAGAGAGGGGAAAAAAAGGGAGGAATTGGGCTATGGTTCCAGCCACACATCTTATTGCTAAAGTACACAATAGCCAGTACCATTTCTATTAGCAAAGAGGTTTATTTCATTTAAGCTTTTCTTTTCTGGGCTTCATTATGTTCTGTGGAGCCCAATACTCGAAGGTTTAATTTATTTAAATGATAAAAGCTTCTTAAACTTAACAAGGACCATGGCTAACTGAGCTTTCCATTTCAAAAGTAGGACATTTGATCATAAAAGTGATATCAAAATGGAATAATTTGAATGTGTACTGCACTTGAAATCCAATAAAGGCAAGGGAAAAAAAAAAGATTAGAATCATTTAATGCCATGGATTTAGGGTTATATAATCTAGGGAGTTGACTAGGAATTTATAGTTATATGTGATCAAGAAGTGGCTCTGGTTCATCTGACTCTCATGGGATCTAGTGGGTTTAATTCTTTATTCTTTATACTGTTTCCATAAACTTATACATTAATTCTAACTCGAGCCCTTTCATTCCAACCTGAGACAATCCAATGAAGTAATATTTGTTAAATACTACCCTAAGCACACCACAGGCTGTCAGCTCTTCCTAGAAAAGGCCACAGTGATGGAGCTGTGGCAGAAGGCCATTCATAAATCTAGATGTGTGAGGAAAGGGTAACTATGATGCATCACACTCTGTTTTGGGATGTGGCTTCACTGCTTTACTTTGACAACTCATAAGTCTATGAATTCTTCATGCCAAGGAATGCGTGATCGATCTAGTTTGTCTTCTAAGGTCCTAGATAAGCTTTGATAAAATTGTAAATAAATAAATTAATTGGTACAAATGAAGGAAGAGGGGTAAGTAAAACAGAGGCAGGGAAAAAAAGAAAGGAGAAGGAAAAGGGAGGAAAGGAGGAGAGGAGGAAAGGAGGGGGAAAAAAGGATATCCTTTAATTTTGCTAAGCAGAATATGCCCAACTGAATTGGAGTGACTAGCAAGGGGCCAATGCAGAAAATTTTATAATTATTGATACAATTGCTGAATTAACTAATGACATGTTATAGGTCCCATTTTTCTTGAGAATAGAAAATATTATTAATTTCAATTTTCTTGGCTATCATAAATATGTAAATATGTTTTCCATAAAGAACAAAAACATATATTGTATATTATTTTCTGAGGCTAGCACAACTTTGAAAATACAGATGCTAAATAAATACATTGTTAAAGTAGCTATTCTGAGGTAAAGCTGGTCAGCAGGCAAGGTTTAGAGTCAATCTCTCCCACTTTTGCTCCTCCTATCTCTCCCACCCGACTGAAATATTACATATTATAGTAATCCATGACTTAATCTCCATGCCTCAATTTCAGTTTCATTTCCTTCATTCCATTCTTTGCTATGTAGCTCTAGTGCTCATCATCAAATATGATAGTTCTCTATACTTAAGATCATATAATAAAATTCAAATTCCACAGCAAGGCCCATTTGTGTTTCGACCCACCTGCCTCTCCAACCCGTTTCCTTGACTTCGCACTTGGCTTCCACACACTAGCCACATGGAACACTCAGAGTTGCAGGGTTTCTTTGTGCAGAATTGCACATTTTCTATCTCCTCCTCTTCACTTGCCTGGGGAATTCCTGCTTATTCTTGAAGGTTCAACTCAACTCTGTTCTTCTATATGAGGCAGGGCCAGCTACATAATTTATGGTTTGAACCCCTTGTTCAAAAATTAAGAATTTCAAGATGGCAGCAGCAAAGCATTAAGCAAGAGTAGATCCAACTGAGCACTCTTTGCAACTACACAGATCATATACCCATAAAGATGGCCCTGTTTTGAGGTTTTCTCTTAAATCCCCAGGTAGAGGTGGGTCCATCCTATTCTTTAGCCCAACAACTTACTCTGTGCCAAGTGATCTACTACATCATGGGATTCAGCAGCAAACTAGATATTCATTCACTTTACAGTATTTGTTAAATATTTATTGTTACAGACTCTGTTTTGGCTTTAGGAATACAACAGAAAACAAAGCAAAGTTCCTTATTGTGGCAGTTTTATATTATTTCTGAATCTCCCCAAAAAAGAAAAATTATGTTTGTAAACTGGTCTGTTCCTCTGGGTGTGATAGCTTTGATTGTATTAAATTCAAAGGTTTTAAGTTTACTTGATAAAATCAATTTAGGGCTTTTGATTTGACAGTGTCAGTAAGGTGTGCCTCAGGTTAAATCCCCGTCCCCTTGGTGGGCCTATATAAACAGACACTCACTCAAGATGACACACAGAAGAGGAGAGAACTTGGCCATTTTGGTCCTGCCATGTGACAGAAAGGAAAAGGCTCAAACAGCTAAAGCCCTGGGAAAAGAGATAAACCATTTGCTGGATAGTTAACAGCCAAAGAGAACAGAGCAGCTGAGCAGCCGAGGGCTGGATAAATCAGGCAGAGATCGCCTGCCATCTTGCTTCAATATGTGGCAACAGACTTTGGTGAGAAAGCAGCCTTGAGTTGGACTCTTTAGGGCCTTGTAACTGTAAGCTTTTACCCCAAAATAAATACCCTTTAAAAAAGTCAACAGATTTCTGGTACTTTGTATCAGCACCCCTTTGGCTGACTAATACACTTAGATAGTCCATATAATGTCAGATGGTGATGTGAGCTACAAAGAAAAATAGAGTAAGGACATGGAATGGCAGAGTGGTTGGATCTCTGAGGAACTGCTATTTGATCAGAGATCTTCATGGGATGAAGAAGTGGGTGATGTAGATAGCCATGCAGAGAGGAAGCCAGAAAGCTGGGAACTCTGAGGAAGGAGAATACATTACATGTTTGAGGAATGGCAGGGAGGCCACAGTAGAAAATACTTGGTAAACAAGGGGAAGAGTGACTGGAGGGCAGACAGGTGAGAAGGGACTAATTATGCCAGACCTTAAAGGCCATTTTGGATTTTAAGCGTGAGGGGAAATTAGGGGGAGAGTCTGGAGCCGAGGAGTTACATTATTTTACTTCCATTTAAAAAGGATCCTTGTGGCATATGTGGGGAAAATAAAATGTAAGAGGAAAAAAAATGGAATCAGGAAGACCAATCTGGAAACTTTTCCAGTAGTTCAACTGAGACACAAAGGTGACTTCAATTAGAGGTAGAAATGGAGGTAGTGGGATAACAACAGAGTCTGGATTTATTTAAGTGAATAAAAGGGCCCATTAAAATGGAGGGGTTAATGGCTGACAGACTCAGCAGTCACAGGTCCACAGCAATGATGAAATCTTCTGGGGTCAGCATGAGGCACCTCTGTTCTGGCAGTGGGTGAATTCCTTGATTAGTCTCACAATCCGCTACCTGCAATAAAGTCTCTCATCCATTACTCTCTGTGGTTCCTGGTTCTATTTTCTGGGAGGTTCTTCTTTGTCCATAATCCTCTATAGTCAGATTTGATATGGGTGTTGTAGAGTTTGTCTTATTTCAGTCATTTCCTGTATGTGCAAATCTGGGACCCAAGGTTTGCTTTAAGGCTCAAGTAGTATAAAGCTCTTTTAAGCCAGACTTAATGGTTTCTTTGGCAATATGATTCTCTCAAAAATGTAAATAATTTTCTGATCTGTTTATGGTCAAATCCATGTGCCAGGGATTGCACAAAAACTATTTCCCAGATATAATTCTGAAGGCTGATATAATTCTTTGCCTCTGCCTCCATCACTACCCCCCCCAACACACACACACTTTTTTTCTCCCTCTCTTTTCCAAAACAGCAGCTACATTTGAGGCAGGTAAAATAAGGACCTAAGGAGGAAGGGGACAGAGAACCTAATAAGCCTGGTAAGAGAAACTGAGGCACTAACCTGCTGAGTCACACAAGCAAGTTAGGAAAGGGCAACTTACAAGCACACAAACCAAGGGTTACGTTATCAGAAGGCAGCCAGTAACATGATTCCGTGGTGGGAAAGAGAAAAGGGGTAAGAGAGGCATCACCACCACCCATGCCACCTAGATTTCAGGTGACCTGACGCCTTGTGGATAGTGGCCAGAGGCTAATCACCATGTGTCAACACACCCTGCAGAGGTCATGGACAGCAGCCAGAAGTCAATCGCCACCAGAGAGCACCTCCCACACCCCTAGGTACCCCACATCCCTGGGTCTCTGTACCCTAAGCCCTTGCTTATCAGTGCAGACCCTGGAGTACTGTACACCCATAAAACAGGGGACCCAGGGCAAAACTGCATTTTCTCCCTTGAAAATGTCCACCTTCGACTCTGAAAGGTGTACTTTCTGTCCTCTTGCTTTACCCCCCAATAAATTCTCTACTTGCTTGATTAATTTGTGGCTCATCTTTGAATTCCTTCTTGTGATGAAGCCAAGAACCTAGACACCTGGATACCATCTCCAATAACACATTGAAGGCATCAGGCTTCGTGGGAAGGCCACATCTGATCTTTGTCATAGGTCTGAGTCTTAATGGACTTTTTGTACAATGGATTTTCAATCTTATTTCTAATTTTCCCCAGACTTTCTCTATTCCTTTCTCCATCGGCTCACAAGCCAGTCAACAGGTTTGAGATCATCCCTTTCTTTTAATGTCTTTCTAAACGTAGCCAGTCACAACCCACACAAACTACTAATATTGTTTTCCAACTTCTTCCAACAGATCCCCAGCATTAGAAGACAATCACAGGGAGCAGCTATACCAAATGTTTCGTCAATGAAAATGTTTGTCTCCATTTTTCCAAACCTCCCATATTGATTTCCTCACTTCCTTCCACTCCAGATAAGTCAATGGCACATATTGTGGGTGAAATAATGGCAGAATCTCAGTATTCGTACCAACTTAAGCTAGTGGCAGGAGCATTACAACCGCGATTTAACAGTTAGCATTTGAAAATTAAGAAGAATCATGTCTTTAAATTCTAAGTTCTTAGCATAGAATTTCTAGCACACCCAAGTTAAAGGGTACACAACAAAATAAAACTAACTTTGTATCATCACTATGTTTTGCTAGGAATGTAAGAATACAGCCTCTAGGACTTGCCCGAATCTCATCAACAAATTATCAGACCACATTCTCTTTGAGAACATAATAATTTCATTCACAATAGAAATTGTTTCTACAGGTTTTCATCTTTAGATCATTAAAATAAAAATACCAGGATTAGTGGAATTGTAATAAGAACTTTGTGAATTATTAGCTCATTTACTCTTCACAATAATCCATTTTATAGATGAGAAAACTATGATTATAAATCTTCCCCAGTTCCACACAGCTAATGAGTGGCAAAGTAGGGTTTCCTATTCAGGTCTATTAGATTCAAACACTAGGCTACTCTGACTCATATCTGAACATTTTTCAAGAATCCCTGATCTAAATTTTAGAGAAATGCAAAGGACCTGTAACTGGTCTGGAGAGAAGCAAATTAAATGATCAAGGAGGCTGAGTCACTTTCATAAAGACACACACTAAAATCACGACTCTAATCTGGAAGTTTAACATACAGAAGGAGATATATACATATTATTCTATAATGGGACCTTTCAGTATTATGACATATGTAGAAAATAATATTACTTTACATTCAGGGAAAGCAATCTAGTTTAAAAAGCACTTTAGCCTATGTACCTCGTTTTCTCCTTGCAACACTGTAAATCAGGCAGGGCAATTATTATTACGCCCATTTGACAGATGAGGCTCAGAGAAGTTATATGATTTGCCTAAGCTCACCCAGCTAGCAAATGGCCAAGCTGGGACTGAAATCCATTTCCTCATGCAATTCCAGGGTTCCTTCCACTATTCCCTACTGATACGCATAATGCTATGTAGAATTTTGTTTTGTAGTTTATGAGGCATTTTCTATATTATCCTATTAGATCTCACTTAATACTGTTCCTTTTTTCCCAGGAACATATCTAATATGTGGCTTTAGCTTTTGCCTCTGAATATAACTGCTGTGCCTGTTATATTCAATTATTGAGGCAGATTTAGTTACAATACCTTTAAAGATATTTTTGTCATAATCAAAGAAACTTTCTATAGCTTCTGTTTGGAAAACGCACTCTAGCACATTTATTTAAATATCTTAATTTTTGCAAATGATTTCTAAAAGAATATGGTAGCATACTTAATATCACACCCATACACAAATTCTTCATTGTTGTGACATACAGAATTGGTAATATTTTTTTCGCTACTAGAGTACTATCTTCTGTGAAGACATAAAAAAAATGTGTATTTATTACTATTCCAATCTTTTGTAATAGAAATTAAATGTACCTGAAATGGAATATTTCTTAGCTTATGTTTTATGTTTATTTTTTTTTTAACTTTGTGGGTATTAATAGCTGAAACTCAGAGGATTCTACTTCCAGTCTGAAAACTTCTTTACAGGAGACTGGATGTTCAGAGGGTCTAAGTAGAAATAATGTTGGGAAATAGGGGTTCCAGTCCTAACCAGAGTTCTAGCTAGCTATGTGATCATGTGAAAAATTCAGAACCTTTCTGAATTTTAGTTTCTTTATTTAAAAAATGATAAAATTATGGGGCTGAATTTAATTCTTTTTCAGCTCTATGAATATACTAAATAAGAAGTCAGTACCTGATGCTAAAAAACAAAAAGTAAACAAACAAACAAAAAAAACCACTTTGAAATAAGACAGATAAAATCTACTTCATGCTGTTTAAATTATTCCTAACATAATTTCTTGCTATACTATCACAAACTTCCCCATTCTTCAGAATCCAAAATTTCTTGCAACAAAACCTCCTGAGGCTTCTGTGGCCCTTGGTAACAATTATAGGTCTAGGATATATGGGCTGCTTTTGTTTAATTCTGTTTCTTCTGGAGACAACTGCTCCCATGCTGTGCTGGGAGAAGATGAAAATGTGCTGCTAATTTTCAAGGTTTGTGCTTCTAAACATTGCTGGCCAGTAATTGAATTGCAATGTCTAGAGTCGAGTACTAGCTAATAACTTTGTCCCTACAGTGTTGAACTGTAATTAGTTATTCCAATCCAAAAACAGTGTGAGAGGCAATGCTGGCTATTTCTTTAGTGTTTCAATTGCCAAGAGTCAGAATGACCATTTTAAGTGATTATGATATGCCAGTGCATTTTCCCAACAACTCTTAGGCATATATATTCACAGCAAAGAAAGCAGGGGCCCTGGGGAGTGACTCTTGAGCTATTATCCCTGGAAAGCCTAGTTAAAGAGATCTTGGCTCTATGTGTTATTAGGTCATGATTTGTGAAAAATTACACACAAGTATTAGACAGCATTAGAAGGTATGATACTTCATCGACAGCTTCCTATCTAAATATATTCATGTTATTGATACAAAATCTAATATTTTTATTAAAGATATGCACATCTGTGACCTATTCTATTTGTAAGGTTCTTCTATACAGTGAAAATAGATCTGCCACTATCATATTCTTACATCTTATTCTATTCATATTCTATTCCTATTTAGCCTTCGTTTGCATTTGTGCTATGGCTGGGTAGAAGAAGCAGCATATTCATATGCTGTAACTTGGCTGGCCTATGGTGTCCAGTTGCTTGGCCAAACACTAGTCTAAAGGCTACTATATAGTTATTTTGTAGGTATGAGTAATATTTACGATTAGTTGAATTTATGTAAAGAAGACCACTCTCCATAATGTGGGTGGACTTCCTCTAATCACTTCAAGGTCTTGAGAGAAAAAATTGAGGTTTCCCAGAAGAAGAAATTCTGTCTCAAGACTTCAGCATAAAAATAAAAATCTTTCCTGAGTTTCCATTCTAGCCACTGCTCTACAGATTGCAAATTTGAGCCTGCAACATCAGTTCCTGCAGAGTTTCAAGCCTGCTGTCCTGCTGCACAAACTTCAAACTCGCCAGCCACTACAATAACATGAGCCAATTCTTTAAAATAATATATACATACATACATATATATATATATAAGTATATATACACACACACACACACACATATATCTCCTATTGCTTCTGTTTCTCTGGAGAACCCTGACTGATACACCTTATAGTACTGTGATTACAGCCACTGTCCCCTGCTAAAATTATCATAGGTAATTTGAGAAAAGCCTTTGCCCTGTTTTCTTAGAAAGCAAATATTAGATAACTCCAGTTGATTCATCACAACGTTTATGCTTTGAGTGAAATAGAATCTCTGAGGAGTGGACAGAGTAGCTTTAGTTGAGAATAGCATGGGTAAGAAGGGAAAAGTATGAGAAATTCTTAGTTGATTGAGGACATCAGAGTGGAAGGAGAGGGAAGAAGAGAGTCCCTATTTTTGAGGGTCAATTGAGTTCCAGGCACATACTATACATAAAGAACATAAAAATAAATGACAAAATAAATCCAGGGATATACCATATTTATGGAATGGAAGGCTGAATATTGTTAAGGTGGCAATTCTTCCCTAATTGATCCATAGATTTATTAAAATAAAAATAAAAATCCTAGCAGGATTTTTTGTAAAAATAAAGAAGCTAATTCTACAATTTATATACAAATGCAAAAGGCCCGCAATATTCAAGGAAATATTAATTAAGAAGAACAAACTTGGAAGTCAAACTGCCAGATATTTTACTGCTAAAGCTATATTATTAATACAAGAAAATCTGCTATTAGAAGAAGAATAGGCAAATGAGCAAATGAACAGAATAGAGTGTCTAGAAATAGACCCACACATATTTGGACATTAAATAATGATAAAGGTAACTGCAGACATTGGAAAAATCATGGTCTTTTTACAATATTGGCATGGGAAAATTTTAATATCCATGTGGAAAAAATATATAAAGCTTGACCTTACTTTACACTATGCACAAAAATCAATTCCAAATATAATGTAGATTTGAATCCAGAAGATTATAAATCATGAAACTTTCAAAAGAAAATATAGGACAAAATCTTCATTATCTTGGGATAAGAAAAGTCTTCTTAAACAGCACATAAAAAGTGGTAACCATAAACGGAGGGGGCAGAAAAAATTGGACTACTTTAAATTAAGACTTTTTGTTCATTTAGAGATATGAAGAGAATCAAAAGGCAAGTGAAAGTGAATGGAGAAAAATTCAATACATATACTAGGTGAAAGACACACATACATAAGAGTAATATATAAAGAATTGTCACAAATCAATAAGAAAACAGATAGACAACTCCAATAGAAAAATGAGCATTGTACAAAATTAAAAAAAGGTTAGGTAAAGGGACATTAATATATCTAACAGTGCTCATCTTAATTAGAACAACAGAGCATGCAACTTAAAACCACAGCACATTACTCTTAAGCACCCACCAGAAAGGCTAAAATGAAAAAGACAGAAAATAAATGCTGGTGAGGATGTGGAAAAACTGAGTTCTCATAAACTACTGGTGGGTGTGCAAGTTCATCTGTTTGGTGAGTGTATTAGTCAGCCAAAGGAGTACTGATGCAAAGTACCAGAAATCTGTTGGCTTTTATAAAGGATATTTATTTGGGGTAAAAGCTTACAGTTACAAGGTCCTAAAGAGTCCAACTCAAGGCTGCTTTCTCACCAAAGTCAGTTGCCACATGTTGAAGCAAGACGGCAGGTGATCTCTGCCTGGTCTCTCGGACCTTCTCAGCTGCTCAGCTGCTCTGTTCTCTTCAGCTGCAAACTATCAAGCAAATGGCTTATCTCTCCCCGGGGCCCACAGGATCAAATATGAGAGCTTTCTCTTCCGTATCTTCTATGTGTCTTCTTGAGTGAGAGTCCATTTATATAGGCCAAAGAGGATGGGGATTCAACCTGAACTACACCTTACTGATGTAGCCCAATCAGAAGCCCAAATTGATTCTATCATATAAACGTAATCAGAAGCCCCTCACCAAATCTAATACAATCAAAGAGCATCACACCCAGAGAAACAGACCAGTTTACAGACATAATCTTTCTCTTTTGGGGATTCATAAATAATCTCAAACTGCCACAGGGACTATCTACTAAGTATCAAGATAAACATATCTTAGATCCAGGAATTTCACTCCTAAGGTACATGCTCCCTCCAACAAAAATTTGTACATATGTAAATAAAAAGTATTTACAAAAATACTTGTAGTGACGCTATTCATAATGCCCCTAAACTGGAAATCCAAATGTCCATCAAGAATAGAATATGTACAAAAACTGCAGTATATTCACTCAGAGTTGAAAAAACTCTACAGTGAGCATTTATGAACTAAAACTACCTGCAATATGAAGGACTCTCATAAAATAATATTGAGTGAAAGAAGCCAGACAAAATTAGTACATCATGTATGATTTCATTTACAAATATAAAGTCACTTAAATCTAAAGTATTAAAGGGCAGGGAAGCTGTTAAACTTTGGGTGGGGAGTATAATGAGTGCAATGGCGCAAGAAACGGGTTTCTGAGAATCTTCATGTTCTGTTTTTTCTGCTAGATGCTGGCTACATGAATGTGTTCCATTTGTAAAAATTTTCCTCTTCTGTTGTTCCAGCTAGATGCTGTTTACATGAACATGTTCCATTTGTAAAAATCCATCGAGCAGTATACTTTGGATTTATACACTTTTCTATGTATGAGTTATACCTCAATAAAATTTTACTTTAATAAATGAATGAATGAATGAATAAATAAGAGCTTGCCCCACCCCCAAAGAGTCTTAGTTTTGTGGTGTAGACTATCATATGCATTTCACTTCAATGCAATGGGGAAGTTCAGTTTATTAAAATTCATCAAAGATTTATAGGACCCCCTATTATGTGCAGTATAGGTCTGTGGGTGCTGAGGATGTAAAAATTAGTTTTAAAAAAGGTCACTTCTTACAGTCCAGTAAAAAATAAGGGGATGTAAACAAGTAATTTCAACACACTATGTAATTGCAGGGTGTTATAGGTTGAATTGCATTCCCCCAAAAAGATACGCTGAAGTCCTGATCCCCAATATCTCAGAATGTGATCCTATTTCAAAGTAGGGTCATTACAAATGGAATTTAAAAAGTTAAAATGAAGCATAATGGAGTAGGGTGGCTCCTTAATTCAATATGACCAGGGTCCTTATTAAAAGAAGAAACTTGCACACAAACAGGCTGATTGGGGGGTGGGGCGTGAAGAAAGCCATGTGACAACTGAGGAAGAGAATGGCACAGGCTACCAGCAAACCACCACTAGAAGCCTGGAGAGAGGCATGGAACAGATTCATCCCTACAGCCTTCAGGGCTCTCCTGACGCTTTGATTTTGGACTAGCTTCAGAACTGTGAGACAATACATTTCTGTTGTTTTAAGCCTCCCAGTTTGTGGTACTTTGCTATGACAGCCATGGGAAACTAAGACACAGGGGAAGAGGAATGCACATGATGCCAAATAAAGTAGCAGCTCTTTCCTTGTCTCCACTTCATCAGCATGGCTAGCTGGACCATCACTTGTCCTTCTCTCTGTAAAACAAACTGACTGATGCTCACAGCATACCAGATACTCCAGACTCAAACTCATGAAACTCTATTTCTACCAGTTGAATTGTACACTTACCAATAGTCAGTTGTATGTATGCTTATCAGTAGAGCCATTAAGCTCCTGTTCTATTTTAAAGAAACCAAGATTGGAAATCTCAGAGGCTATATTATGGTATTATTTAAATGCTGCAAAAGATTAGTGATTGGTATACATTTTAAGGTTTTAGATTAAAATACATTATTTAAACAACATTTTTTTATTACATTTCTTATTAGTAAGAGACATGTAACGCTTATGTGTTTATACAATGTGTATATAACCTACAATGTGTTTATATAATGCTTGAAGTGTGTAAGCTCTGGTACCATACTGGCCATGTTCAAATTGTGGGTCATATATTCCTGATATATGTAACTTGGGGTAAGTTAGTTAACCCTTTCATCCCTTAGCCTCTCCATCTGTGAAAGGGAATAGGGTAGTTATGGTAATAAATACATTGCTATATTTAAGGAACTTTAAAGAGTACCTGGCACATTATATGCATTGCAATTGTAGGTGGTAGCTATGAATATTTCTGGTCCCTTTCACATCAGGTAAGGGAGGTTGTAGCACTACAAGTGTGGGAAAATGGAATGGCTCTAGAGAGAAGGAACAATTAAAGATAGTTGCCTGGTGAGGGGAGTTGGGGATGGCTTCACAAATATTTGAGGAGGATCTTGAATTACTGGTCAGAATTCACTGAAGAGAAATTGCTGGAGGGACTGTATGCAGAGATACAGCCTGGAAAAAGGGAAAGAGGACTGAAAGTGCATGATGTGTTTAGGGAACCTTAAATTATTTTATATTCTTGCCTGGAACCAAGAAATGGAAAGTTAATCTAGAAGGGGAATTTTTAATTTTCTTTTAAAAATTTCTACTACTGTGAGTTCCATAAGAACTGTCACTGTTTTCTTTTTCCCTGGCTTATGGGACTCCACTTTCTCCTTCTTCATGTCCTGGTCTAAGACCAGTCTCCTCCTCCTCCTGGTCTCTAAATGTTGGCATAGCTGAAGGTTCCATCATTTTAAATAACAGCTTTATCAAGAAGAATCTCATTTTCAATGTAAGAGAGTATTCTTGATTTGGGGAACAAATCCTAATATATTTGGGGGTGACAAGGCATCAGTTTAGCAAGTTGCCTAGAAAGTTCTGAATAAAAAATACAGAAAAAATAGGTAAAGAGAGAGAGGTTGGGAGACATAGATCAAAAACTGTAAAATGTTAACATTTTTATCTTTATATGAGTGAAAGGCAAATGAGTTTTTGGTACAGTTCTTTTCACTGAAGTCTTCACTAACTTATAACTAAGTTTGAAATTATTTCAAAACAAAAGTTTAAAAAAATGTAAAAAAGAAAGAATCACATTTTTATATCCAGTGATAATCATATCCATATAATGTATCATCCAAACTGAAACACATTTTAGAGAGAAGGGGTGCTATTAACAATTATTCTGGGATAACAGAGATAAATTTAGGACTATCCTGGGCAAAGTGGGACACGTGGGCTCTATGTTTATCCAACTAACTACTTGATATCTCCACTCAAATAGCAAATGGGCATCTCAACCTTAACATGTCTCAAAACAAACACCTGCCTTTCCAGATCTGAGGGAGAGGGCTGCACATTGCCTGGACTTTGAGCTAGATACAGCACATTTGGCCCTTACCAGCTACCCTCCTCTTTTTTTTTTAAATATAATTTTTTTTTTTGCATTAGAGGAGTGGTAGGTTTACATAAAAACCAACAGCAAGGTGGGATTTGCTGTTGCCTACTACATGTTCTAGATGTGGAGAGAAGGGTAAGACATATATTCCTCTCCATGGCAGAGACCGCTAACTGATCACCAAACTGTTTCCTCTTCTTCCCTGGCAATGGCTAGATGACACTTCTTTGCCTCCATTAAAAACAAAAATAGACACATGACTGAATTCTAGTTAAAAGAACATCAACAAAAATGGCATGTATTATGCCAAGGCCTGGCCCTGTATAACTTCCCTGAATGACCCACTCTTTTACTCTCAGCTGGAAACAAAAGACACATGGATTTAGAAGATGGATGGAAGTCAAAAGATGGAAGGAACCTGGGTCTCTAAATCACTTGGTGGAGCACTACTCATCAAATACTTCATTTGGATCATTACAGAAATGAGAATTAAAATTGTGTTGTGTTAAGGCACAAAAATTGTGGGGGTTATTGGTCTTAGTAAATGGCATTTCTTTTACAAAGAAACTGATGGATTCTCTGTGAATTTTCAGGTTGACGTAGACTTTTTGTCATATAAACTTTTTAAAAAATAATAAATTGAAGTCAAATAATAAAAAAGTTAAAATTACCCACAATTCTTTGCATGCAAACCAGGCCCTTTTTTTCTTCTCGAACTTTGACAGAATTCATAATTACTTTAGACAGTTACTTTTATATCTTTGAAATTAAAACACGGTTTCAGGACTTAATAGATTGTAGAGAGACAAAAATCATGTGATAAAACATATTCTGATACTTATTCTAGAAATGCCAAAATAAAATAACTTCTAATGTACATATAGTTAATTCGGAGAATTTCCTTACAGTTAGTGATTCCTGTAGACACAATTATCCTACCTACTTTGATAGTTATGGGGAAAATGGTTGAAAGAGAGCAAAACCAATAACTGTACAGTAGTAATGTCCACCATGTGTCAATTAGTTCAGTCAATAACATACTAATCAACTTAAGTGACTCACATCCCTCCTCTTTATTTTTCTTCTGTTACTCTTCACTATACAAAAGGAGAAATCTCACCAAATTGTTTTATCTTGTTTATTAGCAGAAGCAAGAAACCTCTTTCCACATCTACTTCAGAACAATAACATGGGAGTGTTTATGTGTTAAATAATCTGAGAACATAATAGACTCACAGAAATCTTCATTTCTACTGGGATAACATTATCTATAATTAAAATCTGTCTTTTCTTGTAGGAGGATTCCATCTTCCACCCAAGGATATATCAAAAGCCAGTAGAGTAAAACTACAAAGGGACATTTTCCAATTGGTTTCTATTTAACTATAATTCACAAAGTGAATACAGAGTTGATTTTTTCTTGGAGCATGTGACTCTCTTTTCAAACAATGCTATGTTTTCATAGGTTTAATTTGTAAAACAATAAAATTCAATCAAATTGGTAGAATTTTGAAAAGAGTAATAATTTGATCATTTTTAAAATTACTAATCTCTTTGATGGAAAAACAAAGGAAATGAAAGATAGTGTCATTGAAATAGCTCAATGTGGCTGTCTTCTTTTGAATTACAGTATTAATTTATTTGTCATAGCTGCATGGGTTTAGCAAATAGTTTTGGGTGGTTTCCACATGAAATGTAAGCATAAGAAAATAGTACTTTTTTTTAAACTAAAATTTGTACCTCAACTGTATTCATCTGTCTTAGGTGAACTTACTTTAAGTTTCAGAAGATATCTGTTATATTGAACATGAAAATAATAATTGTAATACTCACAGGAGTTTTATCTAAACTATATGAAATAATTTGAAGACCACCACCATTACCATGGGTTTAAGCATGTTGCAAAAGCACTTTCTTTAAAGATAGTACTCAAAGAAGATGGGGAAGTAAAAGGAACTCATGTAGAAGATGGATTTTGAGTGACAATCACCAGGCGGTTTCCATTGGCGCCTGCCCTACCACTGAACTAATCTGGTAAAGTCTGACCTTGAATCATTGTTTTCAACTGGCCTTCTTAGGTTACATACTCAGGGCGCTGTTCACACACCACTGAATAAGACAATCCCTCAGCCAAACAGATAGGGCACATGTGGTAGCTCAGAATATCTGACCTCAACAGGACTTTCAGCTGACTTTTCTTGGTTTTGATCAATTTCTTTGTCCGCGCCCCTCAGTGAATGTTTCAAACAATCATCTCTCCCTAAACTCCACCCAGATTCCACCCTCTCACTTTTTGTATATTACTGTCTTCTGCTTTACCGGAAAAATTGAAGCTCAATGTTCAACTTTCTCAATTTCTTGCCTCTCCCTTCTGTTCTTTTCCTTACCACTTATAGAGTGAATACAACAGAGCTCCTTCCTCTCCTTCCTTCCAATCTGAGACATTGAAAAGTTATTTCTTCTGTTTAAAGCCAACCCTTCACTTTGGCTTTTTATCCAGTCATCCTAAACTCTCCAAGACTTTTCTCCATCAATTACTCTTATATCCTCCAATAGCTTCAACTTCTCTACTGACTTTTTTTTTTTTTTTACATTTGGGCCTTACCAGCTACCTTCCTTTTTCTTTTTTTTATAAAATATAATTTTTTTGATTAGAGAAGTTATGGGTTTACATAAAAACCATGCAGAAAATACAGAGTTCCCATACACCACCCTATTATTAACAACTTGCATTAGTGTGGTATCTTTGTTAAAATTGATGAAAGAATATTATTATAATTGTACTATTAACTATAGCCCATAGTTTACATTAGGGTTCACTCTTTGTGTTGTACAATCCTATGGGTATTTTAAAAATTTATTCTAGGACATACACCCTAAAATTTCCCCCTTTAACCACATTCAAATGTATAATTCAGGGCTGTTAATTACATTCATGATGTTGTGCTACCATCACCACCATCCAGTACCAAAATGCTTAAATGGTGCAGAATTTCTGTTTGGAGTGATAGGAAAATTTGGGCAAAGACTTTTGTAAATTTCAGGTTTTTCATCACCACCATCCTTGAGATGCAGCATTTTAGGAAAAATCTTCCCAAATTTCAACCCCTTCTCTACTCAAACTAATTTTGTGCTGAATATGTTCCATTTACATCTTCAGATCCACTCTCTCTGCTCTGCTCTCTACCTTGGGATACTGGTATGTATGAATTATATCAGTGGTCTTCCTGATCAGTGCTCTTCCAGTTGGGTTTGGTGAATGGGAAGCACTAGGAGAGAGAAGGAAGAAAGGAGAGTCGAGACCAGGTTCTTTATTGTCCCAGCCCCTCCTTGTGGTATCTCCATGGGCTGGTTTAATTTCTTAAGTGAAGATCACAGCTACTAACAGTTAGTTTTCCCAATACAGTACTGTCTTTCACTCGATCTTTATTCTCTCTTCCTCTTTCACTCCTACTCCTCCTCCCTCTCTTTCTCCTTTCTCTTCTCTCTTCAGGTCAATGAATGGTAATGGTATTCCAGATGTAATTAATCTATGGGTAGCAGGTAGCTCACTCTCCCTTAAGAAGGGAAACCATAAGAATTTCCCACACTTTATAAGTAGACCTGTTATTTAGCTTCTCTTGAATGATCTTGTAAAGAGTCTGTCATTTACCTTCTGCTCGGTTCCAGTCTGAAACAATTTTCTTGAAAGAATAGTTTGCATAGTATTTTAGTTTCCATGCTGCTAAAACAATAACATACAATGAGTTGGCTTAACAACAGGCATTTACTGGCTCATAGTTTGAGAAGCCAAAGGCTTGCTTCATCCCAGGGTTGATATCGTCTAGCTGGCTGGCAATCTTTGGGGTTCCTTGGCTTTTCCAGCACATGGCAATGCACAGGACGGCATCTTCTTCTTTCTCTTCTGTTGACTTTTAGCTTCTGGCTGCTCCCTGCATGTCCAATTTCCTTTGCTTATAAGGATTTCAGCCATATTGAATTAAGACCCACCTGCATTCAGTTTGGTCACGACTTAATAACATCTTCAAAGGTCCCATTTACAAATGGGTTCACACCCACTGGACCAGGGGTTGGGACCTGAACTTGCCTTCTGTGGGGAATAGGATTCAATCCCCAATACATAGGTATCACTTGTGGACTTCTTATTCAGTCATCAACCCACAAAACAGTTTTTGCCCTACTATCCCAAATTGAAATTATTTTCTCTATCTCTCTGGTCAATATTCATCCTCCACTGACAATTCAGGGGGTCACTGTTCAGTCCTTCCCTTATTGGAATTTTTGCTGCATTTGGCACTGCCCACCCCATTCTTCTAGTAAATCTACTCCCTTGGCCTCCATTACACCCTTTTTGTTCCTTCTTTTTATCTCTTTCTTAAGTGTTAATATTATCCTTTCAAACACTGGTGTTCCTCAGAGTTCCATTCTTGGGTCAAAGCTCATTTAACATTACATGCTTTTTCTAAGCGATGTACTTCCTTTTAAAGACTTTAAGTATACCCAATATGGTCCAAAATGCTTTCCAAATCTATTAGACACAACCATCTGTATATTCTGAAAACACTTTATCCTCAACATGGCCAACATTGAAATCATAATCATCACACTGCTTCACCCCAGAACTGCTCCTAATTCTGTTTCCTTTTGGCTAATGGCTCCATTTATTTAGTGAGAAGAGAGTCATCCTAGACTCCTCTGACTTCCCCAACCCCTACCATATCAGCCTCCAGTCTTGATTCATTGAAAATCATTCTTCACACTAACACCAGAGAAAAAGTTCTAACGTGAAAAATCTAACCATTAACCTTCCCTTCCTTAAAACTATTCAGTGGCTCTAATTTGATCTCTTTCAAATAACATAAGATGCTTACTTTCTGCCCTGACCCTTATTTGTATCCTTAGTCTCATCAGCTGGAATTATCATGCCATGTGCTTTCTGTACTATTAATACCAAACTGCTTATAGTTTCTAACTCAAGTCATAATATTTCATTCCTCTATGCCTTTGGGAAGTCTCTCTTCCCCCAAATGCCCTTGACCAGGTTGTTTGATCATGTCTCTTCTACTCAATATCCATGAATGGTTTCCCATTTTATTCAGAGTAAAATCAAAGTCCTTACAGTCTACTCCAAGGCTCTACACCATTTGACCTTCTCTCCTGCTATTATCTCCCTAGCTCACTATGGTCCAGCCTCACTGGCCTCCTTTGTGCCCCTCAAGCATGCAAGGAATACTCCTGTCTCAGGGCTTTTGTTCTTTTGTACTTACTGCTTATGTCCCCTGGATATCCTTATACCATGCTACTTCATTTTCTTTATTTTTTTTTTTTATTTTTATTTTTTTTTATTTTTTATTTTTTTTATTATGGGTAAAAATCAAAATTCTCACAATACATACAAACATTTGTAAAATGATATATAAATATATATGCATATATGTGTATTTGCTTACAAAAATGTTATATATATATATACATATATATTTTAAGAGGTGCTTAGATTACCTAAAATATTACACGGAACCCACTGGGATTCCCATGTTGCCCACCTCCCACACCTCCCACCACATCCCACACAAACATCTCCCACAGTGTGGCCCACCAACCTCAATGAACTTACACATCCTGGAGATGGCCATCCCAGGGAATGGAGAGGGCCTGCATCTGCAGGCAGGATCATCCCACCCACCATATCCATGGGATATAAGCCCTCTCTCACTTGGAGTTGGAGTGGACATCACCATCCCAGTCGCCTCTGGATTGGGGGAAGAACTATGGACTAGAGTGGACTTGATGATATTCTCTTGCTCACATATGGTGATTCTTGCAATGCAAGAAATTATAACAATGAGGTGGAGCCAGTGGCCACTTGACAGTTTTTGGGTAGGGAGGGGATGAGCAGTTGAAATACAGGGGCTTCTTTGGGAGTTGTAGGTTGTCCTGAATACTGTTGTGGCAATGGATGTAGGCCATTTTAAATCAGCACACACCACTCAGAACTGAGTGGGAGAGAGTGTGGTCTACAGTGTGAACTGTGGTCTACTTCATTTTCTTTATGCCTTTGTTCAAGCACTACTTTTTTGATGAGGCCTAATTACCCTATATACAATTGCAATTGTCTTCAAATGCTGCATCCCCTTTCCCTGCTTTATTTTCCTCCATAACACTCGTCATCATCAAATATACTATATATTTTATATATTTATTTTATTTATTATTTTATCCAACATGAATTAATCTCAATAAGGACTTCATTTTGTTTGTTTTGTTCACTGCTATACTATAAGTGCCTGAAATATACAGACTCTAACACATAAAAAATGCATAAGACTTATCTGTTGAGTGAATTAGATTATCTCTTGTATTTCAGATGTAGGACAAGGTGGTAGATTGAATACTGCCATTGGAGTCAGAATGCCTAGGTTCTATATACTTCTCAATCAAGCCTGTGGTAAGTGGCCTTGTATTAGCAGGGCTGGAATCTGTTTACTCATGTGTTAAAATTAGGAGAATAAAATCCACTCTACCTACTTCACATTGTTGTTCTGAAGATCAATTTGGATGATGTATACAAAAGTGCTTTATCTGTACAACATTACATAAATATGAGTCTTATAAAAACAAATCCACTCAGAATTTTATAGAGTGAAAGTGATTCTATATGTTAAGAGGTAATAAAAGATGATATTCTTAATTGATGGAAAGTCAGACTTCCTGAAAATAGGTTTTAAAAAAGGAAAAGGAAAAAGAGTCCCTGTCTAGCACCACTTAAAGATGAAATAAGCAGGAGCTGCAATATGCAACAGTCATTATTAATAGCTTTTACTTACTAAGAGTTACTCAACTTGTGTATATAGTAAAATACTTAAAAGAACCCAGGGCATTTACGCTTTCTTGGTGCCACAAAGAGCACAAAGAGCTCATTATGTGTGAAAGAGATTCAACATTGCCTGAACTTGTATCAGCTCACAAAAGAGCAAGAGAAAATATCTAAAAATATCATATTATGGTTTCTTTAATTTACCTTGCCCACTATGATTTACATATGATAATATATTCCTGTCAAATAAGTGTTGCATGGCAATGTACAGTTGGTGGTCATCTCCCCAAGTTTTTCAGATCCCATAATACTTCGGACATCTGGTATAAACTTAACATTCATCAAACAGTTAAAAAAAAAAGAAGCATTTCTTAAGTATGTATTAATGCCAGGTACTGGGCCTGGTGGAGGGTGCGATGATGAATAAAACATGGTCTCTCTCTTAGAGTAATTTGTAATACAGTTAGGAATATATAGCCATATGGAACCACAAGAAAAATCAAACCATGAGAGGATTTTTAATAAAAGGAATACATGAAACATGATATGGGGTTATAAAAGAGGGAAAGATGAATTCTAAATGACAGGATCTATAAGAATTTTTAGAGACCATGCTATTTTAGCTGGATCTGAAAGGACTTCACAGGCAGAGAAAGGAGAAGGATATAAGGCCATGCCAGGCAGAGGTAGTAACTTGAGCAAGGAGTAGTAAATCAGTTCAAGAAGAGCTGAGATAGACTTGTGGTCATATTATCTGTAAGTATAAACTAGGAACAAGGATATTAAGGGGTCACCATAAATTTTTGAAATGATCAGTGTCAATGGCAAACAGTCCCTCTGATACTACCATGCCATATTCAAATAAACTAAATCAGAAGTGTTCTACCTCTTTGGGAGTACCACATATTTTTTGTGGTATCTGATAAAACTTATGAAGTTTCCCTCAAGAATACACACTGGTGAAGACATGAAAATGTGTAAATCTGTTTTCAAAAGTTTAATAGATTTCCTTGAAGCTTGCCTTTGGATCTGAAGTCTATGATATTCTCTACTGAACATCAAAATCTGCCATCTTTAACAATGAATACACAACAGTTTTGATAGGAAGTTCAGTGACCCACTGAACTAAAAATCCCAAAGTCCTGCCAGCTTAAATCACAGTACTATTGTGCAGGTTGAACTACTTATATGAAAGGGGTTTGCACCAGAACTACAAGTGGAAAAGATTTATGTTTCTAGAGATCCAGGTCCTGGGATTTGCAAAGTTCCTCTTTGTCACATAAACCTGCAGGAAGCTTGACGAACTGAAGAGAAAGTTTGCTGCATATCTCAAAGACTGCCAAGAGAACATTATCTTTGATTTACATCAGTTTAATGGTATTTTATAGATAGGCCATAACATAAAACACAATCAAATGTAAACCTTTTAGCAAAGTAAGATGGATTTTTGGGGGGTATTTTGAGGGGGAGGTGGGAGTGAGTGGGAATGTTTTAACATCTGAATCAGTATTGTGAAGAATACTTTCTCTTGATAGATCAAGAGTCCATATAAACTGTTAAGCTGCTTTCCATTCTCAGAGATCACCTTTTAAACAAATCAGGTCTGATTAAACCAAGAGGAGAGGAAAGTAGATCAAGGCTGGATCAGATCGATAACATGAAGGACTAAGATAACAACGTATGTTTGTTAAACAACCGTGTGCCCGCATTACACAGGAGGTTTGTGCTTGGGCATTTGTGAGGCTATATTTGACTACTGAAAGACACACTTGTTATCCTGTTCCTTCATCTTTCCATTGCCCATCCTTGTTGTGTGTGTATGTATGTATATTATCTAACTTCAGAAGTCCAGTGATAATCACCAGGACACCTTTGGCCTAGATGGTCAGAAAGAGGTGGTCTCATAACAGCTACTATTTAATCTACTGCTCCCTGCCTGCTGTTCACCAGCACCCTGTCCCACTGTGCACTCTTGCCACTTTTCTAACATTGCTCCTCAGCTTGCCCTTTGCTTTCATTTCACTGTCGAAAGAGCCTTCCTGGGCTGTGAAGTTAATTCAAAAAATACCAAACAAACAAACAAAAACATGACATTTAATAGATTTAACCCCAAAAGAATAAGATTCCTATGTTTTAACCTCATTCTGATTTTCCTCTTTTGTTATTATTTTATTAAATATACTTTTCCATTCATATATTCTGTATGAAATAAAATATATTTAAAGTGGAGGTGGAAATGAAGTTTATTCAATTCAACACTGTACATCTGATTGCTGAGTGTTAATAATTCATTTTTGGATAATACTTAGTAAGGACAGAATTAATATCCACTAACTTTTCACTTGTCTCTAGAGCAAAACAAACTGATTCGCTCTGTGCCACAATTTAACACACAGAACTCATGGGAAGCTTTTCATAGTCTCATTTATAACTTTCATTACTTACTTAACTAAACTTTAATCTGCTAATTTCCAGATGTGTCATACTTTTAACTAGGAGTCAGTTTCTGAGTTTGAAAAGCAAATTAAGGAAAATGTAAAGGTATCCCTATAACATTTTGAAGGGCAAGCATTACATTCTTAAGCAATACAGACTGCTGTTTGAAGAAAGATCATGAAGGAGTTTTCTCAGCAAAATAAGCATACTGATAGATGAAGCAACTTGCATCTATTCCTTAAGGATTTCCCTAGGGTTCTTCATGCTCCCGGTATAGGAGAAGAATAAAGAATGGTATTATATTTTCAGATGAGAGACAGCTCTATCAATATGCTATATCAAGAGGAGAAAATGCGTGTCCAGGCAAAGCTCATAATAGTGCAGTAGTTTGAGTTACCTTCTAATTCTGGATGCTGGTAGATAGTGACCTACTAGCCTGTCCTGGCCCACTCTTTTAATGAACCAAACATACAAAGCCAAATGTAAATTAAAATCAGGAGTAGGTTCTCCAGATTTTAGATTATAAAAGCCCTTGCATTTCTGCAGGTATGTCGAAGTACCTGACTTTTTTTTTTAATCATACCCCCAAACTCCCTTCTACTTCCCAATGATAGAATAAGGCATGGAAAGTAGGACCAAGCCACCTGAATGAGATTTGCAGCTTATTAATAATGATTTTTAAAAGTTCATTGCCAGGGAAAGAAAGCGAGCAAAAAAGAAATTTTTGACTAAGAGATGTTGATATTGTTTCCTATGAGTTTCTTTACCGGTCTAATTCTTCTTCCTTGGCAATGCGCAACAATGTGATTTCATTTCCTGTTCAGAGTTTTACAATAGTACAGCTCTGTGCAAAGAAAGCATATCATTGTGTAAATTGTGACTTCTGCAAAAAATCGTCTATGCTTTTTCTGATTTAAAGGTAGTATGGTATAAGAAAAGATCACTGGCCCTGAAGTAACACCCTGGGGATTAAATTTCAACTCTGCTGCTTATTGGGGTAACAATCTTGGAGAAATACTTAGCGTCTGTAAATCTCAGTTTTATGCATTATAAAATGCAGCAGTCGTGTCTTCCTCAAAGGTTTCTTAGGATTAAATTAAATAACATCTGGAAACTTGTGTCATGAAGACAGTACAAACATATTTAAGAAACATTAGGACAGCTGTTGTCATAGACAGCAAAAGTATAAGGTACCCTATAGTACGTGATTCTACTTATTTTGGATTTTTGAAAGACCTTCATTTTTGTTTTGTTAACAGATAATAAAAATAAATTAACATAATTAGATTTTAATAAGTAAAAATCTAAATAATTAACAAGAATGATTTAAGTTATCATAAAAACTGTAAATGTGGACTCAAATAATTTCTAGACTGTCTCTCTAAAGCTGTTTGCTCTTGCACTACAAACATGTAATTTTATAGATAAAATATAGAGGAAAGGCAAGAAATAAGAAAATGAGAAGAAAGAAATCACTACCTTCTTTTCCTTTAGTATTCTGAGCAAGTTGAGCTTATTCATTTTTAGTGAATTGAAACATCTCTTCTTGTTCCAACAAACCAGACAATAATATTATAAAACTTTGAAGGTTACAAGTGATGTTTCTCAAAGCATGTTCCAAAAAACACCCTTAATAAAACCTTTTTGAGGATGGGCTTCAAGAATCTAAATTTTTAACCAAAACTCCTCTGATGATTCTTTTGAGCAGTTTTAGAATCACTGACCAAGAACAATGGTTTTCAACCCTTGCTGCATATTATAACCATGTAGGGAACTTGTTGGGGATTGAATCATTTCCCCACAAAAGGCATGTTCAGGTCCCAAACCGTGGTCCTGTGGGTGTGGACTAATTGTAAATAGGATCTCTGTAAGATGTTACTTCAGTTAAGGTGTGGCCTAGCTGATTCAGGTTGGACTCTAATACAGATTACTGGAGTCCTTTATAAGCAGAATGAAACTTAGAGAAGCCACAGGGAGCAGCCAGAAGTTGGAGGTCAAGGGAACCTGGAAGAGAAATGGGAAGATCCCACCATGTGCAATTCCATGTGATGGGAAAGTTGAGGCACCCCAAAGATTGCCAGCCAGCCAGAAGATAATGACCCCAGAATGAAGCAAGCCCTTTGAAATTGTGAGTCAATAAATTCCTGTTATTAAGCCAACCCGTTGTACATAGCCACCAAAAAACTGAAACAGTTTTTGATACCAGAAAGTGGGGGTGCTGCTATGTCAAATGCCTAAAAATATGGAAATGGATTTGGAATTGGGTAATGGGTAGAGGGTGGAAGACTTGTGAGGTGCTTGAAAGAAGAGCCTAAATTGCTTTGAAGAGACTATGGGTAGAAAAAGGGGCATTATATGTACTTCCAATGAGGCCTCAGAAAGAAATGATGAATCTGTTATTGGGAACTGGAAGAAAGGCTTCCCTTGTTATAAAGTGGTGGAGAACTTGGAGAAACTGTGTTCTGATGTTGGTTGGAAGGCAGAACTTGAAAGCGATGAATCTGGGTATTTACCTGAAGAGATTTCCAAGCTAAGTGTGGAAGGTGCTGCCTGGTTTCTCCTTGAAGCTTACAGTAAAATTCAGGAGGAAAAGGATAAGGTAAGAATTAAACTTCTAAGCACAAAGGACCCAGAAATTAATTATTTGAAAATTCTCAGCCTATCCAGGTAGCATGCTCTGAGACCAGGGCCAGAAGTGGCTTTATTAGGGTCCTCCCTGAATGTTTAAGAAGTGAGTCCCCAGAGGAGAAGTCTCCATGAGAGGATTTACCTGAACAACCGTTTGCTAAAGAGGATGTGGCTGAGCATGGATCCAGTTAGCCATTTCAGTAGAAGTTAGGATTGGAAACGCAGTTATCCAGCAAGGGTCTGTGGGAAGTTCTATTGCCTGGTGGTTTCAATCTTCTTGGACTGCACACAAAGTTAACAAAGTTTTTGCAAAATTTGTATAAGCAGATCCACAGACAGCATGGACAGCTGCTACTTCAGTTAAGGTGTAGCCTAACTGAATCAGGTTGGTCTTTAATCTGGATTACTGTAGACCTTTATAAGTAGAACGAAATCTAGACAGGGAGTGAGGAATAAAATTTAGAAAGAGAGAGAGAAGCCACAAGGAACAGCCAGAAGCTGGAAGTCACAGAACCTAGAAGAGAAAAGAGAACATGCCACCATGTGCTTGCCAGATGATGGAAAAGCCAAGGAACCCCGAAAACGGCCGGCCACTCAGAAGATACCAACTCTGGGGGAAAACAAGCCTTCTAGCCTCTGAAACCGTGAGCCAATAAATTCCTGTCGTTAAGCCAATTCGGTATATGGTATTTGTTTTAGCAGCCAAGAAAATAAGACAGAAATTAAACAAATAAAACAATTAAAAGGTATTTATACTTGTCCCAAAGCAATTTAAATTAGACCAATTAGAATCTCTAGGGACAGGCTCCATCACTGTAGTTTTTTTTTAAAAGTCCCCCAGGTGATTCTTTAGGGTAGACAGGATGGACAATTACTGCTTTAAAGCCCTCCAATCTTAGAAGTCTGTCTCATAATCTAAACCCCCCTTTATATGCAAATCTCCAGGTGAACATCATTGTTGAGGCTACAAAGGGCCTTTACCAGCCATATTCACGTTGCTGCCTAGATCCAGAGCTGCACCCTACTCCACCCCAACGCTGGGCAGTTTCATTCCCCAGAATGAAACTGATGCTAAAAGAAGGCTTTTCATTTCTTTATCAGTTTTTTTTATTCTATCACAAGCTTTTTGTCACATATACAATACATATTTGTTGATTTGCATGTATGCTTCCATGTCTTTCAAAGACTCACGGTAGAAACCTTTATAGCCAATGTGTAGCAACAATGCTAGCTGAAGCACCACACAACAAAATGGGGTCTTACAAAAGATTTGCTGACAGTTTTATTTTTCTAAATCTAAACTTAAATAAAATTGTTTTCTGCCTACCACATGAAAAATAGACTAATTTTCAGCAAATTTGGAGGATATATTTGAGAAGGTCTTATAATATAGGCTATGTGACATAAAGTTTACATCTTGAGAAAGATCATAAAAAGGCTTACCAGCCCATCCTCCAGAGTAGCTTAGACACAGAGAGAAGCCTGTGTGATTGCCAACTAGAAAGAATAGGCAATACATAGTATTTATTTATAAAGATATAACAGAGGAAACAGAGAATGATTCAAATATGAGGTCAAAATCAAAAGTCACAAGGGCAGAAGCTTTGAAATGCAAGGCTAGATTTGCCATCAAAATGTTCCCTCACATAGACAACTCTTTATTTTAACAATGACAAAGGTTTCTCTTGAGCACAGCAGCAGAAGTCACTTGTAATTTGCTGATTGACAAGCATTCTGAAAGAGAAAGCTGTCTCAGCAAAGAGGTAAAAAAGCTGGTTTCATAGTACCCACGTGTAGTGAGGAGGTGTCATCAGAGTCTTTATCACAAGAGCTGAGATACAGCTTCAGCCAGGTTTGGAATAGCTAATTAACACAAGAAAGACTTGTATCACTGGCAAAGAACCAAGCAAAGTTTTTGAACTGCAATCCAAAAGTTTACCTCTATTTTCATTTCATTTCCTGTCAGATTTGAAATCTTATAACCTCAGGGAACTAAAGAGAAAGGTAAGATATTGAAAGGTTCTGTTAGCATAAGACAATCAAATTTCATTCATATTAGTTTACATTTATGTAACTACTCACTTTTTCAAAAAAATATTTATTATTTATTGTTTATCCCGCCTCCCCCACCTTGCTGCTTGTGCTCGCTGTCTGTTTTCCCTCTATGTCTGCTTGTCTCCCCTTTATTGGGTCATCTTGCTGCTCCACGGGCACAGGCCGTCAGCTCTCTGCGGGCGCAAGCATGGGCCATCAGCTCTCTGTGGGCACGGACCAGTTTGCCCTCACCAGGAGGCCCCAGGAACTGAACCCAGAGCCTCCCATATGGTAGACGGGAGCCCAACCACTTGAGCCACATCTCCTTCTCTAACTACGGACTTTTTAAAAACTTTTTTTTGCTACTACCTCACTTTGCCCAATAATTCTTTGAGTTCTTTAGAATTTATTTATATAAGGGAAAAATTACTAAACTTAGAATCTGAAGACTTAAGCTTTGGTTGCAGGACTGTTACTTAGTCACTTAAAATGCAGGGATCTTTGGAAATTATTTAGCTTCTCTGGGCCTTGGTTTTCTCATTTCTAAAATGGAAAAGGTGATATTTTCCTCAAAGGATGCATAGGATATTGCATTTTAAATCGTTCTAAACTGTAAGAGCTATGGAAGTATCAGGTAATGTAAATATCACAACTTTAGTGATGATTAAGTTGAGACACAAGAGAGCGCAAGAAATAAGTAAGAGGCAATACTATGGTTAAAATACAGATTTTCTATTTCCTAGTCAACCAGGTATTTCCATAATATCATAGATAGTCTCAAATATTGCCTGGTGGACTTCCTGACATCAAATCAAATAAAAGCAATTATTGCATACCCATTGCCTGGTATATTAAACAATGATGAAAAGAGCTTTCTATATCTTCATCAAGTTTTGAAGAAAGGGAGTATAACAAAGAGAACTATATATTCTGAAATGAAAGGAAGGAAGAGAAGGAAAGGAAGGAAGGACAAATAAAAAACTAAATGAATCTGAGTCTCTTAGCTCCTGGTACAAAACTTCACACTAAGACTAAGGTCAGAAACCACAATCGATCACTCAGCAAACCGATCATCCAGAGGCCTCCAGGAAAACTCCTTATTGTAAATGGCTAAAACAGCAGGAACATTTTTCCCACAACATACGCCTATTTCTAAGGGCTGAAGAATCAGAATCCTTCAGAAAAAACATCAAGTAAAATATCCTCCCTTCAAAATACTTTCTATTCCAAAAGACTGCTGGGCAGGAGGTATAATGAAGAGAGAAGGAAACAGGGAGATTTTAAAGGGTACATCCTCCTAAGGAAAAGTCTGCAGACTTCTTTAATTTAGACTTAGCCCTTGTATTAGTCAGCCAAAGGAGTGCTGATGCAAAGTACCAGAAATCTGTTGGCCTTTATAAAGGGTATTTATTTGAGGTAAAAGCTTAGTTACAAGGCCCTAAAGAGTCCAACTCAAGGTACCATAAGAGGTACTTTCTCACCAAATTCAGCTGCCACATAGTGAAGCAAGATGGCAGGCAATCTCTGACTGGTCTCTCTTTCCTTCTTCCTCTTAAGTCTCCCTGGTCCCAGCTTTTTTCCGAAGTAGGCTGGCATAGGGCTGGGTTTTTTTCAGATCTTATCAGCTGCTCAGCTGCTCTGCTCTCTTCAGCTACAAACTATTAGGCAAACCCGGGGCTTTTAGCTGTTTGAGCCTTCTCCTTTCTGTCACATGGCAGGACTGAAATGACTAAGTTCTATCCTCTTCTGTGTGTCTTCTTGAGTGAGTGTCCATGTATATCAGCCTACCAAGGGGGTGGGGACTCAACCCTGAGTCACACTTTACTGCCTAATCTTACCAGGTAATTTAATCAAGACATGTCAGCTGAATCTAATACATTCAAAGGGTATCACATCCAGAGGGACAGAACAGTTTACAAACAATCTTTCTCTTTTTGGGGATTCATAAATAGTATCAAACTGTCACAGCCCTCTACATTTTGTTTTGACCTAGAACGTAGCAGAGAGAGTTCTTTACCACTCACTTCTCTGTATGACATGGTATTATACAAATTTCCAGCAAGTGTGAAAGTCAAATTTCCAAGCTTTTAATGGACAAAAGTTATCTTGTGTGGAAAACCAATTCTGTGGCTGGTTACCCTGTTTGTGTAGTTCACAAGCTCATGATATGGAAAGTGTCAGAGTCATCGGTCCCACTAGCTACAGGCCTGTGTTGCCCCAGGTGGAGCAGCAGCCACACCACACCGCTGCCCTCACAGTTAGAGAAGTGATCATCCAAGAAGAGGCAACCTTAAACTAAATCAATAGAGTCTGGCTGTCCAATAAAATCAATACTTCCTCAGAATACCTAACATTTTAGGGACTGGTCAAATCACCAAGTTCTTCAATGCTCTATAAGTTTGTTACGTATATAATATGGCATCAAACTTTCAAAAGTGTCCATGGATGGAAAAACAAAAGAAATAATTGCATGTATTTTACTCACTTTCATTTAAACAGTCCTTGGAAGATGTACTTTGGTCAGAGGCCAGGAGCCAGAGAGACCCTTGGGATAAAGGCTACGTAGGGGGTTGGTGAGGGGCTCAGGTATCCATCAGGGAGGCAAAGAATTATGGAGATGCACTGGGTGACAGTGTTCCCTGCCTCCCACATGGACCATGTGTCCGATCACGGATGTCAATGCCAGGAATCTGGCGGAAAGTGCTGCACACTTGGAACCATTCACAATTCCTGTCTAAAGCAGCCACTTCCCTGATCACCCTCAGGGTCAGAAGAGTTTTCTTTCATAATCTAAATAACTCATCCTCTAGCGAAACAATTTTCTCTGTCTCATTTCAAGTGGAGAACAGGAAATGACAAAAGCTGATCAAAATCTGCAGTTGCCTCTTTGGCAATGGTTTTCCAGCCTTGCTGTGCACCTGAATCACCTGGAGTGAATCCCTGCCCCCACCCCCAATACCTGGTACTATGTTTTAGTACTTCTAGAGTGGGGCCCTGTAGTAGTTTGGCATAATTTATGAATTACAAAAATAAACATTAGATTATGTTTGTAAACTGGTCTGTCCCTCCAGGCATATTCAATTGTATTGGATTCAGAGGATTCACTTTTACTTGATTAAATTATGATTAAGGCTTTGATTAGCCCTTCATGGGAAGGGACTCACAGAGAAAACCACATGGCAGAGAGGGGAGTTTTTTGATGCTGGAGCCCCAGGAAGTAAATGCACAGAGAAGGAGAACACAGAGGAAGAGAGACAGCTCCATTAGACATGGCAGAGGCTCCAGGAGGAGAGACAAGCTGTTTGCCTAATAGTCTACAGCTGGTCTTGTGAAGAGAGCTGTGCAGCTGAGCCCCGAGAGAAAGGAGTCCTGGGAGAGAGACTAGACTTATCCCAGCATACAGCTGATATTGGAAGAAGCTGGGACCACGGACCTGAAGAGGCAGAGGAAGCCTAAACCCTTGCAGACCTCAGCAGCCATCTTCCTCCAACATGTGGCAACAGATTTTGGTGAGGGAAGTAATTTATGCTTTATGGCCTGGTAACTGTAAGCTTCTACCCCAAATAAATACCCTTTATATAACACAACAGATTTCTGATACTTTGCATCAGCACCCCTTTGGCTGGCTAATACAGGCCCAGAACTATGCACTTGAACAAGGATCCCAAGTGACTCTGATGTAGGCAATGATCCTCACTTGTCTCAATGGTTTGATCTAAGCTATCCCCCCAAATTTTCAGGGACCCACATCATCTCCTTCAGGTTGCCTGAAATCTTTCAGGTCATAATCACTTTACCTGAAATTCCATGACTACAGATTGAATAATCTTTTAAAGTGTAAATATATGTATTTAATATGTTATTATATGTGTACATATATACACATTTATATACATATATAGATCATATTCATATATAAAAGGGTTATAAATGCTATAAATTTTATGCATATATATGTTATGACTGTACATTATAAATCATAAGTACTGCAATTCCATTTGTGCTCATTATGGGAGAATATTTATTCACCTCTCCTTATGAATCTGTATGTAGGGATTTCTACAGGCTAATATTTCTAACATTTTTCTCCAACTACACTTCCTTTTCCCCAGGAAAGAAATGACCTTTCCAATTGGTGAGGATGCAAGAAGAAACAGAGCCTAACCATTTCCTCTCCTCTTTTGAAGCTGTCCTACCTGCAAAGATGATGTATTTTGGCCTATTTCCTGAGGGGCTCAACAGGGCAGGCTCTGCTCTCACGGAGAAGAGCTGTGATTACCCAGCCTACCTAAATCAGGCCTAAAGCATTGGAAAGTCCACTTGACACAACCCTAAAGCCATATCCTCCAGTCAGCTTTATCATTAATAACAATCATATTTAGATCTCTCCATTGCTCCAAATATAGGATGGACATAAGGATTCTATTTCAAGGACCCCTCAAACTCCTACACTGCCCTAAAAGATAAACATCAGACAAGGGAAGCGGCTGTGGCTCAATCAGTGGGGCTCCCGTTTACCATATGGGAGGCCCCGGGTTCAGTTCCCAGGGCCTCCTGGTGAGGGCGGGCCCGCCCGCACGGCGTGGTTGGCTGACCCAGCGAGCGCAAGCAGCAGGGGGGGATAAATGAATAAATAAATAAAATCTTTAAAAAAAAAACATCAGACAAGGTCAGCAGAAGAGTAGGTTTTCTAATCACTGAAGATCTGTGCGGGAAATAAAGCATAATGAGTGGGGATATAGGAATTATCTTGGAGGTGGGTGAGAAATGCAAACTCATCAAAGAATATATGACTATATTTTTAAGACCTGGCCCTGCTGTAGATTTTTTAGCAGTAGGTTCTCTTGAACGAATTACACATTTCTAGTCGCGTTAACCTTTCCTTAGAGATATGATTTTTGTTAGAGGAATGTGAATCTATATAATTACCATATACGGTCCTCTTCCAAATAAGAGGCACTCAAATGTTGATACACTCACTTGTCAAATATATTTTGAACATCACAGTACAAAATACTCTACATGCTATGATCACATTATTCATATAAAACCCCATCTTTGCCTTTTAGGAGTAACCCTGATGAGAACAATGGGCCCCAAATAAGAAATATAATAAAAGCTTCAAGCACAAGTTCAAGGAACCACTTCTCTAAGTTTACCAAAGCCTGGTACAACAGCATCTCATGCCCAGATGACATAGGTGCCATCCAGGGCACAGGTTCGGGGTCACTTTGCGTTGGCAGGCCAGCCACCGATCTAAGACAGAACTTTACTGAGTATTATTTTTGACAGGAGACTTTCTCTAATTCATGAGTTGCTCTTTTAAAATGACAGTTTTCTTTTTCTTTGATTCTTTTAATTAATAACCCTGTGGAATATATTTTCATTAAAAATGAATTTTACCTTTACTATGAAATGTCAAATGAATAAAATGAGCAAATTTTTCTCTCAGGAACTATTATAAAAAGGAAAGATATTAGTTCACCTTTTCTTTGACAAATTTGACTAGTGGAATGAGCTTGTTAAAGCAAGATTTCTCTTTCTTCCCATACCAGTGGCCTCTCTTTACTAGGTTCTTTCACAGAATGTATGCAAATAGTGTTCAAAAAATTAAGACCTTCAAAGATGCATTAATGTTAAGGGCAGATGAACTTAAAAACTTACGAAATCAAAATATAGTTGCCTTTACCTCTAAAACTGCAAGACAAATTTAGCTTTAGGTCCTAAATGAAAGAGTGAACTTAGCTCTCAGTTTACAAAGAAACTACTGGGTTAATACTAAGCACAGATTGGAAAAGCTGTTTTCCATTTTTTTCCCAATGCTTCCCCTGAGTGTCTCTCATTAGGAAGACCACATTTACATAATAACTTGTTTCCTATAGCCACAGGGGCATGGTCATGAGGACAGTATTTCAGCAGATGGCAGAATGCTCATAGTCAAACTTGATAGATGTCATTCAGGATGAGTTTAGAGCCTATCGTGAAACTGTAAGTTTTAGATCACGTTAAATGGTCTAATGCTAATCTTATCACATGCACTAAAATAGAGTATGGGGAACTTCTCCTTAACCTAGATTATAGAGATGCAATCCATGAGCTAAATGTGCCAAGAACTGGACTTGATATTAGAAATTCTGACTATTCTTATTATCTCATTTATTATTTCAATAGATGCCAGGGACTATAGATGAGATATTACCCTTAAGAGAGGTTATGCTGAATGTATGAAGTTTGGAAAGAAGTACAGGTATTTTACTTTGTATTAACACAAGAAAGTAGGCATTTCCTTTGGGAAACCTCAACATTATTCTGAGAAAATATGAAACTCTTTATTTCTGCAGCCCTTAGCATATTCCATGGCTGCATATGGAATTCCTTGCCAGTACACATTACATTTGACTTATGAGTGCCTTTGTTAACATTTCCCTTACTTTCGTATCTCCAGTGACTGACAGAACCCAGTTATACTAAGACTACAGCCTGACCCTCACTTCCCATTAAAATTTTGGGAGAGGACCATAAACACTAGTCTAGCTCTGCCACTTATGAAACATAATCATCGTCATCATTTTCAACATCACCATCATCATCATCATCATCATTGCCATCAACACTGCTAAACATTCACTGAGATCTTACATGGGAGAGCCTCTATTGAATTACTACTCACAGACTCCGTAAGGTAGTTATTAAACTCCTAACCCCATGAGGGCAGGGCAAATGTCTGCTTTGTTTACTCCTACAGATCTGTGTCTAAAAAAGAGCCTGGTACTTAAGAGGTACTCCATGAAGATTTACTGATTATTAATATTCTCATTTTACAGATGAGGCATAGTGAGTAAACTAATTTGCCCAAAATTATACATTTGACCCTATTAGAGATTGAATCATGTCCCCCACCAAAGGTGTGTTCAGTCCCAACCCCTGGTCCTGTGGGTGTGAACCCATTTGTAAATAGGACCTTTGAAGATGTTGTTAATTAAGGTGTGCCCAAACTGAATGAGGGTGGGCCTTAATCCAATATAGCTGATGTCCTTATAAGCAAAAGAAATCGGGCATGGTAGAAGCTATGGGGAGCAGCCAGAAGCTGGAAGTCAACGGAACCTATGAGAGAAAGGAGACAATGCTGCCGTGTGTATTGCCATGTGGCAAAAAAGCCAAGGAACCCAAAGTTTTCTGGTCAGCCAGAAGATATGGACCCTGGGAGGAAACAAGCCTTCTAGATTCTGAAATCATGAACCAATAAATTCCTGTTCTTAAGCCAACACATTGCATGGTACTTGTTTTACCAGCTGGGGGAACTAAAAATACACCCAAAGCTGACACACTAATCCTTACAAATGCAGACCTTAGAGCATTCCCCAAGACAGAGATGCTCATCCCAAAGATATTCTTTGACTGTGGGTGTAAACAGGATTGTTTATATATCTGAATTGAGTGAGGTGCCATGGTTGCATCTCTAGCCTGTAGTTGATTAAGTAAGAAGTTGACATGCATTTTGAGCATCCTCATCCATTTCCTGTTCACCAAACAACTGAATTTTCATTCTAAATTGAATATGTAAATTTGCAAAAGAAAGAATTGAGGCACCTCCTGGAGAAGTCCAAATATTACCATTGCCCTTACCATTTCTTGAGACAGTTTTAACAAAATTAAAATAATAAATAATAATAAAAATGTATTTTCTTATTTTCATGTATTTTCAATGACAAGTCTAAATTTTTATATTTAATTTCCCAAAGAATTTTAACTCCTCAAGACTGTAACCTCTGATAATTCCTATTAAAATGATTCAAAATGATCCTAGCAATTTTGAGAATTAATATATATATATATATCACACACCTCTTTTTCCTCTTTTCCTTCTATTCTCCTTTCAATATTTACTTCCCAATATGGGTACCAGGTTCTACTACCAGAAGGGAAAGCAACACAGGTTGTTTTAAAGTAACTAACAGCCACACTTGTGGGAGATGTTTGTGTGGGATGTGGTGGGAGGTGTGGGAGGTGGGCAACATGGGAATCCCAGTGGGTTCTGTGTAATATTTTGGGTATTCTAAGCACCTCTTAAAATATATGTATGTATATATATATATATATATATATATATATA
>JAKSZT010054193.1:7802468-7837898 GCA_026826555.1 Tolypeutes matacus | reverse complement strand
AATTAAAATAAAATAAAATAAATAAATAAATAAAGTAAATAACATTGCAATGTTATTACTAAGTCATTCATAACATCAACAAATGTCATGCGGGTGCTGAAACGCAATGAGCAGTTGAGTGTTCAGAACAATAGACATTTCTCTATCTTTAAGGACTTAACATTGAATGGGGACAGGGCATCTATTGAACACATACAGCTTCACAAAGCAACGTACGGTAAATGTTAAACAAATTGATGCAGTGGTAGGTGCTACAGGAGAACAGAGAAAGGAGAGGTCATGTGGGCCAGAGTACATGGGGAGGTAGACTAAGGAGGTGGGGCTGGTCCCTGAGGAGGGAGACCGAGTCATAGAAAGAGGAGATTGATTTCTTTTTCACAGTAACAACTCAACTACAACATAGCTTTTCCTTGCAATGTATTATTTTCCCAAGTTCTCTCCCATTTGTCCAAATTGTGATGGTTTTTCCGTTCCATATTTTAAAGCTATCTCAAAGTTTTAGTTTAGAGAACAGTCTTTTTTCAGTTCAATTAAGAAATACCTTTGCCCCTGTTCTCCATTTAAAATCATCACTTTTGTTGCTATTTGTATGGTTATATATTGTCTTTATTATAGTAACCCAGATTAGTTTGGCTATATTTTGATGAGAATTAAGTGTATCTCATCTTTAACCACAATTAGTCAGATGTGGTTTTGGCAAGCTGATATACATTTGAGTATTGTGTGTTTCCACTCTGAAATTGAGACTAGAGTAGCAGTTTTCTAAATTTTGCATATTTTTCCTGAAGAGCCATTGAACAAAATGAAAAAATGCTTGGATGATTATAAATTCTTTGATATCCAATGATGAATTTATTTCTGGGGTATGGATATCTCAGCATGGAAAATAAGAAGTACCCATTATTCCAGAAAGAGAGTGATATAACTGTTTTATGAAATTTGCTCAAGAGCTGAAAATACAAGCTTACATTCTATTCAGTATATTAAAGACAGCTTACCCTCCAATCATCGGGTACATTTTCATATAATTAGACTTGTTGCAAAACTTTTCCGCTGACAGACACATACTGATTGAATTTCTCTCCCCCTTTTACCCTCTCCGCTTCTCCCCCCTCTCACCCTTTCTCAGACCCTCTCAATGATCTGAGATTCATTAATGTTACCAACCTACAGAGAATCTCTGGTTCAAAATTAAGAACACCCCTCTAAGGGAACGTGTCAGTAGAACACCTACCCAACAACTGAGATTTTGGAGCCTTGCAAAACTACCAAATTAAAATCTATTTTCATAATTTTCCAGCAGAGCAAACATCCCCATTCTGAGCTTCTTAGCAAACACTATGGGGAAGCCAGCTGCCTTGAACTAAAGGGGATGAGCCCCTAGCAGGCAGCTGATACCCCACCCCATCACCACTCCCAAAGGCCGCCGGAGAAAGTCCTCCTAGTATGTGAGTCCAGTGCAAGCTGCGTGGCGACTCTCAGATGTGGCAAGTGCTGCTATTAGCAAGCCCACAGTCAGCCTTATTTTATGGAGTCATAAATTCAGCAGGCTGGATCGGGTCTCTCACACTTGCTTTTTTGCTGGCACAATAGACCCTTCCCTGAACACACTCTACAATAGCTAGGTAGGTCATTCTGCATCCTGGTTTCTGAATTTTGGAGCATGAAGAAACATTATTATCTCACTAAAGAGGGAGTTTGTGTCTTCCTGTCACATTAAACTGGTCTTCAACAAATCTGTATTACTAACATATTACCCATTTAACGTGCCTGAATTATGATACAGTCCACAGACCATATCTAAACAGTTGATTAGTGCTCTCTTTGGCAGCACATACACTAAAATTGGAACAGTACAGAGAAGATTAGCATGGTCCCTGCGCAAAGATGACACACAAATTCATGAAGCGCTGCATATTTTTCAAAGTGTGATGCAAAATATAAACTGTAGACCATGCTTAGTAGCAATGCTTCAATATGTGTCCATCAACTGTAACAAATGTACCACACTAATGAAGGATGTTGTTAATGGGGGAAAGTGTGGGAGGGGAAGTGGGTGGGGTATATGGGAATCCCCTATATTTTTGATGTAACATTTATGTAATCTAAAGCTCTTATAAAAATAAAGAAAAATAAAAGATAAAAAAATAAAAACATAAATAGTTGTTTAGGCATCTGTTCAAAAAGAGCAGCATAGACCTGGATATGGTCTAATGCCCGACACTGCCTCCACGTGCTGCCATTAGGGGAAATGGTTTCTTCTTAGCAGTTATAGTTTTGTTGTTGTTGTCACTGTTGTTTTATGAGAGAAGTTGTGGGATTACAGAACAATCACGCAAAAAATACAGAATTCCCATACACTTCCTTATTATTAACATCTTGCATTGGTGTGGTACATTTGTTATAATTGATGAAAGCACATTTTTTATAACTGAACTATTAACTACGGTCCATGGTTTAACTTAGGGTTCACTGTTTCTGTTGCAGAGCTCCATGGAATTTTTAAAAATCATTATTCTAGTAAAATACATACAATCTAAAATTTCCCCCTTTTAATCACAAATATATAATTAAGTGTTATTAATTGCATTCACAGTGTTGTGCCACCATTACCACCATGCATTACCAAAACTTTTCCATTGTCCCAAATAGAAACTCTGTACATTTTAAACCTTAACTCCATATTCGCTAGCCCCACACCTTTCCCTGGTAACTTATACTCTAGATTCTGACTCTATGAATTTGCTTCTTCTAATTGTTTCATATCAGTGAGATCATACAATATTTGTTCTTTTGTGTTTGGCTTATTTCATGTAACCTAACGTCTCCAGGGTCTATCCGCATTGTCATATGGATGAAAATTTCAGTTACTGTTTTTACTCTGAAGTTTCCATTCCAGATTGTGAGTTTCTTAAGGGACTGTGCCACTGCTGAACATTTACAGATGACATCACTCTCTAGAGAATAAATCTGTGGGCATATATGAAACCAGTGAAATCAAATATCAACTTCTAAAAGTGCCAGGTGAATCAAGTATAACCTGATTCAAAAAGAAGAGGCAGAAAATGACTGACTTTTTCTGGTAGAAATTACTGTAGCCTCACTGGATCATCTGAGTGTCTCTGGCTATTTAGTTGAATCATTTGATTTGATTCCTTTGGGAAAAGATCACTTGGCTAGAATGTCAAAATCTATGAAATGTATCCCTCTCCCCCTCCAGATGGAAAAAAAAAAAGAACATTCCAGGAAGGCAGACGCTATTTCGGTCAGGAAACTGAGCTATTAGGAACTCAATCTACACACAGAACTATTCTCTATTTTCTCATTTGCAAAATGTATATAATTGTTTAAAGTCCTTTCTCTCTTATACAAATTTATATGTATTATTAGAATATTTATTTTACTTTTTTTGGCCAACAGTCTGAGTTTACTGTAAGCATCTTGAAATTCCTACTTTGATTAGCCAAATGCTTCTACTCAAAAATATGTTCCTGAATTGTAAAGCTTTACAAAGCTACTCATGAGAATCTGCATGGAAACCTTTTGAATACATGTCTGTTGAGCTCTGTGTTCTCTCAGACACCTCAAAGGACAGAAAGAGCAGAATAGTGGAGTCAGCTCAAAAAGAGAAGGGAAGAAATGCATACAAAGACAAACTGCAAGATCAAATTGAGATATTTTCCTGGAGGCTGTGTAGGGAGGAACCCCCATGAGTACTATGCCTTAAAATACATTAAAGTATAGGTTCATAAATATATCAAAGCTTAAAATTATATATTCAACTAGAAAACAGCCATTGAATTTTTTTCTGGAAGAGATAAAGGAAAAGAAACATAAGAAATTAGGATAGGAAAAATGGCATGTATCCCAAATTCAAATCAATATCTAAAGGCATTAGGGGAGAAGTGAGGGCTTTTTGGCAAGGCGGCAGAGTGAGCAATTCCAGGGTTTCTTCCCCAAAGAGTAGCACTGAAAATACAGCAGAAATGGCAGAATTAACTTTCTCAGAGCTCTGGAAAAGTGTTAAAGGGTTGCATCAACTGGGCAAGCAATGAATCAAGAAAAAGGCAACTAAAAATGTAGGAAAATCTTATGGCAATTTTACTGGCCCTTCCCCTACCCTACCCCGGGCACTAGGAGTGGCGATAGCCCAGGTCCTGATCCTGGGTTCCAGAAGAGCAGAGTAATTCCTGGGTGTGTATCAGGTGCATTTATATCTGACAAGAGTTGGGTGACAGCCTGAGGGACTGATCCAGAATGCTAGTGGCACTGTCCCAGAGTTTACTCTGGACACAGAGGCAGCTAGCTGGGCTCCATAAACCCCTTAAGAAAACTATCAAGCCACAGTGGCCTGGGGAAAAACATTTCTAATTGAGATATAAAATAGTGATTGGGACTAGAAGAAAAGGCAGCATATTTTTTGGGGGGAAGTTGGACACATCCAGATCCATGTATAAGGGAAATTGATAAGGCTATGCAGAATGCCTAGGACAAGACACATGCTCAGAACAGACCTGAGAAGACCCTAATGTTTTTGTATCAAGCTGTTCTGTCAGCTCACTATAAAGCTGTAATCTGCAAAGAAGACTGGGAAAGGTGATTTCTCTTTTGTTTGGTTGTCTGGGGGACAATTGTTTTTGTTTTTGTTTTTGTTTTTTAGCTCCTGGAAGTCAAGGAAATCTCTATCATAACACTAGCTGAATGCAAATGTAGGTAATAGAGATTTCAGTCCTACATACATTAAGGGATGCACACAGTCTTTGAATAAGTAATTTGGAAAACGCACTGAACATATAGACTGTTATAGACTTAATAAAAAGGAAATAAATCAGATAAGGAAGACAATCTGATTTACAGAATTAATAAATTAAAATTTCAAATGTCCAGATTTCAATAACAACAAACAAACAAAAGACATACAAAGGATCATGAAAAAACAGTCCATTCAAAGGAACAAAATATGTGACATAAACCATGAATGAGGAAGGCCAGACACTGGACATAATAGAAAATGCTTTTTAAAAACTGTCTTAAATATGCTCAAAAAACTAAAAGAAAACACAAAAAAAATAAAGAAAATCAGAAAAATACTATATGAACAAAATAAGTATCTCAAAAAAGACATAGAAATTATTAAAAGGAACCAAACATAAATACTTAACAGAACTTAACAGAAATTAAAAAATTCCCTAGAGGGTTTCAACAGAAGACTGGAGATGGCAGAAGAAAGAAACAGTATAATTGAATATAGAAAAACTGAAATTATCAGGTCTAAGGAACAGATAGGAAAAAAAGAATGAAGAAAAGTAAACAGAGCATAAGAGACCTGTGGGACACCATCAAATTTATCAATTTGTACATTATGGGAATCCCAGATGTTGAAGAGAGAAAAAAGCAAAAAGAATATGTGAAGATATAATGGTGGAAAACTTTCCAAGTTTAATGAAAAACATCCAAGAAGCTCAACAAACACCAGACAGGATAAACTCAACAAGATCCAGAGCAGGGCACATTATAATTAAAATTTCAAGTTCAAAGACAAACAGAGAATCAGGAAAACAAGAGAAAAGCAACAAGCTGTGTATAAAGGGGTAGCAATAAGATTAAGTATCAATTTTTCATCACAACAATGGAAGCAAGAAGGCAGTGGGGTGATCTATTCAAATGTTGAAAGAAAAAAAAATGTCAACCAAGAATTTGATATCTGGCAAACCTGACTTTCAAATATGTGGGAGAGATGAAAACATTCCTAGATAAGCACAAGATGAGGGAATTCATCACCACCAGACCTGCCTTAAAGGAAATGCTACAAGGAGATCTTCAAGTTGAAAGGAAAAGATGCTATACAGTAGATCAAATCCATATGAAGTAATAAATACTCTGGTAAAGGTACCTAGATAAATGCAAGTACTATTGTATTTTTGGATTGTAACTTCACTCTTTAAGGATCTAAAATACACATGTATAATAGTAATCTCTGGTGTTTGGGCATACAATATGTAAACATGTAATTTGAAATAAAAAAAGAGGAGTTTTGCAGAAATGGAAAAGTTAATCATCTAATTCATATGGAAAGACAAGAGGCTCCAAATACCCAGAACCATTTTGAAAAGGAGCAAATTTGTAAGACTAACACTTCCCAATTTCAAAACTTACTACAAAGCTACAGTACTCAAGCATTGTTATACTGGCATAAAGACAGACAAATTGACCAATGGAAAAGAATTGAGAGTTTAGAAATAAACCCTCATATCTATGGCTAATTGATTTTTACAAGGGTGTTAAGTCCTTTCAATGGTGAAACAATAGTCTCTTCAAAAAATGGTGCTGGAAAGCTAGATGTCCATATGCAAAGAAAGAAAGTGGACCCCTACCTCACACCATATACAAAAATTAACTCAAAATGGATCAATGACCTAAATATAAGATCTAAAACCCTAAAACTCTTAAAAGAAAACAGAGATAAAAAAATTCAGGACCTTGCATTAGGCAATGGATTCTTGGATAGGATGCCAAAAGCACAAAATAAAAATTAGTTAAAATATACTTCATCAAAATTAAAATAACTTCTGCAAATCAAAGGATAGAAATTATTTTAAAAAGGTAAAACACAAGCTACAGAATATGAGAAAATATTTGGAAACCACATATTTGATAAGGATTTAATATCCAGAATATATTTAAAAAATCCTATAACTCAACAACAAAAATACAAACAACCCAATTTGAAAATGGCCAAACGACTTGAATAAACACTTCTCCAAAATAGATATACAAATAGCCAATAAACACATGAAAAGATGCTCAAAATCACTAGCTGTTAGGGAAATGCAAATCAAAACTGCAATGATATACCACTTCAAACACTACAATAGCAGATAAAAAAAAAAAAAAAAAGGCAAAAAAATAACGAGTGTTGGCATGGACGTGGAGAAACAGGAACACTTATTCATTGCTGGTGGGAATATAAAATGGCACAACCACTGTGGAAAACATTTTGGCAGTTACTCCAAATGTTAAACATAAAATTACCATATGGCCTAGCAATTTCACTTCTACGTATATACTCTAAAGAACTGAAAGAGAGGACTCGAACACATCTTTGTACACAATGTTCACAGCAGCATTATTCACAGTAGCCAAAAGGTGGCAATAACCAGTGTCCATCAACAGATTAACAGATAAACAAAATGTTGGGTATGCATACAATGGAGTATTATTCATCCATAAAAAGGAATGTAGTTCTGATACATGCTACAACACGGATGAACCTTGAGGACATCATGTTGAGTGAAATAAGCCAGAGACAAAAGGACAATTTTTATATGATTTCATGTATATGAAATACATAGAATAAACAAATTCATATAGAAAGCAGATTAGAGGTTACCAGTGTTAAGCAAGAGGTGGGGAGTTATTGCTTAATGGGTAGAGTTTCTGTTTGGGGTGATGACAAAGTTTAAGTAATGGATGGTGATGATTTTAGCACAACATTGTAAATATAATTAATGTCACTAAACTGTACACGTAAAAATTGCTTAAAGGAAATTTTTTGTTACCACAATAAATAAAATGCTTAAAAAAGCATTAGGGAAGAAAGTAATACACACATTTCAAAATTAACATTAATAAAAATACTTGTTTTTTTATTCTAAAGGAGTATTTTCCTTTAAATGAAAATGGTGTGAACACCATGCTTCCAGTAGCTCTGCCTCAATAATAAATTGAGAATTAAGAAGTAGTAAACACATTGGAAATGAACCGCCTAGTGCCCAGCTCTGATTAATGATTAGAAAGGCATTATTGCAGGCATTATTGTAAGGCAGGATTCAGCCCTAAAAGAGAAACAAATGCTTTAAGTGGATTATTGGCTACCATAAGAATCCCCCCCAAAAATAATTTATACAATCTGTACCTCAAATTGGCATTCATTAACTATTCCTCAGTCTATTAAAGGATTATTTCCTTCATTTACTATTAAAATTAATGATTCCTTGCACAAGAAAAGACTCTTGTTTTAAATAGAAGAGCTGGGCAACAACAGACAGCATAAATCTACTGTCAAGTATGTTGGTAAATTATTGTATCCAGCCCCCATTCTGAAACTTGGCAACTCTGAACTTAAATGACTGCTTTGGAGGTATATTGAAGAGTTAGGGTCCTGGGAACCTAGATCCTGATAGTCAAATTTGGAAAAGTTTTTATTCTGGCTGGAAGCAGACCAATAGAGAGCCCTAAATAGGAGCAGCTTAAGGGCTGTAAAGACTCTGTGATTAGGACTCTGTTTCATCTAAGTACACGTGACAAAATTCTGGAATTATTGAAGGTCTGCCCCTTTCTTACTGCAATCACCAGAATGAGAGCCAGTTTGGAGTTAGAAAATTGAAGTTGGAGCCCCAGAACAACTATTTCAAGCTGTGAGGCTGTGAGCAACTTCCCTTATCGAGTTGATATGAGGTTCAAATGAGATAATGTCTGTGGTGTATAAACTGCAAAGCAGTGAGCTCCATCAGTTTAGAGGTTAGATTTCTACAAATCATAACATGTAAGCAAAGTAATTGCCAGGGCCAGAAGTTCATAAGGAATTTGCAATCCAGATCAGTTGTAGCAATGAGAGTTATAATCACACTCTGCTCAGATTCAAGTATGGTATGCAGGTTCTTCAGAAGAAACAAGAAAAAGTTTGCTCTTCACAGTCTTTTTGAATGAGGTTAAGGAACAATTCTGACAACCACATTTCCCAGCAGCAGGTGATTTAATTCATTCACAAAAGTGACGTTCAAAATTGCTGTACTACTCTGGAGGCACTAGACAAGCTGCTGCAGGGTTGTGCAAAATAGGAAGGCACAAATGGTTAGAAACAGAAGCCAAAAGTTAACTCTAATCGTGATTTAATAATAATAGTAATGATCATTTTCATAATCCTATTTCACAAGGCTCTGTACCAAAGTTGTCAAGGGTACAATGTATTTTTCTAAATGACAGTGATTATTCTAGTCAGTTTTGATAAAAACTGTGCTGTGTAGCATGTCTGATTCACATTTCATTCAGTCAACAGAGTCATTCATTCAGTTATACAGTAGGCACTATTCTGGTCATTGATAATGAAGAGATTACAGAAGATCCCTGCCTTAAAGAGCTTAGTGTTAAGCTGAAAACCAAAAAGTAAAGAGGAATCCAAAATAATACAATCTGTGCTGTGGAAGAAGTAAGCACAGATAATATGTAATTTTTCCGTTTTATGGAGACCTCATTATCTTTTTTTACCAAGTGTGGGCAATGTTATAGCCATGTATTTTTCATAGGATCACAAATGATGGAATGAGGGAATTAATAAGGTCTTCTATTTTTGTTTAGCTGATATACCAGTGGAAGGGAAAAAAGTGAAGTTGGAACTCCCATTCATATTTCTATAAATTTCTTACAAGCTTCCAGTATTGACTGATGAAATACACACAATCAGTACAATAACTAAGTACTCAAGGCCTTTTTGATATCAAATTTTGGTACGTTACGTAATCCACCAAAGGTAATGATAGGTGCTGAGGTGCTTCATTTCTCACCGAATAAAAAGACATTCTGTAATGCTGGATTTACCAGGATAGGAATGCTTTCTGGAAGGAAAAGCAGTTATTGACTTCTGAGTCTGTGCTAATGCAAGAGTGAGCCCAAACCACTATTTCTTACTACTGGAACAACCTTCAGGATTGGTGCTATGCTCATTGATAACATCGCCAGCTGGCAATGTGGCTTCAGTGGCTTTCTACTTAAGAACAGCTTCATTCATGGAAAAGGACCCCGGCTTTATGGGATGAAAGGCATTTTACAAGTACCTCTATGTTCTTTTTTGCAATTTGCAATTTGTACTGATCATTCTTGACTGATATATTTTTTTTAAGTCCAAAGGGTATCCATTCTTAAATTACTGTAGAAGTGCAAGAATGTTTCTCTGGTATCGATAATTATGAACAGCGTAAAAAATCAATACTGAATGCTGCTGTTGCTGCACATCTCCAGTAATGTCGACCCACTTCAGCTGGAAGTTTAGATTTTAGAATATTTCACTGTTACTCCTTAATTAAGGATCCCAGATTAGCTTGTGACTTGACCTAAGTGATACAGATTATTTAATACAAAGGAATTTAAAGTGGGACCTATGGAGATAGGCCAGGATGGGTCCTTGAGCAACAATGTCGGCATCTCTGTAGACCACAGCTGAAGGGCAAGTGCCAGTTTGGCATCACTTTTGATCAGCAGCCAATGGGCTCCTCTCCATGACAACATCAGAAGTATCTAGAGTCATTTGGTTTACAAAATTTTCTTACACCAGAGACAAATTCAGCAGAGCCATGGAATGGAAAGATGCAATTCTACGGCTATGACCACTCAATCTGGAACCACTGAGAGACCTGTGCCCATTAGTATAACATAGAAATGATCTTTAAAAGAGCAGCTCGTTTTATTATATAACAATTCTAGCCTGCACTAACAGGGTTCAGTCATAGTTATTTTTTTTACTTTTTGAAAATTTTAGTGATATTCTTTTCCTTTGAGATTTCAGAATTGGCTGCATAATGATCTTAGTTCTTAGCCCTAACAAAGAACTGTTCTCAACACCAGCTCATTCCAGACCAGTTTCCTGTATAAAAAGGTCTCAGATTTTCCTAATTCTATAAAAAATCACTTGTATATCTTTTCATTTCCCTTCCCTTCCTCCCTTTCTCCTTTCTTTTTTTCTCTTTTTGAGAAACTAACATTTTTAGTACTCACCATCGTCATGTTCAGTGGCAAACTTATCAATATTTTTCATAACTATTAATGTGAAAGTGCTAACCTCTTTTTAAAAAAATAACTTAAAATACAAAAATGAAAACTAGGGGTTTTGTTTAACATGAAAATTATATATATGTAATATACATGAAATTATAATATATATATATATGTTTTTAGTAAGTGGTACATCAGTCAAAATAGTTGTTTAATACTTTGACATGATAGAAAATAGTATATCAAATGCAGTATTATTACCAAGAGTATATTTTACTATATTCATTAACACTTCTTACACAATACTGATACATAAATTACATGTTTTCACTAAAATGAGATCCCTTACAAGGCAGGTGACAAACCTGCTGTGGCCACACCATATAAATTGTTTCATGCACAGATTGGGGGTCTTGTTCCCAGACTCTGAATGTGAGTAGAGCCTAGTGGTATTTTTGGACTCCCTGTTGGTTTTATCCTGAACCAACTTTTGAAGAACATTAAAGTAAATCCATTAATCATATGCAAACTCATGCCACATACCTTTATCCTTCCTTCTACCCTATTAAAAATGAAAAGCATCAAGTCCTGAAATTGTTCAAAATCTTCTACAGAAGACTTTTAATCTACATTAAATAGTGGAAATATCATCAAAAGGGATTCAAAGGTCTTGATTTCCAGCCTCAGCTCTGGTACTAATTAGCTCAATGACCTTAAGCAAATCACTTCTCTGGGTCTCAATTTTGTCATCTTTAAAGAAAATAGGTTGGACTAAATGATCTACAAGATCCTTCCCTGCTCTAGAATATTTCTCTGTTTGAAATGATCTGAAATCTCAACTCCACTGTCATTATCACCTCTTGGAACTCTTCCCTGCTCCCTCCCCTAGCATGAGTTGGATTCATCTTCTTTGTATTCCCTTAGTACCCTGAGTGTAACTGTCTCATATCATTTGTATCTGATCTATTTTGATTTATTTGTCAGACTCTCTCACAAGACTGCAGGCCCCTAGAGATCAAGCTTGGGTCTTTTATCTACCATAACCCCACAGTTACCAAAAAGGAGCTTCATGCAAGAATATTGAATATATACTGAGTCAATGAACACTCTGTGCCATGGTTTATCAAAGTGTTTCGTCAGAAAATGTACAAAAAAATAGCAAATCAAATCCCTCACTAATGTATTTAAATAGTCAATCTGGAGTTAAACATGTTCTTGCTATCTTGAAAGCAAAGGAAATATTCAGAAATAATTCAATATCTCAGCCCTGCTGAATGTAGCCACAAGTGCTAAAGTAGCATTTATTTTAAGTTTCAAGGAAGTAGAATTCTTCAGACAGCCTCATGGACAAATATGCTCACCAATTTGAAAACAGTTCAGCCTCTTACATTCCTAAAACATAATGTCCATAGGTTTCAGCATCTTTTATGGAAAACAGGTCACAGTGAAATTATTAATATATCTGCAGATTTCAGGACTTTTGAGAATACAGATTTCTTGTCACCCTTTATAAATGGTGTATTGGAGGCTCCCAAGACAACCCCCAGGTTCAATAATTCACTTGAAGGACTCATGGAGCTCAGTGTATAGTTATACTCATGGCTATTATTTATTACAGCTAAAGGATACAAAGGAAAATCAGCAAAGGGTAAAGGAAAATGGGGTGAAATTGGGGGAAACCAGGCACAAGCTTCCAGAATACTCTCCCAGATTGTGTCCCAGAATCTGTCACACAGGACAGATTTAATCCCCCCAGCAATAAGTTGTGACAATCCATGTGTAATGTTGTCTTCTAAAGAAGTTCATTAAGGACTCAATGCCCAAGATTTTTCTTGGGAAATGGCCACATAGACACTCTCTGCCTGGCACATAACAAGATTCCAGAATTCCAGAAGGAAAGTAGATGCTCAGCATAAACCACATTGTTTGCACCAAGAGTTTAGGAACAGTGAGTCACTTTTAGCAGTTAGAGTAGTGGGCACTTTCTTAAAATCTAAGCTCCCTGATGCCATCCAAGGGCCAGCTTGTAGGCAGGACTTTCAAAGGACAGCAGTCAGGCCTGTTATGTTAACTTTTTTCTGCACAAATAGTAAACATCATTGTCTAACAACTCGGCAAAATGAGCAGAAGTCCAACAACTCCTTTAAAAGTCCAATAAGAATCCTTTACAATTTAGATATCACCTCTGCTGGGTGTACTGCTTGCCTCGCTTGACCCGTAACTGAGGGCTGGTCCTCAATTTAATAAACACCAGTTTGCCATGCTAGGAAATGGAATCTTGAATTGGCTAAATAAATACATTAAAAATACATAAATAAAGTCAGTAAGTCAGTCAATTTTCCTCTACTGCTTTCCCCGTGCCTTTTCTGAATGTGTATAAACAGCGGAAACTATGAAATTGTGTTCTTATTACTGAAAAAAATACAACTAATCCTTTTGTTCAACCCAATTTAGTTTCTGATTCTTGTACAGAGGATTTTAACCTTTAGCAATCTGGTAAAGCCTGTGGACCATTTCTCAGAATAGAACACACAGGATTCCAAAGAAAATGCATTATATTAAATTCCATTATCAAAATGTTAAAAAATTGTTTGTAATATAAGAATCTATGTGCTTCTTTATCTTTATGAAGCACATAGATAACAACATCTAGCACCAAGTGTAACAACTACCTTCATTTTGAGGTGGTCATGAGCATAAACACAATTTCAGGGAATCTTCAACAATGCAATATGATGCGAAATATCTATGGCTTCTTTTAGTGCAACATCACAAGAATTTCTAATAATAATCTAATAATCCTGTTTGTTACTTACCTTCATAAATGGAGGAGATGCTAAATTTCAGTTAGAAATTAGAGAAAATAAAGATACAATACTTTTTCTCATCCAAATTTACAGGGCCCAGGTAAAATCTGTGGTATCTAGTTCCATAACATCAGGGGGGTCATTAAATCATTTGCAGAAGTCACAAATTCTTAGGTAAATAGCATGCAGACCTTCTTCATTTGGCCCTCACAGTATATAAAAAACAAATTAAATTAGTTACTAAACTAATACAATTCACATAAAAAATTACATTTCTGGCATCCCTGGAAAAAAAAAAATATGGAGACTAAGCAACAATGGTTTAGCATCCCACCAAGGCAATAGGGAAGCAGAATGAGAAGCAGCATCCTTTTTTTATATGGTGTGAACTCTCCGGTCTGCACAGCCGCTATAAGGCTTGCCTCGCTTGTATGTTTTGTCTACCTGGTTCTGTAAGCATTAGCGTTTCCCACCTCTTATATGTGGTGTTTTCCATTTCATGATAACCATTGACATCCCCATCTAATTCTCTGTCCTCTACTTCCAGAGTTGCCACACTAAGGCCCATGGGCAGTCAACTGGTTTTGTAAACAAAGTTTTATGTAACCACAGCCACATTCATCTATTTATGTATTGTCGATGGTTGCTTTTGCACTACAATGGCAAAGCTGAGTAGATGCAATGGAGACCATATGGCCTGCAAAGCCTAAAATATTTACTATCTAGCCCTTTACTGAAAAAGTTTGCTAACTTTTCATCTAGTTGTTGGGCAAAATTACCAGTTAGAGCTCTAGAAGTTTTATATTGGAGAGGTTTAAGGATAGTTAGGGGGGAGCTAGCATCTTATATTTCCTTAATGGAGATGGAATCAAGCAGCTAAGACTTTTTCCATTCTTCTCTGTTGCAGTTACTGAAAACTGCATACTCTACAAACGTCTCCATTGAGCCACTGTCTGTACTTATGCAGCCAGAGCTATAATCTACAATTGCAAAAGAATTGGTTTGAAATTCTGCTTTACCACATTCTAGGCACATGACCTTAATTAATGGTGATAGTCTATGATATATCTATAGCATACTAAGGACATAGTTTTGATTATACAAGTCACAAGAAATATTCATTGAAATAATGCTTACAATCATAGCAATAACAACAACAAAAAAAAGTAATAGACCAATGGGGAAATGAAGTTAGAGCGAATGAAAGAGAAACTCTGTAACTTGAGAGTGTGTATATGGAATATTGTTGTGGAAAAATGGTAGCTACTTTGCAAATCCAAAGCAATATGTTACAGTCTAAGGAATATGGGATTTAGAAGCATTCAGAACTGAGTTCAAATCCAGGCCCTGACCCAGAAGGTATTTGGCAACTAGCTGGCCCCCTTTCAAAACCTTGGTCTCCTCATTGGTGAAATCAAAATTATACTGTCTCATTTGTGGTTATTGAGAGGATTTAATAAGATAATGATTACATGTAAAATGTGTTGAAGTGTCTGGCTATATAATAGGCTCTCTAAATGGTGGTTATTATCAGTAACCATTTGGGGATATTTTCCGATAATTTATTTTGTGTTGCTTAGACTTTTTTTCCCAGAGAATATAGCAGCACTGAATGACAGGGCACTCTGTTCCTATATTTTGCCAAGTTATTGAGACTGTCTATGAAGAGAAGAGGAGCTGGAATACAAAATTAAAAGTAACACAAAGAACAGGTTATGTAAAAGGAAGTCATTTGGTGAAACTCAGTGCATCTGCACCTGCAAAGAGGCAGGTGCACCACTACCTGATACCATTAAAATTTGACTTTTCTGTCTCTTGCTTCTCTTTCAATCAAGAATAGTCAGCCACACTGGCAAAACCAGTGAACCTTTTGTGTATGTGTGCGTGTGCGTGTGCGTGTGTGTGCATGCACAATGTTCATGAGCTCAGATGTGTGAAAGAGAAAAACAAGTGATAAAACTTGGTGATAAACTCACTTTGAAGAATCAAAATTTATTTTCAACTGGTGACTTGTCTTAATCATCCCTCTTGAGGCCTTGCAGTGCAAGGCCGTTGGTTATGTGATACGAATCTCTCTGGGCCTGAGTTTCCTCATGTATTTAGCAGGAAAAAAACTGCCTGTTTTATTTCACAAGAATATTATAAACATCAAATGAGATACAACGTAAACTTGTTTTGCAGAGAACATACAAATAATGTATGTCTTGAGAAAAATAATAATAATGGATAAGGGTTTTGGTAATTTTGCAATATAGAGGATGATTTTTTAAAAACTTGCAAAATTTTGATTAAAAAAGACTTAAGAATACAAGCGTTTCAAATACCTAAAAAGCTCCCTTGTAGAAGAGGAATGGGTCATTTAAGAAGAGAGAGCATAAACCAAAGGATAAGGTGACATATTTCTGGTTAATACATAAAGGAACTCTGAACTCCTTAATGAGTTTAGAATCTAAAGCAAGAAAGTTCTATATTTATTTCATACTCAGCATCTGTGATGGTTAATTTCATGTGTCAGCTTGGCTAGATTGTGGTGTCCAGTTGTTTGGTCAAGCAAATACTGGTATGATTATGATTGTCAAGGAATTTAGTAAATGATTTGCATCTATAATCAGTTGATTGCATCTACAATCAACAAAGGAGATAGCCCAGAGCAAAATGGGAAGTCTCCTGATCCAATCAGTCTGAGATCTTAAAAGTCAGAACTGAGGATTTCAGAAATCAACTTCAGTCAGTCAGCTTCTCCAGGGAATTTGGACTCAACTTCAACATCACTTTTATTGGAGTTACCAGCTTGCAGCAGGCCTTGTGGAAATTGGACTTGTCAGCCCACAAGTTCACATGATCCAATTTGTGAATAAATCTTTCAATATAAATACATATATCTCCTGTGATTCTGTTTCTTTCAAGAACCCTGATGAACACAGCACCCTTTCCACTTTTATAACTACCTAAACTTTCAGTTATATGTGTTTCATATAGTTGTGTTTCATAAAATATTGACACTTAACTAAGCTCCTTGAGCATGGGGACTCTGCATTTAGTCCCTATTCACATTTTGTCTTACAGGATGAGAATGATCAACAAATATTTCTTAAGAAAAATATAAACTGAAAATGCCATTCAAATACAGTCAAATATAGTAATATGACTAGTACAATTACTACTACTTCACATCTTTCCTTTTATTGGAATCCCGAGTAGAGAATTGCATTGACTTGATTTTCATTTCTTTGTTGCTAATGAACTGATATTAATTTGTCCCTTGGATTGATTTTCTTCCCCTCCATATTAACCACTGTGAAGATTCTCTTTAAGGGAGTAGTGGGAGGAAGGATTAATATTTCAAAATACTTCACCATGGACAGGGAATCAGTTTAGATTAAATTCCCTAAGAGCAGTTATTCAAACATGTATTTCATTCTTGGCATTAAAAGGCCTTAGCTAATGCCCAATGACCTGTAAATCAGAACTAAGAGACTTCTTTTTGCAAATTAAATTTATGTCCCACTCATCAATAAAAAAGAAAATGAGGGGAAGTGTGGGAGGGGAGGGGGGTGGATATATGGGAATCCCCTATATTTTTAATGTAACTTTTATGTAATCTAAAGCTTCTTTAAAAATAAAAAATAATAATAATGATTAAATTAAAAAAAAGAAAATGACAATGAAGATTAAATTCTCAGCAGGAACTCAAAGGATTCCTATACCTATTTGTAGGACATGTCAGCATGGCTAATTAATTTTTCAGCTGGTGTGTTCTTTGAAAGAATTAATTGTGATTATGCTTTATAAATTGATTATTAAATGAGAGGGAGGGTATAAAGAGAGTCAGGGATGCTTAAAAAACCCATATCATAAAGTGAGAGACACTTTTTATGGCAATTTTAGTAATATTATAAATCCCACTAGCCAACTATTTCATAGTTCAGTTTATTTGTTTCTCCTCAAGTCTGTTTTCTTTTTGCAACTTAAAAGATAAAGATTCAAATCTTTACCCATGAAATCAGGGCTTCTTCCTTTAAGAGGTAAACAAAATATAGAAAAACAAAAAGAAAATTATTCCACTTTACATTGATGGAAATGCATTGCTGCAAAATGAAATAACTTTTCCACTCGTCAACTAACACAACATCACATATTAACCCTCTGAATACTAATAAGAGAAAGGTGGATGCAGACGACATACCCGTTTCCTTAGATTGCAAGTAAGAGTGAGATTCCTTGAGAAGGAGTTAGCAAAAGCCGTATAAAAGTCCAGTACTTTGAGCAAGGCTTCTCGCTTGATGATGTGTAGGTCACAATATGTCAGTGCCCGGACGTTGGCACAAGCATGAGCAAGGGTGGTTTCCTTCCAGAAGATGTCTCCAAACACATCACCTTTCCCTGGAAAACAGTGTAAGACCGTATTAAGGTATCTACCACGGTTCTTATCCTAATCACTATTGTTACTCAGTTTCATATAGGGTACTGATCTCCTACATAATTTAGAGTCTGAGGATATGTCTCCATCTATATAAATTTAACAATGTACCACACTTTCATATAACATATAAAACAAGAACACCCTGAATTCAGTTCTTGATAGAAATTGGGAGGGACAGGAATAAATGAAATCCAACAGAGTATCCAAAAACCTCATTTTGACAAGTAGTTCCATAATCCTCTGCCACCTTAACTTTTCCTATTGTGATAGAAGAAGCAAAGGTGACTTATTAGTCCCATCCTTTCCTCTGCTCCTCCTGATGGAGATGGCAATAAAGTGCAATATACAAGGATCTGCTTTCATAGCCTTTATAAATCTGGACCTTATCTGATATATATTAAACATACATTATTCAGGAACTGAGTCCTGTGCTCCAGGCAGACTGAAACCTTCCATATCTAGTTCCCCAAGGATGCCCTTGCTCAATTTCCACCCAGCCAAACCTTATGCAGGGCTTGAGGGTCCAGCCCAGAAGCTCCCTGCCCACAATTCTAAAGCCTAAGGAGTTGAGATGGGTTATCCCATAAACAGTTCCATAGAGAGTGCTACCATAGTCAAACGTGGATGTCTTTTTAAATTTTAATAAATGACACAGAAATCACCTATTCCCTTCAGGGCACCATGGGTTGGTAATCTGAACTCAAGTTTTCACCATTCCAAATCAAGAATACTTAATTGCCCACATAAAGAGAATGAGGAAGAGTCAAAGGTTAAAACTGCCCAAAGACCTTTCTCATGAGGCAGTTCCACAAGAGCCCCTGGCTCTGAAGTGTTGCCACTTGGTTGACTGTTGTGGGAGAGCGTTTTGAACTGGAAAAGACACTAGGATAAAATCAGGTGGGAAAAATCTTCCTAGAGGCACTCTGTCAGAGATTTATTCTGCACTCTAATCACAGCAATGAACAAATATCCACTCTTGGCATGTAGATTTAAGTCAGAACTGACAGAAGAAAGAAAAGAAAGAGAAAAAGAAAAAGAAAGAAAGAAGGGAAAGGGAGAGAGAAGGAGGGAAAGGGAGGGAGGAAGGAAGGAAGAAGAGAGAGAGGAAGGGACAAAGAAAGGAAGAAAGAGAAAGGGAAGGAAGAGAGAAAGAAAGAGAGACACATAAAGAATGATAGGGAGAGGGACTAAGGGAGGGAGAAAGGAAGGTAGACAGGTAGGCAGGCCACTTTTAACCCTTCAGTTCAGTCACACCAGAGAAAAGAGAGGATGTGAAATCAAAGAAATGAGAAACGGGGGGAGGGGAGGAGGGGAGAGAGAGAGACAGAGAGAGAGAGAGAGAAAGAGAGAGAGGATAAGTGAGTGAGATTACAGATTCTTTGCCCACATGGACAATCAGGAAACCCTTAGATAACCATGTGGCTTGGTATTCAACCATAAGAGGCACTCTGTGGTAGAGAGAGAAAACGTGCACAGTATTAAGGAGGTGGTTAAAACCAGTATGTGATCAGCATAAAATATCCATAATAGATACTTAATTAATCTTGAGCAATTCATTTATTACCAAACCCTCCAAAAATTCCATTTAGTTAGTGATGTGTGTGAATATCTCAACTGTCTCATAGCCAATAATTGTCCAGCAAAGGATGGTGGGACACCCAAATAAGGTCTCAAGAGTTATACACACACAGCATAATAATAACCTAAGGGAGATTTTAGCTATAGGAATTTAAAAGATAACCTCTACATCATCTTACACACATAAATTTCAGTGATCCCGTGATCTGGAAATGACATTCTCTTTGAACTAGTAATTCCCATTATAAATATTTATTCTAATTGCATAATCAGAGAGGCCAAAATTTACTTATAAAAACATTCATTTTTTTGATAGTTAAAAAAGTGGAAACAAAAGATAAATGTCAATGAATTAAAAATATTGTTATAAATTTAAAAATTCAAAATCACAAATAAAAATAATAGTGAAATGGAGATACAACATATGAAGTAATAAAAGCAGAATAACATATCATACATAGAGCATTATCTCACTTTTATAAACCCTGTTCAGTCCCTCCCCCAACACACACAGGTATACAGGTATACATGTACACACAAAGCACAGAGGTAAATACATCAAAATCTAAGTTCCCACTGCATTATGGGATAACGGGTTGGTTTTATTTTGTCCCATAATTTATATGCATTATTTTGTACACTGAAAAAAATTAACAACTATTATATGACCATAGTCCCTGGTGCCAAGAATATAGCAGGGCTTTTCAAGGGCTGTTTTAATCTACTGTTGTTCCTTTTCCTCTGTTGCCATTTTTACTCTTCTATACTGGGCTTTTCCTTACAGAGACAGAAAAGAATTACATTTTGTTATGGATTGAATCATGTCCCCAACAAAGATATGCTCACATCCCAATCCCCAGTCCTATGGCTATGAACCCATTTGTAAATAGGATTTTGGAAGATCCAAACTGAATCATGATGGGCCTTAATCCAATATGACTGGGGTCTTTTTAAGCAGAGGAAATTCAGACACAGAGTAGGAGTGGGTAGGAGACAATGGCCATGTCACAAAGGCACAGACTGAGTAATGGATTGCTGCAAGCCACCATGAGAATGCTACAGACTTCAGCAAAAGCATGATCCTGTGACACCTTGATTTTGGACTTCCAGCGTTCAAAACTGTGAGACAATAAATTCCTGTTGTTTAATCCACCCAGTCTGAGAATTTTGTTAAAGCAGCCCTGGCAAATTAAGACATATTTTCTTCTGATTGATTTCCATGACCCTTTTCCAAAATTATCAATTTAATACAACCTCTGACCCATTTATAAGTGCTCATTGTTTTTCAATTATTTGGTTTTAATGTATGAATTGTATATTTTAATAATAGTCAATGTCTGACTCAATAATTTCATTTCTTGGACTTAGTCAAAAGATTTAGAACCAACACAGGCAATATTCACAGCAGTGATATTAATCACAACCCTATATTGGCAAAAGACAATATGCCCAACAAATAGGAATTTCAAAAAAAACTTATAAAGTATCCATTTATACAGAATTAAAATATTTGAGACTAAAATGCAAAAAATGCTCATTTTATTATGTTAAATGAAAAATATAGCCATAAAAAATAATATAGTTATGATTACAGCTTTAATAAAATGCATAGAAATTAAACTGAAGCTCCAAGACTTTTTTTTAAAAAGCATCAATTAAGAAGTCTACTTTTTCTTCTTTTCCTAAGGAACAATTAGTTTGATAGAACCAGGGCATACTGTATTTTATCATTATATTATTAAATATGTTATTAGTTTGTCATTTGAAAATAAATTGAGCTAAAGTTCAAAAGCATCCAAGATTAACAGGATATACCTTTAAATAATCCAGTAATTGCCTTCAATGGGGTGTTTATGAATTCATTTCCTTCTTCCTATTTCTCTGTTTTCCAAACTTGTCTATAATGAACCTACGTAACCTTTATTTTAAAATTGACAAATTATTTTCACAGATATCTTTCCTTACATTTTTTTTGCATATTGCATGATTCCATTAAAATGAAATGTAAATATAAATCTATTTATAAAGTTGAAAGGAGATTAATGGTTATGTAGATCTGAGGAATGCTAAGGGGTGTGGAGTCTTTCTTTGTGGAATAATGAAATTGTTCTAATGTATTTTATGTTTATTTTTTATTTTATTTTTTTAATTTATTGAAATATACCACTCATACATGAATATACATAAACAATAAGTATATAGTAATAGTTGAGAACTTACAAAACAAACATACAGGACTCTCATACCTCCCCCTACCACCAATATCTTGCATTGTTGTGAAATATTTTTAATTAATGATTAAAGAGCATCCTCAAAATATTACTACTAACCAAAGTATTTTCCTCCAACCTACCCTATAATTATTTTTATTTATATCATTTATACATGAACATGAATAAATAATAAATGTATAGTGAAAGTTGAGAACTTAGAAAGCAAACTTTCACATCATACAGAGGTCCCACACATCAACCCTCCACCAACACCTTGCACTGTCATGAGACACTTGTTCAAATTATGAAAGAATATTGTCAAAATCTTACTACTAATTGCAGTCCTTATCAACATTTGGTGCATTTTTCCCCCAACCCACCCTACCACCATTTTAAAAATATATTTTTATGACAAAAGTTGTAAACTTACAAAACAATAATGCATATGTGCAGAATTCCCAAACAACACCCTCCCACCACCAACACACCACACCGTGGCAGAACATCCACCACAGATTATGAGACAGCATCATCCGATCATTACCAGTTCGACAGCATATTTCGGCACACATCCTCCACACTCCCCCATCATCATCACAGTACATCTCTGGCATAGATGCAAGAATACCACATTATTACTGTTAAACACACTTCATAGGTCACTCCAGTTATATTTTTTCCATGCTTCTCCACATTCCCACCACCCTGCAACACTGATGTACACCTGCTCTAGCTCACAAAGGACACCCTTGCTTCTGTAACATCAATCACAATTCTCATCCACCTCTGGATTTACTGTGCAACTCAGTCCCTAGATTATTCTTTAGCTTTCTGTCAATTGGCACTTACATCCCTAGACTAACATTTTCAGCCACATCCCCATTTATAAACCAGCTATTACTCACTATAATGTGTTACCATCAATTCTGTACATTTCCACACTCTTATAATACAGCTAATTAAAACTTCTACATGCATTAAATATCAGTAGTCCATCTCAGTTCTCCTCTTATCTTCTTTAGGAATCCATCACCTACCACCAGGTCTTGAAGATATTTTCCTACATTTTCCTCTAGAAGCTTTATGGTTCTTGCTTTTATATTTAGGTTTTTTATTCACTTTGAGTTAATTTTTGTATAGGGGTCCTCTTTTCTTCTTTTGCTATTGATATCAAATTTTCTTAGCACCATTTGTTGAATGGACTGTTCTGCCCAAGCTGGGTAGGTTTGATAGGCTAGTCAAAAATCACTTGATCATAGATGTGAGGGTCTGTTTTTTAACCATCAATTTGGTTCCATTAGTCTATGTGTCTGACTTCACGCCAGTACCATGTTGCTTTTACTACTGTAGCTAGGTAATACAACTTAAAGTCCGGAGGTGAGAGTCTTCCAACTTTGCTTTCTCTTTTTAAGATGTTCCTGGCTATTCAGGACCCCTTACCCTTCCAAACAAATCTGACAATCATGTTTTCCATTTATTTGAAAAAATGCTGGTGGAGTTTTTATCGGGATTGCATTGAACCTGTATATCAATTTGAGTAGAACTGACATCTTAATGATACTTAGTCTTTCAATCCATAAGCATGGAATGTTCTTCCAATTATTTAGGTCTTTTTTGATTTCTTTTAACAATGAGTTGTAGTTTTCTGAATACAAATGCTTTACATCGTTGGTTAAGTTTATTCCAAAATATCTGGGTTTTATCTGTCATATTTTATTTTCACCACTTTTTTGACACTTTTAGTTACTTTTATTGATATAATCTTCATTTCTAGATTCTCTTCCAGACCTCTCTCTCCTGTCTTTTCTTTTCAGGCTGTAACACACTCTTTAGTATTTCCTGCAAAGCAGGTTTCTTGGTTACAAACTCTCTCAGTTTCTGTTTATCTGTAAATATTCTAAACTCACCCTCATTTTTGAAAGACAATCTTGCCGGATATAGGATTCTTGTCTGGAAGTTTTTCTCTTGCAGTTATCTTAAATATATCATACCATTGTCTTCTTGCCTCCATGGTTTGTGGTGAGAGATCGGCATTTAATCTTATTGCGTATACCTTATACGTTATGCATTGCTTTTCTCTTGCTGCTGTCAGAATTCTCTGTCTTTGGCATTTGACATTCTGATTAGTATGTGTCTCAGAGTTGGTCTATTCAGATTTTTTTCGGATGGAAATACGTCGTGCTTCTTAGACATGGATATCTATGTCCTTCAATAGGGTTGGGAAATTTTCTACCATTATTTCTTCAAATATGCCTTCTGCCCCTTTTCCCTTCTCTTCTCCTTCTGGGACACCCATGACATCTATGTTTGCATGTCTCTTGCTATCCTTTAGTTCCCTGAGACCTTATTCAAGTTTTTCCAATCTTTTCTTCATCTGTTCTTTTGTACGTTCACTTTCAGAGGCCATTTCTTCAAGCTCACCAATCCTTTCTTCTGCCTCCTCAAATCTGCTATTATATGATTTCAGTGTATTTATTTCATTTATTGCACACTTCATTCACATAAGATCTGCTATTTTTCAATGTATGCTTTCAAATTCTTCTTTGTGCTCATCCAATGTCTTCTTAATATCCTTAATTTCTTTAGCCATCTCATTGAACTTACTAAGATTTGTTTGAACATCTGTGATTAGTTGTCTCAACTCCTTTATGTCATCTGGAGGCTTATCTTGTTCCTTTAACTGGGCCATATCTTTCTTTTTCTTGGTGTGGTTTGAAATTTTTTGTTGGTGTCTTGGCATCTGGCTTACTAGAGTATTTATTCTGGGTGCAGTTTTTCTCTTTGGTTAAGGACTTCCTGCCCTCTCTCTCTTGCTAGTTGTATAGTAGGAGCCAAGGATGTAGTTGATGCTATAAACTGTGGAGGCTCAAGTTACCCTCATTGCTCCAAGGACCAATGAAGCTTGTCCCAGCTTTCTTCTTTGCCAGGGGTAGGGACAGAGCCACAGCTGTGTAGAATAATCCAAGTCATGCAGGCCTAGACAGGAGCTACAGTTGTGGGCAGCAATCTATGCAGTGTAGGTCCAAGATGACCACAGTTTCCCTGGTAGATTACTGATTATTCAGTCTGTGCCAGCTAAATGTACCTGCAGTTACCTGGATAGGCTGGTATAGGGCCTGTCAGCTTCCTCTCTGCTAGAGGTGGGGGCTGAAGCCTAGGCTTGGGCTGCAGGCCAATCTGGGTGAAATAAACCAGTCTCTACCGTCACTGTAATTTTCAGTCAGCCCGGCTTCCCCTCATTCTGCGGATGGAGTCAAAATGGCAGCTACCAGCTGACTTGAACAGGCTCAAACTTTAGCTGTTCTTAGGGTTATACTTTAGCCAGCCAAACTGACTAACCAGTAGCTGAAATCGGTGGCCAACTGTCTCTTCCTCCCCTGTTCTGGGAAATGTTGCTTCCAATTCTAGCCACAGAACAGCTCCTGTGGTGTCTTGTGCTGCCAACGTAGGATGATCACTGGCCTCCGCAGCATGGCCTGTAATTTCCCGGAGAGGCTGGCGCAGCTCCCCTGACCACCCCCACCACCACCACCACCAGCTTCCTCCCTGCCCTAGGTGGGCCTGGGGCTTAGACTAGACATGCAATCTGATATAGGTGGAAAAAAGCCGGTCCCTACCAGCACTGTGATTTTCAGTCAGCCCCGCTTCCCCTCACGCCAGGCATGGAGTTAAGATGGCAACCACCGACCTCTTTCTTACTTGAATAGGTTCAAACTTTACCAGTTCTTAGGATTATACTTTAGCCTGCTCAATTTTACTAATCAGTATCTGAAATTGGTGCCCAACCGTCTCCCCCCCCCGCCCCGTTTTGGGAAGTTGAGCTTTCGATTCCAGCCGCAGAACAGCTCCCAAGGCAGCTTGTGCCTCCAGTGGAGAATAGGCACTGGCCTCCATGGCATGGAGCGCTCTACTTACGAATCTTCTCTGCAGATGGGCAGTCTCCTCCTTCCATTCTTTCAAGGATGTTGAAGGATGCACTTCTGTTCTCCTGCAGCCCCCAAATAAGTGCTCTAGTTAGTTGTGGGTGATCACCAGCTGCCCTGTAATAGGAGCTGATTCTCGGAGATCTTTACTCTGCCGCCATCTTGCTGGCTGTCTTCTCCTCACATTTTAAAAATAAAACTGAATTTATATAAGATGTACATAGATATGAGAATAGTAAATAAATATCCATTCATTGATAAATGAATGCATCATCAATAGGTTAAAAAAATACTCAATATATAAATTTAATTTCCCTTTACCAATAAATTCAATTTGTAATTGTGGAGACATTCTAACACCTGTTATATATTTTAGTTTACCTAAATGATTAAATTAAAATTCTTACCATATTACACCTGAAATTTTAAATTGTTTAATCTTTCAATGTCATGAAAACTTTAAAAGCCTATGATATGGAAAGAAAACAATAACTAGAAAACAAACTCATGAGGACAGGGATTTTTGCCTATTTTGTTCACTCCCATTAATCCCAATGCCTAGAACAGTTCAAGAGCTCAACAAATGTTTATTGCATAAATAAATGAATAAGAAAAGGAGATAAGGAGACAAAGAACAAATTGGAAAACAGGAGAGTAAGGTCAGAATTGAGGCTCTGCTAACTAATGGCATAACCTAGATCAACTAACTAATGGCATAACCTAGATCAAGTTATTAAGCTAGCTGGATCATCAGCTCCTCTGACTCTAAAGCAATCAGGATGAACAAAATATATGCTTATGGTTTCTCTACATCTATAATTCTATGGCAAGTTAGTTTTAAAAATCATCAAATTATATTTTCATGCTAATATTTTTTGTCTCATTGTAAAACAAAATAAACTGCCTTTATAATCTAGGGTCTCAACTCCAAATCCCACTGCAAAGCTGTAAAAAAAAACAGAAAAGTTAACTGACTCAGCCAAAGCAAAACTTATCCCATAATACCCACAACAACAACAAAGTTTAGAGAAGCATAGAAAAATTCACAACTGTGTGTAATTCTACTTCCAGCATCAGAATTCACATTAGATAATATACAATATTAATTATTTTATGACATAGAATTCCCTTTAGGGCAAACAATATATTAATAAGATATTCATCAAATCAGTTTAAAAATATGTTTAGTTTGTTTACCCAGCTTTCTACATCACCTAATAGGCACTCAATTCACAACAAACTTTTTATGGCACTTCTGGGAAGATGGTCATCTCATAAATCAAATAACTGATTTACCAGCATCAATGGGATTAGCTAATGTCTACTTTAAGGCATGTTATATCTAAGGACACTAACTCATCTACATAAATCAGAGGTATGTAGTTCCAAGAGAGAAGAGTCCTTTGCTTCATAATAAAGAGTTTGCATACTTTTAGGGCTGGGAACACCTGTTGATCTTCATGCTTATAGAACATTTGAGGCTGGTTTTTAGGTCAGATCCCACAGGGTACAAGTAGGCTCAGCAATAAACATTTTAGAGCTTGAGAGAACTAACCTCCCCCCAAAGTCCTAAAATTAGTAGAAAAGCTCTCACTCAACATGAAAGTTGTTGTTTGGTCTATTTATATTTTCTCAGTTCTTTGCATAAAATCTTATGAAAAGTATTTCACTGCTAAACCACAGGAAACACAATTGTAAAATAGAAATATACTTTCAAGACTCATATTGTAGGACTGGGAAATTTAAAGGCAAAACACAGGCTAAGAGATACAACATAATTAAGGGACTACTAAAGACCATGGTGTGCTTGGAGATTATGATCCCCTGAGGTGTTGGTTTTAAAGCCAGAGTTTAACTTTCTTTTAAAAAGATGAGATACTTTATTTAGGTAATGACATGGATAAAATAAATGCATAAAAGTTATCCCAGTTACTCATCAGTGAGTTTAGCTAATAAATCCAACAGAGGCCTAGAAATATGGTATTTGAATTTTGGGTGTCTGTGACTATATATGGGGGTGTAATGATGGCTCTGTGTGAAGTTTCTTCTATAATAATGGACCTTAATCCATGTATGCATTTTTATTTATTAGTCAGACTTTAAATATAATTGATTACTGCCATTGGATTATAAATTGCATTATGAATACATAATTCTAAATTATATATGAACAATATGGGTTTTTAATTATGTGACTTTAAATGGACTTTGACTATTTGCAAACAGCATAAAGTAATATTTCAAAAGAGAAAACAGAAGGAACAAGAAAATGAGTATTAAAAGAAATGATATAGATATATTAGAATAAAATCTTTTAAAATACTTAGAAATGATGCCTGCCAGTCCTCAGTGATTGATGCCCAAAGTCATTCTGTTGAAAATGTATAATACAAAAAAAAAAACAACACTAGAAGACATTTTTAGAAAAGTAATGAGTTATTACCTAATAAACATGTTTAAATTGATTTAGCTTGTAGATTTTTATTTACATGTACAGAGAATAAGTCAAATTGTACCTATTAAGAAGACATAAAAAATAAAGACACAAGTAACAAAAGAGAAAACAAACAAATTAGACCTCATTCAAATAAAAATGTTTGTACATAAAAGGACATAACCAAGGAAGTGAAAAGACAGCCTACAGAATGGGAGAAAATAGCTGCAAATCATGTATCTGATAAGGGCCTAAAATCTAAAATATATTAATATACAAGGACATCTTACACCTCAACATCAAAAAGACAAATAATCAAATTAAAACATGGGCAAAGGACTTGCATAGACATTTCCCAAAAGAGGATACACAAATGACCAAAAAGCACATGAAAAGATGTTTAATATCATTAGCCATTAGGGAAGGGCAAATCAAAACCACAATGAGGTTCAAAACCTCTTCTTACCTACTAGAATGTCTATAATAAGATAGAAAGATGATAGATAGATGATAGATAGGTAGACAGACAGACAGACAGATAATATACAGACATAAATATAACAAGTGTTGAGGAAGATGTGGAGAAATTAGAACACTGGTATGTTGCTGAAGGAATGCAAAATGGTATAGCTGGTATAGAAAACAGTTTGGCAGTTCCCTAAAAAGATAAAAAGAGGGAAGCGGCTGTGGCTCAATCAGTAGGGCTCCCGTTTACCATATGGGAGGCCCCGGGTTCGGTTCCCGGGGCCTCCTGGTGAAGGCAAGCCCGCCTGCACGGCGCGGTTAGCTGACCCAGCGAGCACAAGCAGCAAGGGGGGGATAAATGAATAAATAAATAAAAATCTTTAAAAAAATAAAATAAAATAAAATAAAATAAAAAATAAAATAAAAAGATAAAAAGATAAAAAGAATTACTATATGACCCAGCAATTCCATTCCCAAGTATGTACCCATAATAATTGAAAACAGATATGCAAACAAGTACATGTGCATGCAGGGTCATAGCAGTACTATTCACAATAGGCAATAGGTAGAAACAACTTCTGTTTCCATCAATGGATAAATGGATAAATAAATTTAGGTATACATATACAATGGAATATTATTCAGCTAAACAAAGGAGTAAAGTATTGATATGTGCTACAAATGTGGATGAACCTTGAAAACATTATGCTGGGGAAGAGATAGGGTATATGGGAATCCGCTATACTGTCAATATAACTTTTTCTGTAATCTAAAGCTTCAGTTTTGTTTGTTTGTTTGTTGCTTATTATTATCATTGGAGTAATGAAAGTGCTTTAGGGATGACTGATGTGATGAATGCACAAATACGCTATTACACCAAATGCCAGTGATTGATTGTACCCTTTGAGTGGGTTTATGGTTTATTAATAAGTATCAATAAAATGGATTTGTTAAAAACTTTTAAAAATAAAGTTTATTATATGAAAAAAAACCATTATGCTAATTAAAAGAGAAGCCAGACACAAAGGGTTACATATTGTGTAATCCATTTACATGAAATAACCACAATAGGTAAACCCATAGAGACAATACAGATTGGTAGTTGCCAAGGTCTGGGAGGATGGAGAAATAGGGAGCAACTGCTTAATGGATAAGGATTTCTGCTTTGGAGTGATGGAAAAGTTTTGAAACTTGACAGAGGTGGTGGTTATACACCATTGTGAACGCACTAAATGCCACTGAATTTTTCACTTTAAGAATTGATAATTTAAGTGATTATCAAAGGTTCCGAGGGGAAGGGGGAGGAAGAATAGAACAGATGGAATGAAGGGCATTAGAATTGTTCAGAATTGTTCATAATCTTGCAAGAAAGGATAAAGGCCACTTCAAATTTCATCAAAACCTATAAAAGTGTACTATCCAAAATGTAAACCATAATGTAAACCATTGACCATGGTTAGTAGCAATGCTTCAATATTTGTACATCAGTTGTAACAAATGAACCATTCACATGTAAAATGTTATTACAGGGGAGAGGGGAGAAGGGGGAGGGCTTTGGGTATATGGGAATCCCCTATATTCTCTATGTGACTTTTCTGTATCCTAAACCTTCTTTGAAGATAAAATGAAACAAATAAGACACTGGGGTAATTGATGGAAGAAAATGTCACTGTACATACAAGACAACAGATCTTACCGTGATGAAAGATATGTCTAAAAATTTTTATTTAAAATTTTTTTGTATTTTATTGGTTATTTATGAAATTATTATTTCATTTTCTTATTAATTTTATTTGGTTATTTTGTTGGCTCCATTTTTGGAGAGGGTTTGGATCACAGAATGGTCACAACAGTGGCAGGAAAGGATCACTGGTGCAGGGTGTCAGTGATGGGGGAATGCAAGGGAAGGCGTTCACCAGGGGCATAACTCTAAGGCATATGAATATGTTCAAATGTTCATAGTGCCTTGTCTTTGTGGGTGGAGATCCACACAATAACCAAAAAAATATTGAATTCCCATCCTGGGGAGTTCTGCTACATTCTCTAATAGGACAGCAAGAATCCCCTGAGTGCAAGGGCAGTGCCTAGTGAAGGAAGACAGACTACTATGCCAGGCCTTAATATTGATGATTGTACTTATGAACCTTTTCTTATGAAATTGAAACTTAGCCTAGTATTATATATTGCCTAAGAGTTACCTCCTGAAAGCCTCCTTGTTGCTCAAATGTGGCCTCTCACTAAGCCAAACTCAGCATATAAACACTACCTTTTTCCCGGCGTGGGACATGACTCACACATCAAGGATTATTACCAAGCGTCAACTAACTAGCAATGCATCTGGGAAAATCCTTGACCAAAAGGGGAAAATGGTACATACAAATGAGTATGTATGGCTAAGAGATTTCAAAGTGAGTCAGGAATTCATTCCAGAGGTTACGCTTATGCATGTCTCAGCAGGATCTCATTGACTCCACAGTAAACAGTGCCTCAAATAGTGGGGCTCCTGAGGGCTCTAGAGACATCCAGAAACTAAGCAGGGCAGACAAGCTCAAGAATTTGGGACCCTGTCAGTGGGCCTTACTTTGGAATTTATGCTCCCCAGTGTAACAGAGATAGACTCATTTATAGGTTCTCTACACATGGCTCTTCTACCCCTTTTATTTGAATCTATAATTAGCACTATACTTGATAAAGATATGTCCCAGAGACTTAAATCTTTGGTCTGTCCATGTGCCAGTTGAGCCCTGAATTTCAGCAGAGTTGCAACACCTACTCTCCAGTTCATTGGACTCACCCAGGACAACTAACAAGGAGATAATGATGCACAACAACCATCCCAAGGAACAGACAGTGTCTGAAACTACAACAAGATACTTCCATCCACCTGCCCCATGGGATCTAAGCTACCTCTCAATTAGAAGCAGAGTGGGCATCACCATCCCCAAATCCTCAAGACTGCGGAATGCACAATGGACGAAAGTAGACCTATTATTATTTTACTATAGACTGACTGATTATTATGCTAGTAATGGAAGAACTCTTATCATTGTTATAAAGGCAGTGGCCACCAGAGATTCTGAGGGATGGAGAGGGACAAATAGGTGTAATATGGGGGAATTTGTGGGACATTGGAGTTGTCCTGCATGACACTACAGTGACGGATACAGACCATTGTATATTTTGTCATAACCTACGAAACTGTGGGACAGAGGGTAAACTATAATATAAAATGTAGTCCATGGTTAGTAGCAATGCTTCAATATGGGGAAGCGGCTGTGGCTCAATCAGTGGGGCTCCCGTTTACCATATGGGAGGCCCCAGGTTCGGTTCCCGGGGCCTCCTGGTGAGGGCAGGCCCGCCCGCACGGCGTGGTTGGCTGACCCAGCGAGCACAAGCAGCAAGTGGGGGATAAATGAATAAATAAATAAAATCTTTAAAAAAAAAAAAAAAATGCTTCAATATGTGCTCATCAACAAATGTACCACACTAATGAATGATGTTGTTAATGTGGGAAAGTGTGAGAGGACGAGGCAGTGAGGCATATGGGAATCCCCTATATTTTTTATTTAACATTTATGTAATCTAAAGCTTCTTTAAAAAAAAAAATTAATTAAAAAAAACAGTTAATTTTATGTTTTATGAATTTCATCTCAATAAATTATTTTTAAAAGAGAGAAAGAGAGTATTGTTATACCAGTAAGGCGTAATGGTAAATACCATCAAGGAGGTCAAGGAAATGGTTACAAACTCAGCTGATAATGCTGAGTTTGGCACGGTTAGTATTACAGAGAAGTGGCTATATACAGAAACTCGAACATGTGCCCAAATCAATAAAGTCAGTAGAATAATACAAAAAAGAAATCCAAGCAAAAAAGTAAATTGAAAAGTTGTTATATCTTGAAACTTTCCTCTTTTCTTTCTTCTAAGCAAGCATACTTACAATAATGTTCACATTAAAACTGATGTCTTATAACATTCTTATCTGCCAAGTGGAGGAAATTATGGCTGTCTCCTTCATCTCATTCAATTAATGCATCCAGCATCCTAAACCTAACTACAACCTTAATCTGAAACCTGTGCTTCAGGCTTTGAGAGATAGATATGCAGGAAATGCAAATCATATTCTCAAGGAACCCTTAACTTTGTAGGTAAAGAGATAAGAAAAAAAGTTAATTACGAAATAGGAAATAATACAATAAGTGTTATAGGATCAGGATAGACAAAGCACACTAGGAAAAATTAAAAGTAATTATTTTGAATTTGAGGGAATTCAGGAAGGGCCACACCAAGAAGGTAGCACTGAACTGAGAGTATAGTATGAGTACAATCTTCTCAGGGAATAATGGGCTTCATTAGCCTAGAGAGGGCCACGTCTAGAGAAAAAAGATAGAATCCAAAAGAGAGAATCTTGAATGCCAGGCAATGGAGTCTACTTAATCATATTGTAAAGAGAAAACATTGAAAGTGTTTTAAGTAAAGAGAGTCAAGATATGTCTAGTTCTTTAATAGCATAATTGAGGACAGTCTGAAGAGTGGCAAAGGAAGTATTGTGGGAAGGCTATTTGGCATCCGTGTGAAACAACAGTATGATACATCACAGATTAAATATATGATTTTATTTGGCCTCACAACCACCCCATCATGAGGAAAATATGACTGTTATGATAGTGGGAAACAAAAGCTCTATGGTTTGCCTATTGATATGGGTGGAGTAGAGGGAATAAAATGTTTAAGACACTCTAGGAAAGAAATGCATAGCAAGGATTCATATCTAACAAAAGGGATTTTCAAGGGAATAAACTATATCATCAACATAAAAGAACTCAAGGAATATTATTCCCATGGAATCTTTCTAAGAATCTATTAGAGAATATATTCCAGACAAACAAAATACCTAGAGATAATGACACAGATGTTTGTGATAGCACTAACTATACAGTTACTTGTAGAACTAAGATTAATGAAGGTTAAAATGGAGAGAGAATAGTGTGCAATGGCTATATGCTCCAAAAATGTAGATTTAGTACAACTAGTAAGAATAATGGCAACTGGAGAGAGAATGGGGCATGCATTTAGAAAAATTCATGTATGTGTTTTCAGTATTCATACTGGTGGTGGTGGTACTATTAGTATTGTTATTCTGAGATTGTGATATTTATATTGTGGCATTAAGCAATAAGCAATTATGGAATATTTTAATTCTATCACTCCTAGAATTCACAATATGGGAGAAAATAGATACAGGTTGTTAGTCAGCCAAAGGGGTGCTGATGAAAAATACCAGAAATCTGTTGGTCTTTATAAAGGGTATTTCTTTGGGGTAGAAGCTTACAGTTACCAGGCCATAAAGCATAAGTTACTTCCCTCACCAAAGTCTATGACCACATGTTGGAGCAAGACAGCTGCCGACGTTTGCCAGGGTTCAGGCTTCTTGGGTTCTTCTCTTCCTGGGGCTCCATTTCTCTCCAGGCTCAGCTCCTCTGTTTCCTCCACAAGGTCAACTAGACTATGAGGCTCTCTAGGCTTTCTTTCTCTCTACAAGGCAGCTATGAACTGTCAGGTGAATGGCTTGTCTCTTTTCCTGGGGCCTTCTCTCCTTCCTCACGACCAAGCTCCTCTGTGTGCTTACTTCCCCGGGCTCCAGCATTAAAACTCCACATCAGAATTCCAACTCAAAACTCCAACAACTCTTCTTCTCTGCCATGTAGTTTTATCTCTGAGTCCCCGCCCACAAAGGGGATGTCCTACTGAAGTGACCCATTCAAAGCCCTAATTATAATTTAATCATGTCCAGAGGAACAGACCAGTTTACAAGCATAATCCAATATCTATTTTTGGAATTCATAACTATATCAAACTGCCACACAGATGTACTATAAAAGTGGCTAAATAAAAATTCTATAGTACTGTATTTGAATTGAATTTATCTGTATGAACTCATGGTAAATTTAATTTCTATATACACACCATATATGTGTGCTTGTGTACATAGTCCTAATTTTCTCCACTGAAAGGGCCTAGAAACAATAACCATCCCAGTAGCAATGGGCATTCGTAGGGCCCAGATTGTGATCTAGAAATGTTATTTCCCACTAAAAATGCTAGAGGTTTTTGGAGAAATGGCTAATGGCTGATTCCAAGTATGGGGCAAGACATGTACAAAATGAGCATCTTCTCTTACTAGATAGCAAGAAAGCTACCAAAGACTATTGTAAACAAAGGGCATGGAAACCATCTTGAAGGGGCTCCTACTGGTCAAAGGTGATAATTAAATTCAAGGTGACTTCTTGGCTAGGTTATGGTGTCCAATTGTTTGGTTACTGATTGTTACTGTGAGATTTTTTTTTTTTTTTTAATTTTTTTTATTATGGGTAAAAATCAAAATTCTCACAATATATACAAACATTTGCAAAATGATATATAAAAATATATGCATATACGTGTATTTGCTTACAAAAATGTTATATATATATATATATATATATACATATATTTTAAGAGGTGTTTAGATTACCCAAAATATTACACGGAACCCACTGGGATTCCCATGTTGCCCACCTCCCACACCTCCCATCACATCCCACACAAACATCTCCCACAGTGTGGCCCACCACCCTCAATGAACTTACACATCCTGGAGCCTTGCCACCAACCATAGACCACAGTTCACACTGTAGACCACACTCTCTCCCACTAAGTTCTGAGTGGTGTGTGCTGATTTAAAATGGCCTACATCCGTTGCCACAACAGTACTCAGGGCAACCTCCAACTCCCAAAGAAGCCACTGTATTTCAACTGCTCGTCCCCTCCCTACCCCAAA
>JAKSZT010054193.1:7688653-7792468 GCA_026826555.1 Tolypeutes matacus | reverse complement strand
CGTCTGCTCTCAGCCTAATACTGCTTCAGGTCGGCTTATCTGCTCCCCAAAGCTATGGAGCAGTGCAGGCAGCCAGATCAATGTCTAAAAATATAAAATACCCTTCCCTGTTTTCCAACCGAACCCTCCCTTTTTTGGGAAGTGTCCCTTCCTCCTGGCTCCGCAGTGGCCCGGGTCTTATCCCTGGGTGGCTAGGGAAATCAGCTGCGTTGCCCAACCAAAATCCCCCCTCCGGTTGACTGGGTGTTGATTAGCTCGTTTGCTCTGTTCACACAAGGTCCAAGGGGCGCCAGGCAGCCAGATCCCCAGAAAATAAAACTTTTTCGCCCCGCCCGCAGCTCAAAATGGCCGTTTTTTTTTTTTCCCTAACCGCGGGGCTCATCCGCCTGTGCCAACCTCCACCAGCAGCCTCAAAACTCACGAATCTCCACCATTCGGTCCACGCCGCCGATCCGCGCAGATAGATGTCCCAAGCCTCTCACTCCACGCGTGCACAGCACAGACCCCCGGGCAGGACCCCGTCCCCAATCCGCCTTGCTCTGGGAGCTTGCAGTGTGCGCCCTCCTACACTAACGCCATCTTGGCTCGTTACTGTGAGATTTATATCATCAGTAATTTAATTGTATCCATGGGTGATGACAATTACAATCAACTAAAGAGGTTGTTTTCAATAATGAGAGAAGTCTCATCCAATCAGTTGAAGGCTTTAAAGGTAAAACTGATCATTTCAACAGCCAGAAGGAAGAATTTCCATCACTACTTCAGCCAGCCAGGTTCTCCTGGGGAATTCACTGAAAACCTTCACTGGCATTCCCAACTTGCAGCTAGCCCTATGGAATTTGGACTAGCCCATCCCTAAAGTCACATGGACCAAGTCCTATAATAAATCTCCTATATTTTCATAATATATAGAAAAACTATTCATTCTGTTTCCCTGGAGAACCATGATTAATACACCCAAGATAAGACAAATTGAACTTCAATAAGGACACAAATTTCAATGCATTGAAACTCATGAAATTTGTTTAAATCCATGAGTTCATAACAATTTTATTTTAAAACTATCTGGGCACATTCAGATGATAAAAAAACTAGTTAATTACCTTGAAAATCTGTAGATAATGAGAAAATATCAAGCATGTATCCTAGACTTTTCCAATGTGAATTCTACATTGAGTAAATGAGAGGATAAATATATCTATAAAAATATCCCAACTAATAAACAAACCATGAAAGACTTATACTATCCATTTTGGAACCCCCAGTGAATTCTAGGCATTGAGTACCAATGGCTGTTCAAAACACAAAAAGAGATTCAACTAGATATAATGTGCCTCCTGATAAAAGAACATATTCACATTTATAGTCTCAGCAAAGGGCTGAGTCTGATCAAGCCTCTGGAACCAGGTGCCAATTTAAGAAAATACAGAGAATGGAACATGTTGAACTGCATCACAAGTTTACAGTCAACATAATCCAGTCAAAAGGCCCAGGTTCTTTAGCAGATAATTGTAAGGAAAAGAAAAGGATGGATATGGAAGTCATAGATTTAAAAAGATTTAAAAGACATATGAAATAAAAATAGGCACACTAAAGTTTAGTGTTCAACTATGCAGTATATGGAGTAACTTCAGGCAGGGACAGGGCAGGGGGATTACATAAAAGTTCCATTTCTTGACCTGTGATGTGGTTACAAGGCATTCACCATATAAAATTTCACTAGGCTATATATTTATATTGTGAGATTTTCTGAATCTGAGTTTTTAGTTTCTAATAAAAATAAAATATCTCAGGTGATTTTGACATGCACCTATCCCCCAATAACCCCTCTTCTTCCCCACATAAAAAGGAAGACTGAGTTTTCAAAGGTACGATTCAGCAGGTAAATCAACACCCACAACTTACTAGCTCTGGCCTTTTTATTGTGATGAAACAGTGTCCAGTTTTTTAATTTGTAATTAATTACATATTCAGTTCCTTGAAGCCAAAAACATCCTTGATGATTTTTTGAGACACGTTGAAATATTGGTCTTGAAGAGCGAGGCCAGAAGAGCAAAGAAGAGTGGAAACAAGACATTGGTTTGTTTGGTCGGTATAAGAAAGCTAGTAAAATGAAGATGAAGATGTATGGAAGTGGATATGATGATTTCAGGGAAACAAAAGAGCAATGAGAAAAGCAAGCCAAACAGCCCCACTCCTTCCAGAGAATGTCAACATTTAAACGAAGGGCAGAGGTGACAGCATATGTACTGAGAAGTAATAATTAGGAAGATAATAGGAGTCCTAGGTTGGCACAAGTTCTTGGCTACCAGTGGAATATTTACTAGAGTAAATACAGGGTAATATTATGTATAAATGCAATGTACTATAATTGTGAAAGGATGAGTAGCTTCACATAAAATCACAAAATTAATTCTGAAAATTAATGATGACAATATAACTAAATTCACAGACTAGGAGTATACTTAATAAAGGTCTTTTGCTGTATTTTACCTCCTCCAGTATCTGGAAGGAAAACTGATTTAAAAAGCATTAATTTGTACCTTGTGATGGTTAATTTTACTGTCAAACATTAGCCTAGATGTTGTTGTGAAGGCATTTTGTAACATCTACAATCAACTGACTTTAAGTAAAGGAAACTACTCTCCATAGCATATATATAGCCCTCATCCAATCACCTGAAGTTCTTAAGAGAAAACAACGGAGGTTTTCAGAGGGAGAAGAAATTCTGCCTCAAGCCTACAACAACTTCTCTCTGAGTTTCTAGCCTGCTGGCCTCCCCTATGGATTTTGGACTCAAGTCTGAAACATCAACTTTTACTGAAATTTCCAGTCTGCTGGCCTGCCCTACATATTTCAGACCTGCCAGCCCTCACAAGCACATGAGCAAATTCCCTAAAATCAATCTTTTTATATGAAATAAAATACCATTAGGAATATATCCTGTTGGTTCTGTCTCTGGAGAACCCTGACTGATACAGTTATGTATCAGGAAACTTTCGTTTCATAACAAGCCACCCCAAACTTGGTGATTTTAAAAGAAAAACCACTTATTTACCTCATAATTCTGCTAGCTGACAAAATGGGCTGGCCTCAGCAGAACAGTTCTTCTGGAATGGCCCAGGTTTGGCTGATCTTGCTCAGATTTCATGGGAATCTGCAGAAGGCTGGTGAGTTGGCTCTAGCTGGCTGATGTAGGATACCTGGGATGCCTGAAGCCTCTCCAAATAATCTCTGATCCCCGAGTAGCAATGCCCAGGGCCTGATCACATGGGACTGTCAGTGTTCCGAGAGCAGCAAGTTTAAGTGTGCTAAGCCTCTTGAGGACCAGGCTTGGAACAATGTCATCACTGCCACATTCTCCAGGCCAAAACCAGTCACAAAGCCAGTACAGACTCAAGGAGTAAAGAAATAAACTCCACCTCTTCATGGAAAGAGCTGCAAAGATTTTGGGCCACTCTTGAAATCTTGAAGTATTTTTGCACGTTTCATTTCCAGTTTCATACCTCCCAAGTCGGTGGACTCTGAACTCTTCCACTGCCCAAGTGAAAGATGTTAAGTAGAACTTAAGATCTCCCTCTTGGGTCCCAAGGATTCATGAAATTCAAACACAGGGTCCAATTCTTCTCAGTCCTAAATAGCCCCCTGGTGATAAATAAGTCATTTGGAAGAGGACCATATTTTCAGATACCTACTAGCTAATTTAGCTATCTCATACTTAGTTAAGTTTCTCAGGTTCTGCTTGGTAAAGGACTTTTGGAAAATATACTGGTATGGTTCTTAATTCTTAACAATGTTGTTAGAAATCCTTTTCAATACAAGGAAACAAACTGATAAAGTTAATGTAGGCACTCTATTTTCTGGTTAGATTTAACTAAGTAGTTATATAATTGTAAAATTGTATTTTAAAAATTATTTTTACACAAAGCATCAAAGCATCATTTTAGTAACATGATGTATAGGAGCACGGGCTTAGAGTGAGACAAACCTGGTGACACAAATCCTGTGCCAACAACTTACGCGCTGTGGCCTGGGGTGAATCGACTGACATTGAAGAGCTTGTTTCTTCATCTGTTAGATGACTATATTAATATATTATTCACAAGATTGATTCAAATATTTGATGTAATTATGCATATAAAGTAATGAGTATTTAATAAATGGCAATTGCCGGTATATTAAATCAGACTTTCCAGAAGGCATGTCATGTATTCTTTAAAAATATGCCTTAAATATTATGATAGGAAATATTAAAATCAAATAAAAATGTACCTATGGGCTTTAAATTTTACTTAAGTATGGGGAAGGGAACTCATTTAATAACCACAAATGTGATTTATCTTTCTATAAGTCCATTTTAACTCTAAATGTTTATTGCCTAATAAAAATTAATTCTGATTTGTAGAATCATCTATTCCAGTTGATGGCTGAATCAATGCCACTTTTAGGAATTTTAGGAATTAAGGCTAAATCCTCTTCACTGGATGTAATTTAATGTCTTTCTACCATGTTCAATTACCAGGGTATAAGTTAACTTTTTACTAGATACTGAAGGTCCCCACAATAAAGGAAAGATTATAGTTATGAGGTACCTAACATAGTTAACATATGTTAGTCCCTCTTACTTTCCCCTTTCCCTGTTCAATGTGCCTAATTAACAGTAGGAAAATGTTTTATAAGTTCATAATAGAGCTATGCTAAAGCTAGAGATTTAGGGAAATGCATTTTACTATAAGCATTATATCTAGACAAAGGAAAAGCAGAAAGTAGTCGATACCTTAACATAATGCATACAGGAAATGGGAATCATACCAGCAGAATACAACATATAAAAGCAAAACATACTTGTCAATAGTTTCTCAGAACTAAAACAAATAGGAAAATATTTTAATGGCAAAACGAAGTATTAAATATCTGGCTCATTGAACAGCATCTCCTGAGAAGTTAGTTAAGGCGTCCGATCAGACATGTCATTTATGAGAGAGAAACATAAATGAGCAAGACATCTCCAGCGCTCACAGCATGTTGGAAGGATAAAGAGGTAAAAGATAAAACTAGGCAATAGTATGGGCTCTGCAGAGGCATGCACCATGGAAGCCCAGGCTCCTACCCCAGAGAAAAAATATGAAAAAAGATGAGGAAGCAAGAGATGGACAACCAAAGGGGAGAGGAGCTGCTCTAAACAAGACAAAGTATAGGCAAAAACTTGACAGTAAGGGAAAACCTGGTGGTACTCAGGAAACTTCCTGCAATTTAATGTGGCAAGAACAAAGGAGGAACAGGGAGCAGAAAAGGTCAGGTAAGGAGGGAAAAGACCAGGACTAAGGGGTCTCACAGTGAAAACTAGGAGTTACATTTTATCCTCAAGGTGCTAAAAAACCATGGTAGGAAAACTAATGAGGAAATTGACGTGATACATAAATTTTTTAAAGAAATATTTTATTTTGGAATCAGACATTTTAGAAAGATTTAAGCTGAAAAATAGATTGCAGGCAGGTAGGGCCTTTAAAGGATAGCTGTACCCCAGGAACAAAATTTTAAGAGCAGTGATCCTGGGAAGGGAGATTAAGATAGGACTAAGGAATACCAATGAGCTAAACAAGATTTAGTTATGAAGAGTGGTAGGGAGGCCGAGTTTAAGCTAACTTCCAGGATTATACAGTTTCATATTTTATCAGAAAACCTACTTGTTGAGAACTTCTAAAGTCTATAAGTTGAACCATTGATAAATGATATTATACTCACTGCTTAGAAAATTTTAAACAAGACAAATGTAATTTGTCAAAGAAAATAACTAGTTTGTCATTTGTTAACAAATCTCTTAATTAACTAAATTCATCACCATACATAGAGCGAATCAGCATGTTTCATAGTACAACATCATTTTTATAGTGCAGCACAAAAATATGGATACAAAAGAAAGTACTTAATTTTCCAGAGCTTGGAGAAAGTCCTTTTAAGTATTTAAAGTGTGAAGCACTTGACTTCTAATAGCAGGTATACAGGAAGAAATCTTAACCACAGTATAAAAGTCACATCTTCACAGATTCTCAAAATAGCAAAATAGTATCCATTCGCATCTCAGATTTTTTTTTCTTTTTGGAATAAAAATAAGAAGCAAATTTTGAATTTTGAGAACCATAACGTAACTTTTCTCTAATAATGAAATAATATTTACAAGAGATAGTTTTCAAATAAATTATTCTAACTACAATGTAATATTTTTATTTTTTATTTTTTGAAGTACAAGGGCTGGGGATTGAACCCGGGAGCTCGTATGTTGGAAGATAGCGCTCAACCACTTGAGCTACATCAATTCCCCTACAATGTATTCTTAAATCAAATATAGAAACAAATATTTCTTATAATATTAAATTCATTTAATTCTGTCTTTTCCTTCCTAATTTATACCCTCCTTCCCCCAACCCAGAACAATTTAAAACCCCTCTATCTGAACTCTACATAAGCATAATTCTCTTGGGAATTTAAAGTTACAATTAGAAAATTTAGATGATCTTAGATTAATAACTCTTATCCTGTAATTTTAATAATCCATAAACACGGAAGAGAAAAGATAAAATATGAATGCAGCAAAACACATGTCTTAAGAGCAAGATTTTTTGTTAGTGGAGAAATGCTATTTTTACAGTATCTAAAAAGTACAATGTACTTTTCAAGACATTTAGAAATAACCTGGCTATTTCAGCCATACCAATAAATCTGTTCACATTGTGTAATTATAGGGCAGGAACTAAAAAGTAAGAAGGCATTAAAGAATATAAAATATTATGTATGCATCGTGAATTTAATTTTGAATTCTTTGTGTTTCATGAAAAGTGGGAAGGTCAAAAAAAAAGTGGAGGTGTAAGAACTGAAAGAACTTCAAATCGGAAAAAGACATGAAGGTGCAATTATATTTATATGCCCTATTTAGGAAAACATCTTGACTCCATCTTTCAATGTTAAAAAAGGGGGTATTTATCTACATTTTTATCTTTCCATTAATTAGTTATGCTTCAGAACTTATTCATTAACCTCCCTAGCACTTTTGACACACTGAAGAATTATGTAGCTACCAAGAGACTGCTTTGAGGCAAGGATCCAAAAGAATGAAACTGCACCTGTTTTTGGATTTGGAGATTTTAATTAATTTTAAAATGACCTCCCTTCTCCACCTTTCAATTGACAAATGAATTAGTGTAAGACATATCAAGGCTTATTTCTTCTATCAGAACAACTTAGACAAGTTCCTCTTTCCCAAGGTCTCTTCACATGTGAAGGGATGTTTCTGTCTGACCCTTACAAGATTTAAGCCAAACATCATTATACATGAAAAAGCACACATTTAAATACTAAAAGCCACAATTCAAAATGAAGATGTATCAGTTATGAAAATCTGTGCACCAGAAAACACAACAACCACCTTTATAAAGTACAAATTATGGGAGATACAAGGAGGCATAGCTAAAATACATTATTATAAGATACTTTAACACACACTCTCATTGCAAGCAGATCAATTGGAAAAAAAAAATAATAAGATACAGAAGACCTAGTCAACTCATTCAATAAGGTAGAGGTTAAGGGTATATATCAAACTTCATATCATGTTTGCAATTTTTCTTTAAGTTTGTAATTATTTCAAAATTAAGTTACCAAAAATGGATAGAAGAAAAATAAACCAAGCAGAGCAAGAAAGGAATGGACAATCATCAAAATGCCAGATCTGACTCCAGGTTACTATTTTCCTCCCCCTTTCTTAAAACTTTGTCCAGGGATGCTGGTTGTTAAACAAAAGCCCTAATCCGATTGCCTTTTGGCTAAACTAATCTTTGTCAGAAGTCCACAGAAAAGCAGAAATAAAGGTGGTGAGAGAGGTATTGTATAATTTGACTCATTCAGCAGAGAGATGAAAAGTCTGAATCCCAAGATTTTTGAGGAGTGTGGCAGTTTGATATTTATGAATTCCAAAAATAGATACTGGATTATGTTTGTAAACTGGTCTGTCCCTCCAGGCATATTAAATTATATTGGATTCCGAGGTTTCACTTTTACTTGACTAAATAATGATTAGACTTTGATTGGGCCATGTCAGTAGGATGTTGCATCTCCGCCCCTTGGCAGGTAGGGACTCACAGAGAAACCACCACTGCAGAGAAGGGAGGTTGGAGTTTTGACCTGGATCCCGGGAACTAAGCACACAGAGGAGCAGAGCAGCTGAACCCAGGTAGAATCGAGCCCCAGGGAGAGAGGAACCCAGGAAGCCTGAACCCTTGCAGATGTCGGCAGCCATCTTGCTCTAACACATGGCAACAGACTTTGGTGAGGGAAGTAACTTATGCTTCATGGCCTGGTAACTGTAAGCTTCTACCTCAAATAAATACCCTTTCTAAAAGCCAACAGATTTCTGGTATTTTGCATCAGTAACCCTTTGGCTGATTAATACAAGGAGGATGACCAAAAAGCCCACACTCAAAGAAATAAAATGTGACAGATATCTGATGAGACTGGTTCAACACCCAGGGGGCCTTGTGATTATTTTTACTATCTCACTGGGCAAAACCAGCTATTATTTTATTTTTAAAGAAAAGAAAATGCATTTTATTGCTCTCACTGAGCAAACGATAGCAGACCCTGCCCAGAGGCATTGCAACTGGGGCTTTCTCCAACCTTCTCTTTAGAAAAGGAATTATCTCTGGAGTTTGGTGCCTTGCCAGTGGGCCCAACTTTGGAGTTTGTGCTTCTAAGTGTGACAGAGTTAGACTCAGTTGTGACTTCTCTACACATGCCTCTTTTGACCCTTCTATTTGAACCTATATTTGAAGCTGGAGCTAGTAGGTATACATCCAAGAGACTTGAATCTCTGGGCTGTCCATGTGCCAGCTGGGCCCTAAGCCTCAGCAGAGTTGCAACACCTACTCTCCAGTACATTAGAATCACCCAGGACAACTAACAAGGAGGGAGGATCGACAACCACCATACCAAGGAACCAAGAGAGTCTACAACTGCAAGCAAGAGAGTCCCATCCATCAGTCATATGGATCGAAGTCCCCTATCAATTAGAGGTGGAATGGGCATAACCATCCCAGAATCCTCAGGATTGGGGAATAAAATATGGATTAGAGTGGACTTACTGGTATTCTACTATAAACTTATTTTGATTCTACCATTGATGTGGAGACAGTGGCCACTAGAGGTGCTAAGGCAGGGAGGGGGAAAAAAGGTGTAATATGGGGGCATTTTCAGGACTTGGAATTGTCCTGAATGACATTGCAACAACAGATACAAGCCATTATATATCCTGCCATAACCTACAGAATTGAGTGGGAAAGAGTATAAACTACAATGTAAACTATAGTCCATGCTTGGCAATGCTCTAAAATGTGTTCATAAATTGCAATGAATGTACCACACTAATGAAAGAAGTTGTTAATGTGGGGAAAAGTGGGAGGTGTGGGGAGAGGGAAATATGGGAAGCCCTTACATTTTTTTATGTAACATTTTATGTAATTTAAGTATATTTTAGATAAAATAAAAAACATTTAAAAAAAAAAAGAAAAGAAGTTAAAAAGGTGAAACTGACAATGGGGCACAGCAAATGACAACGAGTCTACAGCTGAGGTAATGTATCACAAAGGTACTCACTTTGCTGTGATATATTTGATGTCTGTTCTCCCACCCACCATCAACAGGAACATGCAGGAAAAGAAAATACACCTGTTTTGAGCTTGTGTTTTCCCCTCTTCTTTAAGCAAATGGGAAAGGTTGGAGTGTTTCTATTCTCTGTTTTATCACAAAGGATGGTTCTGATAAAATGCACACTTTTTGTGAATGATTATGCTTCAGTAAATAAAACAGAATGAGCCCTAAGTATCATTAAGCACACCCACAGTGCTGACTCTAAAGCGCTGTATGTTTTTCTTGGAATAAAACAAAAATAAAAATAGTTCCTAGAAGAAAGGTAAGTTGAACTGCAATATTATTTCTAAACAGTTAATGGAAGGTTTACAAACAATGCTTTTGGCCCTTTGCAACCCCGAGCCATTTTCTATAGCTTACACATTTTACAGAAACTGTTTACCTATAAAGGATCATTTCTTCTCAGTTCTCAAGTCTGTCTTTTTCAAGTAAGCGTGCCTTTTTTAATTGGTTCTTCATTTTGTGCTAAATTTTGCTTTTGCCGTTTCTAAAATGCATTGGTCAATCTTTTCCTTGTAAGTAGCATTCAAGCTATGGTAGGATGATCTCACTAGCTAAAAATCCAATAGTTTAAAAATTGAGCTCATATTTCATGAGACATAAGCCATGAAAAATTTGATCAAAATGAAGTTGACATCCTGCAATTCTAACATTTCACTTGAGAAAGAGATAATTCTCCATTGACTTTATTATTTTCTTTTATATCTATGTAGAGTTGACAAACCTGCTGCAGATATTTGAGCAGAAAATGATCTAAATGGCCATTTAACCATTTTTTTCTTTATCAAGATATATATCTTACATTGTCAAAAAAGACTGTAAATTTATGTATTTTGTCATTTACATGCACTGCCAACTGATTTTCTTTTTGCTAGTTCAACTATCTACAGGGACTCTGAATTGTAGAGTGAATTTATTATTAGCCAAAGGATTTTCCTGGTTTATGAATATGAATGGATAGAACCAGTTTTAAAACCCTAAAGTTCATTTACTTACCCTGTACATTATAATAGGTCAGATTCATTGACTTCCTTATCACTTTGAGCTCACTACTTAGGTCCACTGTGATGAAGCAGAAATATTTGGAATAAGAGGACCTGTATGTAAACCTTAACTCATTTACTAATTAGCTAGGGAAGTCACTCTGCTCATCTGTAAAGGAAGCAGTAGAACTAGACGGGTTCTATTGACTGTCTGAGAGTAAAAGTCTTCGTCACTAACCTGACAATCATCCCGCAAGTCATTTTCACACATATCAACATGGAGGTATAAGCATCTCAGGCTGAGATCAGCTCTAGTCTAAATGGTACTGTCCTACCATTGCAAAAAAAATTTAACCAAACCCTCATGCAGCCCATTAGGCTGTGACCGATACTGATGTTCTTTGCTGAAATAGCATTACTAGCTTTTACTAAGATTCATTATCTCATTAGTGACCCAATTTCCCAAGTCACCAAACAAAAGAAATTTCTCTAAAGAAAGCTGAGAAGCAAAATCTCTAAAACTGTTACAAGTTTGCTACTACATTAGGAAAGTTCACAGTACCTAAAATAGCCACCACCTCATCATCCTGGATGACTTCCAAGGATCCCGATACCACAAAGCAGAGGGCATCCACACTTTCTCCAGCATGGTAAATAAGGTCGCCAGGAGCACAGTGAATGGTTTGGAATTCTACCGCCAGGGCGCGCAGACACCCATCGCTGGCCAATCGGAAAGCAGGATGTTCATTAAAAACCTTCCGGTTTAGATGAACGCAGATATCAGCTCTCATGTCCTTGGGACAGATGGAGAGGACCTGAAGAAAGTAAGAGAGGAATAAGTGAGAAGGAAATAGAAAGGGGCCATTTCAGAAAGGGCCATCCAACAAATATTTGTTGGCCATGGCCATGCCTGCCACACACTGCACTAAATACTGCCAAGGCGAGGTTAACAGCCATAGCTCCGCCCTCAAGTATCTAACAATCTAATGAGATGGGCTGATGAGCATATGGACTATTACATATAGCCTTGCTTAGTGACTGCTTTGAGAGAGGTATAGCTCACCCCCTAGAAAGAGCACTGCCTTGAAGTAGGCAGGAAAAAAGTCCCAGGAAAAAAGTTAATATCATTTCTTTAAAGAGCCAGCTAAAATAAGGCAGTAAAATTAATTTGAGTATAGCTGATGTTTTAGAACTTCTTTTAATAACTAAATAAAAATTCAGGATTATGAACGTCACACCACATTGGAGGTGGATTAATATTAACTAGCTACAAGGAAACAAAATCAATAAAAGCATCCTTGCAACTTGCCTTGCTGGCACTGGCTGATATTACTCCATTCTCTATGTATTTTCTTCACTCTGAATGATTATCCTCTTACAAATTAATTCATGTTCAGAGAGTGAAAAGGCTTTTCACCAGCCTTTTATAGGGCTTAGGCAGCTGGAAATATCAGCAAGTTGGGCATATCATTTTGCATGGCAGTCCTTGCTCATTCTCGTTTTTTACTTCTAAATATTGCTGAGGGCAATGACAGAATTCAGGTTCCTTTAGAAAGGGAAGTAAATAGCATAAATATGCTTAAAGAGCAAGGGTTGCAGCTTGCATTGCCCTGCCTGGAAGCTTGTATTGCTCTCAGGCAGTTCACTCAGAGAACATATTAAAAATGCACATTTTTACACTTTAATCAGAACATCATGGGGCAGGATGTAAATGACAGAGATTAGCACCATCCACTTCAAAGATGCAGGCACAAACTCACTTAGAATCCTCCCCATCCTCCTTGGAAACTCTTCCTTATAATCAGTTTTTTTTCTTTGATACGATTTCAGTCCCTTAAGCTGAAATCTAAAACTCAAAAAAGTTGAGTTTTAACATAAAATATTTTCTTGGGCTAACTGCATTTTAAGCTTTAATAAATTTCCTTTTATTTAGAGTTTACTATAGATGAAAAGCTAGTGCTTCCTTGCAGAGAAAATAAGTCCACCACGAATGTAAAGACCATTAATTAATTTATGCTTTAGGTACCCCTTCCCTTAACCTTCCCTAATTTGCACAATTTATTTCACTTTACTTAATCATCTGTGGTTTTATATATATATATATATATATACCTCCTCAAATCTCTATAGGCAGTACTGATCAGTTCACCCACCTCTCTGAAAATTCTCATCTTTGAGAAAAGGAATGCCTAACAGAGTTTTAAACGCAACTTCCTTTCCACACCAGTTATTTTCTATAATAACAAAATGTTCCCTTTAATATGTTGACATTTAGTGTCTTCTGACAATCTTAGTCATCAAAGAGACAATTATTGAGCTTCTAGTTTGGGTCATATTACTATGTTAAGTCTCTGGAAATACCAAGATAAATGCCAGTTTTTGCCTTGGAAGAGCTCATCAGTAGAGAGGGAGAGATAAACATGTGAAATGACAATTACAATTTGCTATGGTAGGGGCGTGGCATTGGAGGGCCTGCTGTTTAAAAGATCAGGCTCAAGAGGGTTCAAATCCATCACTTACTCTGTTAGTTAATCTCTCTAAAGCTCATCTGTGAAATGGGAATAATAGTAAAGCTAATTTCATAGGCCTATTGTAGAAATTAAATGACAGACTGTGAGTTTAGCCCAACTGAGTGTGACATATAGCAAGGGCTTAAGAAATGATAGCTTTTATCATCCCCATTGAGAATGAGACTCACTGCAAAGTTTGTTACTTCAGCATGCTACAAAAAAATTTTGCTTTTTTCACTTTCTACTCCTTTTCAGTTCTGTATTCTGTGTTAATGATGTTTCAGACAGCATAAGAAGACATTTTGGCATGCCTCCGAGAATATTTCAAGCATTTGGATAAGGTTTATAGTTTTCTTAAGTTGAAAATGAAATTGTCACTAAGAAAGCAAAAAATAAAAATAATTAAAAATACATACATATATAAACATTATTCTGAATGTTTTAATGAGAAAACAGATAATTCTATCTCTATCCAATTACCTTGTGGGATTTTTTCATTGTTTTTTAGTTTCATTTTGGTAAAAGTAATTTTATTTCCTTTTAGTTCTTTCTTTTAGCATTCCTGCTTCAAATGAAATCTTCTAATATTGGCAATATTTTCTGTTAGTGATATATCACGAGGATCTTAATACATTTTTTCTTTTTTATTTCTTTTTTTTAAAATACATTTTAAATGCATCGTTCCTTTTTTGTTTCACTTTATTTATGATGCAAACTAATTATTATTTTGGTTGGTGGTATCTAATGTCCAAATGTCATTAAGTCATGTTAAAACAAAGTATTTAAATAGATCAACTAAAGTCACATTCAGTGGTGAGCTCCTTCCCATTCTGAGATAAAGCATATGCTTTACATGGTGTGTCTGTGATAGGAATAGAATTTGGTGTTATTTCCTCTGGAAAACACTAAAAGTACAAATAGCTATCTTAGACAAGGCAAAATTTAGTTTTCAGTGCCAGAATAAAATTGTCATTCAAAATGACTCCCACATCTGGTCCACTGTTTCCAATTTCAATGTACTCTGCCTTGAATCACATCCAATTTCTAGTATATAGTTACCCTAATGGGTATCATATAGTTACAAACAAATGAAATTACATTTCAGTAGAAAATATTCAGGTTAAAATTAAGCTTCATTTGTCCCCAGAGTTGATCATCTCTCCTCTCCTCATGTCAGGGTAGTTATAAGTTAAAGTAGATTTTTAAATTAAGACAAGCATAAGTTTTCTCTTTGGAAGAGTAATGGCAGTATATAAGGAATGATTTTTAGGATTCTACACACCAGCACTGATAAAAAAGGAACACCATGGTTAAAAAAGACTTTCCCATTACTGTTGATGATTTCAGTTCCATTAAACCCAAAGCCAAGTGGTATTGACCAGATATTCCTCAGTCTCCAAAGGTCTAACCTCAGCAACATAACCAGAGAACTCACAGCATCATGTGATCTTTGCTTTCTTAAGATATTTGATTGCTTGCTTCTCCACCAGGTAAAACTAAAGCCCTAATCAACCCCATAGGCTCTTTAAAAGGGGAGCCCCTCTGGCTGAATGCCTGGCTACCTTATTCCAAGACTGCATCCCAGTTGCACCACATTTCTCAGGACTTTAAATTCACCATGCTCTCTCACGCCTCTTTACCTTTTCACATGCTGTTCACTTTGACTAGCATGTCCCCTCATCCCCTTCTCTGCCTCATCACCTCTGACTCCTACATCAAAGCACAGCCGTTTCTTCTCTCTGCCATAAATATAATTCATAATCAGCTCTACCATAGAATTTAGTGATGTATAGAAGAAGAAAATGCGAGTAAGAGATGGTGTGATTTTTTTTAAGTAATAGTAAAAAAATAGTAACATGGAATTATAAAGTTGAAAGTACTTTGAAGATAGATCATTTAGCTCAGAGATCTCAAACTTTTAATTTCAGCAGTAAAATCCTTTTTTAAGTTTTTTTAATTGAAGCCTGACCTAATAATGTCCAAGATATAAAACAGGTACAAGCAGCGGTTACACTGAGTGAAGCCGCAGTGGGCAGGCAGACACCCTGACAAGGAGACAGGGCAAGACAGTGCACTTTCAATCCTTCGTTCAAGTTATGTATATTGAGTGCTGGTTATTTGTAGTATCCACATCCTCCAGATCCATGAGCAAAATCTCTCACAGTGCCTGCCTCACTGCAGCTTCCAATCAGGCACTGTTTGAAAAATCACTGTTCCAAGCCCAATGCCCCATCTTACAGATAAGGTAAATGTATCCCATAGAGTTAAGGAATTTGCTCAAGGCCTCCCAACAAGTTACTGAAAATGCTCACATCAGAACCCACAATTCTTGAGTTCTCACTATTAAGCTGTCTACTGCAAAGCTGAACCAGGAATAAAGCATAACACCAATGACATCTGGTTCACTATATACTACAAAGATATAACTGTTGGTTTCTGAAAATCTATTTAAGGTCCAATTAATCAAATCTATTAATTAGGAAACTCTAAAGCTAATCCCCACCCCCAGGCCACAGAACAGCCTAGATAATATTGCAAATAGGTTTCCTTTCTAAGCATTTTAATTTCTGCTCTAATAAATATATTGCTTTTTAATGCATGCATATATATGTGTGTGTATATATATATATATATATATGTATATATATATATATATAAAGACACAAGGATTCATTGACAAGTTATGTGTTTGTCGCGTTATTACTTGCCAAATGGAAGACATCTTATTTGAAATACAAGATCTGAGCTTGAGATTGATACAGAGTGAGCAACAGATAAATGTTACTCATCTTTGGGTCCCTCTCCCATCACTTTCATCCATTACAATATTAGTAATGTTGCTGAAGCTTAGAAGAGAGTGAGTCTATACACAATAATTAATAATGAAATATAGGAATGAAATCAAGGTCCTGTAAGGAAACTGTTGACTAGAGAGAGCCAAAGGAAGAAAGCTTTCTCCCCTCTTATGCATCCTTTCAATATACTTTAAATGCAGTTTAATATTCATGATAAAATATCTGGAAAAATCAAAAAAAGGTAAAGAAGTTCTCCGTTATTTGCAATTTTATATATGTATATACAATTTTCATAAACTCGGGTGTCTAAAGATGTATATCCTGCTATAGCCATTCAATATCATGTTATAATCATTTCTCGTGTCATTAAATACTGATTTATAAACACAATTTTAATCACTAAATAATAGTCCATCATGTAGTTATAACACGATTAATTTAACCATTGCATTATAACTGGATATTGATATTTCCCGTTTTCCCTTTCATAAATCCACAAACACCCCTATACCTATATCTGATTTCCTAGAGAGAGATTTTTAGAAACAAAATTCCTGGGTAAATATAAAAATAATTTTAAGGCATTTGCCAAATTGCTTTCCAGAAAGGATGTACCAATTTACTCTCTAACCAGGTGTGTATGAGAATATCTTCTTACACTTTCTTAATATCCCTCTTAAACCGTCTATATGTATTTGAAACAGAAAAATCAGTTTCAAAATGAAAGCAGAGTTGTATAGTGAAATGAGACAGAATGCTGGAGAGTTCTAGTAAAATGAAAACCTACAAAATGGCAGAAAATATTTGGAAAGAACATATCCGATAAGTGCATAACATCCAGAACATATAAATAAATCCTATAACTCAACAGTAAGAAGACAAAAAATAAATAAATAAATAAATAAATGGGCAAAAGACTTGATAGACATTTCTTCAAAGAAGATATATGAATGACCAAAGAGCACATGAAAAGAAGATGCTCAACATCATCAGTCTTTAGGGAAATTCAAATCAAAACCACAATGAGATATCATTTCATACTCACTCATATGGTCACCGTTAAAAACAAACAACAACAACAAAGCAGAAAAACAACTGTTGGCGGAGATGTGGAGAAATAGGAAAACTTATTCACTGTTGGTGGAAATGTAAAATGGTGCAGCCGCTGTCAAAGACAGATTGCTAGTTTTCAGAAAGTTTAGAATTACCTAATGACCTGGCAATCTTACGTCTAGGTATATACCCAAAAGAATTGAAAGCAGGGACTAGGACACATATTTGCACACCAGTGTACTTAGTGATATTATTCACAATAGCCAAAAGATAGAAGAACCCAAGTATTCATCAACTGATATGGTATAGACACACAATGGAATTTTATTGAGCTGTAAAAAGCTGTGAAAATGAAGTTCTGATACATGCAATAACATGGACAAACCTTGAAGGCACCATGTTGAATGAAATAAGGCATACAAAAAGGTCAAATATTGTATGATCTCACTGATATGAAATAAGTAGAATAAGCAAACTCATAGAGTCAGAATCTAAAATATAGGTCACCAGGGAACAGGATGGGAGCAGGGAATAGGGAGGTAATGTTCAGTTGTATGGAGTTTCTATTAGATATGATGGAAAAGTTTTGGTAATGGATGGTGGTGATAGTAGTACAACATTGTGAATGTAATTATCAGCACTGAATTATATATTGGAATGTGGTTAAAAGAGGAAATCATAATAATTGTTCCACACTAATGGTGTGGTAATAATAGAGTGGTATATTGGAACCCTGTATTTTATGCATAATTTTTCTGTAAATCCACAACTTCTCTAATAAAAGAAGAAAGATAAGTGGAAGTAATTTCTATCCTGAGTTTACAGTAAACTATAAATGATGACTATCTGAAATAAAATGAGAAAGATACAAATAAAGCACATCACTTCATAAACAAATAGGTATTATCTAAAGAAAAGAAGATGAATGAAACAAATTGGCATTGTCAGCTTAATGCAAAGAATCACTTCTAGAATAATTGAAGTTATGAAATCTTAAGTCTAAACATACTACTCTTCCAATAGAGGGAGCAAACTAATATTCCTAAAGATATGCTTCAGCTTTCAAAATTATTTATGTAATTGAAGATATATACACACATGCACAAAATATAGAAATTGAAAGTACTAAAAAGAGTTCATAGAGTAGCAAATGAAGACTATGAGGGTTGATTGTACTTACTTGTGTCTCCTCTGATTCCAAATAGAATTTGAGATCAGATTATAGAAAAGAATATGAATCATACACACAAACTTAAGTACATATATATCAAAAGAACAACTAGACTCTTCTTCTACAAAAAAAAAAAAAAAGAACAACTAGAAAGTTCAGTTGACTTGAAAATAGTAGGAAATTATCAGGTGGAAGAAAAATTAAATGAAACAAAACAAAATGCCAACAACAGAGGTTACATTGAAACACTTTTTTTCACAGATCTAACACTCATATATCAATTACTGATATGGGGTGTGTATCTATCAATGGGTGCATGTATAAGATGATTATGTACTCTAAAATCAGAAACCTTTCAAAGGCCACCAAGCTCTTCTCCTCACTCTCCAAATATGCTGAAATTTATCAGAGTAGATTCCCATCAATATATTGTTAATGAGTAAAGTCTGTTAGGTTATTACTTATAGTTGAAATAGGATAGCAATATTAGACTGAGCTTTCCAGTAAATTAAAACCTTCATTGTTAGTAAAGTTCTGCCTCAGGAATTTAGCTTTCTGGGACCAATGGAACAGACAAAAGGGTACAGCTGCTTGAATAATTATATGCACAATAAGCATTATAGAAATTTCTAGGACAGCAATTCATGCATATATAATATATAAGAAAAATCATATAGGCTAATATAAATATGATAAAATATAGTGTACATAATAAATAAATATAATGAAATCTTAAGGAAATGAACAGGCAAACCTCAGACTGTGAGGAGATATTTTTAATATCCAAGATATTCGAAGGACTCCTATAAATCAATAAGAGTAAGGCAAACAACCTAATTTTTAAAAAAGAAACAAAAGTAAAACTGGGCACAAGACTTAATAATAGTTCAAAAAGAGATTATCAAAATGGCCAATAAATATATAAAAAGGAGATCAAAACCCAGTAAGTACTGTGAAATGCAAATTAAAGGTACAATAAGGTACCACCATATGCCACCACAATGACTAAAACGTAAAGTGCTGAAGCTATATCAAGCTTTAGGGAATACGTGGAACAACTGGAATTCTCATGTAGTCTAACAAAAATGTCAAATCGTATAACCACTTGGTAGAGTTTAATAAAACTAAATACTTAACAACACTATGACCTATCAATTCCAGTGGTAGGTATATATACTAGAGAATTGTGTAAATAAGATCAACAAAAGATTTGTACAAGAATTTCATAACATCTTTCTTCATAATAGCCAAAAATTAGAACCAACCCTAATGCCCACTGTCCATAGAATGAGCAAATACCTTTCGGTATATTCACAGTGGAAAAATACACAGCAATAAAAAAAAAAAAAAGCTACTGTAACATTCCACAATACAGATGAAACCAGGCATAAAAATGAGCAAAAGAGACCAGAAATAGAATAGCACATTTTCTATAATTTCACTTATATGAAGTTCAGGGTCAAAATAGTGGTTACAGGAAACAACCCAGATGCCCATTTATGGATGAACAGATAAACAGATTGTAGTATATCTATAGAATGGAATATTATTCAGCCATAAATAGGAACAAAGAACTGTACATGCTACATTATGAATGACCCTTGAAAACATTATGTTCAGTGACAGAAGACAGACCCTAAGGCCACATATTGTATGAGTCCATTTATATGAATCCAGAATAGGCAAATCCATAGAGACAGAAAGATTAGTGTTTCCAGTGGCTGGAGGAGAGGGTAATAGAGGGTGACTGCTAATGGGTGTAGGGTTTCATTTTATGGTGCTGAAAAAAAATCTGGAATTGGATGCTGTTGATGGTTACACAATCTTGTAAATATACTAAAACCCATTGATCACACATGTTAAAACGGTGAATTTTATGATGTACAAATTATGTTAATGAAAAAATAGTGGTTACTTCAGAGGGAGGGGCAGTAATTGCTTAGATAGAGCATGGGGGGGGAGAGCTTTCTGGGGTGATAAATGACTTTTTACCTTGATTCAGATGGTAGTTACAAGGGATATACACATGTAAAAATGTATTGCTCTGTTTGCCTATGATGTGATAATTTATGTGTTGTGTGTGTGTGTGTGTATATATATATATATATATATATATATATATATATATACCCACATATGTATGTGTATATATGCACACATGCATGTATATACATACATATATTCACTTTTCTATAATAAATACTATATGGGAAAATCATTATTGCCATCATGCTCCACTCACTCAAAATATTGGCATTAGGCAAATTTGATTAAAATTATGCTGCACCTTTTTATAGAGTAGAAAATTTCAGTAGCTTTGACTATTAATTCCATTCAATAATTTTATAGTATTGGAATAGAGTGCCTATCATATGAGTGACATACATGGGAGGTGGCATAAAGGATAGCTCCAAACAGTTTCTGCAAGCCAAGTGCTTTTCTATATCACCAGGGTGACCAGACAAACTATTAGTCGGTCAGTTAGACGGAAAAGCCAACATATTGCTACAGGAAGTCAGTTTAAGGGGGAAAATTGGCATCAACCCAGAGATGTATATAAGCAAGTAATATTTGAGGAACAGTGAGGCCAAAGCAATGTAAGAACTTGGCTGTCTTACAATTGTTTAATTAACTTCACAATTGTAAGACCTCTATTTTTCACTTCATGTGGTGGAAACAGCATTTCTTAAGTAATTGGTATATCATAATGAATTTCAAACACTAAATTTAGTGTCTGCTGTCTTAATTAAGTGTGTATCAATGCTGTAGAGAACAGGACAGTGAACAATTGCTGGTTATTTAATTGCTTACTTAATAGTATATGCACTACCATGGTGGCTAAAGGGGTAACAATGTTTTATGACCAAAAATAAGTAAACTTTTATTTGTATCTGCCCATTTAGCAAAATAGGGGAATTGGACTTTATTAAGTTTAAAATATGGTTTTAAACTTCTACAACATCTTAGAAACCAAATTCTCATATTTTTTGACAGAGCTTACTATGTTGATATTATTAACGAAGGCTTTAGGTAAATAATCCCTAACTCGAATTTATTTTTTGTATTATTATTTATGTTGATATTCATCATCAGTATCTTCATAGCTGAGAAACTAAAATTTTCAGTAACACTCGGGATCAAACTTGTAGCAATTTCCATCTTCCAGAAAATAGCTGTGAACGCGAGTAAGGAAATCTATCCAAGAGTAAGAGAATAGGCAGTCAGCAGAGCATGTAGGGTTTACACATAGCAGAGGACCTCAGGCCTTACTTAAAGTCTCAAGATTCCTACTGGACACACAGATCTGCAAACAATGCTCAAAGGCAGCGGATCAAAGACAACTGATTGACAGAAATGCTGCTGGAGTGGGTGTGCTGATTGCAAGGAAAAGTAATAGATGATAGCCTAATGTCAGAAAAATATTCAGAAAGCTAAAAAGTAATGACAGACATATGGAAACCAAAATTAAAAATAAAATATCCTTTCATGTACCCAAAGAAATGAAACATTTAGATATTAATCTAACAAAACATGGACAGCATCTATATACTGAAAATTATACAAACCTAGACCTGTGATAAAACTGCATAGAACTAAACATATTCACGTACACATGCACATACACACAGAGAGAAGAAAAAAATGAATATATTTAAAACTGGTGAAATCTGAATAAGGTTGATGATCTGTACCAATGTCAATTTCCTGGTTGTGATATTTTGCTAGTTATACAAGATATTACCATTGGTGGAAACTGTGTGAAGGATATACAGAATCCCCCTATTATTACTTAAAACTGCATGTGAATCCACAATTATCTCAAAATAAAACTAAGGGGAAAAAAAAAAACTAATTTTTTTTTGTATTTTGCACCTTCTGAGAGAGAGACAAATAGCCCTCCAAGCAGTCATAGACCCTAGAACATCCACGAACAGCAGGACATTTTATTAGGTGCCATCAACACATTTACTAGGTGATACTTTGCAAAAACCCAGGACCACTATTAATAAATTCATTAGGAACTTTCTTATGATGGTACTGGATGACTGTTGGCTTCAGATCTGTGGCTCTTTAAAATTTATTCATTAAAATATAAAGTTCTTAAGGGAATGTAAGAAAGTGTAATTTGTATATATATTTTTAAGTGGCTGATACTAAATGCCTCTATGAAAATACCCTTTCCTAAACTAGGTTCCCAATACCAAAAAAGTACAAGAACTTTTGTCAATGTTGGAAAACCCAATATTAATCTAATACTCATCCCAAGTTGGGCAGCATAGGCTCACTAAAATTCCAAGGTTTATCACTCCTGGTGGTAATTATACCAGCGCAGTTTGGTAATATTTCATACCTCTTATTGGAAAATTTCTTTGATAAATAAAGTCAGAAATACAAATTATCATAACATAGCTATAATTTAGCTTCAAACTTACAAATGAGCAATCAGTGATCACATAATCATAGCATGTTTATGAAGATGCATTTACTTCAATACAGTACAAAGCACGGTAGGTTTAGGAATAGTGCATTTACTCCCCCATCCTCAATGCAGGTGAGAACCATCCTTCCCTATGTTAAGGAAGAAAACCAGAGTTAAAAACCAAGAATCTCCTTTTACCTTGAATACCTAATACTTAGTGTATCATTTAAACTTTTACTAGCAGGAATTGCAAAATATTATTTCTATAGTTGACGCCCCCTCCTGCTTCTCCCACTAGACTGTAAGTTTTATGAGGGCAAGGACCCTGTCTATATGGTTCAAGGCTGCAACCCCAGCACCTGGCATAGAATAAGTGAGAGTTGTAGAGCAAAGAACATGGATTTTAAAGTCATAACCCTAGGAAGCAGAATGAAACTTTGGCTCTGCCATTTATATTTATTTACTCTTTCAGAACCTCATTCTCCTCATTTTTAAAATGGGGACAATATTGCCTGCCACATAGAGTATTTGTGATCATTAGATGACCTGAGCAATAAAAAATAAATAAATATCCCACCAAGAGGATATAAGCATATTTCCTAAAGCTATGTTTCCTTTCCTCTGCCTCTTGGTCTGACACTCTGTCCTTCCACTGTCCCAAGCCTGGCAGCCAAGTGCCTCATGGTATAAGCATGAAAGAGTATCAGCAGAGCAAAGAAAACAGGGAAATGCATTTGATCAGTCCTGCTAGACTGAGAGCCCTGTGTGACAGGGACTGTCTCATATTCACCACTGTCATTCCAAAGACTGAAGCAATGTCTTAAATGTAAGTAGGGCTTTACAATTGAATACTTAAACAGGAAAGTATATCTTTAAAGTAAACAACAACCTAAATTTCAATATCTACCTAAACATTTATGACTTCCTAGCGAAACATCCTGGCAGACCTCAGCTTACAGCTTAGAGAATTTCATCTCTATTTAAGATGAATTTTCCATTTCTCCTCTAAGCACCCAATATTTTATTAAAAAGTTAATATGACACTATTAAATCATAATCCCACTAACATAAAATTTAATTGATAATGAAGTATCACCACTAAGAGTAAAGAGGATTTGGTGATTGGGCTTTTCGTTTTTGTTTGCTTCCTTACTATACTCAACTCATTGAGAATGGTTGACTAAATGAACAATTTCTAATCACACTGTGTTCCATGATTTATCGAAGTATATGAATCACAAAAAGCACAATAAAATTATTTGATCATTGATTTGACTACTTTACAAGGCACTCTGAAGTGCACTCTGAAGCCAAATATTAACCATCCAATTAAACAGGGAAAGTCTCTTTGGATGTATTGACATTTTAAACTGTGCCACTAGATAAGAAGAATTTAAATTGAAACAGCTGGGTGTAACTTGGTGGTTCGACTGGGTTGTTTCTGTTGTAAGAGAGAAGGGTTTCCCCTAGGAGGGCTGCTTCCCATTAATTTCTCATTAATTATCAAGATGATGATTGATACAGGGTTACAATATAAGACTATTAATTTAAACTTTCTCTTCTGATTTTTCCTGGTTGTTAAAAGGAAAGTGCTAATAATTATCACAAACTTTTCCCAAACATACAAGTGAATTGTAAGCTTTTTTGTTCCCTGCTTCTGCACTAAAAATGCCCTGGCCTGAAGTCCAGGCAGAGAGCAGGTTGGAGAGAGGCTCCCCCTGGGTATTCTGGGCCAAGGGAGAAAAATGTGACACGCCCCCTTCCTTTTCCCTCCCTCTGTGGAAATAAGCAAGTAGTCACCAGGGGGGCAGGACTCCAAGAAGAAGAAGCTCTATAGTTTCGAGAGGGGTTCTGAGGGGGTAGACAGCAACGTTGCTCCATGCCACTGCAGGGGACATTGCCATCTGCTCTGACCCAGGAAGACTCACAGGTGGACAGTGCAAAAGATGCCGTGTCCTGAGGGTGAGGAGCAGGCAGCCTCCTGGGGGTGGGGATCAGGCACCAGTCATGGGGATGACACTCTGCTTCCTGCCAATTGCCCAATAGAGGGTCTCAAATAGATGAAACCCCAGTTCAGGATTCCATGCTGTTGGATCTGTGTGTCATGTCCCAGAAGGGTGCAATGCCCCAGAACTCTGTGTGATGGGGTTGAAATCTTCTACAGTCAATATCCCTCCATTTGCCCTATTTCTTCCATGTCAGCAGGTGCTGGAGCTAGAGGGGCTCTTAGAGGCCAGATGGGTCAGGGAAGGGGTGCTAAGACCCAAAGAGGTGTAATGATTTGACCAAGATCACGCAGTCTGCAACTGGCAATGAGGTGGATGTTGCTGATCACCTGAGAGTTACATTGAACAACTGGGAAGTGCTGTTGGCCCCCTGGGACCCAAGGTCTGAGTAGACCATGTAAGGTCATTATTAAGGATTGAATCATGTCCCCCACAAAAACATGTTCAAGTCCGAACCCGAGGTGCAGTGGATGTGAAATCATTTGTAAATGGGATCTTGGAAAATCTGATTAGTTAAGGTGAGGCCAAAGGGAAGCAGGGTAGGACTCAATCCAGTATGACTGGAGTCCTTATAAATGAGGAGATTTGGACACAGAAGCAGCAGGAGACAAAAGGAGATAGTCATGTGAGGCAGACAGAGATCAGTAATGGATTGCTGGCAAGCCACCACCAGAATGCTATAGACTTCAGAGAAAGCATGATCTTGCCAGTGCCTTGATTTTGGCCTTCTAGCCTCCAAAACTATGAGATAAATTCCTGTTGTTTAAGCCAACTAGTCTGTGGTACTTTATTATACAGCCCTAGCAAACTAAGACAATCATGAGAGAATATGTATTTCTGAAACTGAGTGATAGTAAGTGACTGGTCATCCCTCTGACATATGGCAGTTGGACTGGGAGATTAGCTGACTAGAACACTGAGTCTTCTTGCTACTAGTTTAGCATTTTGTCCATCAGATCCTACCTGCGTTATTGGTTTTCACACAAACTATGGGATTCCTTGGATCTGAACATAGGCTTCAAGTAGTAGAACCTCTCATCCTAGATTAGAAAAGCAGTGTCAAGGCTCTGATTACTTCTGGGGAAACTTCTGTACCTTATCTGAACAATCTGACCAAACGATTCAAGCTTTAATAAGAGCACAAAATTTTTAGATGGCCTCTACTATCTGGGGTTCTGTAAGATCAAGACAATGCAATTCCAGTGAAAAGATAACGGATTTATTGGCAGGGGGGCAGTATAGGAAAACAGTGAGTGGGAAGGCAAAGAAAACTTTATCTGAAAGAATAAACAAGTGAAGACATAGGAACAACTAAGGTGTGATAAGGAGAAACTTATCTACCAAATATTAATATGGGACAAGGGGCAGATGGCTAAGAACATTGCCTCTATAACGCAGACCTGGTCTAAATCCAAGTTGCACTACATGTGACCTTAGGCAAGTTATTTAAGCTTTTATAGCCTAGTTGCTATATTACTAAAATGGGAATAATTATAGAATTTATGTGTTCTAAAGGGTGACAATTAAACACACTTAAGTTATTGGATAATGCCCAGTAAAGGTAGTAGACTCAATTTTAAAGAAATATCTTGATTAGTTTAACTATATTTTTGATGTAACATTTATGTAATCTAGACCCTTTAAAAACAAAAAATAAAAAATTATTTTTAAAAAATTAGGGTACAGAAGGAGTTCATATATCCTGCATCTATTTGAATATTGTTATTGGTTTTAAAGTTAGATTTTTTCCGACATGAATGTTCAGCTGAAATTGTTCTATGGCACATAGAATGTGCAACTCTAATTTAATTAACAATATATGATATAATTGAAGCATTAACTAGATATTTGTTTTTTCTCCTTTCTATTGTTTTCGATCTTCTGAACAGAACTTAACTGTTAGCACATGAATATTTTCAATTTTATTACAAAATACATGAAAATTTTTAGTTTTAACAAGTTTTTATGTCTAATTTCTATTGATTTCTCTATTGTTTTTTTTTTGAACCACATTCTCCCAACCCAAATTAGATTGCCACCCTTTTTAAAATCTTAAATAGTTTCCTGTATTGTTATTTCAAGCATCATCACAGTTTGGAATCATGCAGTTTATCTCTTGGTTATTTGTTTCAAATCTTTCCTCCTTGATTAGACTCTAAACAACACAAGAGCAGGAACTGTGTCTATTTTTATTTACCACTCTATAGCAACAACTACAAGACTAAGTTCCCTTTTATATGGATGCAAATTTAAAAGGATGTCTACTTTCCTATATGTATAATTCTACCTCAATATAGTTCTTTCCTTAATTAATATCTCCTGTCTCTCAGAATGCCCCAGCAGAAATTAGGGAAGTGACGATTTCCTCAAGAATGTTTGAGACACAAAAAAGGAGGAATAATGCTAATGAAAGGAAAGAGAGAATGTCTGCAGGTCTGAAGACTAGTTAAGGATATTAAAAAACAAATTCTATAGAAAGTGGTCAAGCTGCACAGCAGGTGGCCCTATCTTTGAGTCCAGGACCATGCCCAGAAGTGGCTATGGAGCGGCATCTCAGGCAACTGGCTATGAACAACCAGAGGACTCACTTTCTTTCATAACAATTTTTCCTTCTTCCTCAATCTATTCATTCTATTTTTTTCCACTGTCTTGCTGTTTTCTGCCGTGCCAGACAGAGATGCCCATGGTTATTTGGCACCACTAGTAAAGGAGGTAAAAGTGGCATCTCAAATAAATTCAAACTCAAAGCAAGTAGCCTAAACCAAAAGACAGGTTTCCTTTTCTTCTTGTATTTTTAATCATAAAAACTGGAAAAGAGATGGGGGTATGGGTAGAAACTAGAAAGCCACAAAGTCCTGGAAGAAAAAGAAAAAAAAAAAAAAAAAAACAGTCAAATAACAAATAACAAAGCAACAATCAAAAAAAGGGGAGGGAGGGCAAACTTTTTTAAAATTCCAGTTTATAAAATCCAACAATCTGCATATTCCTACTTTTATCCAATAAACTGAAAATTTGTAGGAATCACTATGATTTCATTCAAAATAGATATTTCAATAACCATTTCTACAGCTTTACACTAGGAAGATTTTGAAAGAGATCAATCAAGGCAGCTCAGAAGAAAATACTAGGTTGGATACAAATACCTACACTTATTATAATACCATCTGCAGCATATGGATTCATTCAAGCTTTAACTCCCCCTCCAAAACTAAAATATATTTGTATATTTGTGTTCAATGTGTTTGTATATAGAATATTTTATTCATCAAAATTACTCTCCAATTGATGTCCTATTTTCATTTACACTTAAAGACAGCAATGCCCACTGAATACTAAGCAAAGACAAAGCTGAAAAATGTCACCAAGTATGATATAGTTTGGTAGTTTATGTCTGGTAAAGGAAGAAATGAACTCTAACCACAATGAATTAATAATTTTCTAGCACTTATTATTATTTACCATATGCAGGCATTAGGTGGGCACTTTTCATTCTCTAGCCAACTCAATAATGTGGATAGTGGCACCTCCTTGTAGATGTGATCATGCAAGAATGTAAGCCAATGCCAACCATCCAGCCAAAGGGAGCCTACTGAGCAATTCATTCATGGCCCTTTGTGACACCTTCTCATTCCTAAGGAATCACATGATTCCTTAAGCCCTTCCACAGAGACTAGCAGCAGAACAGGGAGAAAATGAAATATAAATTAATCCACACTACTATGTGAAAGTATTTTAAAGATGGCACGTAACAGAGATGTACTTAATATTATTCCTAGAGAGGTCTGGGGCATTCAGGATTTAACTTAGTCATGCAATGTTTCCCTATCATTACTGGAGAAAAACAACACACCCTAATAACTGACCCACAAAAAGCCGACTAATAATTACATTTTCTAATAATATAAAGCTCACCTTGGAGCATTCAAACTATGCCAAAAACCATGACAAACTAATAAAGACAATTGAGTGTTCCAAAATACTGTTACAAAAAATATGGACTTTATAGTCTACTTGGTATGTTTCTAATCAGTACTTGGACATTATTTTATTTAACTTCTGTTACAAGAAAGAAAGATAAAATAGAAGTTTCAGACAAAATCTGCATTTTCTGATATGATCTACAAGCCATCTAGAAAAGAGAAATGTCTAATAATTCTGTATGCTTCCTTCATAATATTCCATTCAGTAGGTAACAACTGAGCAGCACATATGTACGTGATAATCGTTATGTTCCCATGTCACACTTAGGTACAGATAGAGAAGTTGCAGATTTCAGATATTTGGGGCATAATGTGCTCACACAACAGGTTGAAGAACAATTTCTTGTAGTGATATACTCTTGCTCTAGAAACATTCCTTTAAAGACCGTGGTCAAAACACCTCAGTTGCCCCATTGGTCTGGCTAATCCCCAACAGGGATTCTGGGTCCTCATAATTTTTTAAACTAGTATTTGCTCTGTAATCTTGGAAAATCCAGTTAGTTTCATCTGTAAAACTAGGGGACTTAGATGTATTAATAGAAAGTTGGTGGGAAATAACTGTTGAATCATGGCAGAATTTTATTCTATCACTACTTTTATACAGGATCCTTTAATTTATGTGTCCTAATTGTAAATGGGATGATATTTAATAATAATCCAAAAAATTTAGACACAATTTTCATGTCAGGACATGCAAGTTCAACTTGTACTACCTTCTACCTATGCGTCTGAATCCTTTACTGACAGGGAATTAATTTCTTCCTTAAGCAGATAGCCTGTTCCATTTCTATCTTTACTTGTTACAAAGTTCGTCCTTAAGGTGCTCTAAAATCCAACTTCATTTAACTTCCATGTATTGTCCTTAGTTTCACCCTCTATCTAGAGCAACCCCAAATAAACTGAGTATTTCTTAAATTATATCAGTTCCTCAAGTACTTCAAGTCACCTGTCATAACATTCCCACCTTCTCTTAGCCAAATATTCTATTCTCTTGAACTAGTCCTCATATAAGTGTCCCTCATAAAAAACTTTATACCATGATGTTTATCTTTTGCTAAGAGCAATATTGTCAATTTGACAATACTTCTTTTTAAATATCCACACAGAAGATAAGAGCAATATTTTATCTTTGACACGAGTAACATGGACTGTATTGGGATGATTATTACCTCTCTTGATCCAAAGCGACCAATCTGATTTCATTCTGCTATAGTTACATGTACCTAGTTACAAAGCACACTGGACACAGCGCATCTGTCTGTGGAGCTCTGTTGGGCAGGCTGTTGCCTTCGCTCTTAGGTTCAGCTGTACTTTGCCACCGGAACCTCTTACAGTATTTGAATATTGAATCAAGAAAATGATGCCATGTATGAAAATGTTATCTCTTTTTTGCATTTGGGAACTCAAAGCAATGTTTAGACATACTTTGCCGAATTTCAAAAACACATAAAAGTAAAGTGCTAAAAGAAATTTGCTTTAACTTGTAGGAAAAAAAAGTATTGCTTACTGTAAATGGAATAAAGAAAGTGCTTCTATGATAGATTTGGTTGCAAAATAATCCAAGATTTAGAAATATTCAAAATCTCAATTTATTTAAATTCTAAAGGTATAATTCTGCCTGAATGTTTCCTGTAGCATCATACTAATGACATACTTCATACTTATTACAAAACACGGGAAACAAGAAATGAAGACCAGAGAAAGATTTTTAAATGATATTTTTCAAGCTATATGTTGAAAAAAAGTAAGGCAGTGAAAAATAAAAAAATTATAGGGTTAAGCTTCTCTCTCTAAAAGAAAATGGAAAAAATTCCAGTATAATCAGAATTATGTGGTCTACAGAATTTTATTCAGTTTGTACATTTTTCATAAGGTCTCAAAAGCTGAAAATAAAGTCTCCAGCCATTTGTTTCATTTAAATTATTTTCCATTAAAGTCACTTTAAACCTCAGGATAGATTTTCTGAGCTTTAACCATCATCTTTTCTATTTTTTCCATAATCCTCTGTTCCCCTTTTAAATCCTCATTCATTCCACCCATTTCTCAGTCTTTTAAGAGCACAGACTGTTAATAAGTAGCAAGGCCCAAAGGAGAGATTTTGGTTATTAAATTTGAAAAGAAACTAAAGCCACTGTAGTAATTAGGAGTCAATAAAATATTTTCAACTAAATAAAATTAATCTAGGCACTGTTCTATATAAAAAAAATATATTGCCTAAGGCAACCTTTCATGATAAAAGTGCTACAATCTCCATGTCAGTACAGATTTTAATGTCATGATTTGTATTAGGGAAAGCATTATTCACATAAGGCAAGTTAGGGCTGATTAATTTGCTTGTGGGTTAAAGCTGAATTTGAAAATCTATAAATCTAAATATGTGGAAATGACAGAAGGAAATCTCAGTAATTGGGGCAAAGGTTTTACTCTAATTAGCTGCAATGCATCATTAATTCCATTGTACTAGCAACTGAAAAAAATATAAGCCTTTTAGAACTAAGGAGTAAAGAGATGCATTAGAACAAAGATATTTGTCTTCATACATTATATTTTGATGTCTTTTTGCATATAATCACAGTTAAAATCTGCTAACAACTGCTGTTAATACAATACTTGAAAGAAAATATCAACAAAAATGTGAGCTAAGAAACATATAGTAAGGTAAAGTTTTTGACTTACTGAGGAACAAGAAGTCCAATAGAAGTCTCTAAGTCAAATATCTGATAATTGTTAAAATTCAGAGGCTGTTTACTAAAACTGAGTAAACTGTATGTCCCAGCTAGTGGTTAATTGATTTGATGGCTTCCATATATCTAATACTGTGACTACAAATACAGAATTTATATGATTATTGCCCTCATTACTTTCATTTTCTTTTTCCACACTTGTATTTTAACAGGAAAAATCAATTTAAAATATAGATGAATGGATATATATATATATATAATTAGATAATAGGTTATCAATAGATGGCTGGATATATAGATAGAACATGTTATTATGAAAGCAATTTATGTTCAAAGGTTGTGTTGAGAACAGGGAGTCAAGGGTGGCAGCACAGCAGGAGACCAATTTGTTGGCTATTACAATTTCCCAGGTAGATGATGGTGATTGGACCAGGCAATAGCAGAAGAGGTGATAAGAAGCAGAGGTAGGGCCAACAGGCTTTAGTGGAGATTTAAATGTGAGGGCTTTTGTCCTGAGCAACTGAAGGGTGGGGTTCCCATTAACTGTACTGGGGAAAATGGTCAGTGAAGCAGGTTTATGCAAGTTGATTAGTAGCTCAGTTTTGGAAACCTCATTGGACATGACTTAACAGTTGAATAGGAGAGTCTGTAGTTCAGGAAAGAGATCCAAGATGAGGAAGTGGTTTGGGTGATATTAGTATATATTTTTAAAGCCATGAGATTAGATTGAATATAGACATAGAAAGGTAAGAGACAAAAGGACTGAGCTCTGGGATTTAGAATATAATCATGGTCAAAATGTTTTCCATAAATGCCCTACTAATTTATACATTTCTCAGAATTATACTCTACACCCTTTCCTAATATTGGGCATAATTTTGTCCACTTGACATATTAAATAATAGTTTCTAGTTGTTTCCATTTTCACTCATTGTAACAAGGGAAAATAATATTTTTGTTTGTATGTTTATTAGTCATTTGTATTTTGTCTCTTAACAATTACCTACATGTGTGCTTTGTTCATTTTTCTCCCTAGATATTCTAATATTTCTTATTAATTTATAAAATCATTTTACATATTAAGATAATTAACCTTTTGCTTTTAATATTTATTACAAATGCTTTTTATAATTTTTATTTTATGGTTTCTTGGTATGAGAGATTTTACGTTTTAGCCAAATCTATTAGTCAGTTACTTCATTATTTATTCCATTAATTTAACACTTACAAAGATAAGTAAAATATATTAACATATTTAAAATAGTTCATGATTTCTTATTTTTTACACCTAACTCTCCATCCTGATGTTTTTGTTAGGCCCTGTGGTAAGACTCTCATTAAATATTTTCCTAAAATTTTAGGGCATTTTATAATTATATTAAATATATCAATTCCAACTTTGTGTGGTCTCCTGTAGCTTATATTAAGTTCTTATATATTTTGCAGTCTAGTTTTGAGTATGTATTCCCTCTTTATTTCTTTGTCTACCAATTCTTTTGTCTATATCACACTATTATTATTGTATTTTAAAGGTAAATATAGGGTACATTGTTAAATGAATGAATGTCTAACAGGCATATGAGCCTTCTTTTCTAGTTGCTAAGTTCTAAGCCAAAAAGTAGAATGCCAATTTTTGTTTTCTTTTTGTTCAGTATAGCATATGGTGTGTAGTCTAAGAATGAGCTTTTAAATTCATCTTCTTCAATGATGCAATTAGTCAGAATTTCCACAGCCCCTTTCCAGGGCCAGACTATGACATATGTCGTTTCTTCTCTTTACTTATAATAGTAATGTTGAAGCCAGTTTTTATGAATATGTGTGAGATTTTCTTAAAAGGCTCAGATAAATCAATATAGGCATGGAGAGTTTGCTGCCAGGTTAAATTAGAACTTCCAAATATGTTTTATGCAGGCATAACCTAACTTCCATATTTGCCACAATTATTTAAACTCTCCTATTAGTCAGAAACTACACTAAGGATTCCCCACTCAGGAGGCACATTCATGTCCTTCTCTTATCCAAATGCCAACACATTTTAATATTTTTAAGTGTGCTTTTAAAAAATGTTCTCATTTGAATTGAATTTGTATTTCACCTTTAATATTAGCCTTCCCATTTCTTCCTCTAGTCTTCATTTTACCTGGCCAATCACTCTACTAATTAGAAGTACATTTCTGTGTTCACAAATGATGAACAAATGAACCCCCTAAAAAATGTGGTAAATAGGTAAATAGTAGGGGTCCAGAAATTGCACTCTGGTCTTGGTATGTGCGCTCCAGACACACTCCATGGTACCATACTCTAATTAAATCATGAAGCAGGTAGTTGAGCAGATCCTCAAGGGGAGATATGAAAAGAATCTAGTCAGCTCTGGGAATATGTACTGATTCTGTGATCAGGCTTTTTTCTAAATGTAAGAGGACATTATGCTATTATTTTAATGATATTGTATGTCAGCTACCATGTGACCCCATTGCATTTTCTAGAAGGAAAAGCTTTGACTGAGATGGTGATTCCCAAGGGGGGGTTTGCCTCTTGATCTCAGTTTCATTAAAATGATTGTCAAAGGAATTCTTGTATTTGAGGACTTAAATTAAGTTACCCTCACTTTCATCCCCGAGGAAAATTCCCGTCCTTCTTTGGATATTCTCCCTGTTATTGGCCAAAGTATATTTTAATCAAATTTCTTGGAAAATGTAGTTTGTCCTTTGTCTCTCAGTGATCACACACCGATTTTGAGTGGTCATTTAATTATGAGTCATACTGTATCTTGTAAATAAGAGCATTTTGAAAGAAAAGCAAACCTTACTCCCTCTCACAAATCCTCCACATATCTATCTGCTAGTATCTCCCCTGCACTCCCTCTGAATGCTTCTCTCCCTCAGCTCTTACATTCCTTGCCTGGATCATCTGTCCCTAACAATACCTGCTCTGGTTTCAAACTACTTAATTTTTGTTTCATAAAATTCCTCTAACCAAACATTTACTTTGCTTTTGTTCTTTCCTTTTGACATGGAAAGATGTTTGTTGAGCAGATATTAAAGAAAACTACAAGTCAACATTAGAAGACTAAAAGAACAGAACAAGTTTGTGGAAAATGACAGGAAGAGAATACACTGATAATAATATGTCAAATATCAGTACCTAAGATAATATTATCCATAATGCTTATAAAGTAAAATAAGTCAAGAATAGTTTTCTCCAAAACTCTTGTGCTCAAGCACTATTTGTCATTCCTATATTTGAGTGAAACACTTGGTATAGGAAGTGAGATATTTTTTGTTTGTTTTTGTTTATTTTGAGGAGGACTTTGGGTCTTTCTTTGCCTCAAATACAAGATAGATGGGAAAAATTAGAAAAGATTTCATGAAAAGATAAGAAAGAAATGAGAGATGTTAGGTGAATGGGCAGAGAGGCATCTATTTTATAGATATGTGCAAGGCAAAGGGGAAGATAAAGAACCATGAGGTACTTTATACAACATGAGAAAGGGAGAAGAGAAGTTTGAGGGGAGGATAGTGTAGAAGATATATAATTTTTAATTTACACCAAGAAAGGTTCTTTCTAATATTTAAATGGGCAAAAAAGTCAAAGGAGATATCAAGAATGAAATCCAACAGGAGAAATGGCATTATTCCTAGAGTTTTAGAGGAATGCAGCAAATTACTGGGAGTAGTAATTAGAGCGTTTTAGGGAAATGGAGTAATTAGTTGTTTTCAGGAACTACATTTTCTCAGTTGTGTGTGATGATTAGTACTAATTGATGATTAATGGTTGAGTGCATTGCACCTTCTCAGCACTCAATAAGTATGATTGATTGATATGTCACTTAAAAACAGTATCATTTATGAAGCAATTATACAAGTATTTTATGAGTGGGAAATCCACACGCACATGAAGACCTGTTGAAACAGAAAATAATAATAATAACCCATACCTTCTCTGTGTCAATGCCTTTTGACATGGACCAGGTTGAAACAATATAATCCATGACTCTCTCACTAAGGCCTTTTGGGACTTGATAGAGTTTCAGAAAGTCCCGGACATTATTCAGCATCTCGTGGTATCGGTTGGTGTTGGCATACATTTGCTGGAAAATTGTGGTAACATTTCCAAAAATAGTTGCATAAAGAAGAGCTGAAAGAGAAGAAATTATGAAAATAAAACAAATATACCAGGAGGAGAAAAAGTAATATGAATACTGGCCATGCCAATAAATAATTTAACACAGATATCTTTATAAACTTGTATAGGTTAATACAGTAAACCTTGTATTAGAAGAGTGCCTGGCATCTGGTAATCACTCAGTAAATACTAACTTCAGTATTAAAAACACGATTTTATGAGCATGCATCACTATAGATAATGTGGCAAAACAGGAGAGTGATTCACAGATTGTGTGAAGAATCAGATCGAAAGTTTTCATTTTTCCTGAGAAAGTCTAGTCTTACGATTAAAGTTATTCTCCAGCCTTGTCTTCCTGAATGAAGCCTAATTATGTTAAATATTCCAAGGACTGATGATCCAGTTTAGAAATGTATGCTCCTTCTCATTGTTCCCGCCAGCTTCTGGAATGCTTCCCTGCTTATAAACATTTTGACAGAACACCAGATATATAGGGAAGTAGAGACAAATTAAGTGTTGCATTTTCAGAACGTTCTGGAGGTAAACAAGGTTGGAATTAAGAGCTAAATTAAGGGAAGCGGCTGTGGCTCAATCAGTGGGGCTCCCGTTTACCATATGGGAGGCCCAGGGTTCGGTTCCCGGGGCCTCCTGGTGAAGGCAGGTCCGCCCGCGCGGCGTGGTTGGCTGACCCGGCGAGCACGGGCAGCAAGGGGGGGATAAATGAATAAATAAATAAAATCAAAAAAAAAAAAAAAAGAGCTAAATTAAAACTTAGGGAATGTATGGAAATTCTTATTAAAGTCAGCTTCTCAATGATTAAAAGTTTCTTGATTCCATCATTTTAATTAAGAATAAAGCCATTTGCTGACCATTTTTATTCATCTACAGGGACCGGGTTTTTAAATGGCCCTGACTGCTGTCTCCCCTCCCATACCCACAATTGACCAATTCTTCTCTCTCAAGATCTTGTCAGGACAATAATGCTGACCAGATACTGAAAAAGCATTTGAAGTAGAGTTCAAACCAAACTAAACACACCTCTAACTTCACACTACACCCTGCACCCACCTTTGTGGTTTCACTGCCTTGTTAACAGCTCTTTAGACAAGGGAAAAGTAACTTTATTTTCCTTAATATCCCCACTAACTAACTTCAGTAAACAAAATATTTAGTAACCATAGGCATAAGCATTTCGCAAATAAATTCTAAGCAAATACCATTTGATGGAAATGGTACAAAATCAAGCTAGTAAAGCAACTTAAGATCTTTAAAATACCTTTTTTAGAAAACCATTTGTTTTTCAAGAGCAATTCTTCTCCTCTGAGTACTACAGATTATAATTTCACAACAGAGAGCTTTTACTTTATTGGTATTTAGTCAGCTTTTGCTTTTATTTTTTGACTTTGATGTCAATCCAGGACAAGTTTTAAAATAGATGATATTATGGTTAAAGCTAAATAGGGGGATAGAATGCTGGCCTTTTTCAACTAGGTCGTTAAATCCTTGAAAATTAAATTAAAAACAGGTAATCACAGACTTAACATCTCTATTCCATTGTTGTTGGTATTTAAAAACACATGAAATAATGTGAACAAATTAAAGGTAGAAAAATTATATAACACATATGGAATTTCAGATATTCAGAAAGTAGAAATAAGCAGACTGTATGTTTTATTTTAGGAGATACCATACATGGGAAGGAGGCACTCAACCACTGAGCTTCATCAGCTCCCCAGTGAGAGTTAGTTTTTGTTTGTTTTGTTTTTAGAAGGTACTGGGGATTGAATCTGGGACCTCGTACATGGGAAGCAGGCACTCAACTACTTGAGCTACATGTGCTCCCTGGATTTTTAAAATGAGTCTTTTACGAGTTAATGAAATAATGCTAGAATCATGTTTTTTTAAATAATCCCTAGCTGTTATAAGTTATCAATAAATATCACAGAACTACCTATTATTTTGACAAATTTAGCTTGTTTGGCTCCATATAGTGCTTACACTATTCTATACTTGCCACGGTGTCTCAATATTGACTTTTAGTTAAAAATATTATCACATATTTCATCTTCTTGGGTACATTAAACATGCACACAAAAATACATTTTACTCCTATAAAAAGGAGTAAATGAAATGAAAGATGAAGAAAACTGCCAAGGAATTAAAAGTTTTCAGCATTAATAAATGAAGGACACGATCAATATCCCAGTAAGTTTGGCATATTGCAAATATAGCCACTTCTGCCTTGCATTTTCACATGAGTGTGGTATCCTAAATTGGGACTTTGTGACTAAACAAGGTCATGATGTAAAGTAAGAGATTCATTTGTACATGTGTGGGTGTGTATACACATACATATATACATATATGTTAATGTTTATTTTGAAATCATTTTAGACTCACAAGAGGTTGCAAAAAAATAGCACAGAAAATCCCCATGTGTGCACATTGAACTTCCCTCAATGGTTACAAGTTAAATACATATATAGTAAATTATCAAAACCAGGAAATTTCCAAAGCCACATTACAGTTATCCAACAATAGACCTTATTCAGATTTCACCAGTTTTTACAAGCAGTCATTTTTTCAGGGTATATAGTTCTTTAAAAGTTTACCACATGTTTCAATTAATACCATATACATATATTTTTTAAAAAGAGAAAGCATTTCTTACTTTAAAATATTTTTTACATCTAATATTGGAAAACATTTCAAATAAGATAGTGAGTGCAAATATCATACTCCAAATCAAGCAAAAATAATTCTGCCCACAGGGTAAATAATGCTTTCACAGGATAAACAGGTCTTTAATGAAAGAGGCCCTGGGGCATGACACACAATGAGGGGAAACTGATCTCCATAGAAACTGTATGTTGCTAACTCCCAAAATAATACCTCTGACCCAACCTATCCCCTGAATTTCAGACACACATATCTTCTTGAATGTCTAATGGGCATTTGAATCTAAAGTCCAAAAAGAGCTCTTAATTTACAACACCCCCTTCCTACAACTAGTTGCACTTTCATCTCAGTAAATGGTAAAGAGATTTGTCTGGTTGCTCAGACCTAAAACCAAAAAGTCATTCTTCATTTCACCATCTACAATTTCTGCTGGCACTAACTTTAAAATATAACCTTATTTCAATCGCTTCTCACTTCCTCTACCATAATCTTTAAGAGAATGTTGCTTTGCCACATACAAGCTATGTGTCTCTGTGTACGTTACTTAGCCTCTGTAAGCTTCTATTTCCTCACTTTGTAAGTTGAAAATTACACTAGAATCTTCGCAAAGGGGTTGTTTCAAATGAGAAAGCCCACGTGAAACAGTTAAAAAGGAATCCAGTAAAGAGTAACCATCCATGAAATCTTATTTATCATCAGCATCATCTACACTAAAATAGCTTCCAAGCAATTTTTCAAGCATTAGGAAAAAATGATCACTTTTAAAAATATATATATGCAGATCTTGGCATTTGTATTAGTTAGGGTTCTCCAGAAACACAGAATCAATAATATATAATATGTACATATAGCCTATGTAAATATTATTACACTTATTTTAGGAATTGGCTCATGCAACTGTGGGAATGGGCAAGCCCAAATTCCATAGGGCAGGCTGCAAGCTGGGAACTCTGGTGAAGGTTTTTTGATAAATTTCCCAGGAGAAGCCAGCTGGCTAAAGCCGAGATGGAAATTCCTCTTCTTACTTCTGATATCATCAGTTCTCCTTTTAAGGCCTTCAATTGATTGGATGAGACTTCTCTCATTGTTGAAGGCTGTCTCCTCAGTTGATTGTAGGCGTAATTAGCCATACATGCAATCAATTTACTGATGATATATATCCACAAAATATACTCACAGTAACAACCAGGCCAGTGGTTGCTTGACCAAATAACTGGACACCATAACCTGGCCAAGTTGACACATGAACTTAACCTTCACAGCTCTCCTCCACTCAAAACCTTTCCATCACTCTTAACTTAAATCCAAACCTAGCCATGGTCCAGATAATCAGGGTACTGCCTCCATCACTGATAGTCACTCTTACCACTCTTCCTCTCATTCCCTCTGCTCCAACCACACCAGCCTTCTTGATGCTGTTCGAACATTCAAAATCCATTCACGATTTAGGGCCCTTCACCTGCTGTTCCTTCTGCCTGGAGCACCCTTCCCCAAGACCTTCACTTAGTATGCTGCTTCTTCTCATTCAGATCTAAACCCAACACATCAGAGAGGCCTTCCCTGGCCACTCCACCTAAACAGCACTTTTCTCCAATATCATTCTCTAACTTCTTACTCAGATTTATGTTTCTTAATCTTATTTATTACTACCTTAATTTACATGACATATTTTAAATTCCTTATTATCTGTCTCTCTAAGTAGAAATGCAAGTTCTATGAGGGTAGAGATGGGCCTTGTCTTTTCTTCTCACTGCTGTGTTCCCAGAACATACACTAGTTCCTGACACATAGTAGGTGTTCAAATATTTTTTCTAATAAATTCATACACTAAAAACCTAAAAAACAGGTTTTCAGAAATATTCTTTTTTCATCTCAAACTCTCACTATTAGTGATTTAAAAACATAGGGAGAATACACATTATTGATAAAGGTGGGGAAGTGAAACGTTTAGAAACCAGGGGGCTACCTATTCTGACAATATTTAGACAAATAATGAGTTAATTATGGAAGAACCATTGTCCTCCACATGAAATTTAAATGTGCATACTTAGTCTAGTTAGTTTTGTAGAGGCCTATAATATAATTTGACCTTTTGAATGGAGATGCCTACAGTCAATTCCCATACTTTACTAGTAATAATAATTTGTGATAATGCCATCAGTCTCTTTATATAAGCTCTTCTTCAGGCTTTGGGACTTAAAGACCACTGCTATTTTTGCAAGCTTATGATATTCATAATCATAGTAAATTTGGCATAAATGCCAGCATATTTCTTATCTAAAAAGTCCCATTTTTCCTTATTACCCACAGTGATTTTTTAGGAGATAATTTGGATAGTTTAGATATGGCTGCTAATTCTCTGAAACCCCTCTATATGCATTCTTCTTGAGTCTAGGTATGCTCTATGACTGATGGCCAATAGAATATAATAACTGTGATGCTGTGCCAATCTCTGGACCCAGACTTTTAAAAACTGGAAACTTACAATTCCTGTCTTTTGGGACACCTTGTCTTGGAATCCAGCTTCCATATTGTAAGGAAGCCCAAATATTCTTCTAGAGAAGTCCATATGGAGAGGAATCAGGGACATGGCCAATAGGCTTAGACTGAGAAATTTAAAAGATTGATATATGAGAATACATTTCTGATAAACAACATTATGTAGGTAGTCCTACCATCATTTCCCTTTTTGATTATATTCACTATAGTCCAACTTTAATAATAGCTAAATTATAAAGGAAAATTTCCCGTCAGTCTGTGATTGTACATGTAGACATCACTTGTCAGCATCAACTTCCCAGCCAGATTGTTTAGCCAACTAAGAAGTGGATCTTCCAGACCCAGTCAAGGCACTCAAGTTTCATGGACTAAAAATGAATCATGTACTCCTAACCCTGTGTAAACTGGAGATTCATAAGCAAAATAAATGGTTGTTCTTGTTTGAAGTCATTAAGTTTGATTAGTTATGCAATCAAAATAATCACTAATAAATGAGAATAGTTCTCAATTGGGTAGGTGGTCTTGGAGGATGAGGGTAGTAAGCTCTTTATAAAGCACATCAGAGACTATGAGGGTAAAGTTTAGAAAACACTTTTTAGCATTTTTGGATTTATACTCATTATTTTCATAATATAAAGATTAAATCCAGGAAGTGATATTTAATGTTTTCACAAATAGATATAGGTTCAAAGATGGAACATTATTATAACTGTTTACAAATAACATTATCCATTCAAGCATTGTTGTATTCATTAGATATTTATTGAGCTCCTATTGTATATTAGGCACTATACTAGCCACTCTAGGAATAAGATGATGAAAAAGATGGGCATAGTCCTTGCTGTAGCAGTTTGATATTGTTTATGAATTCTAAAAATAGATATTGTTTGTAAACTGTTCTGTTCCTCTAAGCATATTAGATTATATTGGATTCAGAGGTTTCCCCTTTACTTGCTTAAATAATAATTAAGTCTTTGATTGGGGCACATCAATAAGATGTTGAGTCCCCACCCCCTTGGTGGACAGGGACTCACAGAGAAACTGCACTGCAGAGAAGGGAGGTGGGGGTTTTGAGCTGGAGCCCCAGGAACTAAACATGCAGGAGAAAAACACAGAGGAATAGAGACAGCTCCATTAGACACAGCAGAGACCCCAGGAAGAGAGACGAGCAGTTCACCTGAAGCTGGCCTTGTGGAGAGAACAGAGTAGCTGAGCCCAGAGAGAAATGAACCTCAGGAGAGAGATGAGACTTATTCCAGCCTACAGCTGATATTAGAAGAAGCTGGGACCATGAAGCCTAGAGAGGAAGAGGAAGCCTGAACCCTCGCAGATGTTGGCAGTCATCTTGCTCCAACACATGGCAACAGACTTTGGTGAGGGTAGTAACTTACACTTTGAGGCCTGGTAACTGTAAGCTTCTACCCAAAATAAATACCCTTTATAAAAGCCAACAGATTTCTGGTATTTTGCATCAGCCCCCCTTTGGCTGACTAATACATCTGCTCTCAAGTAGTATCCACAGCTCCCTATACAAAAGCATATCTTTGTACCAAAATACATAATTTGAAAGCAGGCTAACTATTTTTCCCTTTCCATAGTAAAAAAAAATCACATATAATGTATAAGCATAGAAAAATATAGTCTATATCTCAGGGTTAAACAAATTGCAAAGTCAAAACAAAAATCTATGTTTAGCTAATCTAACTCATCAGAACTCAGTCTCCCTTCTTATAAGAAGATAACTTCATTCTCCACTTTATCCTTCTATGATAGTTATTCTCTTTTTTAATGCTAATCAAAACCATTTTTAATCTCTCCAATCTAGCACAATCATTTAGATTTTAATAAACTTAGTACACTCACCTTGCATATATAGCTATAGAAATTCATATAATTTGATAAAAGGCTAGCTGAGAACTGCCTCTGAAATTAGAAAAACAATAATAACAGGTGCTCAATGAATATCAATATGATCATTACAGATTCATTTATTAAGGGCCAAACAAGAGTTTTCAAAATACAACAACTGGGAGCAGATGTGGTTCAAGTGGTTAAGAGCCTGCTTCCCACATTGGAGGTCCCAGATTCGGATCCTGGTGCTTCCTAAAAACAAAGCAAAACAAATGAAATTTCCAACTCGGGAGCCAATATGGCTCAGTGGTTGAGTGCCAGCTTCCCACATACAAGGTCCTGGTTCAATCCCCGGCCCTGCCTGGCATCTCAAAAAAAAAAAAAAAAAAGCAACAACTGTCAGAGGCAACCACAGAAAACCAGAGATAAATTGTATGTTATCTTTAGAGGCCCCTCAGCATTCCTTCAGAACCCATCTCTTCCCTACTTCTAGTTATACCTACCATCATCCCATTCTCCTTCTTACAGAGATCTTCCTTGCTTAGATCATCACCTCCTGGTTGGTGCAGTTAATATTGTGGTTCAGAACCTGAGACAGTTCCAAACTATTTTTTAGTGACAAAGCTAGCTACCACTACTGAGCTGACCCATCTACCTTCCAACATAATGCCCTCACTCACCTTCAGGGGCCACGCAGGCAAGTGCATACATGCGCCCAGGGCACTGGAAGGAAGGAGAAACAAAGGCTAACTTCATCACTAAAAAACACTATGGAAGGGAGCTGTCTTAGTTACTGAACCACAGTCTCAAGCAAGAACAGTGCTGTTCATGCCAATCGTGGGGCACTGGTCATTCATCTCTATGTTTCTCAGGAATTCTAAACCCAGCTTGAAAAGAAGAAGAGGGAAGAAAAAAGTTAGGGAGTTGAGAAATAAACAGATGCATAGTTAAAAACTGCTGGTCATGCATACTACTCACTCAGAGATTGCCCAGGAAAGGGGTAGGGGGAAGATAATTTTATTTTAACATTATTTTTCAAAAATCACACAAAAAAGATGAAAACACAGGTTGAATGACCAAAGGAAAATATAATATATTTGTACCAATTGATTCAAAGTTGCATAAAGGGTCAGCAAATGCAACTTTATATTCTCAAGGAGCAGAACTCCAACTTGGAAGAGAGCATGATAGGCATGTTTTTTTTCTTTTTTTTTTCCTTTGGTAATTGAGAATGTGCTTTTTATTTTCTATGCCTAAAATGTTTTTTTATAGTTTCAAGGAACAACTTAAAGTATAATTGATATTTCACAATTAATTATGTAGCTGATGACATGTGCTTTGGGCACTTTTATTTTGTTTCCAATTTTTTAAAATCTTAGTTAGGAGAAGGCATATTTCCACCTCCATCACCATTTACATATATATATATATATATATATATATGCAGTTAAATTATGATCTGAGTTGGGGATTAGATGATAATGGCATAAGTTGTATCTTTCATGATAAACATTGTTTGTTTTTTACCTAAAAAAACTAAAACATAAAATGAGGAATCTACAATGGTGGTATTTCAGATATTGTAAAAATCTAATTTTCTAGTCCAGAGGTTTTCTTATGGCCTTCAAATTATAAAATGCAAAGAGTTACCTAGTCTACCTATTTGCAAGTCTAGCTTTATCAGCTACAGAAAAAAAAAAAGGATCACAAAATACAGCAAGTCTAGTATGGTTTCATTGTTGTGAAAAATTGAGTTTCTTTTCTTTATGTCTGTTCCCTGTGTATCTTGTACTAGATAGTCCTTTGAATTACCCAGGAATCTTAGTTTCCCATTAATGACACAAGCAAGCCATTCCCCTAACATTCACTATTAGCATATGGAGAAATAAATAAACAAAATTAAATCACTTATTCTCACCATATATCTATAAAGTGGGTATTATTATTTTGCTTACTTTACATATGGAAATACTGAATATAATACTTGAGATAATATCGAAATACCAGTTTACCAAAACACAAGTTTTATTGATGCACAATCCAAAGAATGAAATGACACTGCCAAAATCCTAAATGAACTGTAAATATTCTGAGACAGGTACCTATCACCAAGAACTTCGCATGTGCTCTGAGAAATAGTGACATGACCTATCTTCTTGACCCTCAATCCAACCCATTCTTGCTTCTAAATCTTTGTTCATTCAGTTCCCTTTCAGTGGATCACAAAATGCAACAAACTTCTCCCATCCAGAGACACACATCTCTTTGCAATGCGACTTTCACTCCTTCTCCACCAAGAGGTAGAATTTACTTCCTTTAATCTGACCTGGTTTTGTGACTTTATCTGACCAAGAGAATGTGGCAGAAATGATATTATGCAACTTCCGAGGCTAGACATTCAGAGAACCTGCAGGTTTTGCTTTCACTCTCTTGGAATGCTGTTGAGACCACCATCCTTGAAGACGCCTGACTTGTACTGAGGGACAGCAAGACAGCAGGGATGGAGAGGTGTAGTTATCCAAGGGGCCCCAGCTGAACTTAGTCACCAACTAACGCACCAGCTAAGTGCAGCTGCCTGCGTGAGATCACACAAGATCGGTAGAAGAGTCAATTACACAGTAAAATTTAAGAGCCATGAAAAATAATGAATCACTGTGGTGTCATCACTTAGCTTTGAGTCGTTTCTTACATGGTAATAGACAGCTAATATGTGTCTCCATTACGAAAGCCCTCCCTTTTCCTCCATCCTTCCTAAGTCTCAGCCACTCTTCAGAGCCTATTATTTCTGTCAGAAAAAAACGTCTCTGATTATTCCGGGTCACAGGAATTTCTCCTTCTGTTCTTCTATGGAATCAACCCAATATGTTACTATTTAAGATAGTAATCATGTACCCTGCTTTCTATTGTGTTTTACCCCTTTAAGATATCTTGTTTTAAATATAATGACATTCACGAAAGCAAGTATCTTTTAAACTTCTTTTCATCTCTTCAGCATAGTTCTGAACACATATGTTCTGTACACATGAAAATAGAAGTTGAAATAAATTTTATAAAGAATCTCTCTAGGTAGTAAAATAAACAATCAAATGCTCAAGAACTACTCCAGTTCACATCTGGTTGCAAATACTTTTAATGTATTATGACTTGCCAGTCTGAGTAGATGGAAGGGGAAAAAAAAGACCACTAAAAAGAGTAAAATCACAAAGATTATGGCCAAGGTTAAAATTACTTGCTAATCTGTTTGGCAGTTGCTCAGGAAGCTGAGTATAGAATTACCATAAGGACGCAGCAATACCTCTACTAGGTGGGCACTCAAAATAAGGGAAAGCAGGGACTCAAACAGATATTTTTCCAACAGTATTCATAGCAGCATTCTTCACAATTGCCAAAAGACTGGAGCTACTCAAGTGTCCATCAATCGATGAATGGATTTAAAAAAATGGTATATACATACAATGGAATATTATTCAGCCATGAAAAGGAATGAAATCCTGATACATGCAACAACATGGATGAACCTTGAAGACATTATGCTCTGCAAAATTAGCCAATGGGGTGTTAATGCTTAATTTGTACAGAATTTCTATATAGGTTGATTGTTAAGTTTTGGATATGGATGGTGGTGATGGTAGCAAATTATTGTGAGTGTAATTAACACTGGATTACATATATGAACGAAGTTAAAAGAGGCAGTTTTAGGTTGTATATATATGTTACTAGAATTAAAATTAAAAGGTAAAAAATAGAATTGTATAACACAGTGAACCCTATTGTAAACATTGGGCTATTGTTAATGGCACAAGTATAAAAATGTTCCTTAATGAATTATAACAAATATACCACACTAATACATGGTGTTAATAATAGGAATGTATATGGGAAAAATACACCTAATGTAAACTATGAACTATTTTTTAAATTACCTGCTACTCAATTCCAAGAATATTAGAATCTGGGGATGTCAATTTTTGAAACTTGGCAGTTTATGACAAATAAATTTACCACAAGTCAGATTGTAATGTTATAGAGAAAGCCTTCAGAAATGAATCAAGAAGCAGTGTTTGTACCAAGGTTAGACTAAAAGTTTACATGGGTTTACAATTGGGCCTCATTATACCAATTCTTTGAATTTATTCTATGGACCTATGACATGAGCACACAAAATTATGCACATGGAGAAAATGAGATATGCTAAAATATTCAAAATAAAGATTTTGTGATAAAATAATGGCATATCAATGTAATTGAAAACTAGACAGCCATTAAGATGATGGTGGGGATCTCTGATTGTAGATATAAAAAGACTAATGGTATATTAAGCAGATTATTAATTCCTTTTTTATAATTATATATATTCATATATCTGTGAATGTATGTGGGGAGATTAACTTATAAGTATATATTTAATCATGATGAGAAGGATGTTTAGAAATGTTAACAGCTATCTTCAGGCAAGAGGATTGTTTGTGATTTTTATGTTCTTTAAACTTGTCTATATTATTTGATTTTTGCAGTAAGCATACACTGTTTATAAATAATAACAGATTATTTGCATTTTTATAGAACTATAGAAGCTATAAATCTCTTTAAAGAACAATCAGGTCATTTAGATGATAATCATGAAAGCCTGCTAAGAAAGTAGAGGTGCTAATAATGACAGCAAACCTTTATTTAGTGCTTATTGAGCCTTAAATACATTATCTCATGAAATTTGCACAAGCGCCCTAAGTTATTACTTTATCCTTGTCATAAACAGAAAGAAACAAATTCATGATTTCAATTTGCCTGAGTCAGACCAGAGTTTCAGTCTCAGCAACTTTACCACCTAGCACCCTTATCAGACTTTAGAAGATAATGCAAATAATCGTTCTTTCCCATAGCAGATTTCTTGTAGCCAGTCAGTGGTTTAGTGAACACTTATCTGACTAAAATTGTTAAATGTGAACAGATCTCAGGGTATTAAGTACTCCCAGGGCCTAGAATGTAGACCAAGGGAAATAGCATATACCGCTTAAAAATATGTACCAAGAGGTATTCTGGTCTCACCCCTAAATTGTGATATGCTTAGTTAGATACAGACTAGGAACATTTCACCCTGCTATGGCTGCCACATTACCAAATCAGCCACTTAATGGAGTAGAAAGGAAAATTTACTGACTGATATCTCTTCAGCACAAAAGGATAATTTTAGTTTACTATGTTTATGCTAAGATAAACAGCTTACACACTATTACACACATCAAAACTTATCAGGCATTAACCCTTTATATTTAGATAATTAGAAATTCAAGAAAACGGACCACAAACTTTCCGATAGAATGGAATGTATAATTAGCAAAATGGGGAATACTCAGGGACTAACACAGATCTAACATTTGTAGCCTCCCCAGCACTCCCCTCAAATTGTGTATCCTTGTCATGGCTGCACCCCCTGACCGTCCATCACAATCTAATTTAGATGTTCCGCCATTTTGTGACGCTGGTTCCACATTTAGTTGGATATCTCCTTTTATTTTCTTAAATATTAGAGTCAGCTTGCTGAACTTGGGGACAAGTAAATATGTCCCTTCATCAGCAAACCCCAGACCCCTTCTTTAAAGCACTGGGAAGAGTAACTTGTCCAGGGCCAGAGAGCCAGCCACTTCTAACTATTCTATTGGTTCCCTTCTAATCAAGAAATACTACACCAAACATCATGTTTCCAAACCAAAATCATCCTTCTAGATGGGTGGAGTGTGAGCTCGTATTCTGGGGCCAGAAAGAAAGATGAGTTATTGTAAATTTAGTTCTGTGAGAACTTCCTCATTTTAAATAATATATAGATCCTTCTAGTGGTGAGTATGAAGATGAAGTTACAACTTTTCAAAGGCAAAACTCTGAATAATCTTATCAGGCAGATATTTTGGTCAAGAGCACCACTGGTCATGTTGGGGTCATTCTTAGCTCCTCTCTCTCTCTGATCCCTTTTGTGAAGCTAGCTACTAAGGGATTTAATTCTTCCTTCACAATACCTCCTATACTAATAGCCTCCTTTCTATTAACAATCTCAGAACCTAGTCTTACCATTCTTTGGCTAGACTGCCACAACAGTCTCTAACTGGCCTCCCTATCTCCAGTCACTCTTTTTTATAAAACAGTCTACACATGGCTGGTAGGACAAGTTTCCTAAAATAATTGATTTTATGATTCTATCTCTACCTTTAAAAGTGTTAAATTTTCTCCTCATTGTGGCTATCATAGAAATACTGTGGAACCTATGGGATCAACACAATAGAGAAATGGAGGAAGCTCTGAATTTCTAGTATCTGCCAGACTCAGTGTTTGCATTTTTCCCTAAGTTATTTTTTCATCTGCCTACATAGACTATGAGCTTCTGAAAGAAAGAACCTATGCCCTTAATTTCTTTTCCATTCAAGTCAGACTTTTGCCCAGTTAACAAATAAATGAGAGTTAATTTATCCTGGCTATAAACAAAGATATGTGAGGCTTTTTCTGACCAAGTGTGTATAACAGACCACTAATAAGATTGTATCTCTCCAGCTGCCTGATGTGGGGCATGAATTCTCTTTTCACCTATTAAAATCTCATATAATGCACAGCAAACAATTCTTCAAAGGAAAGAAAATGTAATCCTTGAATACATTTAATTTGTAAGTTCTTTAAAGCAGGGCCAGAATCATCTAGTTCCTGTGTAATCCCCAAGAATAACAAGAATGTCTTACAACAAAGTAGGATATCATCAAAAGTTGCAAACATGAAAAAATTGAAACAGCTGCTCTGGACTTCATTCTTTGTTTTGTGAAATGATAAAATAATTTTGAGAGAAAATAGAAGACTTACTAAGTTTCATGCACATTTGCAAAATTTTTAAGTATGTTATTTTAGCTATTTTATAAATATAATTAGATGACTTTTGCATTGACCAATAGACAGGGTATCCATTAATGTATTAACCACAGTGTTACTGAATGCTTGCTGGATGTAAATACAGTGCAAATACTAGGGAGATCAAAGATGCACAATTTTATATACATATTGTTTACCTATTACTTAAAGCAATTTAGTTGTAGTAAATGTCTATGCCCAGAAAAGATTATGAAATTTCCCATTCTCCTTAAAAATGCCCTAAACAAAGTACCTGAAATCTGAAAAATATCCATCCACTGAAAAGCCTGACCATTAACTAACAATACATTTGACAAAATCCTCTGAGAGGTTCAACAAGGTCAAAACTAACAAGGATGGCCTGATTTTCCTTGAGAAACTACTTTAAATTAAAATCTTGGGTTGACCTCATCATTACCGACTTAGACTTAAAGTTGCCGTTGATAACTAGCATTAATCTTTTCCTTTTAAATAGTTCTCTCTCCTTTACTCTTATGACACAATGGTCCTCCCCCGGCTCTCTCTACTCCCTTATCTAAGGGGTCTTTACAATTAATCATCCAAACCAGGACCTTTTCTGAGAGTAAAAGAGGGCACTCTTAATAGTCATGCTGGGATCACAGTAGTAAGCAGGGCTGTCCCAGGCAAATCTGAGGCACTCTGGGGCACTCTATCCTTATTCCAATTCTTCATTCTCTGTCTCTGCCCCTTCACCCCCAATTACAGGAGGAAAGGTTTATGGGATTCTTGTCAATCACTCGCATCTGAATTAACTCTGTAAGTCTGTCCTTTCAGGGATTTCAACTAGCATCTCAACTCAGGTGACTTCCCCATTTACCTGCCCTAACCTGTCTACAAATTTCTACACAACCACTTAACCTGAATGAATGTATCTCTCAAACTGCTGATGTGATGTCTGAAAGGAATCATGTCCTCTCCTCACAACCCAGAATATCACCTCACCCCAAATCCTTTTTTACATTAATCTGAGTGGGAATAATTATAAAACCAGTGCTCTAGAAGCTTAAACCAGTATGTTCTTTTTGGCTGGGACTATATGCAGATAAATTTAGCTGATCCTGAGGGTATAAAATGACAGTGAGTTTTGAAAAACAAATGAGTGGGATGGGAAAAGTATGCCTATAGACAGCAAACGGAGTTGATAAAGGTATAAGGAACTCTATTTGATGAAGCAATCCAAAATTTTAAAATTGTATTCTGTTGGAGCACCATAATTCTCTATGATAACAGCAGATGTTTTCCTAATAAAAATAGCTTCTGGATCAAATATTTTTCTTTAATGTTCCATATTAGTTCTCCCTCTTGGAGAGGCCCAGCTCACATTATCATATCATAATGCACATTCGAATTTCAAAAGCTCTGAGAAGCCTTGCAGTACAGACACCATTTTTCATACTTGTTTGCTCTTGGAACACTTTTGTTCATTGAAAATCTATGAATATTTTGCAGAGCTCCATGCACTCTCCACAGTGGTCAAGAGGGAGCAGGTGCAAGCATTGGGGCATCTGAGAGGTTGTTGCCACAATCCAAGGGTGCTGGTGCAGATCCGCAACCAGCGAACCCATTCGAACAAATCTAAAAACTGGTGGTTGCATTGTCTGAAAGATAGGTTAACAAGGACGAGAAAGAGAAGAGAAGGTTGTGAGCCATCACGCATATGGACATAATCTATGGTAAAGTGATAAAGTATAGTTGCATATTGAAGGATAGGACAGGTGGGTAGAGACATTACTGGGTTTGGTGGTGCAGGTTTGACAGGTGGGTAGATTAGAAAGGGCGGGTTAGAATACCCAGGATACTGGGGGGAGAGATGGGAGGGGGACTAGGTGAACATGGGATTTGTGGGTATGAAGTTGAAAGTGCAGGGGTGGGAATGCTCTTATGGCAGTATGACAAGGTAGTGTCACTGGTTTAAGGTGTAGGTTAGGGAGGCACTCAGGAAGGGGTGCATCTGGAGTAGGCTTCTGGGGAGTGTGTGAGTGTTCATCCTGTCATAATGTGTTGTGTTGGGGAGTGAAGACCCACATGGTGAGTGGGAAGGAGATGGACCCCCATCTTTGGGAGGACCGATTCACCCAGAAACAGACAGGTGGGTGTCTCTTAGGCACAAGGGTGGATCCTAATAGGAGAGGAAAATCAGCATGTCAAGACCTCTTGTTGCATGTAACTATGAATCTTGTCATCCAATGAGTCAAGACAAGGGAAGTGTCATGAGCCCCAGGGGGATGGGGAAGAAGGAACAGAAAAGATAAAAAAGGGGGTATTTAGTGGTCATGGGAAATGTTTTTCATTATCTTAGAGTAATGGACACAGGACATGGTAAATATCAAAAATTATTAAACTGTACCATCTAAATTGTAAACTATACTGTAAACCATTGACAATGTTTAGTAGCTATGCTTCACTATCTGTATAACAGTTACAACAATGCTACCATCCACATAAAAAAGGTTTTAATATGGATGAAGAAAGGGGAAGGAGGTTGGGTATATGGGAGTTTCTAGGATTCTGTGTGTGACTTTGCTGTGACCTAAAACTTCTTTGAAAATCAAATGAAAATTCGGGAGACACTGGAGAGTGAGAGGACGCAGGTGCCACAGTACAGACTGGACACCTGATAATGCAGTGATAAAAGGAAAAATGTTTAAAAAAAAAATTTTTTTAATAATTTTTCTGTTTTGTTTTTTTTTTTTTCCATTTTTTGAATATCCCAATCCTTTAATTTTATTTCTAATGGTTTTTTTTTAAGTTTCCATGTATTTTATCTCTTATATTTAAACTTATCTTTATTATTTCATTTTCCTATTAATTGTATTTGGCTATTATATGGGCTTCATCTTCAAGGAAGGTTTGGATCTCAGAAGGGTTACAGAGGGGGCAGGAGAGGATCATTGGTGGGGGGGGGTGTCTGGGATGGGGGTTTCATGGGAGGAAGTTCACCTGAATATACATGAAAGATATATAAAATTGTTCAAATGATCAAGGGGTGGGGTATGGGCACAGTGGGTAGACAATCGCTCAATAAATGAGAGAACACTGAATTCCCAGCTTGGAGAGCTCTGCCACATTCTCCAAGGGAGCAGAAACAGTCCCCCAAGTGCAGGGGCAGTGTCTGGCAAAGGAGGAGAGTCCACTGATGGGTTCTAAAGGCCCTGGGTTCGATTCCCAGGGCCTCCTGGTGAAGGCAAGTGGTCCCGTGCGGCACGGTGAGCTGATGGTCCATGTGGCGCAGTGAGCTGGCACAGCAAGATGACGCAACAAAAGGAGACAAGCAGACACAGAAAAACACACAGCAAATAGACACAGCAAGCACAAGCAGCAAAGGGGGGATAAATAAAAAAATAAGATAAATCTTTAAAAAAATAATAACAGTTAACTAAGTCATACAGGCATTGTAGATTATTTTAGATATGATTATGTACCTAACTGGCTTTTCTTTTAAAGATATTAATATCTCATCCTGTGTTTAAATAGGATCAGATATTTTAAAAAAGCAATCACCAAGAGATTATCATCTAGAAGACAAACATCATCAAAACTAAAGGAACAAAATCCATGCAATGATATATGAAAACATGAAAAACATCAACTATTTGGAAACTTTAAAAAAGAGAATATCTCACTTATATTTTCTGGGACCTGTGATTTGGGGAAATTTTGCATATTCTGCCTGTAAAAAACTTTCCACCCTCAGCTGATTTGGACAGGAGGTGTGCAAAAAGTAAAACCCAGTTAATCGCTGATGATGAATGGAAGCAATACAAACCCATTAGGTCAACGGGACCAGCTTTGGTTTAATATGTTCTGAAGGTTTTAAGTCCTGATTTGATAATTTGCCCCCACTAAACACTGCATGGCATATTACTGAATTTCTTCTCTCACCACCTACCACATTACTAGGTTTCCTTTTTCTTTACTAATACTTGGTACCAAATGTCCACCTTTCCAATAAATCATTACTGCCAAGGTCTGACATGTATGGAATAAAGCCATATCAAGTTCATTCTACTGCACACATCACTGTGGCAGAAATGTCAACTGTAATAAGCAAGTGATAAAAAAGATCTTCAGGGCTCCTGTCAGGTAGTACAGAACCTGACAGTAGGTTAAGACTGAACATTTACATTAAGAGCTTGGATGCCTGAAGCTGACAGCTGTCATTATCACTGTGAAGATGAGGAAATATTGCTACCTAAGATTTCCCAGCTTTCACACTTTACAGGTGTGTTCACATTCCCGTTTAATCCTCCTAACAAATCTGGGATTTGGCATTACACCCCACTTACAGGTAAGAAATCTGTCTTTCTTCCCCATCCATATTTCACCCTTGCCCTGGTATAGGAACCCATCATCTCACAACCAGTTTACTGCAACAGCCTCTAATCAGTATTCTTGCTGCCAGTCATGTTCCCACTGTAAGAGTTCAGTAATAGTGAAGTAAAAACTCAGTGCCTTGACACAAGTTTTTACTTGTAGTTCACTTCCCAGGGTGGATGTGGGTTGCACAGTCCTCCAGAGCAGTGGTGCCCCAAATGAAGATTCTGACATCCATCTATCTTGCTTTCAACTATGACTGCCATCTCAATACATGCTCCCCCTGGTCATCGCCAAAGAAGAAAGGACTAGAGGATCACACAGACCTGTAACGACTCATACCACTTCCTCCTACCTCCCTTTTGCAGAACCCAGTCATGTGGCTCCAACCTAACTACAATGGCAGCTGGAAAATATAGAGGAGTGCAAAGATGTTTGATAAGTGAAAACAACCTTGGCCATACCAGCTGTATTAGTCACCCAAAGGGGTGCTGATGCAAAGTACCAGAACTCTATTGGCTTTTGTAAAGGTTATTTATTTGGGGTAGAAACTTATAGTTACCAGGCTATAAAGCGTAAGTTATTTCCCACGTGTTGGGGCAAGATGGCTGCCAACGTCTGCAAGGGTCCAGCCTTTCTTCTCCCTCTTAAGGCTCCATGGGCCCAATTTCTTCCATCTCAGCTGTAGGCAGGCATAGGCTTGTCTTTCTCCCCAGGGCTCATTTCTTTCCAGGCTCAGCTTCTCTGGTCTCTCCACAAGATCAGCTGTAGACTATCAGGCTCATCTCTCTTCCTGGGGCCATGTCTATGGAGCACTCTCTTTCTTCCGGCTTATCTGCTTCTGTGTTCTCCTTCTCCATGTATTTACTCCCTTGGGTCCAGAATCAAAACTAAAACTCTCTCCTCTGCTGTGTCATTTTCTCTGTGAGTCCCTGCCCACCAAAGGGGTGGGGAATCAATGTCCTACTGATGTGGCCGAATCAAAGCCCTCAGCATAATTTAATCAAGTAAAATTGAAACCTCTGAATTCAATACAATCTAATGTGTCCAGAGGAACAGACCAGTTTACAAACACAATCCAATATTTATTTTTGGAATTCATAAACAATACCAAACTGCCACACCAGTGTTCACTGAAGCCAGAGTTATTGACCTTATATACAAATCTGTTCATGCCAGTGCCCTGCTTAATCTCTTACAATGGCTCCCTAATGATCACAGGAGAAAGCACAAGCTCTATAAAAGGGCACACATGAGTCTGCATAAGCTAACCCCTGCCTAACTTCCATCGTCATCTCCTGATACTTTACACCTTGGAATTCAGACTCCATAAACACTGAAATTCTGGCTTCCTGAACAGTAAGTTGTCTTTTACATTTGCTCATATTTTCAGAAATATCACATTTATGACCATTTCTCACCATATCCACCGCTACTGTCCTTGTCCAAGCCCCACGTCTTTTGCCTCTGCTTTTGCAAAAGCCTCTTACATGGTCTCCTTATTTCCATCTTTGCTCCTGCAGTATATTCTCCATACAGTAGCCAGTGAAATACTTTAAAGTAACATTGGATCATGTTTAAATGCTTCCAGGGACTCCCATCATATGTAGAATAAAATGCAAAGCCTGCACAATCCAGCCCCTGTCTTCCTCTGCAAACTCATCTTCCACTCCTCTCTCTTACCTTATAGTACAGGGGACCCACCGATGTCCACACCTGCTCAGCACTTGCCTGCCTCCAGAGCCACTGGAGTTCCACAGCCAGTGCCCATAGCAAGTGCTCCCTCTACCTAGAACATGCTTACAATAGTTCCTTCCCTAATTCATTCACCATCTAAAAGAGAAACCCTCTTAACATCATATCCTTTTTCTGCTTTACTTTTCTTCACTTGCAATTGAATAATCATTTGTGATGGATATGAAAACTTAAGCATTTTAAGCCCTTGTCTTCAGATTTTGATTGGTTCATTAGCTATTATTCAATAATGATTATCTTCCATGTACCAGACCCTTTACTAGGAACTCACATATAATATTGGACAATTGGAATTGTCCTGCATGGCATTGCAATGATGGATACAGGCCATTGTACATTTTGTCAAAACCTATCAAATTGTGTAGGGCAAAGTGTAAACTATAATGTAAACTATAGTTCATGGTCAGTACAATGCTTCAATATGTGTTCATCAATGGTAACAAATGTACCACACAAATGAAAAATGTTGTTAATATGGGAAAGTGAGAGAGGGAGAGGGGGTGAGGTATATGGAAATTCCCTATATTTTTGCTGTTAGCTTCTTTAAAAAAATTAATGTTAAGGGAGAAGGACTGAATGGTTTAAAAATAGTGATAATTTAAAGGAGTGGAGTATAGACAAAGAATGGTTCTTTATGTTATTACCAATTTGCAGACTTAGATTGTGGCTCTTGCTGAGTGGCAGAAATGCCTTTGTAATTGTTTCAAACATTAGGCAGACAAAAACATATGATTTATCTGAAAATGAGAACAATATACAAATCAGAGATTCATGCACATAACGATATGTTATACACCCTTAGGCACTCAGTAAAAACGAGTTGCCCAGCTTCCTAAATCCACAGACACTACATTTGGAAATTATGATTGCTTAATGATCCAATGATTTGAATTCATTAGTGTTTGCAGGCACTTATGAAATCAAACACTTATTGTTACTTTTCTGAGAAGATCTGGAGTAGGAGAAAATAACAAAATTTCTTATGCATTTATCATAAGCACCCTAAAATCCTCCTGAACGTTTTCCCTAAATGAAAACATCACGTGGCAGGAAGTGGAAGCAGCTGAGAATGAGAGCAGCTCCAGACTCTGCAAGCCAGGTTGGGTGACCATACGAGTGATTGCTGAGTGAAAAGATCAAATGGTTGTCCGTGTTCCACGGGCTGATCTGGTTCTAGCTATTCTGTTCTTAATTATGAACCCAGGCTTCTAACATGACATGGTATTTTAGGAGGCTCATTACCTACTAACTCTTAGCATGCGGGAGGCCTGAAATTCCTAAGACTAATGATGAAAACATTTTGTACTTAAACAAAAACACCCTCACATAGAAAAGAGACAAGAAAATCAAACTAAAGTTTGCTCCCTGGACTTTCATTCCTGAAGAAGTCTCCTCTTTTGGCAACTTTGGGTATTTGTTACAATAGGAGATTTGAACTTCACATGTAAATTCATAATAACAAAACAAAACAAAACACAGGCATCTTGTAAATAAAGGCAGGTGTCTTTCTTTTAAATGGCTAGCAAGGTGAAGAGCATGAACTTTCTGGATTTGGATTCAAATCCTAGAAGCACCACATATTTGGTATAGTTTGTAACCTTCAGAAAGTTATTTATATTTTTGAGCTTTTGTTATTCATTTAACATATAGCTAATAAGAATAATGATAGTAATACCTTGTTCATATGGTTTTGGGAGAACTAAACACGATGATTCATATAAACTGGTTAGCACAGTTGCTGTCACATATAAAGCACTAAAGAAAAGTTAGATATAGTTCTATAATAAAAATCATTGAAATTTTATCTGCTCTCTGTACATCAATATATGGGAAAAATTAATTTGACTTCCATTTCATATTGCCTTACATAAAGATTTTGGAGCTCAGAACACTTCCTAAGCATTTTGCACGACAAGAATATGACTGCATGTAGTGAATCAAATTCCCAAACTTGAACAAGATAGCATTCTATGCTATTATGAATGCATTTTGATTTTCCTATGCTATATTCTTAAAATATCACACTATTAAAAAACATGATTTAACAGATGATCATATAATGACCAAGTAACAAATCTCCTTTCAAAATTATTTCTACATGAAAAGTCAAATGGCTGAATTAGACTGCAAGGTGTTTTTTTTTTAATTCTGCTGGTTTCCTATTGAGTACATCACTGATCAACTTGAAATTATGGTTCACAGAACATTAAGGCCCTTCCTAAATATGAAACCAGGACTTCTGCTCCAAATCATGATGTAGTAACTCATAAAAGATATGCCCTCCCATCATAAGCATCTAGAAAACTAAGTAAATTATATCAACAACTACTTTCAGACATTGGGCAACAGATAGGACAGGAATGTGGTTCCCTGAGAGAAAGGAAATAAATGAGACAAGCTTCATGAATGCCCTGAATATCTACCTGGAGGTGACAAAACAAAGAGATAGATTACAAGTTGAACAAGGTGATCTGGCTGAGTTAAACTGAGGTCAGAATTTGGGGTGGGTGAGGAATATAAAATTTTAGCGGCAGAGTATCAGAAATGAAGATGACAAGCATAGAGAAAGCTCCAGAAAACTACATAGGGGCCATCTGAGTCTTTGTCTGAATATTAAGCTGTGCATGAAATCCCATCAGGCCAAGCTAAAAATAACTGGTGAGCCTGTGAACGAAACCCAGATCTCATAAAGGGCTGATAAACATTTGCTTTCCAAGCAGACTGAATGGAGAGACTCTCACTAAATATGTAGAAAATTCTTTGGAGAATTACAAGAGTCATTCTTAGGAGAGCTAAACTAGTACAAAATTAAAGACTACACCCACCCAAAAAGCTTAAAAACCAATTCTCTAAAGGATCAAATTTAATTGCAAATTATTAAGCCATATTTCAAAATAATATTCATTTCTCTTTAGAAAAAGGTGAAAAACCCTAATCCATTACAATAGCAAATAAAAGAATCAAATATCTAGGAATCACTCTAACCAATGATATAAGGGATTTTTACACAGAAAACTACAAGGCATTGCTGAAAGAAATCAAAGAAGATCTAAATAAATGGAAGGACATTCCATGTTCATGAAATGGAGGCGTAAAAACTGTTAAGATGTTAATTCCACCCAAAGTGATTTACAGATTCAATCCAATCCCAATCAAAATTCTAACAGCCTTCTTTGCAAAAATGGAAAAGCCAATCATCAAATTTATATGGAAGGAAATGGAGCCCCCGAAAGATAATTCCATCTTGTAAAAGAAGAAAGAAGTTGGAGGACTCACACTTCCCAATCTTAAAACTTATTACATAGCCAGAGTAATCAAAACAACATAGTACTGGCAAAAAGACAGACAATAAGATCAATGGAATTGAATTGAGAGTTCACAAATAAACCTTCACATTTATAGCCAACTGATTTTTCACAAAAGTATCAAGCCCACTCAATTGGGAAAGAATAGTCTCTTCAACAAATAGTGCTGGGAAAACTGGATGTCCATATGCAAATGAATAGTAATAGATCCTTATCTCACATCATATACAAGAGTCAATTCAAAATGTCTCAAAGACCTAAATATATGAAACAGAACTATAAAACTCCTAGAGGAAAATATAGGAAAGCATTTTCAAGATCTTGTGTTAAGCAATGCTTTCTTTGACTTTACATCCAAAGCACAAGCAACACAAGAAAAAAATAGATAAATGGGGCCTGATCAAAATTAAAAACTTTTATATATAAAAGGACTTTTTCATGAAAGTAAAACAAAAATCTACAAAATGGGAGAAAAATCCAGATTACATAAAGAAATCCTACAACTCAACAAAAAAGAGAAAAACAACCCAATAAAAAAAGGCCAAAAGACTTGAATAGAAACTTCTGCAAACATATACAAATGTCCAAAAATCACATGGAAAGATGCTCAACATCATTAGCCATTAGGGAAATGGAAAACAAAACTACAATGAGATACTATTTCACACTCACTAGAATAGCTACTATATTTTAAGAAAATGGAAAATGACAAGTGTTGGAGAAGATGTGGAGAAATAGGAACACTCATTCATTGCTTGTGGCAATGTAAAATAGTGCAGCCGCTGTGGGAGATAGTTTGGTGCTTCCTCAGAATTAAGTAAAGAACTACCATATGACATGGCAATTCCACTTCTAGGTATACACCCAAAAGAATTGAAAGCAGGAACTTGAACAGATATTTGCACACTGATGTTCATAGTGGCATTATTCACAATTGCCAAAAGATGGAAACTACCCAAATGTTCATCAACTGCTAAATGGATAAACAAAATGTATTATATACATACACTGAAATAGTATTCAGCCATTAAAAAGGAATGAAGCTCTGAAACAAACATGGATGAACCATAAAGACGTCATGTTGTGTGAAATAAGACAGACAAAAGGACAAATATTGTTTGATCTCATCGATGTGAAATAATTAGAATAAGAAAACTCAGAGTCAGAAACTAGGATATAAGTTACTAGGGGCCAGAGTGAGGGTAGGGAATGAGGAGTTAATGCTTAAATTGTACAGAATTTCCATTTGGGATCATAGAAAAGTTCTGGTAATAGATGATGGTGAACATAACACCATGAACATAACAGCACTGAATTATGTATTTGAATGTGGTGAAAAAGGGAAAATTTAGGTTGTATCTATGTTACTAGAATAAAAATTTTAAAAAACATAGGATGTACAATGCAAACAGTAAAACCTAATGTTAACCATGGGTTATAGTTAATAGTTCAATTATAAAAATGTTCTTTTATCAATTTTAGCAAATGCACCACACTAATGCAAACTGTTAATTACAGGGTGGTATATGACAACTCTGTATTTTATGCATGATTTTTCTGTAAACGTAAAATTTCTCTAATAAAAAATAACAATGCATTTCAGAGATTATAACATATGTAGAAATAAAATACACGTGATAACCATAATGTGAGAATGGGAGTATGATATAAAAGTTCCGTATTGTAAGGTTTTAACATTATATGTGAAGTGATATAATATTATGTGAAGGTAAAATATGGTAATTTAGAGATACATATTATAATCATAGAGCAAATATTAAAAATTAAAACGAAGAGGTTTAATAAATCAAAAGAGAAGATAAAATTGAATATTGAAAAACACTCAATAAAAATCAAGGAAGAAAAGAGGAAAAAGGAACAACAAAAACAACAACAAGCAGATACATAGTAGATGTAAAAAAAATTACCAGATAATAATTAAAAGTAAATGGGATCTAAATACTGAAATTAAAATGCACAGATTGTCAAATTGTATAAAAAAGCAAGACCCAGCTATATGCTATCTATAAGAAATGCATATTTAATACAAAGACACAATAGTTAGAAATTAAAGTATACCCATATATAAACAGTAAACATTAGAAAGCTGAAGGGGCTACATTTATCAAAATAGACTTTGGCATAAGAAATATTACCACACATAAAGGGGAACACTTCATAATAATAAATTAGTGAATTATCAGAATACATAAAAACTCTAAAAGTGCGTGTACCTAATAATTGAGTTTCAAAACACACAAAGAAAAAATATTGAAAGAAATGAAAGGAAAAATAGACAAATCCACAATTAGATTTGGAGACTTTCATCATCTTCTTAGTAATTCAAAAACAAGTAGCAGAGAATTAATGAGAACACATAAGACCCAAGAACCACTATCAACCAACTTGATCTAATTTACAATTACAGAACACTATTCCTAACAGTAGCAGAATCCTCATTATTTTAAGATGTATATAGAACATTCAACCAGATTAACCAAATGCCAGGAATGAAATTCATTGGGCATTTTCCCAATGAATTTAGAAAATGGTTAATCATATGAGGTATTCTCTGCCCCTCACCCCTCCAAACAAATAAGCAAGCTAAGAATCAATAAATTCAAATATGGAAAATTCTTCAAATATTTGGAAATTAAACAACATACATTTATGTAGTCTATGATTTAAAGAAGAAACCACAATATCAATTAGAAAATATTTTTAACTGAATGAAAGAGAAAAATATTTTAAAATATCAAACTGGGGATATGAAATGAAAGTAATGTTTAAATGAAAATCTATTGCTTCAAATATTTTTACTAAAAATGAGAGAAAGGACAAAAGTAATGATCAAACTATCCACTTTAATATTCTAGAAAAAAATAAGACTAAATTGAACCTCAATTAATAGACAAGAAGAAAATAATGAAGTTGAAGCAGAAATCAATAAAATGAAAAACAAAGGAAAAAAATCAATGAAACTCAAGGTGGTTATTTGAATAACAACAATAAAATTGACAAAATGTTAGCTAGAGTGACCAAAAAGAAAAGAAAAAATGGAAACACGTTTTAGCAATATCAGAAATGAAAATGGAGACTTTCATTAATAATAAGGAAATATTATAAATACCTTTATGTCAATAAATTCATTAACTTAGATAAAATGGACAAATTCTTGAACAACATAATTTATAAACCTGCCGCAAGAATAAAGTGAAGATTTGAATAGTCCTATGTCAATTCCAGGCATTAAATGTGTAATTAAAACCTCGCCACAAAGAAAGTTCTATGCCTGATGGCTTAACTGGGGAATCTCTCAAATATTGAAGGAAAAAATAATACCAGTTTTCTTTCACGAAATAGATGAGAATGAAATATGTCCAACTTATTTGATGAAATCAGAATTTCCATGCTCCCAAACCAATACATATTTTTTAAAAAAACCACTACACACCAAGAACACTCATAAATATTGACACAAACATGTTTAAGAAAATATTAGCAAATCAAATTTAGTAAAATTTAAAGAGAAAATATATCATGACTAAGTGTGATTTATCCCAGAAAAAGAAGGATAAGGGAGGCTTACCACTTGAAAAAAATTGATTAATGTAACTCACCACAATAACAGACTAAAACAGAAAAGCCATACAATCACCTCAGTGGATTCTGAGAATGTACTTTACCAAATTCAACATCCATTCATGATAAAAAATATTCAGAAAACTGGAATTGATGGAAAGATATACAAAGTGTTAAAGAGCATCTACAAAAACACAACAACAACAACTGTAGTTGATACAATTTCTAATGGTAAAAGACTTAAAACTTTCCCCTAAAATTGGAAACAATAAAAAGTTCTAGTTTTCATCACTTCTATCCCATGTTACATTGAGGTCTTAACCAATGTAATAGTATAGGAAAAAGAAATAAAAGACATACAAATTGAAAAGGGGAAGGATAGTTGTCTTTACTTGCAAGTGACATGATCATACAAAAAGAATATCCTACAAAATCAACCAAAAGCTATTAGAACAAAAAAAGTGAATATAGCCATGATGAAAAATGAAAAAAAAATATATGAAAAAATACAAAGCTAATATCATTATAAATATTACCAGTGAACAACTGAAAAAATCCTTTTCTTTTTGGGATTTATAAAAGAACTTCAAACTGTCACAGTTAGTATCAAAAGAAATTATGAGAGCATTTTCCAAAGAAGAAAACCAAACACTGAGTTTAAAAATCTTTCATGATGTCAGAGTGGAAAAACAACAGCTGATTTTCAAGGCTGAAGGAACAGGAAACTGTCGACTTGATGTCATTGATCACATTGTGGCATTCTGTAGCCAGAAAGCGACCCCATAGACCAAGGAGTTAACATATGGTGTTATAAAGAATTTCTATGCAGAAATACTTATTGAGTACCAACTAAGTTCCAGAAACAATATACAATAATTATTATGAGAGTGATAATAAAATGACAGTGTATAATATGTTCTTGAGGACAAAGGCAAGAAATAAAAGAAAGTGGATTATAGAAGAGCAAACAAGATTGTGAAGAATTTTATCATAATTAGTGGCAACTTTATCACTGTGCTCAATTTTTCCTTTCGTTCACTACTCTTGAATAATGAAAAATCACTGTAAATTTAGTGTAGTATTTGTTCATTTAGACATCTCAGAAACATGGAACTATATTTAGAGGAAGATGAAAAATAAATAAATCCTGGATGTGTCTGTTGCCAAAGCTCAACTGGGAACTAGCCAACAAGACACTGATATATGAATAAGTTCCTCCATTCCTTGACATAGAGGGGTAAAATGCTGCAAAACTGAAGCCGATTTGTAAGTGCTGAATTTCCCTGAATTTGTTACTTTTCAAACAGCTGTATTTACATTGTGCAGAAATACCTTTAAGCTTTCAATAAAATGTTTTTGCATTAGGGGACATTTAGTCCATATAGGAGATTACATATTCCTATACATATTTGGCTTTGGAATTAGTCAATGGTACCTGACATGGTATCTAGCCTCCAGGAGCTTAGATTCTAAAATAAGTAATATTGAGGTACATAAGAACAAAAAGAAACTGAGTAGACATCACTTGTTTAAAGATTTTCATGGAAGAGTCCATTAATCCCACCATTTATAAATCCTCATAACAGAAAAGTCTCAAATCTAATTGAAATCCCTCATGCTGTAAGAAATGGAAAATAGCTCATAGCATTATCCTTATTACTAGTAATGGGTATTATTTAACGAGTGCTTTCTAGCATGACAATATCCCATGAAATTGATGTAAGCATATAAATTTTGCAGATCTAAATGAGAAAGAATATTCAGTAGATTAAGTAATTTTCCAAAGGTACACTGCTGAGTGATGAAGCCTACTTTCAAATCTCAGACTATCTACTTCCAAAGTTCTAGTTCCTGATCAAATGGATATACTATCTCCTAAAATAAGTTTCAAAGGCCTATGTATTTCTATCACCCTCAGAAGCCTTTTATTTTTAAAAATTTCACTATTTTTTGGAAAATTCTTCAGTGTTATTCTCCTCCTGGTCATCTTGGGAGAACCACAGATTAAAAATATTTTTCAGGAAAATAACAACTCCCTCTAAGTAAAGAGAATTTGAATTGCAGAATCAGTACTGAGCTACATGTTGCCATTTCTATGCCCTATGACATGTACAACCATGCCTCACAAGCTATATGCTACATATGCAGTATTCGGGCTCATGCTTACTGTGTGACGCTTAGAACCGGACAGTGTCCACAATGCTGAGGTTTATATAGTGGACTGTAGAGTAGGGCCCCATGTCCTTAGAGGTTCTCATCTATAGTGTATGTCCCCTGGATGTAATAGCCACCATACTCAGTCACACAATAGTCACTTTATGCAACAGAGTTTGGACTGTTCATTTTCTTGCCTTTTTCTCTTTTAATGCAGTTTAATAAATTTCTTCCACTTTAGAATATATGCAGAACATGCTTTCTGGGTAGAATTTAATTGAGCAGCATAACTCTTCAAAATTAGATACAAATACATATTCAAACCAATCAAGGTTCGTATTAATAAAACATGCAACTTTAACTCATATTGGTCAACTTAATTAGCGTTTAGGAAACTAAGCTGAAAAATTAAGTAACTTCTGCACAAGACTCTTTAACTTTATGTTACTTCCTTTTAACTACATGGCCTAAGAAAGTTTTTGAAAGTCACTGAAAGTTTCATCAACAGCATAAAATGATAACTTCTGCAGTGAGGTTTTAAGTCTCTAAATTTCAGTTATCCTACAGTTACAGTGAGGAATCACAGTGGGAACTGTTGAGGTAATTTAGTACTCACTCTTCCAACAGAGTTGTACACATCAATCTGGGAGATAAACAGCAGATGCTTTCTTTCTGTTCCCCAAAGTAGAACTTTTCCCACATTCTTATTGTCCATTTAACTTTTTGATCCACTCAATACAAACTTTTGAGTAAGAACTGGATTTATTTTCAAGTTTGAGAGAATTCAATTACTTGGGATGTGTCAAGACAATTTAATTGTACTACTTGGAAAATTACTTCATGAGTTAGTCCCTTAGGTTCCCCCAAGAAATGCAATGATTTTACTAGGGAAAAAACAGAAGTCTTTTCTCTATGTGGGGTGATTATGATTAAGTAGGGACTAATTTCTAGGTTTAGGACAGAGGTAAGTCTGCTGCTGTGCGCATGGGATATAAATTAAGCATATCAAAATTCCAGAACACTTCAGGACTCCTATGCTGACAATCAGTCTTCATTAATAATAGATTTGTAAATGGCATATACAGAGAGAAAAATTGTGATTGAGATGGACTAAATGAAATATATACTTGATACATAAAATTTCTGTTAGGATACACAAGAAGCTATTAATAATATTAATTACCTATGTGAAATGGAATGATGGGATAGTCAGGACAGAGGGAACCTTTAACTCTTTAGTTACACCTTGTTCTTTTTTACACCATGCATGTGTATTATAACAATAAAAATAACAATAATGATAGTGGAAAAATAGCCCATAATAGGCAGAAAGAGCAAAGTTGGAGGAGTGTGGGGTAAGAATCTTTAAGCCATGAAGGTGAATATCCTTTGCTCCAAATTTAGAACATCTAGATATAGAATCACAGCAAGTTGCCTTCTTTTATTCAGACACAAAGATTTTACAAGATTGTAGTGCCACGAGCATTTTCTCAAATATCAGCAGTCTCTTTTGCCACCTAGAGAACCACTAGTACTGCAGAAAAGGGATTTTTCCTTTGAGTTCTGAGTTGGAACTAGAAAGATATTTTCCTACTGAAATTATCTTTAAAAAACTGGGCAACAAATTAGAAAATTCTACTTAACCAACAATGTACCTATAATGTACCTAACAGCACTCTGTATATATACAGACAATGAAATTAAATTACACACACACACACACACATATATATATATGTAGCCTGCATTTACAATCTGATTTCTCTGGGTCTGTGGGAAGAACCTTCCAAATAATTGACTTGCATATGAAAATTACTACTCTTGCGGTTTCATATCTTTGCCACTTTCACTGTTTTGCTGTATAAGTATGTAGGAGGTATCCATGAATATGGCAGTTATAAAATATAAAGCAAATGACACAAAATAGATGGCTAGAAGATAGGTTAGTGCGATTGTTAAGTTCACATGTCAATACGGTTAGTGAATTGGAAACTACTGATGATGAAAACATTAAAATCTAAGCTTTAATGTTGTGCAAGTCCAAAGTCCAAGGAATTTTCATCTGAATTCTGTAACACAAAATTATATCAAGGCAGCATTAAAGAACTGAATTTAGAAACAAGCCAAAGGCTTTAAATAAAGTCTTGGGAAAAAAGGCATATTATCAATTTATAAATTATTTGTCTAATTTTATGGGATGCCAGTAAACAAAAAAAAACAAAAATGATATCAAATCCCAATAACCCAAAAAAGAACTGTCCTTTAACGAATGAAAATAAAGACCATTTCTTGAAGGATGCATTGGATAATGATAATGGTTATGATATTTCCATGCTTAATCTTATTGTTCAGGAAAAGATTTTTGAAATACCACTAAATATTTAAAATATATATAACCAAACAGCCCACAACTGAAAACTAAAACCCCAACCAATTTGGTATGAACTAAGTCTCATTACTTCTCTGGACATTCTTTTATTTGTCCTTCGAGCTACATGATATCTAAAGTTCAATTCAGCTATAAGATAATTAAATTACTTATAATAATTATTATTATATCCAATGTTCTGAGAATATAGCAAGTACATAATGTCACAGGAGAATATAAAAAGAAAAAGCTTACATATCTTGCAGAATTATAATGAAAAGATAAAGGCTTATATCTAAGATTATCGGTTTTCATCATAGACCAGGTTCATAAATAATAATTAAAGAGTTTATTGTTCTAAACATATTACAATTTATAGGAAAACGTTTTTTTACATAATTAGACAAAGTGAGGGTTGGCTAATGGAGAATTATCCTATGTATGACACGTGAAGACAAAACTTTTTAAAATATTTAAAGTACAAAAATACATTTAACAAATACTGAAAATAATATAATCATCCATTATATAGTTTCTGAACACCTACTATGTGCCAAGACTGTGTCAGACAGTGGGATAAAAAGGCAAAATGACATTTTTTGTGCTTTCAAAGGCATTGCATTCCAGTAGAGGTAGCAGACAGCTAAGCAAGAAAGTACTTTAAACATCTATGGGCATAAGGACAGGGCTGGGTAAGACACAGACACACTCAGCGCGGCCATCTCCCAGCCCTTGCCTATCCTTCCTCCCAGCTCCTTTTCTGTTGTGTGCAGTGTTCCCATTCTGCAGCCCAGGGGAGATGTTAGTTCTAATGGAAAGGCCTGACAATGCCTGAAACCTGGGAATTGGGAATGAGCAGCTGCAGCTGCTTATTGGGGCAGAAACTCTCAGCGGCAGGACCCTCTGCCCCTGGGTCATATGAATACCCCACCTTTGGCAGCACAGATTTGTCTCTCCTCTCAGACACAAAGTGTGGTCTGTGGACTGCCATGCACCAACCCCGACCCAAGCAACTGGCCTCCCCAGGAGATCTGCCATGATGGAATCCCTTCCCCTGCTCGTTTGGACCTTTTGTGCTGTGAAAGTAACAAAGCAGTCATTTACTGGAAGTTTCTGTGTTCCGATAATGCACCATATAGCAATTCCATCTAGAGAGAGAAGTTGGCTGAGAGCATGGTGAAGACCATTGCTTAACCATCCTTTTGAATTTCAAAGTCATTATTTGTCATCATATAGTAAATGGGAGAAGGACTACAAAAATACAAAATTAAATAAAGAAGATTTATTACATAGTGTTTTACAAGTAAATGAAAGTGTTAATATAAAAGAAAAGAGAGTTAGGATGGGCCTATAAGGAAAATATGAAGTCCCAAATCCCACATCATTTTTTGAATGCAAAAATTTCTGCTTTGGATTCTGTGCTGTCAACATTTGTCTATTTGCAAACAAACATCTCACAATTATTAGTCATGTTTGCTCATGCTGAACGTTTTTCTCCTTGAAAATTTAGCACCTGCAGAGAAAATACACACACACACAAATACACACACACACATGAGACCATCAATCTTCTGGGCATCTTCAGGCTGTAACTTTGGTACAGATGTGTCAAAACATCCCTATCAGCACATCTGGCTTCCTCTGGAACGCATCAATCCAAAAGAATGCAGCCAAGCTTAAAGCAGTTTGGCCAGAAACTGTAATAACTCATAGCGCATAAAATTCTGTGCTTAAATTTCTATATTGTGCCATGTCGATCGCATTTAAAACTTTCAGACAACAAAATCCTGTGGGTTGCATGTTTTCGAGAATGCAACCAGCACATGCTCTCTTTAATGGCCATCTGCACCAGTGGTCTAGCACAGCAGGGGCTTCCAATGGCTTAACAAGGACTTGGGTGTTCATGTGTTTGGAAGCCCATGCTAGTTGCAGTTATCAGTTGAAATTTTAAATAGAATTATTTCCCATTTGCTATGTGAAATTCTTCATGTTGTCAAAGTTGAATTGAAGCCTGATAGAAACTAGTCATGAGCTTTTCGTCTGCAAAACTGGCTTCATCAATCATGCTTTTCAGAAAAAAATATGGTTCCTGTCAACATGAGCATTATGCTAACGTATACTATTGGTTGAATGCATATTTCCTTCCAAAGCCTCAACTGTTATGAGAAAAGTTTTAGTTTATGAAGCATTTGAAATAGGGACAAAATGTGTAAATTGCTAATCTCTGTTTTTAAAAAACTGAGATGAACTCATATCACAACAGTGAAGACTTTGTTAGATTTGTAGCTGAATAATAGAAATTTCAGATATGAGTAGAAATAGAAATGGATATGATGATAAGGGAAGCCATATATTTTAAGAATGTTAAAAGAATATTTCTAGACATAAGAAACTATCAAATAAAATGTCATATCTGTTTTACCTAATCCTCTGTTTTTGACAATGATACATACATAATTAGCCCCTCACTCCTAATTTTCCTTAAACTGTTATGATGCTATCTTACTTAAATGAGATTTTCATTTTATTATTATCATTGCAGATATTTGAGAGAACAAAGTCTAACCCACTCCACATTCTAACCCGGACTTCAGGTTCAGAACTATACCACTCAGCCTGTGTGATTTAGTCAGCAATGTCAAGAAAGCAATGCAAGTCAAATCAGTTCTTGGTTGAGGGGAAGAAGAAAGGACAGCATTAATAAGAGATTCTGGAGGTGTGACAGACTATAATTACAAATCTTAAGTCTTGACTGAAGACAGACTGAAGATCAGAAGTGGTATGGCTCATGCGATTTAATGTCAGTATTTGGAGGATGTGTGGTGAATATTTTCAGAAGTAAAAAACAAAATACAGAGTATAAGAAAAAGGCGAGACAATAATCTGCCTCTTATCAGTGCTGCAATCAACATTTGGGTATATTCAAAACAAGAAGTGTGGGAATAAATTCACACTTAAGCCACAGTGCAGAACACATCAGATAAAAGAATGCTGACCGTAATATAAGATTTGAGGCTTATAGAAGAAAGTCACTTCATCAGCCTACTTAAGGTCATGTTAAAATCCTTGACCTTGGGGTCTGAACAATAGTGTTCTAGTGTTGACTTTGCCACCGAGTAGTCCAGCATGAAACTTTTGAAGTCTTACACTTCTTAGGGCTCATTTCTTCCTCCTTATTCTCAGCTATCTCTCAAATTTTATGAATCTTTTTACTAATTCTAATGCATACGTTTCTAAGAGTATGTGAACCCTTCTTTACCTAAGAACAATGAAAAACATTGGAGTGCTGGTTCTCAGTCAAGAGCCTAAGGCTTTGTGTGAAAATCTAATTACACTTAACTTGCCTGCATGAAGCCATGTGAAATAGTTGATCTCTTAAGGTTCCTTTCAGTTCTAAGATATGCATTTCTATTGTTTTAAATTGGAAAATAATGTTATATGCATTCCTATAATACTCAGTCTTGTAGAATTTTTTTTTTCTTTATTTATACCCCCCTCCCCTAGATGGTTCTCTCATCTATCTGCTCATTATTTTGCTCACCTTCTCCAGGAAGCAGCAGGAATCAAGCCTGGGACCTCCCACATGGGAGGCAAGTGCCCAACAGCCTGAGCCACATCCGCTTCCTGCAGTCTGCGGCATCTGCTGGCTTGTGGCATCTGCTTGTTGTGGTGGGGGAAGAGTCTAGTTCGTTGTGGTGGGAGGCAGCATCTAGCTTATTGAGGGGGAAGGCAAAGCCTAGCTTGTTGCAGTGGGAGGCGGCGTCTGCTTGTCTTCTTTTAGGAGGCACTGGGACCTGAACTCAGGACTTCCCATGTGGTAGGTGGGTGCCCAAGGGGTTGAGCCAGATCCTCTTCCCAGTCTTGTAGAATTTTAAGTTTTCCCTCAGAGAACTGTATCACATTAATTTTCAGCAGCAGATATAGTGCCACTAGATATCAAAAGCAAGCTCTGTGTACATCTTGATCCATGCAGTAGTGTAATTCTTACTTGTAGAGTTTCTAAAGTCATAGAGTACATGCAACCCATCTGCCTAACCCATTTGGACCTGTGTCTCTGCTCCAAAGAGCATTTTTCATAACACAGAAAATGTTACTGACCTAAAACCAATTAAACAGGGTACAGGAAGAAGTCTAATACCTAAATATTTCCTGAAATTGCTCTCTGATAAAACTTAAGAGCTCTTTGTTATGAAAATATCTAATTTGGGCGAGACCAAAGTCATTTGGAGACTCAAATTTACCAATAGGTGCTAGCTCAACATATTCTAATAGGTGAGAACAACTTACAATATTAAAGTGTTTGGGGGCATATAGTGAAGTGGACAATCCTAAGCTAGAAGTTGCTGATTGTGCACGAACACTGAGCGAGAGGGCACTTGGTCTGCAGTTTCTGTATCACCCCTTTAGGAAACTCAATCTCAGTAAGTTAGATACCTTATGACAAAGGCCACTCATGGAAATGTTTAAGTGGCAGTTAGAGATAAAAATGATAGAGACAAAAGTCAGAGAATCCCATTCAACAAATATTTATTAATTGAATGCCTGCCACATGCCAGGAATTGGTCTAAGCACTGAGAGTATAGCATTGAAAAAAAGCAAACAAAAATCTTCTCCTCATGGAATTTCTATTTTTGTAGAGCTTTGCATGGGGGCGGGGGGGGAGGGGCAGCCAACAAAGGTAGAGAGTGCACAAAAGGAATTTCTATTGTAGAGGGGTGGATTATCAGAAATCACTCAGTCAAGAGATAAGAATCAAGGAGAAAGCCAGGAATTAAGAGTCAGATACCCAGAATCAGAGGGGAAGATGATGCAGTGGTCTAGGCAGCAGCCAATGGGCACATTAACTGATATGGCAGGACTGAATTTTTTAATGCTGGCCCAGTTCCTATTGCTCTGCATCTCTAATTCTTAGGAGGATCAAATCTCCACAAGGCAAGAGACCAGAAGGTCCTGACAATCAAAGAATTGTAGCACCTAAACTATTTTAGGCTCATGAAGTACAAAATTCTGCACAATAACAACTCTGTATGTTAATAAATTATCCTGCAGAGTGCCAGTGCATTTCAGTTGGATGTATAACTGCATAAGAAATTAGCTAGTTCCACAGTTGTTGAAGATGGTTGCTCAAAAAGGCATGAGAAGGCCAAGTAGAAAAATTATAAGTTGAAGGTCATAAAAATGTTATCAAATCAATGTGAGCCATCAATCCTTAAAACTAAACATCATGTTTCTGATTATATACTCCTGTATTCCTCAGCAAACATACACACCACAAAACTTACACACATGCATACAGAATCCAAATGTTAGAGAAGAGGAATCTATTTCCTGGGAGGTATGGGAGTGGGAAGGGAAGAGTTCAGACAAGGAAGAAATAAAAGCTGTCATCAGTCAAGGGATGTAAGGGATTCCTTTTAATGTTTTGTTGTATGTTTGTGTGTGTACTTTCAACCACCTCATATAGATTCCCTCTATTTTGAGTAGAAACACCACTGAATTAAACCAAGTTTCTAATCCCTGCAAATTATTCTGTCTTCATTTTTATCAATATATTCTAACTGAATATTCAAGGTGCACCCCCTAGAAAACCTGGAAGTCAAGGTTTCCAGTGAGAGCCACTGTATTACCATCTAGCCAACTGCAGATGGCATTTGTCTGATCTTTGCTAAATTAGAAGCAAAGGGCTAATTGTAAGTCATTCCCCACTCTTAATTTAAGTCTCTTCACAGAAGATCAGTTGCTTCAATCTGATGGTCTTATATAAATGAATCCACCTTTGACTTTCATTAAATGCACTGAAATTGAACTCATCAAGGCTTAATAAACTTTTCAGATATTTCAAATGATAACTCCTTTTAATTTAATTTCTAAAACTCTGAATGAATACATGCCCATCTTTTCTACAGCTGGGAATCTGTAGATAACCAACCCTATAATCTACTCTAATGATAACTCAGAAACAGAGCAAAAGACCTTAAATTCATAACACTGAATGTACTAATGAAATGGAAGTTGACATTCAGCCTTTCTTTAGTTTTAGACTCAGTTAATAAACTTACAAATCATACATAATTCTCAAGTGCTCAATTAACTCTTAAATAAACCTGAAATCTTTGAATGTGTGAGATGGGAAGGTTCTTTCCTGCATCTATTTTGAGATGTTCTATAGTATATCTACTAACTATAAATACCCTTTATTTTATTTTCTTCAGGCTCGTGAGAAATTATTGAAATGTTCTGATAATCTAGTGCCCCACAAATTTAATCCTTGGGCTATAAATAACAAACTGAGAAACGCTTTCAGCCATTCATTATCACAGCTTTAATAAAGTAAATCATTTTCTGAGTTAGTATGGAGCCATATCACAGTGGGAATAGAGCAGATAAGGACCTTCACCCCTTCTGGGCCTAGATGCCACCAACCCCTCCTGCATTCCAAGAATACCCACCTCCTAGCCCACTACCCCCTAGCCATACATAGGAAGAATTCACTTTTACAGCCCTTTATTGGCCCCAGTCTCTAACCCCCTCCCCACGGACTAACGTTTCCTCATCTATTGATGTATTGTATAAAATCGCATCCACCTCTTTCTATGAGCAGGTTGAAGTCTACTCTTCAGACTCCCTCCATTGGGAGAGCTTCTCAATAAACTTCCTGTCTACAATCATCAGTCTCTGTGTCCCACTGAGCACCGATTTTCTCCAATATTTGGTGCTGAAACCCAGGACTAGGGTTGCATTGAAACTAATTGATAGGTGAGGAATCTCTGCCCTGCCACTGCCGAGAATCCATCCAACACCGGACACCGAATTATAGCCAGGTGAGTCAAGGATTTCTTCGCCGGAGGATCCTGCTCTCTCTCTCTCTCTCTCTCTTTTTCCATTGTCCAAGACAACCTAACAAAAATCCTAGCACTAGGTCAAGTGATCTTCAAAGTCCCCAAGGGCCATGGTGGGTGGGAGGCCCACGTCCTCGTGGGAAAAGATCCCTTGGCTCTGGAGATGTCTGGTCCCAAGTGTGGTCTCCCATTTCCTTGGGTGATTTCCAACTGATCCAGGGATGCCTGTCTCACTTGGAATTTCCCCTGTTCTTTTTCTAAAGATCCTTAGTCTCTCACCCACACCACCAAAAATGGAGAATTCAATTTTGCCCCCCCCCAAAAAAAAACATGCCTCTGGGCTGTCTCCTTCATAACTTTAAAACTCTGAACCCAAAAGGAGATATCAAACCTAAAAAGCTCATTTTCTGTTTAACCTATGTGTGGCCACAATACAAATTGAACAATGAAAGTCAGTGGCCAAAAAAACGGCACTTTCGATTTCCAAGTTCTCCGAGACTTAAAGAACTCTATCCAGCACAGCGGCAAGTGGCCCGAGATTCCCTACGTTCAGACCTTCTTTTATCTTTGTAACCAACCCTCCCTCTGTCAATCCTGTTCCTTCTACCAAATTCTTCTTTTACACAAAAAAACCACCTCAAAAGCCTTCTTCTCCCTCTCTTCTGCTCCCCAAATCCCCTGATAACCTCAACTTTGATTAAGTTGATAAGGCTCCTCCTGCACCTTCTGATATATACCTCCGATGTCACCTCCACCTCCACCCTCCTCGTCTTCTAACTCCCCTTCCTCCCCATCCTTGTTGTCACTGCCTTCTGCCCCAACTTTTGCCCCTCCTCATACAGGTGCCAGGGCCGGCGCTCACCTCCCCTCCCCACCCCTATCCCCTTCCGCACACAGAAAGCCCTTCTTCTGACTCCAATTCCTCCAATCATGCCCCTCTTCCACAGCCATATGCTTCATCAGTGTCCCCTGAACTTACTCCATCCTCCTCCCATTCCCCCAGACCTCCCCCTGAACCTTCTACCTTCTCCCCACCTACCACCCACCCTTGAGCCCAACTCCCCACTCTCAAGCCTCCTTCCCAAGCTCCTGTCCCCTCTCTCAAGAAAGTGGCCCAAGCAGAATGCATTATGTGCATTCACGTCCCCTTCTCCGTCTCTGATCTCTCCCAAATCAAACACCATCTCAGTCCTATTCCTCTGATCCTTGTCAGTTTATCAAAAATTTCAATACTCCACTGACCCTAATAATCTTACTTGACAAACCTACAATTGCCCACCTCTTACAAGTAAGCTTTTAGCTGATTCCTAAGTATGTCTAAGTGTACTCCTAAAAAGCAATAATCCAAAATATATGTATTAAATACCTGTCTATCTAAACAGCTAAATTAAACCTTAATTGCATTTATATGCTCAAATATTTCTAACTGTTGCTGATTGCTAGAAAAAGTGTTTCCAAAAACAAGCTTGCATATTACAGGCAACACTGATTCCAGAAAGAAAATCTTAAAAGCAGTAAAATCAAAGATATAAAATAATGAAAAGCCTAAAAATAGCCATACCAAAGGAGTAAGAATTATGAGACAAGTTAATGAGCTTTATGTTTTTGTTGGTGTATCATAACTCTTTTTGTGTTTATCTGTTTGTTCAGTGTATATTTTGATACCTCCAGATGGTAATATTAAATTGATAAATGAAAATTCTTAAAAGAGTTCTATTCAAATGGCCAAAAAATTAAATAAGCACTTATATTAATAAATAAAGTATAGAAACTAATAAGACAAATTAGCATTATAAGTATTAAATCTTTAAAATGATGAAAATTGTAAGTTTTGACTAATGAAATTACTACAAACCTCTTTTTGGAAAAAGAAAAGATTATTGTCTAAATTGAAATGAATAGCTTATTTTTTCTTCACAGAATGGAATGAAGGATATGAGACTTAAATGGATATCGAAAGAAGTAAAAAGTTTGTGGAAGTGCTAACTAAAATTTGATAAGTTTGTTCAAGGAAGTGTGTTTTGTCCTAAGATAAGATGGCAGATTTTCATAAAATCAGAATGAAAGTATGTAGGACAAAATTTGAATGCATATGGCAAGTTGTATAAGGTATTGTGGTAGCATTAAGTAAGAGAATGTGTTCTGTGAAGGCGGAATTTGTCTTAAGATGAAGTAACCATAGTCTGTGTTAGTATGGAAGTTTATACAAACATTGTTTAAACTGAAATAAACTGAATTATTTAAATGGCTAATTTCAGGAAGTCATTATTAAACAGAACCTGAATTGATGTTAATAATAAAAAATCACTATCACTTTGTTTTAAAACTTTTAGTATCTCCTTAGGCAAATCAATCCAGCCTGCATTCACCTTCATGTGAGAAGGCCAATGATGGATTTTTGTAGTGCTTCCTCAAGGCTGTGTGCATAACCCAACTATCTGTCCTGGCCTGGTGGCAAAGATTCTGGCTGCATGGAAAAAACCTGTGGCTGTAACCCTATTTATATTATGTTAACCAATAATCCTTTTTTCAGAATTAAAAGAAGCATCAGAGACAATTGCATCTTATCCTAAGAGCCTCGGATGGGCAAACAATTGGACAAGCTATAAAGTCCTGGCTGTCTATCAAATTCTTAAATGTTGTTTAGTTGAGTATAACAAAAACTGAACCCTCCGCTGTAACTGATAAAGTACAATATTTTCTCATATTAACAGAGTTTATAATATTGTTGGGGTACTGAAAACCCTTCATCCCTCATTTAGCACAGATATTAAAACCATTATATGTGTTAATCAGAAAAGGTTGTGCATGGAAATGAGAAACTCTCCCCACCCACCCACCCAGCAGGCTGCTTTTTAGAAAAAAAAAAAAAAGTAAAAAGGGCAATAACACATTACCCTGTAAATTGGATGTATCTAGTACCAATATTGGCTTTGGGTGGAGTTTGTGGCAGAGACAACATTCTAAACAAATACCCTTGGGTTTTAGTCACAATTGCGAGAAGAGGCCAAAGTACAATATAGCCCCTTTAAAAAAAGCAACTATGTGCAGCATACCACACCCTGTTGCAAGTGAAAGGCTTAACCCAATAATGTCCATTCACTCTGAAGACTGCCAGGGGTGGATTGCAGGTACTAAAAACAAGACAGGAACAATGAACTGCTGTGGGCTCCCCTCTGTGGGGAAGAGATCTGTGGAAGAACATCTGAGACGCCTGCCAGCAGCGAAAGGTAACTGTCTATCATGTCCCTGCCCCCTCCTCTAACATCTCTCTTGGGACTGCTGAGGCAGGGACCCTCACGAAGATCCAGAGCCATACCAATGAGACCCAAAAAGCAGTGGAGTGGCTCCAACGAAAAGGCAAACACATGAACACCAGACCTTGTTGCCTAGCCCAGCAGTTCCAACTGCCTGTTACTTGCCAGCAGCTCAAGAACATCACCCATGAGTGTCCCTCGTGCTTACTCCAACGACGGTCACATCGGACCCCTCCTGCTCTCAGAAGGGGCAAGGTATACTTTCAGTGCTGCAGACACTGCAAATGGGACTCTTGTAACTGGATCCTTACAACCATGGACAAAGTTTAAATTATGACTTAAAATGCCAGCTGCCCCACAGCTCAAAAAGAGGAAGTAATAATAATTTGTTGTTGCCTATGCCTCAAACTATACAAACTGGGAAAAATAAAATCATTTTAACTATAAGTCTATACAGCCCTACTTGGTAGGACTCTTAAATCCATGAAAAATCACTCAAAAACACTGTTAAATATATAATCTTATTAATTCTTCTCCTCAAACTACTGGAGGCGATAACCTCACAGCTCACCCTAAATTTCATGGTTAATTCCTATCCTTACCACAATTATAACTTTCATTCTCCTCATATAAGCAGGTCCATGCATCTTCCATACAATAACTCAGTTTATCCAAACAGCCATCCAAGATGTCACCCATGATCATGTACATGATCTTCTCCTGCTGCAAAATACAATGCGAGGCACCGAGCCGGAAGCCAAAATATCTCATCACTGAAAGGGGAACAATAACTGTATCCCACAATGCCCCAGAACAGCATAAAGCAGCCAGATGATAGATGCCCAACTTCTTGCTCTCCCTCTCCACCCAATCATATCAAAAAAAGTTGGAAATGTTAGCTTTATTTAGCAAAATAACCCCCCACAACTCCAGTCAGCACTGGTAGGTCTCCCCTGCCCCAATAAGAGATGACACCAAACACCCATCCCTGTCCCTAATCCAACAGGATGTACTAATCTCAAACCCAACCATGAAAATATCACAAGATCATGGGAGGTACCTGTGCAATCACAAATGAAATTTGTTGTTTTTATACTAACAAAACGGGGCAGGTAGAAGAAAATGTCAAAATTTTAAAGGAAAACATAGAAATCATTCAGAGGGCCCAAGACAACAGCTACGGAAATCAATCATGGTTATCCTCATTTCTTTCTTACTTCTCCTCACCCCTAAAATCAATCCTTTTACCCATAATAACACCACTACTGATAGTATTGCTGCTGCTTCTTTTTGGTCCTTGTCACTTACAGCTTCTCATCTGATTCATATGCAAGATTGTACAATTAACAGCTCAGGAATATGTGTATAGCATCTTTTTGCTACATAAACATCAATACCAACCTCTTCAGGACCAGAAGTCAGAACCCACTGGACAGAAGGGAAAGGAACCCTTCATCGCCCCATTACAGCAGGAAGTAGCTAGACTGAGTTGATGTCCCAAATCTCCTCACCCTTCCGTTCTGCCCAGTATTCCCATTACTTAGGTCCTTCACCACATATATATATGTAATCAAAGAGTTAGGAATGTTAGAGGTTCCCCCTTACAAGGTTTGCAATGATTAATAGGTCATAAGGCCATGACTCAATTTGACTGATTGAGCAAGCCATAGCCTACATTTTTGGAGGCAGCCCATCTCTCCCCCACCCCAAGAATGAACAAAGGAGCCATATCACAGTGGGAGTGGAGCAAATAAGGACCTTCACCCTTTCCAGGCCCAGGTGCCACCAACCCCTCCCATATTCCAAGAATACCCCACCTCCTAGCCCACTATCTCCTACCCATACATAAGGAAGAATTTACTTTTACGGTGCCTTACTGGCCCTAGGCTGTACTCAGTCTCTAACCCCCTCCCCACAGACTAACGTTTCCCCACCTATTTATGTACCATATAAAGTCATATCCACCACCTTCTACAGGCGGTCTGAAGTCTACTCTTCAGGCCCCTCCATTGGGAGAGCGTCTCAATAAACTTCCTGCCTACAATCATCAGTCCCTGTGTCCCAGTGAGTACTGCTTTTCTCCAACAGAGGAATTAAGACATTCCCAGATAAATAAAAGCTGAGGGACTTCATCACCACTAGACAAGCCCTACAAGTAATGCTAAAGGGAGCTCTACAAGTTGAAAGGAAAGTAAACTAGAAAATTAACTGAATCCACATGAAGAAATAAAGATAACAACATGGGTAAATATAAATACAGGTATTATTGTATTTTTTATTTGTAACTCCACTTTTTACTTCTTACCAGATATAAAAGGCAAATGCTTAAAATGTAATGACAAGTCAATAGTTTTGAACTCATGAGGTATAAATAGGTAATTTGTGACAAGAACTACATAAAGGTGGGGTTGGAGGAGTATAGGAGCATAGTTTATATATGCTATAGAAGTTAAGTTGGTATTAAAGCAAACACAATTTTTATAGATTTAGGATGGTAAATTTAAGCCTCATGGTAACCACAAAGAAAATATCAGAGAATAGGCAAACTCATAGAAACAGAAAGTAGAGTACAGATTACCAAGTGCTTGTGTCAGGGACAATGGGAAATTATTATACAATGAGTGTAGGTTTTTTTCTAAGTTTGGGGTGAAGGGGAAGTTCTAGTAATGGATGATGTAAGAGTACTATAACATTGTGAATGTGATTCATTCCTTTGAATGGTGTGCTTGGGAATGGCTGGAATGAGATTTATATTATATATATATATATATATTTCCACATTTTAAAAGAAAGAAAGAAAGAAACAGAAACTGAAGAGATAATGACAATTAAATGTGATATATGATATTGGATAATATCTAATGATGGAGAAGAACAGTCTCAAAAGAACATTGTTGAGACATAAGAAAAAACTGGAATATGGAATATAAGTATTATAGCAGCATTAAATTTCTTGAACTTGTTAACTGCACTTAAGGTAATTACATAAGTTACTATCCTTGTTCTTAGCAAATGTACATGGAACTATTACGTGTGCAATAAGTATGATGTGTGCAACCTGATCTCAAATGTTCAGGAGAGAGGGAGCGGGGAAGAGAGAGAGAGAGTGAGAGAGAGAGAGAGAGAATATCACATGGCAAAGATGGCCAAATGTTAAAACTGGTGGAGTTGTGTATCTGGGTAATGTGAATATGTTGAAGTTCTCTGTATCATGTTTATATTATTTTTGTAACTGTCTTGTAAGTTTGAAATGATTTCAAAATAAAATATTTTATTTTTTTTAATCTTCATGATATCCCAAGGCATCTCTTGAGTCTTTGGGGATCCTAGCAACTATATGTAACTTAATGCAATAGATAATCTCAAAGATTTATTTAAATGATTAATGACATGGAAAGATCACATGTGAGGAATATGCATAACAAGCACCTGGCCTCTCTCTAGAGAAGATCAATTGATGAAGGTTAAGAAATCTAAATTATTCATTAGCAACTGAGTATGGTAAAAAATGGCTACTGTAAGGTGATGGTTATAACTGAAAAATTTGATCAACAACTTTCTTTATGGTGATAGCACCTTCTTCTCCATTAATAAGCACTATTTCAAATTTTACTGGCAAACTGAAAATGGCTAAAGACGATACATGAGTCTTTTGAGTCAAGCAGTCTGAGAGATAAATTGCAAGAACTCCTTACTAGCAATATGTTTAACCATAGGTTCTAAATAATTAGTAACAGTTGTCTGATCCAGAGTCCTTTTATTACATTACCTTAAGTGAAATTCAGGTTTATTTTTAAGAGATTCTTGGGTCAGATATTGTAAGGCAAGGAAAGTGTCTTTATTATTGGGAAATAAACGTGTTTTCTACGTGAACCAAGAGGAAAATATATGACTGAAAAATTAACGAAGGTGTTCAACACATAATGAAGAAAGAGTCTTTTTATCTGGAAGATGCTGAAATACTGAAAAAGAACAGCTTTGAAAGAAAAGGGAAACAAATTCTGTTGTGAATCTATCATGGCCTTGTTTGACTCAGAACAAGGACAAAGAATAAAATGTATCACTGCCTCTTCATACAGCATGGGAATATTTTGAAAACATCATAAATGTCAATAAATAGAAGGAAAGAATATAGTTTGTAAAGAGAGCAGCAAATGCAAAACGGAACAATATGAGTTATACTGATTTTTATACAGTCACAAAACATGTAGTATTTTTTTGAGTTTCCCTTTGTTTCTCTATATCTGTTTCCCCACCTACCACTTCCCACACCAATCTGGCATGGTAATTGAAGCTTCCAGCTGAATAAGTCCCATGGAACTGGAGCACAACAAACCAATACTAACCACAGCAGAAAAATATCTCTAAATGTTTTAATTTGGATGTTAAAATTTCTCATTTAATGAAAACTCATAAGTATAATTGGATGCTAAATAAATGAGCCAGCAAATATTTATTAAGCACCTGCTAAGCATATGGCATTGTCCCAGACACTGTGGATTAATGAAAAATAAATAAGACTAGATACCTGGTACTAAGGAGCTTATAATATTTTAAGGACAAAGACTATAGAACACAATATAATAAAGGGTTAAATTCTAAGATTTTATTTTATAAAATAAGGGAAGAAAACAGTCACTATGGTGTATGTTTTAATCACTATGATGTCTAATTTCTGGGGTAAGAAAGTAAAATTAAAAGACTAGAGAACAATAGCATAAAAGTATAGAAGAGAATATGTGGATTTTATTTTAATGTTCTTGTATTGCTCTGGAAGAAGGTAAGGATACTCATTAAGAGTAGACTTTGTTCATCAGAAACATTAAGATATCCAGGGAAAATCACTGAAAGAATAGACACGGGGACTATAACTTCCAAAATGGTAGCGGATACCATTTTGGATTGAGTTTAGATAAAATTTTAAAAAATAGCAGAGAGTATAGAAATTGAAATCACAAAATAATATTATAGATAGGAATATAAAGGTATTGGTAATTAAAACTAACGTAAATGGATTAAAACCTTTGGTAAAAGCAAACATTGTCCTTAAAGCCTTCAGGTAAATGAGAAGTCTACCTGTGTTCTCCACAAAGGTGAAAGACTTTCATGACAGCAACCATGCGGCTCTTTCTGAAAGACAGCTGGATGGATACTCACAAAAGAGGATTAAACAGCCTCTGAATTTTAATTTCTGTAAACCTATCTGGAGTCTGCTTCAATTACATGTAATGATTCACGATACTAAACAGTCTTGTTTCAATAAATTTCTGTAAACCCCGCCCCCCGCAAAAAAAAAAGCAAAGATTGTCAAAGGAAATTTTTAAAAAATACAGCTATGTACTCTTTATATGAGATTCAAAAGAATATAAGATCCACCATCATCCTTTTGTTAGTCCTGGGCAAGTCTGATGAACTGGAGAGTAGTGTTGTAACACTGCTGAGATTCAGGATTCAACCGGTACATGAACAGACTGAAGATTTAAGTCTCTGTGACATATATTCAGTGAGTATAGTGCTAATTATAGGTTCAAATAAAAGGAACAGAAGAGCCATGTATAGGGAAATTATAAATGAGTCTAACTTTGTTACATATATTCCAAGGTAAGGTCCACTGAGAGGGTGCCGAATTCCAGAGATTGTCTGCCCTATCTATAGTGTCTAGAGCCCTCAGGAGCACCCCTGCTTGAGGCACTGTTTACTGCGGCAGTCAGTGAGATCCTCCTGAGAAATACATGAGCATAACCTCTGGAATGACCTCCCAACTCACTTTGAAATCTCTTAGCCATAAAAACTCATTTGTATTTAATATTTCCCCCTTTTGGTCAAAGACTTTTTCCAAATGCATTGCTAGAAAGGCTGACTGTAGTTTGTAAAAAAATACCAGGAAAAATAGTGAAGCACTCTTTAAGAAATGCTCTTGATGGTACAGAGAATAATATAATGTGAAAAAATGTAAAAGACCATGACTCTAAATCAATAAATGATTCTAAAGAGTTGGTTTCTGGATTTGAGGAAGCTTAAGAAATATCTTCAACAATATTTTTCATATATTTTCCATCATGTCTATGCATAAGAGCAATAGGTGACAAAATTCTATATTTTAAAAATTCTTACAGTAAGTATAAAACAAAAATTAGGAATAATGAAAAATGCATTATTCTAAAATGGCATTTTTATCTGAGCATTTATAAAATAATGATGTATCTTAAAATAGAAGGTATCTTAGGGTCATATTAAAATTGTGTGACAAAACTAAAGCAGTTCATAGAGGAAGTATTGGATACATGCAGTAAAAAAGATTAAAAGCTGAAAGTAAATGAGCTCAGCATCTAAATTAAGAAATAAGAAAAATAAATGGAGAGAAGTATAATGAAGGAAATAAGATAAGAGTGAAAACAAATGGAGAAAAAACAAAGATATCACAGAGAAGGATAACACCACCAAAAGTTGGTTCTTTGAAAATCAGAATAAAACTGCCTAGTTTCTAGCAACACTTATCAATAAAGAAAGGAAGAAGAAATAATAGATACATAAATAAATTTTTAAAAACACAGATGCAGCATAAATTAACCCTCTTATGCCAGAAATGAAAAATAATATTGCCCTACAATGACAAAGATGAAACAGGATTGCATCATTTCCATATGGCCCAAATGAATACATGGATGAATAGTTAGCTCCATTCTAAGGGTTATCAAAGTTATTTGAATCATTTGATTATAAATGCGACTATAAATAATTTTAATATTAAAAGGTCTGACATCATATTAAATAATTTCATTATATTTTAAAACATATATTTTTTTCAGAAGGTTTTGATTACATAATAATTTACTCCCTTAAGTGAAAACAACCATTCTTACATCAATTTACTAATGAATTATAACATTTATGTGCAATTAAGGGAGTGTGGTTTTACAGCATGTTAAAAGTGGCAGCATCTCCATAAAAATATTTCAAGACTACTCCCTGATGAATTTTTTGCAAACCCTCAAGGAATCAAAAAAAAGTAATTGTTGTCTCTTTGGCAGAGAAATCATTTTAGGCGTAGTAACTTCTTATTCATCAAGTCAAAGAAATAACCAGAATATTTTCTCTTAATAACTATACATGTTTCTCATTTACAGGCATAAATCTGCTCTATACAGAGATAAGAGTCTCCACACATGAATTTAGTCATGTTATCTTAATTGTGTGCTATTATCCTAGAAGCAAAATCAGATGAAACCCAGAAAGAGTCAGCCTAACTAATCAGACTAGATGGTGTGTTATGCTTAATTTTTCCCTTCAAATTAAAAAGATCCTCCCCCCACTCCCCCATGTTCCTCAATAGTTTCCTCAAAAAACCACCACCAAAGCTGCCTTGGGTCACTTCTCCCAACACACACACACACACACACACATATACATACAGCACCCAACGAAATTAGGCTTTCATCAAAGGTAGAAAGAACATGTTTTCTTTTAGACAAGTTTATCATTTTTCATATTTTCAGAGAGGATATGCTGAGGCTTAAGGGGCTGCTAAAGAGGGCCAATAACCTAGACTTAATAAAATAAAAAACACTGAATTCCAAGTTGGAGTGTACTTCTCAATTCATTTTTCCCCCAAAACAAGCCAAAAGGAGGTCTTGTATCTGAAACATGATTATATACAATTTCTGCAAACCTTACCACCAACAGTAATTATTATTATTATTAATATAATTATTAATTAATTTTAATAATATTATCATTATTATTAATAGTAATAATAGTCAAGCTTTGCTTTTTCAGATAAAAGGAACTTAAAAGGCAAATGGAACTAACATAACAGATTACAAAGTAAAAGACATTCATTTATAAAATTCAAAATTTACTCCACCACTGATCTAGATGCTCTTCTAAGTAGGAGTTTATTTCTTTGACATTGTTCACAGAATCAAAGAGCTGGAGGGATCATTGAAAGGTCATCAAGCCAAGTGATCTGGTTCAAGTGCAATGGCACCCATATCAAGCTAAGAAAAGAAAATATACCTTCTTTTTAATGAGGTCCAAATCAGTAGCCACAGCTTCCCTTCCTATCCTATCTCCAAATCTCAAAACCTCACCAGTTCATCAGATGCTTTAGTCTACCAAGCCTGATCCATATTGTTTTACCTTCAAAGGAAGGGGAGAAAACCTAGTAATCATTTGTATAAAGACCTTATTAGTGAGAACTATTAATGAATATGAAAAATAATGAGGCACGGAGAATAGGCTATAGAAGGTACGTTCATGCACATCCTCCATGGCAGCCAATATTGTCCTGGATTTAATTCCTAGTGATAAGATTAAAGTGTGGATTCTTTCCACCTTGGTTTTCCCTCCTTGCTATTTTCTCTTCTTTTCCTTTCATGACTTTGATGAAAGAAAAAAAAAAAAAAGATAACAGAAGGCTAGGTGAGATTGCTGGACTTTCTTAACAAAGAGGAAATCATGAAACCTTAAAGTCGCCAAAAGTTAGAAAATTGCTCAGCTAAATGTGTTCAATTGCTGTGAAAATGCCTGTTACCTTTCCTGCTCTCCAGTAAATGAATCAAAACTTCCTGCTCAGTGAACCGACTGTCAGTGGAGAGGAGTGAAGAAGTGTTATTGCAACCAGCCTTCAGGGTAAGCCAATGATACTAGTTCTTTTGGGGGGCTTTGATCACTCTCCCTGGCTATATCAAAGGGACCCACTGAGTGCTTTTAAATAAGCTTTCTATGGTACGATAAAGGAGAAGCCTGGCCAGTAACTGAACTTGGGCCAAGACTGAGACTGGAACCAAGCCCACTCCACATCCACATGCTGCCCACCCAGAATCTGACAGTGCTGCCTTCTTCCCACAACTCTGTCTCTCCATATGTTTGAAAAGTTACCTCCCTTACTCCAAAAGGAAACATATCTAGTATAAAACTTTTAAATGAAAACTCCTTTCATGGGCACTGACTACAGTTTTATTCAACCTCATGGGGGTGGTTGTATTTTTCCAGTATATCAATCTCTAAACTATATCCATTCAATCATTGGCTCCTTCATTTATTAAGGGTTAATAGGTGTCAGATACACTGCAAAGCTCTGGTTGAAAAATGGTGACCAAAACTTGCACATTCCTATGTTTAGTAGAGTTTACGTTCTATCTAGTATCACACACACACACACACACACACACACATTTGAATCTATGAGTTTATAAAACAGCTGAGCTGAGAAGCCTTCCCTAAAGAAACAGTGATTGAGCTGAGAGGTAAAGGAAACATGGAAGTTCATTCTACAACAAAACCCCTTTCTTCTCTTTAAAACAAATCTGTATTTCACTTTAGCCAATGCTGTTCATACTTTCCTTTAAGAATGAGAATAATCCATCTTCCCTTTAAAAAAGGGTTGGATACTGAAACTTTAAAATCCATTCATCTCTCTGCTGACCAACAAATATAACATACCTGGGCTTTTGGAGTTTGCTTTTTGACTGAAATTGTTAAATTCATAAAGATTAAATGAATAGACTGTCTTTCATATTTAAAAAAGTAATGTTGCTGACCCATAATCAGTAGGACACAAATTAGTAGAGCTTTTTTTCAGTAGAAAGACTTTTTTTCTTGTCTGATTTTATGGTGACATCCATATTCTTTCCATTTTTCCTGGATTCTTTGTTAAGATACAGCTTGAATTTTCAAGCCCCTTTTAATGTCTTTCCTTAGCTTTACCATCTCAACACCTTCCTGTATTCTGACTACAGTTTACCACATGTAGTTAGCCTATCATGATCTTTTAGCATAGACAGGCTTCTGGCTTTAATTCTTGATTCAATTCCGATGTGCTGATTTTTGTTAGCACAACTTATTCAGCATGTTGGCTCAGATGCAGAGTTTCAAGGAAACTAGATCAATTAATCAGGCCCAGTGAAAAAGATTCTGTGTTTCTCATCTATATAGACACATAAAATATAGTCCACGTACACCTAGAGTGTTTCAGGAGTGATTTCAGGGAAGCACGATAGATATTGTCCATTAATCCCCCTTGTTTATGAGGCCTGTCACTCTATCAGAGAAGAAAATGAAATAAGTCTGCCATGATTTGTCTTCACATTTTTACATTGACTATTTCCTAGTTTATTGTGCATTATTTTCCTCTCCAATATGATGGTCTTGTTGACAGTTTCACTTAAGTCTGAAAGGAAAGGGCAACACCTAAGGATGGTAGGAAACTGGATACCTGAAATTCAGGGGGATTAGAATCTATTAAAGTAAATCAAGTATCTGAAGTCCACGAATGCCTCCAGGGTCGGGCACCTGAGGATCAGCTACCCAGACAAGGAGTCTGGAAACTAAAAGGGTTTCAATACATTTTTGTCATTCCTTGCTCACTCACATACTTTTGGTAAAGCAGGAAGCAGTTCTCAAGCATGTGTTGCCTGGCTGGGGCAGTAAGTGATATGAACGAAGCAGAACAGTTATCTGACACTTGCTTAAGATCCCTGCCCAACATAAAAACAAAATAAATGTCTCAGTGGATCAACTAATCATCATTACTCTGTTACAGTAAGACCACACAAGGATTTTGTACAAGATGAAGGGCATCTTCTACCACAATCCTGCCCTCAAAATATTGGGGATAGGTTTCCAGACATCTAAGGGTCTCCTCACTACTCCATAATGACCCCATCACCCAAAACCTTATTTAAACTATTTTCAAAAGTATTTATGGATACAGACTAAAGAGACTCTTGGCAGTAATGGATTCAGTGTGTTTATAACTCAATTTGTATGAACGTATCATACTTTATTTTCCTAAAAACAGAAAAGAAACCAATAGTTATCAATCATCAAATGTGTAGTAGGTAAAGGCTGTTTATCATTCTTTATTTCATTTCTTCCTCACAAAACTCCTGTGATCTCCATTTTACAGATTAGGAAACTGACTTCAAAGAGGCTGCCAATTCAATTAGTAGTCAGGGGAGCAGGAATGAGTGGAGATGTGACAGACAGGTCTGACTTCCAAACACCTGCCTGCCTCCTCTGCACACACCGGCCTCTTGTTCACACACCTACCTGGTCACACACCTACTTGGTCAAGAATGTGGTCTTAGCACATGCTGTGGTCTCTCCTTCCCACCCCAAATTCCTAGAAATTATAAAACAGCTTGCTTTGAAAATTACAAGAGGAACCCTCAACAATCCTCAGATCCAGGGAAACTATGAGGAATTCCTGAAAGGTGGGAGACAGCACCTAAACAAAGAAGGAAAACAAAGCTCCAAACTCACAAAGGAAAGGACTGTGACTAAACAACTCTAAATAAGGACTGATTACTAACACTGACAGCAACAAAACAACAACAATAGCATAAAACAAACTCTAGATCATGTCGGCATGGTAGCTGACGGGAGGTGGAAAAAATGGAGAAAACTGAAAAATTATTGTAGTACTTTTCTTAGACAAGTAATAACAGATATTAATAAATTCTTAGCCCTGTTTTAAAAATTGTTCATAGATATGTGTGTATGTAGATAGATATGTAGATAGTAGATAATGTATATAAGTGTATATATTCAAAACATGTAAAATTTTATAATTTAAATATATGCAGTTTATTGTGTGTTTATATGACTCAATAAAGCTATTTTTTTTAAATGGGGTTAAGTATTGCATTAAAAATTTAGAGTAACAAATCAGAGGAATGTTTAAAGGGGAAGTAAATTAAACAAGAACAACAAAATCCAGTCAATTTGGCAAAGGACAGGAAAGAATGGGAGAAACAGTCAAAAGCACGATGGAATGTAAAACATAAAATAATTCCTACATAACAGAATTCGAATTAATCATGACTAGATTATACTCACCAACTAAAATACAAGTGTTTAGCATTGCTATTGAAGATAAAATACCTAAAGCAAAACTATGAATGCATGTAGAAAATAGAGATGGAAAAGGATATACCAAAAGTTAAAAAAAATCAGCTATGCACTAGTGATGCAAATAATAATAATCAATATGAAAAGGTAGAACAAGGACCAAAAGGAATAGTTCATAGTGGTGAAAGAAACCATAAACAAAGAAGAGAAGACACCTGTAAGAACAAAGCAACATAGTTTTAAGAAAAATGTAATACAAATACAAGGAGAAATTGGTAAATCCTAAAACACTGAGATTTCATTGTACTGCTCTAAGTAAATAATCAAAATATTTTAAAATTATTTTACAGACTTGAATAACAAGTTAATTAATAGACATGTAAAACTGACCCAATAACTATACATGTAACTTTGTGCCAAACAACAGAGGATGCACATTCTTTTCAAAACTGCAAGTGACAATCTCAAAAATTGACCATGTAGTCAAAAAAAAAAAAAAAGCACCTACTCCAAAAGAGCTTATTACATGAGAGTCACAGTCAATAGACATGATGCAATAAAATTAAAAATTAACAACTAAAAAGATAACAAATAGTAAAAGAAAAAAATAAACTTGGGAAGAAAATAAAATATATTTTCTAAACTCATGTATTAAGAAATAAATTAAAAGACATTTGAAACAGAAAAAATAACAATAACAACAACACTGCATGTCAAAACTTATAGAGTGTGCGGAAAAAGATTCTCAGAGGAAATTTTTCAGAAATAGATATACTTTATAGAAAATAAAAATGCTGACATAAAGAAACTAAGTTTCCAGTTAAAGAACAAAGAACAAGATAAACTAAAAAAAAAAAAAAACAAAAAAAAAAAAAAAAGATAAAAGTTTAAATTAATGAAATTGAATATAAAAATAGTAAAAATGATGAAATTATATTTTTTAAAAATCAAAGAGTTGAATAAGCACCTGAAAAGATACTCTATACCATTAGCCATCAAAGTAACAAAAATTAAGAACCACAATGAGATACCAGGACACATCTATCAAAATGGCTAAATAAGAAATACAAACAAACCCAAATGTTGGTGAGGATGTGGAGAAACCAGATCACTCATACATAGCCAGTTGGAATCTAAAATAGTTCAGTTACTCTGGAAAATGTATAAAACGAAACATGGAATTAACATATGACCCAGCAAGTGTACTCAGGGGCAATATAGCTCAGAAAAATGAAAAGGTATGTTCACGCAAAAATATGTACCAAAATGTATTAGCAGCTTTATTCATAAACTGTATTCATAGCGCCAAACGAACAACAGCCCAGATGTCTGTTTACAGTTATTCTATGGAACATTATTCAACAATAAAAAGGAACAAACTACAGATACATACAACAACAAGGATGGATCTCAAGAGCATCAGGTTGAGTGGAAAAGCCAATGCCAAATATTATACAATGTATGATTCCAATTATATAACATTTTTAAATGACAAAATTTTAAAAATGGAGAACAGATTAGTGGTTGCCAGAGATTAAGATAGTGAGGCAAGTGTGTACAGGAGGGTGGTGGGTGTGGTTATAAAGGGGCAAACTGAGAAATCTTTGCAGTGAGGTTTAGCATCTTCACTGATGGTGGAACACAATTCTGCACATGTGATAAAATGGTATAGAGGGATGAACTACATCAGTGTCAATATCCCGGTTGTATACTATAGTTTTGCAAAATGTTACCATGGGGAAACTGGGTAAAGGGATCTCTGAGTATTATTTCTTACAAGTTCATTTGAATCAACAATTATCTCAATAAAAATGAAAGAGAGAAACTTTTGATAAGTATAATATAGAAAAATAAGAGAAGGCACACATAAACATTAGGAATAAAAAAGGAACAAAACATGGAAAAAATATGAGAGTTGTGATAAGAGGATATTATAAACAACTATCAATAAATTTGAAAACCTAGATAAAAATGAAAAATTTGGGGAGAAAAATTAACAAATTAACTCATGAAAAAGTTTAAAAACTTAATAGACCAATAAATATAGAAGAAATTGAAACCGTAGTTAGTATGATCTTCCTCTCTTCTCTATCCCACTCACTTCCCCTGTGCAGAAAAGAGTTACCATAGTAGACCTGACACTGCTATTATTAGGCTTGCTTGCAGAAGTCAGTTCTTGGACAGCATCTAGGAACTTGACTGGTGAGCAGTCTCCTACACTGATATAAAATTTCCTCTAAATAAGTGGCTCACTGTGACTAGACTATTTATTGAAGCACTCTGGTTAACGCTAAACTGCTGGTTTCCTTCTAGGACTTGGGAATTTTTGGTTCATGCCAGGTGGAGGGTGCCCATGTGTCCAGACCCCAATATAAACCCTGGGCACTGAGTCTTCAATGAGCTTTCCAACACTTCACACATGTTGTCGCAACTTGTTGTCAGAGGAATCAGGCACGCAGGGAAAGGATTCTTGGAAGCTTGGACCTCTTTCTTTTTTCCACATTTTGTCCCTTGCCCCTTTGCTCTTTGCTGATTTCACTTTGTATCCTTTTGCTGTATGAAAACTCAGCCGTGAGTACGACTATATGCTGAGACCTGTGAGTCCTTCTAGCAAATCACCAATACTGGGGTGGCCTCTTGAGGACTTCTGACATATCCCATCACGCCCCAGAAAAGGCACAGGTACAAATGACTTTTTGAACAAGTTTAATCAAACTTTTAAGTAAAAGAAAACTCTACTTTATATCAGCTGCTGTCAAACATAGAAAAGACTGCCATAAGTATTTTTTAAAGGCATGACCAGATAAGGCTTATGGAAGAAAAGAAAATTCTAGCATAATTTTAGCTATGAATATCATTGCAAAAGTCTTAAATTATTAGCAACTCAAATCTAGTAGTTTATTAAAAGAAAAAACATTATGATCAGGTTGTTCATGCCAAAAACCTTAACCCCTCTTTTCCTTTCATATCCTACAAGCAATTGGTCAGATAATCCAGTTAGTTCTACTTCAAAATAGAAGTAGATTCTCGTCATCTCCACTGCCATCCACCAGGTCACCCACATCTTCCTTCTGTATTACTATAATGACCTCTATGTCATCACTCCTGTACATTTTATTAGTCCACAGCGAGCCTGCGGAAACAGAAGCAGGTCACTTCACAACTCTGCTCAGAACCAAGCAATGGCAGCCTGTTTCACTGAGTACAAACCTCTCTACTGTGCCTGATCTGATCACCTGCCTTGCTTTTTTTCTGTTTTCATTGTACTTATCTCTTCTAACTTAAAATGCGATTTTCTCATTTCTTATATTTATTGTTTATATTTCTGCCTTCTGTCGTCACAATGTAAGCTACATGAGGTCAGGAATCTTTGGGTTTTGAGGTCACTGATGTTACCTCAAGTGCTTAGAACAGTAACTGAACTATTTGTAGACATTTAATAATTTTTAGTCAATGAATGACCAGGAATTGAAAGATGGTTCTACATTAGGAGAGTGATCGAGACAATTCACCACATCAACATGTTATACATTTACACACACACACACAAACTATACAAGTTTCTTAATAGATGCTGAAAAGTGTTTATTAAAAAGAATTTATTACCAAATTAGAAATAGAAGAAAACTCTCTTGTTTCATTAAATACAGAAACAGAAAACATCCTGTTTTATGGTAAAATTATCTTTCTCAAGATATACATATGACTCACTTCCTTTTCTGATTCAGGTCTGCTCAAATATTACTGTATCAGAGAGGACTTCCCGAGCCAAACAGTGTGTGGCTTGCGCACATAAATACATCACATATATGCATATCCATTGTTCTCTGCCCCTATAACTTGTTTTATTTTTCTTTCCGGTGCTCATCACAACCTATCACACTTTATATTGCATGTTATTTTCTCTCTTCCCTCACTGGAATATAAGTTCCTTAAGAGCAGGGGTATTTTAATCAATGCTGTATCTCCCAACACCTAGAACAGTGCCCTACAAATAGTATGTGCTCAAAAATTATTTGTTAAGTGATGGACATATAAGAATACCTGAATAAATGGAGATATGCTATGTGCACTAAGAGGAAATATTAATAGCGTAAATATGCCCATGATCCCAAATTGATCAATAAATTAAATACAATCCCAGTCAAGTGTTCAGCAGAAAATTTTCATGGAACTTGGCAAGATAATTCTAAACTTCATATAGAACTATGAAATGCTCAGGAAAATACAAATCTTGGAATTGTACCCTACCTGGTATCAAAATATATAATAAAGATGTGGAAATTAATAAAACATGACATTGATACAGAAATATACAACTTGTTCAATAAAACTGGGAGAAAATAGTGAAGTGGTCTCATTAAATGGAAAATTTTGTATATGAGAAAAATCATCATTTCAGATTAGTGGAGAAAAGCTTAACCAGTTAAGTTTTTAGAACTCAATGCAAAGGGCTTCATACCCATTTCTCTTACAGTACTTACAAAATATGACTTAAGATAATTTTTTAACCAAGCATATAGGGTTGTTGTGAGGATTAAATGATATGGTACACATAAAAGTACAATGAAATGTGTTAAAATGCCCCTTACATAATAAACACTCAGATAATCTATCATTAGTATTTTACATTTTTATAATAATAGAGAATTGATTGATGATAGCAATCAAATCTAATTCTTTAATTTTTAGCCTTTAGAATATTTGTAACATTAAAAAGGAATCCAGTCTTCTACTTTCTCTTACCGTTCTCTATTATCTTTCAGTATCTCTTAGATCTTGATTTGTTGTAATAATCAAACAGTTCCCTCTTGGCTCTAAAAGCAATCTTCCACCCACAGATACAACATAGTTAAATATAAGATTAATAGTTGCTACAAGCCATTTTGCTTGTGAAAATGAGAAGGAATAGAAAGCTTCAACCATTTCTTTTTAGCATTGAAGTAATTTACACATAGCAAGGTATATTTCCCCTCAATTTCACAGATAACTTTATCTGTCTATTTAAGATTAAACCCCTGCTGGGAATATAAATTGCTATAGAGAACATAAACGGATAAATTTTTCTTTCTTTAAATTGTGTAGAATTACCTAACAAATCTATCTATATTGTTTAATAACATCTATCTGAAAATGACTTCTAAATCAGTGCTTACTTAAAATTTTCTTTCTAAGAAGTAAAAATGTACCTGGAAAACAGTATTAGTATCAACTATTGGTTATCTCTAGTGCTTTTTAAACTGGTGGGTAGGACAATGATTGTCAAGATAAATGAAGTCACAGGATAAATCTATTGTACCTTTTTGTCCTAGAATATATAAAAAACCACAAATAATCACTAGGGACATAAATTAAGAACAGAGACTATGTTAAAATAAGTGTAGAAATTTATATCTTTTCCTTTTGAGCAAGTGTCTGGCAAAAAAATTTAAAAAAATAAAAAAAATAAAAAAATAAATTTATATCTGGAGAGTAGGGGTGGACAAATGATTCACAATTTTAGATAATAATAATGGCTTGTCTAATTAGTAGGGACTCTTTCTAAATTTAATTTATGTAACAGCCTGGAATAATACAGTGCTCAGGAGATGCGAAAAAGTAAGAACACTGAAATTCCAAGGTAAAATGCTTTTTAGTTTGTACTGAAAGGAGCTTTGGTTTCTTAATGGCTCATAATCATTACCTAAAACACCCTAGTTTTTCAAAGAATTTTATTCATTTTTCATAAGTATAGAGTAGTAATACATCACTGAAGTTTCCTGCTTTCCTTTCTATAATATGATTTCGAAGAGAGGAGGAAAAATTTTAGCTTCAAACGTCCCCAAACACAATCTCTCACAATTTGTATAAGAATCAAGAATTAATTCTCAATTCATCTTCAAGCCTGAGAGAATACCAATAAAGAAACAAATTCATGGTGAGTCTGTTAATTGCTACAAGCAGAGTGAAATTAAAAGGGTGAATTTTCAGGCATAAATGAACATCACTCTAATGTGATTTCTTAAAATAAAAAAATATATATCAGAGGTTATTATAAAAAATTAAATTTGCAAATGGTATTTAAACAGATGTTAACTATATATCTTCTAAAAAATAGAAATCATTAATAGCCATCTCAATCAAGTGATTCATTTGAGCCATCATTTATGTTAGCCTAAAATAGTCTGAGATAGTCTTGCTCATGTTTATGCTTTCTAGAGGTCTCCAAACCCTCTCTTTAAATTGAAAGAGAATAAGGAGAAAGAGGTAGAAAACGCTACAGGGATTCTTTATCATCATAGAACTCTGTTCACTGAAAATATTTCCCAAAACTGGACTATAACAGAGAAATAATTGAAAATAGATCATTATAATAATTATGGTTTCACATAAAATTTCATGAAACAGGATTATAACATAGTTCTATATTATAAGTGGCCAGAACTGTTCATTTCCTAGGAATTTTCCATTGGGGCAAAAGGAAAGTTCACTTCTCTCTCTTCTCACACTTACATGTATTCTGTATTTGTTTCTTTAAAGAATATAAGGGGGGAAGCGGATGTGGCTCAAGTGGTTGGGCTCCAGTTTACCATATGGGAGGCCCCAGGTCAGATTCCGGGGGCGTCCTAGTGAAGGCAAGCTGGCTCACATGCTGCGGTGAGCTGACGCAACAAAAGGAGATAAGCAGACAGAGAAAAACGCACAGCAAATGGACACAGCAAGCACAAGCAGCAACGGGGGGATAAATAAATAAATAAAATAAATCTTTTTTTTTTTTTTTTAAAGATTTTATTTATTTATTCATTTATCCCCCCCTTGCTGCTTGTGCTCGCTGGGTCAGCTAACCACGCCGTGCGGGCGGGCTTGCCTTCACCAGGAGGCCCTGGGAACCGAACCCGGGGCTCCCATATGGTAAACGGGAGCCCTACTGATTGAGCCACAGCCGCTTCCCAAAAATAAATCTTTAAAAAAGATATATAAGGGACCTAAGGACATATAGAATATGGTTGGAAAGAGTTCCTAAAATGCCTGACCTTCGGCAATGAAAACAAGAGGCTGCTTGGATCATGTGGTTATGATGGCAAAACAGATTTGGGTAAAGTCCTAGCCTCTTTTTAGTGGAACTATTAAATAACCAGGCTTAGCCTAATTGGCAGGCACTGTCTACATCCTATCTATTCCTTATGGTACATCTCAAATGCCATTTTCTCTCCTTCTGCCTGAAAGTCTCTTCCACCAGATATCCACAGGAAACTCTCTTACCACCTCAAATATCACCTTCTCAGTGGGCATACAAGTCTCCCTCCCCGTCTCTCACATTTCCAAACACTCATCTACTGCTCTGCTTATTCTCTTTCCACACCCTTATCACCTGCTAATATACTACATAATTCCCTTATTTATTATGGCTGTTGTTTATTGCCTGTCTTCTCCTTCTAGACTGTAAGCTCAGTGAGAACATGAATCTTCGTTTAGTTCAATGTTGTATTCCAAAAACTCAGAACAGTATCTGACGCAGAGTAAGTGCTCAATAAATATTTAGTAAATGAATGAATGAATGAATACATGTCTGTAACCCTCACAACTGCCCCACAGATAGGCGCTACCTTTCATTTAAAATAAGGAAGCAACACCTCAGAAAGGTCAACAACTGGTTCAAGGTGACACCACCAGGAAGTGTGGAAGCAGAATTAGTACTGCATAGTACTCAGCCTCTTACATGATAATACCTATCACTCTGGACCCAAAATTACAGTAGTTCTACACATGCCTCATTTTCTCCACTAGCACAATGCCTAGTGTTCAGTAGGTGCTCAATAAACACAGGAGAAAGAGGAAGAAGAAATGGGTTGTAATCGTTCCCTATTGCCAACAGTTCTAATTTTCAGAAAATAAGCTATGAAGGGAAAAAACTGCAGTGCAAATTAATAGACCATTTTCCAGCACTAACACCTCTTAAAAATAAGACCAGGAGCATAAGGGCTCATCTGTCATGGTAAAAGTCTACAGATTCCCAGTTCCCTCAATTCTTTTATAGAAGCATATCTTAAATTATTATTGCAGCCTGTGGATACTAATCTAGAAACTGGCCTTAAATCAATAAAATAACACTTTTACAGTTTGACAGTCCAGATATGTGCCCAACCTTTTCTTATTTGTATCATTTTTCAGCTGCAAAGCGAAGGTATTACTGATATGGGTTTCTGAAAGGAGCACTGAAAAAATATTTATCAGAAATTATCATGAAGTTTGTTTTTTTGTTGTTTATGTTCTTTTTCTTTTAAAGAATTTAAGAATAATTTAAAATTATATTTAAATACACAACTACTATATTAAATACACCGTTACTATTCATAGTGGTGAATATATGTAAAAAAATACAAGTGATACTCAACTTGACAATTACTTCTATGCAGTATTGCCTTATGAGAGGTTAAAAAGAATGAACACATTTGATAAAATAACCATGAGAATATTCATATCTCACGTGTGTATACCTTGCTACTATGAGCAGTGAGAATAAAGTAGAAATGAATTCTCAAATATAAACTATCAGGAGACGGCCCATTGAATTTCATGTTTCTTGAAACAGGACCTCTGTTTAATTCACTTTGTATTTCCATAGCAGAGCCAGTGCCTGGCACATAACAAGTACTAAATAAATGTTTACAGAATCAGAACAACATACCAACCAGACACCTCCCAGCTCCAATTAAACAATGGGTGACAAATAACTGCCTTCATACCTGATTGGCTCTGAAACTTTATAAATGGCCAAAATTCATGGGAGGTCTCTACCAATGATTTAGGTCTAAATATCCATTTTTTCCTGCATGGAATTAATGCCATTAACTCACTGTGTAAATTTGCATATTCTTCTAAGTCCTTCTCTCCCTATTTCCTGAGAGTGGGGACTTTAAATTTCGAGTGCAACATAGTGAATAGAATATTTAAGGTTTGTAAGCTTCCAAAAAAAATCTGTCATTTAGAGAAGGGATCTGATGAATAAACACCAGAGCAAGAAATACAATTCTTGTGGGCAGCATGCTTATATTCTTTCCAAGTAGATCTTTCAAGGATTACAAGTGCCATGTAAACACACACATGATATTTAAACATGTGAGGACAGAAGAAGCAAAGGTGGAGTTGTTTATCTTCTGAGCACCTTTATAACAAGAGCAACATATTATTCATCTTTGAGGCACAATGTTCAACACATAGTAGGCCCCCAACCTATGTTGCAGTAACAGAATAAGAAATTGGGAAAAATGTTATGCCAAAAAGCATATTTGAAATTTAGCTGTTTATAGCAGTACCAACAGTGTGATAACCATTAGTGCCTAATGATAGTAATAAATTCTTTTCATTGTATTGAACACTTATTTGATGTCAGGTACTATGAAAGCACTTGACTGACATACATTATCTCATTTCATCTTTACTATAACTTTAATAAGAGATAGGTGTTATCACACCCACATGATAAACGAGGAAACTGTGGTTTAGAAATGAGCAACTGGCCCAGTCACCCGCATAGTAAATGGCAAAGCCAGGATGTGAATCCAGACATGGCTGCTGTTCGTGTTCTCAGGGAGAACCAGACCCGGAGAAGTTGGTTGACAGGAGGAACACTGAAAGGAAGATGCAGAGAAATAGAAGAATTTGGGCACTCAAATTCTTTAATATTATTCTTTATAATGTTGTCAAATAATTGGCTTCTTCTTGAGGTCATTGCCTTATTTTATTAGAAAGAACAAGCCTGATGTGAAAATCAATTAACTTTGGGGAAATGCCCCTGGTTCAGTGAAGTCTTTTTATTAGAACACTAAAACAATTAAGTTTGTTGTGCTGCTGAGGCACCTTTTCTGCTTTCCTGAAGAGAAAACAATCTTTCCCTGCTGCCACACAAACCCTGGATTCTGTTCTGAAAACCTCCAGGCCAGAAAGCAGTATAGTGGTGGTTTGGGGCTACCACTACACTGGACCCCAAAAAACATGTTCTTAGACTTGGTCCATTCCTGTGGGTGTAAACTGCTGTAAATGGGACCTTGCAAGGAGGTTACTTTGGTTAAGGTGTGGCTCATTCGAGTTGAAATGGGTCTCAATCCTATTACTGAAAGCTGTAGAGGGAAGGTCACAGAGAAAGAGAAAGAGAAAGCCAAAGGAAGCAGCCAGAAACTGAAAGTCAACAGAACCCAGAAGAGAAGAAGCCAGGAGAGGCTGCCATGTGCACTGCCACATGACAGAAAAGCCAAGAACCAGTGACTGTTGACAACCAGCCCCAGAATGCCAGTCTCCTGGGAGAAAGCATTCCCTTGATGACGACTTGATTTTGGATTTCTCATAGCCTCAAAACTGTGAGCCAATAAATCCCATTGTTTAAGCCAACCTATGGATGGTATTTGCTTTAGCAATAAGGAAACTAAAGCAAGTACTAATGGGGTTTCAGATCACAGGGAGACTCAAGGACAGAACGATTTTTATTTTCTGTTTTGAGGAGGAACCAAGGATTGAACCCAGGACCTCGTATGTGGGAAGCAGGCACTCAATCACTGAGCTATTCCCGCTCCCTAAGGATTGAAAGATTTTAAGAAGAAAGGCAAGAGAAGAGAAGCACAACTCAACATAGATCAATAGTGTCATTATGGCACAGGTGCAAATACATGCTGAGACTCAGAAAACAGTCTTCTCATTCTTTATGACTTTTTATCCCAACAAATAATTGATATTCAACTGTAAGAGAAGAGGTCCAGGTGGAGTTAAAAATAGCAAAGCCCCACATTGTATAGATAGACAGTTTTCTATCAACTTGTTCACTGAGAAGAGTCCTCAAAAATACAGAAGTCATTCATGTGGAAGGTAAGAGAGGTTTATTTTCTAGAAATGCTTGAAATTAGGTTTGGGTTTGAGGATCCATGCCAATGGAATAGGAATACAAACTAAGATGTAAAAATTTCAGCTTGTGCTACAGTTTTAAAATTGTTTAATTCTCATGAGAGAGGTTATATTAGAAAACAATAAAACTTTGCTTTGCCATTGCCAGTGTTGAGTTGTTCTCTTCCTGCTTTGTAGCTCTATGTCGTTATATAGCTTCTTTTGTTCTGTGTTGAATTTCCTAATTCTTTTGATGAGAATAAGTTCGGTTCATCTCCTTGCAAGTCCAGGAAGCACATGCTATTGTTCCCTCCTCAAATTTATCCTTAGTGGGGCACAAGAGGGCAGAAAATATTTTACTTTTTGCATTGTCTCAAATACAGTGTTTGAGGATAATACCAGTATATCTGCACAAGTGCTGATAATTAATGATGCTATATCAACTGGAATCTGTATACTTCTTTATTCTAACAGTAAAATCTGACCTGAAGACCAAAAATGTTCTGTCAATGAGAAATTTATCAGGACCAAAATCCAGTATAATACCAAGGATAAAGTCCTTACTAATTGTAAATATATATAATATATACTATTTAATACTTGCTGTGACCATGTATTAAAATGAGAAAGAAAATAATTTGTTCAATATGCCTGCCTGAAAATAGGCCAAGCACTCTGATACAGTGTTCTCTCATTAACCCATTTTTCACAAATTCATTTAACTTCTTGACAATCATCCTCTTAATTCTTAAATTCCAGAGCATACTCCATATTATTCTTAATACTTTAACATTCCTATGGCTCTTTCCTTTTCACATCTAGTTACTTTTCCACTGTGACTCCTTTCCACTGTGACTGAACTGGAATATAATCACTATAAGAAGCATCATATCAATAGTAAAGTATTCAGCTCCTATGTTTCTATCAAAAAAGGGGGGACTACTCATAAGCATTAGGTATGCCATTTAACCTTCTTAATCGTCTACTTTTTCAACTATCTATAGGACGTAGTATAGTCTGATGGTAAAGCATGACTGACATCTGATTAACCTATATCTTAATCCTTACTAGATGTGTTATTTGACCCCATAGAAATTTAAAACTCTTTTATGGCAAATAAAAATCATAAATCATTAACTAATACAAGGCCTAAAGACTGACCACTTTCTAGAAAAACTATCTGCAATACATAAGATAAACAAAAGGCTTATACCCTAACATGAAAAAAATCATAAAAATCAACAAAAAGAAACAGCACACTAATAAAAAAAATGAATAGAAGTATTAATAAGCAATTTGTTACACATTTACAAATGATTAATAAGCATAAACATATTCAACCCACTAATCATTGAAGTATTAGAAATAAAAACAAAAATATTTTCAAAATCAGACAAAGATATTTTAAAATGAACACAATCAACATTGGTAAGAAATAAGGGGAATGCACACACTGGAAAAATGGTAGTGGGATGTTAAAGTTGTTAAAACTTTTCAGTTTGACTCCAAACACGCAAATAAAATATGCATGGCTTCTGTGTCCACAATCTCACACCTAGTAACTTTCCCACAAAAGGTAATTACACACGTACAAAAATATATGTAGAAATTGTGTTTATCATAATATTGTTTATAACGTGAAATATTGGAAACAATTTAAACGTTCCTCCATATGGAAGCACTTAAAGGATGGCAGCATTTTGCAAAGCAGCACCATGTAGTCATTCAAAAATATGGTCTATACTTATATTCACTGCCATAGAAAGACGTCCCCAAGGCTTTGTGAATGTAGAAATAGGTTACAAAACAACACGTATAGTATAGTCTCATCTATTAAATGCCATATATATGTGTATGTGCATACAGAAATGTCAGAAAGCAGATTCACCTAAATAACTCTTAAGTGCCGGGGCTGCAGGAGATTATGGTTTCTCATTTGTATTTTCTGTACTGTTTCATTTTTCTTCACAAGTATGTATTATCTTTATAATCAGAAAAAATGGAGCTATTTTAATTGTATTAGAAAACAAATATTATAGCTCATTTCCTAGTGATGATGCATTAATGATAACAATGTAATTGCTCTAGGTTTTTTTCTATGTGCTTTATGAGGTTAGAAAAGCATTCTAGGATCCATAGGGATAAAAAGAAAAATATAAAAAGAAATTACAAAGTTGCTGAGACAATTAAACTGAGAGTATTTCATGTTCCAGATGAGAACAAGACTGCCTAACCAAGATGCAGGCCTTAAACTAGCTGGGTGACCCTCAAGCAAGCCATTTAACCTCTCTGTGCTCAATTTTCTCTCCTCTGTCAAATATGGAATGTAATATCACTTATCCTATGGGGTTATTATGAGGATTAAATGAGTCAATGCATGCAAAGCACTTAGATTTACCTTAGATTCATACCTACGATAATGTACAGAATCACCCTGCCACCTCATGGAAGTACAATAAATTATTACTACTTTTATCTGTCTAGTCATCATGCATCACCTAGGGACACTGTGAAAGGATAAATCATTTTCTCTGCATCAGCATACTGAGGGCCAAATAGCCAATTGCATATGGTTACACCTAAATACAGCATCTCCAAACCAAGCATATAAAGAGAAGTCAACAAAGATGTAAGAAGGCATACCAGAGAGCCAAAGTCCCAGAATATCTGAGGTTGCCCAGTCCTGGCAAGGGGATATCAATTACTCTGACAAATCAGTGAACTCCCATAATAAAACTACCACGAATGTCATGTGTTATACAGTGTGTGACAGTTTTCAGGGAGCTTGCCCAGCTTGTGATAGGTTGCTAGTCTTTTTTTTTTTTTTTTTTTTTTTTATCCATTGTGCCAACCTAATAGGGGAATGGAGAGAAGTGCTTGATCAGTACTTTAGGATGCCAACTGCTCAGGGGGGCTGGAGAGCTACAAAGACTGGTGGAGAGAAATGGAGAGAAGACGATGGATGATAGGGATAGAGGAGCCAGAACACTGATTCATTTGAGTAGCAGACACAAATAAGTGGTCCCCAGAGATAATTCTAGATCGACTCTGGAACTGCTCCAAGGAACTCTGGAAATTTTACTTTGAGTGCAATGAAGAAAACAGGGCAAACAAAATCTCCCAAGTTAAAGAAAGGATGGAAGGGTGGTGTAGGCTTGTTCATTCATTTATTCTAATGTACTAAGTATGTTAAGTGCTAGACAAAGAATGAGGTGCAAAAGTTCTCATGGAACATACAGTGTTGCCCCTATTCCCCTCCCCCACCCCCACTCAATACCAAGGTTCCAAGGTGACCCCCTCAAAGGAACTTCAAAAGCACCTTCCAGTACTCCAGCACAATTTCAAACCACTGGATTCAGGGCTAACTTCTATATTATGCTGTGTTAAAAAAAAAAAAAAAGTCCTCAGATAAACCTATTTTCAGGGAATATTCACATCAAGAAATAAAAATTACAATCTCAAAAACAAGATTCATTAAATCATGAAACCTGGAACACCATTGAAAACTTTTCCCAAGTGCCAACTGGCAACACAACTGGAAAAAGACCTTGAATAAAAGGGGGAAACGGTAAAGACAAATGAGTTCAAGTGGCTAAGAGACTTCAAAGAGAGTCGGGAGGTCATCCCAGAGGTAACTCTTACGCACACCTCAGTAGGAGCTCATAGAACATCTAAGTGCCTATCACCCCACTCAGTGGGGTTCCTGAGAGCTCCGGAGACACCCTGGTCCTATATAAGGGGGGATAGCCCCAGAGACTGATGCCTTATCAGTGGGTTCTATTTTGGAATCTGTGCTCCTGAGAGTGACAGAATTAGACTCAAATAAGTCCTCCCTACACATGGTTCACCAGTCCCTTCTATTCAAACCTACATGTGATGCTGGAGTTTCTTAGGTATACTTTCAGAGACTGGAGCCTCCCGCCTACCTATGTGCCAGGTGTGCATGAAATCTAGGTGGAGCTGCAACTCCTACCCTACAGCTCAATGGACTCATCCAAGTCACCTGGTGTGGAGACAACAATGGGAAATGGCCATCCCAGGGAATGGAGAGGGCCTGCATCTGCAGGCAGGATCATCCCACCCACCATATCCATGGGATATAAGCCCTCTCTCACTTGGAGTTGGAGTGGACATCACCATCCCAGTCGCCTCTGGATTGGAGGAAGAACTATG
>JAKSZT010054193.1:7631624-7688553 GCA_026826555.1 Tolypeutes matacus | reverse complement strand
CATGGTTCACCAGTCCCTTCTATTCAAACCTACATGTGATGCTGGAGTTTCTTAGGTATACTTCCAGAGACTGGAGCCTCCCGCCTACCTATGTGCCAGGTGTGCATGAAATCTAGGTGGAGCTGCAACTCCTACCCTACAGCTCAATGGACTCATCCAAGTCACCTGGTGTGGAGACAACGATGGGAAATGGCCATCCCAGGGAATGGAGAGGGCCTGCATCTGCAGGCAGGATCATCCCACCCACCATATCCATGGGATATAAGCCCTCTCTCACTTGGAGTTGGAGTAGACATCACCATCCCAGTCGCCTCTGGATTGGGGGAAGAACTATGGACTAGAGTGGACTTGATGGTGTTCTCTTGCTCACATATGGTGATTCTAGCAATGCAAGAAATTATAACAATGAGGTGGAGCCAGTGGCCACTTGACAGTTTTTGGGTAGGGAGGGGATGAGCAATTGAAATACAGGGGCTTCTTTGGGAGTTGGAGGTTGTCCTGAGTACTGTTGTGGCAATGGATGTAGGCCATTTTAAATCAGCACACACCACTCAGAACTGAGTGGGAGAGAGTGTGGTCCACAGTGTGAACTGTGGTCTATGGTTGGTGGCAAGGCTCCAGGATGTGTAAGTTCATTGAGGGTGGTGGGTCACACTTTGGGAGATGTTTGTGTGGGATGTGGTGGGAGGTGTGGGAGGTTGGCAACATGGGAATCCCAGTGGGTTCCATGTAATATTTTGGGTAATCTAAGCACCTCTTAAAATATATGTATATATATATATATAAATAACATTTTTGTAAGCAAATACACATATATGCGTATATATTTATATATCATTTTGCAAATGTTTGTATGTATTGTGAGAATTTTGATTTTTACCCATAATAATAAAATAAATAAATAAATAAATAAATAAATAAATAAATAAATAAATAAATAAACTGTTAGATTTTAAAGAAGTTTCTTGTCCTTCCCTCCTCTATCTACTTTTAACAATTTATCTCATTAAGAACTCAGATCTGGACTTATAAAATAAGAAAGAAAAATACTGTCTGAGAATAAAAAAATAAATAGAAAATACAGAGATGTATATTACCAAAACTCCCTAAATCAGAGGTCATGTACCCATTTATAAATTTATGAAGGATTCACATTACAGGAGGAAATTATGCAAACTGCAAAAAAGCTTATTGTTTCAATAAAGCAATTAAATGCATTGTTTTGTGTTATCACTTAAAGGCAGCACAATTAATTTGTCATTCCTATCAAAGTCTGTGTGTTTTGTGTTGCTCTCTATCTTTAGCTATCTCAAAGCACTTTCCCAAACAATTATTTTATTTTTATCCTTTGTTGTAAAGCTGCAAAGCACATACCACGGCAGACCAGAGAAGCTGACATTAGTTCAGAAGCAAAAAATGGTCAAATATGGCTCAGCATGTTCATTAATTAAGCATGACTGCAAGAACATGCAGCTTCGTTTTCACTCTTGCTGCTGAAAACCTAGTAATTAATCCAAAGCAAATGCATGGGCTTAAATCCTATAATTTCTCTATATAAATGAAAAATAAAGTTTATTCTTTAAAATACAGGGAAGTATGATTAGTTTTTTCACATCTTTGTGGATAGGATCTTAAAATCTTAATTGAAGGTGCATGTCTGGTAGACAGGAAGAAAATGCTTTGGTTCTCACCTGGAAATGGAGTGTGATGGAGAACGGCTTGGGCATTACTTCTGACTGATCTGATCAAGTTGGAGTCATCAGCATTTTGGGGAATCTCAACTAAACCACACGATTCTCATGACCATAAATGACCCCGCAGGGCCCCACACCTTAGGACACAGGGAGAGCAGACCAGGGGAAAGCCTAACACTAGAGAACCATCCAGAAACAGCTCTCCACCCATCTCACTGGCTGTTCTCAAGGCCTCAAATGACCTGTTTCTCAGTCCACCAGCCTAGTTATGATCTGATTTAAGAGCAGACAAGGACAGGTCCTTCGACCTGCCAGCTTTCTGGGCCAAGCTACAATAGAGAAAATACATCTTAATTTGCCGCAATTTGGAAGGGACACGTAGAGGCTGGATTTTGAATATTCTGAGAAAACCAACAGTCATTTTTTATGCTTGAAAGCTAAAAACATGCTTATCGTCAGCTTTTTCATTGATCTTACAAAAACTCTATGCCATGGGTCAGATGGTATGATTATCTCTACAACCAGGGCTCTTTTTCTGGCTAGTCTAGAATATAATGGTGCATAGAAAACAACTGTTTCTGGATTAAATATGCACTTAAATAAGTGCATTCTCATCTCTAAATATGACTTTAAGATTGAATTGTGTGAAGCAGGCAGGAAAATTATTTTACTTAATTTTGCATCCTTAAGCCTAGATATCATATTTATATCTACATCTATATCCATCTAGATGGATAGAGATATAGCAAGGCACTGAGTATACAAATATAAATATATATACACACATAAATTCATATTAATAGATAAGCATTTATATATGAAATAGGTCAAATAAATGTTTGAATTATTAACAAGTAAAGGAAAACCTCAAAACTCTATTTTCTGTTAAGCAATGTGCATTAAGAAACCAACCAAACCACATTCTTAACACATTAAATGATTGGTTGGCCTGGGTCTCTGTGGACCACATTTTGTTGGTAAGCCAGAATTTACAACTGTTACCAAGAATAAGGGAGAGAGTACCACGTAAATTATTGTGTTTAACTAAAAAAGGATAGACCTTCCTTTCTCACTTCATGACTAATTAAAGCACACATTCATTTTAAACTGAAAATAAGCCACAAACGGTAAAAAAAAAAAAAAGCCACATACATTAAAACTAATGTATGGCATTAAACTATAGGAGCCTTTGTTTGTGTGATTTTGTAACTGCTCAGCTAAATACTTCCTCCTTGTCTTTGAAAATTCTCCAAAAGAACACTTTTACTTTTAATTTTGAATACCGTAATCAATATTCTTCAACATCAGATTTTTGTCAGCCTAAAATTGTATTTATATGTTTTAACTAATAAAATGTGTAATATATTTGTATAGATATATACATATATTCATTCTGGGTTGCACAGGTAAAAGACAGAAAAATTAAAGTATTAACCAGTCCCCTCCCCCAGCCCCTGGCATACAGTTGATTCCTTCAAGCCCTTAAATTACCAAGTATGGTACCGTCCACAGTCTGGGTCAGATGGCCACAATGTAGCCTTTAACCAACCCCTGTAGAAACAATTCCAGAATCTGAAGTTAGATTCCCAATTATGGATTTCCATGGACTATAAATAATGGTTTTATGTCTGAATGCTTTCTGACACAATATCAAACAAGAATGAAATCCCTACTTTAAAAAAAATCAAGATCAGGAACAAGGAGAGAAAAGACCCTGCCGTTACAATGCACAGACCAGAGGGATAGATAAGCTTCTTTTCTTGCTGCTATAGAGTTGCATAAGCTTTGAGAATGACCAAGACTACGTACCTATCAATACTGGGTGACTGTTTTACGTATCTTAACATATCACACAATAACCATGACAAAATGTTTCAGGAAGGAAATATTCCAAGCGGATCGTGGAGAAGGAAAATAAGGGAGAGGGAGGAAAGAGAAGGATGCATGGAAGGCAAGAGGGCAGGCTTGCACCAGCTCTAGGGAGAATTAAAGTAATTCAATGCTACAGAAACTGATAAACTATGAGTGCACCTTTATTGCTACTCTGATGAATTTATGAAGCATTTAGGTGGTCTTCAGGACAAAACACTATGTTGGATGCTGTTAAACAAGTTGCCAGCATCTCAAGGCCTAAAGGGAGATTTTTTTTCTATGCAGATGATTACTTAAATTGATAGGAAATCTAAAGGCCTTCAAAAATCTAATGTTTGACAAAAAATCCTTAAGGACAACAAAACAACAAAGAGTAGAAAGAAAGAATAATCCTGCCTCTTAGGCTGCGACTCAATGTTGATGGATGCCAGAGAGGACACACAAATCCTGCTCTGCCTGTCTTCTATGTCAAGCAGAATAATACTCAGACTGGAATATAGATTATAATGAGTACTGCTGAGTGAGCCATAAACCCGACAGGAGACAAACAGATTGAAAAAGAAAACAAAACATTAATAGCTCTAAATGAGTTTGCATGATCTGGCCCCATCAGATTTCACCCCAAGACACAAGAAAGAACCTGCCAAAGAGATGACTGTGCCACTGCCAGCTATGATTGAAAAAGACAGAGGTGGCAAAGGCTAGAAATAGCATGAACACAATTGTAGTTTTCAAACAAGAATAAAAAAAAGATGGTGAATTCCAAAGACAAACTGGTGAACTAGACAAAAACCCTGTGCAAGATTAAGAATATGTGAGCACCCGGAAATGAGAGGAGTTCTCTCTCAGACCCAGCATGTGAACCTGAGGATGAAGTCGCACTGTGATAACCTTATTTCTTGCTTGATAGAGTTACACACTGTGAAGATTTGCCTAGACTTCAGTGAGACACTGGACTAGATCATCAACAATAGCCTGGCCAGGATGTATTTGGATTGGTGGATTAAATGGATTCTTCATCAGTTGTATGACCTCACCAAAGGATCCTAACAATTAATCTCTATTAAGGTCTATCTAAATAGAGTTTTCTAGAAACAACAATAAGTATTTATTTATTACTTGTCATGTGCCAGGCACTGTTCTGAGTACTTTATATGAATATTCAGAACCCTATGAAGGTGGGTAGTATTTTTACCTCATTCTACAGATGAGGAAACTGAAGCACACAGAGATTAGTAAGGTCTTTTATTTCAGATCTACTCAAATTCACCAGTGACCTCCAGCCTGCAAAATCCAATGATCAATCCCCAGACTTTATCCTCCTTGACCTCTAAGTGGCACTTGCCATAGTTCACTCACCCCTCCCTGAAACACTTTCCTCAACTGTCCTGCAGAACACCTCACTCTTAGTTTTCCTCCTTTTTCACTGAGTCCTCCTTCTTGGCCTCTTTTCTGATTTCTCCTCATCTTATGGACCACTAAATATTGGAATGTGAGGGCTTAGTTCTTAGACCTGTTCTCTATCTATACTCAAACCCGTGGCGAGTTCAGTCGCCTGACTTTAAATATCAGCACTATACCAACAGTTCTCAAACGTATTTTTGCAGGCAGGATCTCTCTCCTGAAATCCAGACCTGTCTACCCAGTTGCCTACTTGACATGTGCACTTGTCTGACTAGCAATCATCGCAAGCTTAACACGATTTATCAAAACTGAACTCCTAATTCAACCACCCTACTTAAAAAAGCAAAAAAATTAAAAAAAAAAAAAAAAAACTCTGCTTCTCCCCATAATCTTCCCAATCCCTAGAGGCCAAAAAACCTTGAAGTCATCTTTGATTTTTCTCTTACTTTAACCTCCCCCCATCCCCATGCAATCTGTCATCAAATTTTGTTGACTCTCCCCTCAAACTATAACTAGAATCTAACCTCTTCCCACCATGTCCACAGCTACTACCTTGGTCTAAGCTACCATCCATCTCTCACTTAGATTATTGCAATAGTCTCTCTGAATTGTCTCTTCTTCCCTCATGTCTCTGGAGTCTATTTTCAACACAGGAGGCAGAGTGACCCTGCTAAAATATGTCAGATCATGACATTTTCTGCTCAAAACCCTCTAGAGGGCCCCATCCACAGAATAAAATGGTCAGCAGATCCCTTTCTGATGTAACCACATTACCTTCTGACATCACCCCATGCCGTTCTCTCCCTTCTTTGCCCTATTCTAGATACTCTGGTCACTCAGTTCTGCTTTACAATGTGGACACAGCCCTCAACAATGATCCTTTTACCACTTCATTTTACCATTTACCATGATGAGGGTTTTTAGCTGGCCTTCCCCTACTTGAAATTTCTGTAAGCAAAGTTCTATCTGACAACAGAAAGGTTTCGGGTACCACGATATTGAGATATTTCATTTTCCCTTGCTCAGCCAGTAGGTCCATACTCTATAAACTTATTTAATTGAGACTCAAGCCAAAGATTTTCAAGGCAGTGCTTATATAACAATGTTCACAAGATGCAGCTTCACAGGAATCCCAGTGATTTTAAACTGCAAAGCAGCTTTCATCAAAGGCACATATGTTCCCAGCCTACTCTGGCTGCCTCAGTGAAGTGTTCCAGCTGACAGTATTTCAGTCCAAACACAAACTGAAAAAACACCTATAACAGGTTTATCAACAAAATCCAAACATCACTGTGCTGAATTCACTGTGGAGTGTATAATGCTATTACTTAAAGAATGACAGAAAAGGAATTTTAGTCCTGTTTGCTTTAAATTTAATTCATAACACTGAGAATGTTCTTCCTTTCCATACTTCCTTGCCTGCCACTTCTGGTCCTAACAGTGTACTGGAATCCTGACTTTATGAAATTGAGGATATTTAATCAATGATGCTGGTAAATTCCATTCCTTCCTTTAATTCTAACATGTAAGCCTATGTGAAAGAGTTAGAAGACTGACTAAACCTAGCTAGTAACATAGAGTATTTGATTATTTTTTACAGTGTTAGTCCATGAATTTAAGGGATTAGGGAATGATGCTCTGCTGGCGATGGGCAGCAGAGGAATGATGTGGTATCAGGAAGAGAAAGCCTGGCTCTAATGAATACAAAGAAGGGACAAGAGAAAAATGTGCAAGAGAAAAAAAATGGAAAAGAGGAGGTGCATAACACAATAGGACTTCCAAAGAGCAAGGATGGTATTGAGGAGACAAGAAGCCAAGCAGAGAGTGGAGGAGACTTAGAGGTTAAGTAGAAAGATGTTAGAGCAATGAAACACTGATGGGTTTTGCAAATATGGGATAGTCCCTAAGGACCAAGCAGATGAGACAAAAGTTAAATAGCAGTGGGAACTTTTAGATCAACAGCAGTAAAAAGGTGGATAACAAACAAGGGAAAGATAAGAGAAAGAGAAAAAAATTGACGAACCATTAAGGGACAGACACTACTGTCAAAAATGGAGGATTGAACACATGTATATATATCTCTGCCCCTTCTCAAAACCCCACAAAATAATGTAAGTAAAAGCATACTGCCACAGGACAGAGAGTACAGAATACACAACAGCAACAACATTTTGGAAGCTGGAAATCATAGGATGAGGAATAACTGACTTAGCAAATCCAAGAAAGTTAAATCTTCAGTAGGGAAAGTTGAACCATCAGTAAGGAAAGCCAAGGAGCAACCGATTTGTACTAGGGAACCTCCAAATATCTCAGGAATTGCCACCACCAAATGAGAGGACAAAGATTGGGCTGAAATTAGAGGATTTATTGAAATTTTGTTTAAGAAGCAGCTGGACATCCCTCCACAGTTGCCTTCCTTAATCTCACAGAGTCAGGCAATTGTGTCTTTCACACTCCAGCAGAAGATTGGAGATTTATTCACTGAAGAGAGTAAAACAGAGGGTTGTTGGGCTGAGGAAACAAGCAGAGAGTAGTGGTACTATCTTGAAATCAGGGGGATTATGTAAGAGTTTACACAATGAACGTCAAACTTGCAACATTATTCTCCAATCAGCTTCCAGAAAACTGGCAACAAGGCTTATTTTCTCTTGGCTAGAGATTGGAAGATTCTTTTCTAGGGAATTTGATATATTCAACCAAAATGACCAAAAAATACTGATTATAGGAATTTCCTATAAAATGACTGTGGCTGTTTGAGATTATTTTATTAATCCCCAAAAGAGAAAATTTATGTTTGTAAACTAATCTATTCTTCTCTGTGTGACACCTTTGATTATATTGGATTCAGTTGAGGGGCCCTGGATTAAAGTACCTGTTAAGATTAGAGCTTTGATTTGATCACATCAGTAAGGCATGACTCAGGCTGAGTCCCTGCTCCCTTGGTGGGCTGATATAAATGGATGCTCACTCAAGAAGAAATGGGAAGAGAGAGAGTGCTGTCATTTTTTATTCTGGGGCCCCAGAGAGAGATGAGCAGTTCTCCTGATAGTTTGCAGCTGATATTGAAAGCCTGAAAAGACATGGTCACTATGCCAAGAGAGAGAGAAAGCCCTGAGAGACAAGTCCTATGCCAGCCTACAGCTATCATTGGGAAGAAGCTGGGCCCACAGAGCCTCAAGAGGAAGAGAAAGCCCAGGAAGGAGAGACCAGGCAGAGATCAGCGACCATCTTGCTTTAACACGTGGCAACTGACTTTGGTGAGAAAGCAAACTTGAGTTGGAAAACAAAATGTTTACAGGAATATAATCATAGCATACCACATGACTCAGTTACAGAGTTTACATAGTCATGATAATGAAAACAGACTATTGAGTCAATCAAAATTGTTATCTAAATATAATGAGAAAATAGATCATTGGAAAATGAATGTGTGTGTTGTGGGGGCTAAGGGAGAGGGAACAAGAAAGAGAATTATATTTTCATCTTCCAAATATAGAAGTCAATTAATAATGACTAAAACTAAAATTTCTTTTATATTACCAAAATAAATAAATTACCAAAAACTAAATGAATAAGATTTTAAAGTAATATTTGAGAAATGGGAAAGGCATGGAGGCAGGGAACTGTTCTATTTCATCATAAACCTTATAGCACTATTGTACTCTTTAAATGACATGCATGCATTACTTTGATCTAAAAATTAAATTTAAAAAAATAGCAGGCAGATAAACTAAGTTACCATGCAAATTAAATTGAAAAGCAGCCAGAAAAACTCCATGGATTTCCTTTCCTTCCCCTGCAGGACTTGGGTCCCTTCCTGTTTAGCTCAGCTGCATCTTCTCTGGCATTGTCATATTAAGCAAATCCCATTGCAATCACCTTTCTTTACTTCTCAGAACTTCTTTCTAATGATTAAATTAGCTGTTAGAGCCACATAGCCATAGGAAGTCTCTCTTCAAATATTAGAAGCCACTGAAATTTCCCTTTGAGTGAAGAGAAACACTTTCCAAGGTGCAAATTTCTCTAAAATACTCTCATATGATTTTGTTTCTTTAGCAAGCAACAACAACAAAAAGATTTCTGCTTCTCATCTAAATTGAAACAGCTCTGATTTTATGTTGCCCTCTATAAGAACAGGTTACCCAAGCTTTCTCATCAAATTCTGTCTATGGTACAGAGAGTTGTTTCCATACCATTTAAGTTCCCAACGGGTTCTCTTCTGTGGCCAATGAACAACTAAGAGTATGGCAACTCATTTATACCGTGACTCAGTCATATTTGAGGAACACACATACACACACACACACGGGTGTATTTTGGTCCCTCTAATTTCTAGTTCTTCCTAATGGACCCTCTGCTATCCTTCCACTAAAACAGGGGCAGTCACTTTTTAAGCAGGTGTGGATACAGCTGAGAACAAACAAAGCAGCTCAGGTTCAAATTTCAAATTAGACTTTTTTAAAAAAAGTCCGTAGTCAAAACTCTCAAAAGCATAAATTTCTTTTGCAAGAGCCAGGCCCTGGAGATAGCAAATAGCTTTTTAAATTCTTGTTGTGTTTAGTTGGTACTGTTAAAATCTTAAATCTTTTCCCGGAACACATTGGGGGTGGGGTGCATAGTGAAATATAGGTGGGCAGAATAGAAGCAAATTTAGGAAATGGTAAAAAAACAAAAAGACCCAAAATAGATTGAGGAGAAATCCAAAAGCAACAGGGAAGTGTATCCTACTTCCTATCTAGGGTCCTGAGATACAACAGACTCAGACCTGTACAACCAGAAGACTGACACAGCAAAGGGCACTAGGAAAGGGTAGAAAGAATGGAAAGGGGGTGGTGTCAATAACCAAGTTAGCTCAGTTGTAGAAAAATGAAGTTAGCTACATGTTCACCCATCTAAGGTTTTGGGAGGGTTTTTTTGCATAAAAATTTAAACCCACCACTAAAATAGTTGGACCTGGAGAACTGTGGGGTTTTGCTTTGCCCCAAATTCACAACTTTTCAAATACACAGCATCTAAATCCATTCATTTGTTACACTAAGAATACAGAGATGAACCAGACAGACAAGGTCCCTGTCTTCACGGCTACCATTTTAGGAGAGACAAGCAATAATTGCATAAAGGAAGAACAAAAGAATATAATTACAGACCATAATAAAAGGCTAATGAAACATAGAGTGACAGGGACACATTAGACAGGCTGAGAAAGAAAGAGCTCATGGCCCTGAACCAGGCAAAAGGTGGCATGAAGTATCAATCTCTGATTATTTTCCCACCAAATAACTAAGAGCCAAAGTGTCCTCCTAAAGATGTCTGTCTTGGCACCATCACCTTAGCTCCTTTCTGCTCCCAACCTCCCAGTCACACAGCAGCCCTTCCCCGTGTTCAATATATTCTCCTCCCTCTTCTGAAATCTCAGCATCTCATTTCTCTTCATTGTGACAGTGAAGTAGTTTGAAACTCAGCCCCTGTTTGTATGCTAATAGGGGTTAAAGACTTTCACCTTTCAGAGAGCAAAATGGCAGTGTCCTTTTGGAGTCAAGGGCACACGAAGCAGGATTTATAATAGTGGAAATATCAGGCAAAGTGATCAGAGAGATATCGGGGAGTTGGCTTAGGGAGACACTGCTCAGCTTATCAGGAGAGTTGCCCTTGATCCTGCCATTTGTTTTCAATGTCATACTTTTCAAAATTTAAGGTGAACAGAGTAAGATGATCCATCAAGGCAAGCAGAGAAGAAATAACCAGAGAGGTGAGAAGGGAACCAGGGAGAGATAAACATCAAAGAAGCCAAGGGACATGTTTCCATACGGAGGAAAAAGTATCCATGGAATATAGCAAATGTACCCAGCCACGGTGCAGGAGAAGAAATCCAATCTCAATAGGGAGTAAATGTAAATGAGGAAGTGCAGACACATGCTTTAGGAAGCTTGCTTACAAAGGGAAGATAAGAGAGAGATAGGTGAAGACAAAGCAAGGTCAAATGTTTTATTTGCATATGTAGTTTTATTGAAGATATCAGCATATTTATGGGCTGATGAGAAAGAGTCAGTAGAAAGGCGGACAACACAGAAGGAAGAAGGGAAAATAATTGGAGGGAAACAATATTTAGCAACAAAGCAAATTTTTGTGCACGTTCTGGACCACTCCACGGAACTCTAGACAAGTACACATAACTGCCTCTCACCTTGACAAATGAGCATCCCAACTGAGCATAGCAGTTGTTTGTACAGGAAACCTTCATTTCTAACCTCTTTCTTGCATACCCTCGTGCTTTGTTGATCCTAACCTGAAATATGCTCAGAATCCAACCAACTCTAACTACCACCACCGTCATCTCCTTCCTGAACTATTAAACTGTCTTCCCTTTTCTATCAATGATCCTTTTCAGTCTATTTTCCACTCAGCAGCAGAGTGATCATTATAAAATATAAGGCAAAGCATCCCACTCTGGCTCAGAACCCTCAAAAGACTTCCTATCTGACAGAATAAAAGCCACTGTTCTGGCCTACAAGGCCCCATATGATTTTTCCCCTCCCCTAGCCCTGACAGGGTCAGGGACTTAAAGGAATGCACATAAACTACTGCTACCCTCTTCTTTTTCAGAGAAATTAGAGGAAGGCCACCTACTGAGATGAAGAAGTGTGGTCATAGGTTGGGGAAAGGTGGGAGGAGAAGGCGTGGGAGTTGTACAAGAATAGCTGCTCAGCAAAACACAAGAGGGAGATGACCTAAAATAAGTAAAGATGGTACAACTGCAAAACATGCATTTTAGTGGCACCTCTTTTCATGGCTATGTAGCTCCCTGCAGTTAGTGCTCAGCAGTCCTGGAACAAGGTGCATCCAGATTGGGATTTCTAGGACACGGGGCAGCAAAAGGACAAGGGTCAAAGGAATCTGCAGTGTTTGTGGGGGTTTTTTTGGAGGGGAGCACTATTCTCTCACTAGGGCCTCATAAGGATAAGGAGTTGGGGAAACACCCCCACTAAGAGGGTCCTTTGAGGCCTTTTCTAAGAGGAAGTGAGTCAAACTGACAGAGAACAAAAGGTAGTCCAGTATAAGAAAAGTTCCCCTTGTCTGTGCCTCCCACCCCAAAGTTTTATCAGAAGAGCCGATATTAGACCTGTTTCCTTGGCCAGAGCCTAATTTAGAGGCATGAGTTTAAGAGTCCCTCCCTCAAATTCATTTCAAATCAGTGAAGCTCCCAAATTTTAAGAATTTGGGGGATTGTTATAAATAAACTAAACTTTAAAGAAGACAGGATCCAAAAGGGTAGCCACAGAAAAAGCTTCAGAGAGAATTTGTTAAGGTCCTTGGTATTTCTTAGAGTCAATTTGGATATAGTTCTCATGCCATTAGGATCATCTTACCTACACCCACAGCTCAAAGCCAGTGCTATGTGCCTGGCACCTGACCTCCGAGGGAGGCCTAACTCGGTCATCACAATTCATGTAACTATTAAATGAGATAAGAAGCAGTCACTAAGGGACTGGCTTAGAAATTGCTCCAAAGGAAATAATCTCTGAGCACACAAAGCAATTCTTAAGTCCAAGTACAAAGGCCTTTGGGTGTGACCCTTATTTTAACAGATTCTAAATATAGTCATCTATGGACTTGTGAGTCTTTCAACCTGTAAAAATGTTTCAAGTATTTCATTTCCAACAAACTTAAAATCCTGTGTCAGTTGATCCTTGATGCCACCTCTACGTGGGCTCACATAGACCCCCCACTCTTTTCTCTAGCAGAGCAACACTTAACCTACCGGGTATTGGTCTGTCCAGAGCAACCCATGCTTCCATAAGAATCATAACTAAATTATGGGGAGGGTCATCAAAACAAATAATCCTACAGTTGTTAGTGGGTAAAAGTCTCCTCTGACTAAAACACCTGTCCTTAGAAAGTGGGATTTCATAAAACTTCTCTCCCAGTTAATTTTATTTTCTGTTTTATAACACTGAAGGAAAACTATGCATACGTTGTGCATATAATAGTCTAATTTCAATATATCTTACTGAATTTGAAAATTGATTCAGAAACTAACAACATTGTCAGTGAAAAACACTATACAGGTATCATCTACTTGCACTAGGTTATTGGCTACTGATGAATTTATTTTCTCTTAACATAGAGGGAAAAAAGTATGGCTCCCAAAAAGAAATTCTCAGTGCAGCTCTCTCCTCTCAAATGGCCAAGGAAATTACTCATAGAAGGTCACTGAAGACTTCCTAAGGCCAGGCAGATCTCTCTTGATTTGCTGTCCCATTTGTCTTGTTGCTCCCCCTTCCTTCTTTTTTCTTCCTCCCTCTCTAGAAATTTTTTTAAAGATACTTAGATTACATAAATGTTACACAAAAAATATAGGGATTCCCATATGCCCCACTCCCCACACCTCCCACACCCTCCCACATAAACAAGATCCTTCATTAGTGTGGCACATTAATTGCAATTGAAAAACGCATCTTGGGGCATTGCCATTAAGCATGGACCATAGTTCACATTGTAGACCACACTCTCTCCCACACAGTTCTGCATGTTATGTGATGATATAAAATGGCCCATATCTGTTGTTGCAATGTCATTCAGGACGATCCCCAAGTCCCGAAAAAACTCCCGTATTACAACTGTTTTTCCCTTCCATCTTGAAACTTTCTCATCCTTTGTTAACTACAAACTCTCCTACTGGAGTCATGCTTCTTTCTACACCTCCTGCTTTTCTTCTTAGTCCCCTCTGGGACTCTTCTTTCTTAAGTGTCCACTCTTGACCAGGTTTATTCTGACTTTATCTGTGCTCCCTGGACATCAATTACTTTCCATAAACTGTGATTCACAAAGAAATTTCTCCATGTCCCAAAACCACACTTCTGTCTAATGGACGTAGCCCAGCTGACTGATCTGCAGGTCCCTCAAACTGTTCTTTTCTGACTTAGGAAACAGCTTCATCATTCACTCAACTGAATTAGCCAGAAATCTACAAGTCCTCCTAAACTCTTCTTTCTACCTTACTCCATACAGTCATTCATTCACCAATAACAATTGTAACAATGTTTCAGGAATTTTACATATGATCTCTTTTGGGATATTTCAAATAACTCTGCAATGCAGGAACTGTTGTCTCCATTTTACAGATGATGGTTTAGATCATTGATGCAAATTATTTATAAGCGATGATTAAAAAAATTTAAACCTAGGTTTTTCTGACTCCAAGGCCCAAGCTCTTTTCACAAACCAGGCTGCCTATGCCAGAATGTTTTCATACATTATTAAATACGTAGACAGTGTATGTCAAAGGGCTACAAAATTGGACTTTGGACATTAATTTTATTTAAAAGTATTTTTAAATCTTTCCATTGTTATTTGCTTAGTTGCTAAATTGAGGCAGCCTCATTCACACGGTATATGAAGTCAGAATTTGCCCTGCTATGATACTATGCAAACTCAGACTTTAAAAAGAAAAAAACTTGAAGCTATAATTTAAATATAAAAATTGATGTGGCTTAATCGGTAGAGAGGAAACCTAATCATATGGTGCTCATCTACAATTTTCAAATAGGATGTAATTGATGGTAGCTCAAACAGTCTAAAAACATTCTCTAATTGACTGATATGGTTTATAATGCAGCAGGCAAATGATTTAGCACATTTAGTAGTATAGCAGGGCCATCTGCCAGTGGGATGTGTAGGAAGGGAAACTTGAAACTCTGTGTGGGTGGTTAAGTGCCACTGGGCAGCATTTAGTTACACACTGGTCACTCAACATGCAAAGGAGACCAGTGCCACACATCACATTCTCAGGTTGATGAGCTCATTTAGCACCTTCTGTGAAGTTTAGATAAATGCCAAACTGAGATGATGGCCATTGCCCCAAGCCCTACCCATAAGGAAAAAGGTATTAAATAGAAGATGGTGAGACTCAGAGATAAAAATTGGGGTCAGGGGCGTGTGGGACCTTGGTGAGTTGTTGAATCTCTTCGTTTTTTAGTTTTTTCAATTGCAAACTGTGGGAGTTGAAATGGATGACGTTTCAGGTTCCTTTCAGTGCTAACATCCCATATGCTTAAAGTTCTGAGGGTGTGGTTATACCACTACCCATGGAACGGGTCTGGTTCTTGAACGTGAGGCTAATATGGAAAAGGAAGAGGTATCTTTAAAAGGTAGTTAGAGTTTTTCATGTATAGTGCATACCTTGTTTTATGGAGAGAAATATGTGCCTTTTATGGAATATGTTCAGTGAAGAGTTGAGAAGGCAGACTTTCCAGGAATATTTTGGAGAAACGATGCTTTGGGAAAAGGTGTGTATTTCCATGTAGAAATTGGACACCTAGGCAGACCGAAGGCCATTTTTCTCCAAGCATAGGAACCTGGCCCAGGGAGAGGTCTGTACACAGTAGGGGCTCTGAAGGGCATTTGACCCAGATGGATATACAGACAGTTTAACAGTTAGTTGTCCTTTTCCAAGACTTAAAAAAAAAATCTTCTACCAATCTCAATATGATACCTAAGTAGCTTCACAAATAATAAGATATAAGTTAAAAATTTTTTTGCCCTTGCTCTTGTTGTGTAGGTAGGAAATGGAGTGAGAACATGCTGATTTTCATTTCTGGTTTTAGTTTTAGCCAGATGGAGAGAGCTTTAAGCCTAATGTTTATTTTGGAAACTGGGTCAATTCTTTGTGTCTGCTTTACCCCAGCTTGGAAAAAGACTTTTTCCTTTCTTTTCTTTTCTTTTCTTCTTTTCTTTTCTCTTCTTTTCTCTTCTTTCCTTTCCTTTCATTTTCTTTTCTTTTCTTTAATGAGCTGAGTATTCTATGAGGAAGAACATTTCTTGGATCCCAAAATGATAGGTATTTTTTTTCATGGTTGAGGGGCTTCAGACAAACAGTTCAGTAGTTAGAAAAAGACTGTGATATGCACTCTATTTCCTGTTTCTTATTCAAAATAGAAAGTGTGTTTTTTACAGGAATGTTCTTTAATACTCACATTTCCTTTTATTCCCAGTCACATTTTCACAAAGCCTCTCATACTCTGTAAAGTTTGAGTTTTCCCAGTAAGCAACAGGAAAACTTATCAGGGGTCTCTTTATAAGGATCTTGGACTCTTTGTAAGGATCCTGGTCTCTGAAACTACCTTGCGTCTTTGTATCACTCTACATGGTTTAATTCATTCTCATTGGTCCAGGTGCTCGACTAGATTTCAGTACAGGGGAGACAAACTCGATGCTTTCCTGTCCTCAAGAAGCTAGCAGTATGGTGTGGATATCAAACAAGAAAATTACCCAACTGTCTTTATTTCTACCTTTATTTCCTATCTCTACCTCTACCTCTATCTCTATCACTATCAGCTCTATCTCTATTTTTATACTGTAAGCTAAAAAGCAAGATTTTGAAGAGGAGAATAAAGATAAAGGAGCGGGGCTTAACCAAAAGTCTGATGAGAACAGGTTTTGGGTTTTCCTGCATAACTGTATTTTTATCATGAAGCATTATACTTAGTTTATAGTTGGGTTCATTAAACATATGTTGGATGAATGTAAAAATGAATGAATGAATGAATGAAAACAGTTCACCAAGCTTAACCTGAGAGAGCCTAGGAAGGTTTCTAAGAGAAGGTGACTTGAGCTCAGAATACAAAACAATGGATGAATGAAGCAAGACCTAGGTGCTTTCTAGGCAAAGAGAACATATGTGAAAAAACATAGGCATGGAATGACTTGGCCTTTTTAGGGAACTCCATGTATTTTACTTGGTCTTAAGTGGAAAGTAGGTATGGTTTGGGAGGTAGGAAAGAACTGAGATGTTAAATGGCCTTACGTAGCTTGACAAGGAGTTTGGATTTTATCCTAATGATTGTGGGATAGTTGAGGATTTTATTCTAAGGAAAGGATGGCAGTATGGAAGATGGATTGGAAGGAAAAAAGGCTATGGGCAGAGAAACCAGTTAGTAGGCTGTTCCAGTAATCAGGAAAACATAAAGTAAGGTGGTCTGAATATGCAGGATAGTTAAGTCTAAAGTTGCAAATCTTAGAAGATTAGTAAATACATTAAGAAGATAAAAGCTGAACATATCAGCCAAATTCCACACTCCTCTGTTTTATGCCCATCACAATGGACCATCAATGTACCAAGGTGCTTTCTGAATAGCAACAAAATTCATCAGTCTGATAATCTTTGGAAAATAGAAAATTATTAGGGGCTCAATAAGATTGTATAAATAAAATGAATTAGAAAACATTTCAGGAAGGCACCATTAAGTACCTACTGAGTAAATTGGCAAAGAGATTACCTACATCTTGATCTAAATATATATATATTTACCATTCTCCACAACTGCTGCAGAACAAAACTATAACATATTCTCTTAACAAAAGCCCTTTGGTAGTGAATTTTGTGAACACCAGCAGAGTAGCTGGGTTAATTCATGAATGAACATAGACAGAGGAATGGAAATCTGACTATCCTGGGGGTGATATAGCTGCCACCAGAGCCATGGAGGTCACTCAAGGCATGGAGAATGCCAAAACTGAGAAAAGACAAACTAGAGGAGAATAATGCACAGTGGTAGACATATAATTGAGAAAAACCAAATGACTGTTCTGGTTCTGGAATCTGAGCAGGAGGGTTTTCTACCTTGGGCAAATGCAGGAATGAATATTTCTAGTCTAAGAAATTCCTGAGTAACAGTAAGGGAAATACCCTGGAATCGGCTGACATAGAAGGAAACTGGAGGGAACATCAGAGACTGGGATTGGGAGGAGGCCATAGACATTAATTTTGTTTGACAATTTGCCTGATATAAACAAAGACAGCCTTGTGGTTGTGTTCCTGTACAGAGACCACATGCAATTCAGCATTAGGTCCCAAGAACCCAGGAGCCAGGGAGAAAAGGGTATTAAAGAAAAAGAGAGCTCAGGAAAGACTAAGGAACTGGAATTCCTGTCACTGAAATTTCTAAATTTTGCTGGATGGCAAGAAAAGTTCAGATGACTTTCTCCAAATAAAAAGACTATTATCTAAAAGTAATGATTACTTTTCTCAATAGAATATATGAGGCTGGCATCTTCTGATAAAACATTTTTCTCAGTTGCTGAGTTATGAGATGATAAGTGGTGCTTCTCAGCCAGCCAGCACAGATTGACTGGAATCCTGGCACAACTAAAATCATGAATCCTTCTTTTTACTGCCTTCCTCTTCCCCATTTCACATACAAATACACACGTATACATACACATCCATCTCTGCCTAGGTCTACAAACTGGTTATATATTGAGTTCTAGAAATGCAGGTGGTTTGTTTTTATGTTTGTTTTCTTTGTTGTTATTGTAGAAAATAAATGGTGCTAAGATTACAAACAGCACAATGTCCACGTTTTGGTTGGTATTTTCAGCATGTGTGACTAATGAATTTTGGAAGTATGGGAAATTAATACTTCATTGGTTCTAACAGTTTTCTATCATCTTTTTGGGTCATTGCAGAGGAAGTATGCCATGAAACTACCAAACCCAAGGACTAAGAAGGAAATGAAAAGGCTTCTCCCTAGAACACCTTCTTAGAAACTGGAATTGTTCACAATATAAAAGGAAAACAAAAACCAACAGGCAATAAGACGTCTAAAATTAGTAAATGAACAGAAAACTATTGCTTGGGTGTTGAAAGGAGATATCAGAAACTCAGGGAAGAGAGGATCACCTTTAAATCATGTGTCCATCTTGAAAGCAAGATAGAAACTGCAGAAAAGGGAAAGAAGAGTGGAGGAAGAAATTCATATCTAGTGAGCTTTATTGGCCTTACATGACGTAGAGAAGGAATGGGATGAAATCTGAACCAAAAAAATGTTTTAAGAACCCAACTGAATCTATGAGAAAATTTCCAATGTACCAACCATTTGGATGGTAGTGATAGAAAAGTGATAGGAGAAAGAGTTGTTGGTGCGTCTACTGACTAACTTCACAGAACTTGTATCAACAAGCTGAGTGCGAGACTTAGGTTGGGGAAATCCAGCTAAAGGAGCTACTATGGTCCCAAAATAAGACAACATAGGTCAGTGTACCAGGGGTTTCACAAATTAGGAATTTGCCTGGCATGTATCTCTATTAGAGGCCTATATGGGGTGACTTCAAGGAGAGAAGATCCTAATCATGATCATCAGGACCTCTTTGGCTTCATTCATTCATTCATACAACAAATTTAAGATGAGCATTGAACTGCTGAAAATTATTCAAAATGCTGGGAATATAGCTGCAGAAACAGGCAGACAAAGCCCTTGCCTTTATTGAGTTGATATTCTAAAGGGGGAGAAAAACAGAGTAAAGAAGATTTCAGGTCTTGGCAGGTACCATGAAGAAAAAGGTTGAAGGCCAGAGAATAAGAGTGACCGGCCTTGGGGTATTTGGTTTTGTGGGGGGTTTTTTTTGTTTGTTTGTTTTGTTTTTATTTGTTTGTTTTCTGTAAGGTAGCATTGTGAGCAAATTCTGAAGAGATGATTTGAGTAGATACCTGAGTTGATTCAGGAGTGTTATAAGCAGTGGGAAAAGGAAGTATGAAGACCTGAGACAAGACTAAGCTCAACGTGCTCCAGGACAGCAAGATGACTAGCATGGATGGAAGAGAGGAAGCAAGGGAAGGAACAGCAGAAAATGAAGTGGCTGAGGCAGGCATGGGCCAGATCAGTAAGGACTTGAAAGATGGGGAAGGGAATCCAGACTTTATTTTATGTGAAATGAAAACCACTGGAGGGCTTTGAGCAGAGAAATGGTGTAATCTTATTTACTTTAAAAACTGCTTTGGCTTCTGGGCAGAGACTGTAGGCCAGAGTAAAAACAGAAGGAATATGTAGGATATTCCTGTAAAAATCCAGGCCAGCAATGATGGTGGCTTGGTCTGGGGTGGTAAACTATGGGAGTGGAGAGAAATAATTAAATGTATTTTGAAATTAGAGCCAACAGGACTTGTTATGAGTAGAAGTGACACATGAGAAAAATGGGAATCCAGGATGAGTCCCTGGTTTGGGATGTGAGAAATTGAGTGAGTGATTGTGTCATTCAACTCTACATAGATTTTACTTCCCTGTTTTTGAGAGTGTAACCATGCTAGTATAGCCACTATGGTAAACAGTCTGGCAGTTTCCTAAAAACTAGACATACATTTATCATATGACCTAGAAATCACACTCCTGAGCATTTATCCCAGAGAAAAGAAAACCTATATCCATGCAAAAACCTGTACATGAATGTTCATAGCACCTTTACTGGTAATAGCCCAAAACCAGAAACAACCAAAATGTCCTTCAGTAGGGGAATGTTAAATACACCATGGTATATCCACTTCATGGAATACTACTCAGCAATAAAAAGGAACAAACTATTGATACATACAACTTGGATGGCTCTCAAGGGCATTATGCTTAGTGAGAAAAAGCCAATCTCAAAAGGTAACATTTTGTATAATTCCATTTACATGGCATTCTCAAAACCATAAAATTATAGATATGGGGAACAGATTAGTGGTTACCAGGGGTTAGGGATGGGATGGATGTAACTATAAAGGGGTACCATGAGGGAAATCTTTGTGGCTTTGGAACAGTTCTGTATGCCGCACACACCTTGCACCAATGTCAATTTTGATATTGTACTACAGTTATGTAAAATGTAACCATTGAAGGAAATTTAACACATTGCCAATAAAACCTATGGGATGTGCCAGGTACCTCCTGTCTGGATGCTATTCCTGATGTCTTCATGAGATCTCTGCCAGGTACAATGCTGTGAATTCAATTAAATCACAGAGTTCTCCTCTGAATTTTTTTATCACTACATACACACCTGTTTTCTGGTATTAATACACTCTAAAAAGTAAAATGTATTAATTCACATTTTCATTTTTTATGACTGAGTAAAAATTAAACAAATGCAAATGCCAAAATTAAAAAAAAATTCTGAAGACAAAGTAATTTCAAAAAGTAACATCAGGGGAAGCAGATATGGCTCAAGCGATTGAGCTCCTGCCTACCACATGGTTCAGTTCCCAGTGCCTCCTAAAGAAGACAGTGAGCTGTTGTGATGGGCAGGTGCAACAAACTGATGTAACAAGATGATGCAACAAGAGACACAAGAAGAAAAACATAATGAGAGATACAACAAAGCAGGGAACGGAGGTGGCTCAAGCGATTAGGTGCCTCCCTCCCACATCGGAGGTCCTGGGTTCAGTTCCCAGTGCGTCTTAAAGAAACAAGGAAGATGAACAGACACAGCAAGTGCAAACAACAAGGGGGTGGGGAGAAATAAATAAAAATAAATTAAAAAAAAAAAAAAGTAGCACTGGGGGTCATTCCAGAGGTTACACTTTTATACGTCTCAGCAGGATCTAATTGACTGCCACCATAAACAGAGCCACAAACAGTGGGGCTCCTGAGGGGTCTAGAGGCATCTAGACACTATAAGCAGGGCAGACAGGCTCAGGAATTTGGCATCCTGTCAGTGGGCCTTACTTTCAAATTTATGCTCCCCAATTTAAGAGAGTTAGACTCATTTAGAGTTTCCATACATGTGGCTCTTCTGCCCCTTTTATTTGAGCCTATAATTAGAATATACTTGTTAAATATATGTCCCAGAGACTTAAATCTTTGGTCTGTTCATATGCTGATTGAATCCTGAATGTCAGCTGAGTTGCAGCCAACACCTACTCTCCAGTTCATGGGACTCACCCAGGACAACTAATGAAAGAATGAAGATGGACAACACCCATCCCAAAAAACAGAGAGTACCTACAACTGCAAGCAAGACAGTTCCATCCATCTGCCCCATGGGGTCTAAGCCCCCTCTCAATCAGAAACAGAGTGGGCATCACTATCTCAAAATCCTCAAAATTGGGAAAAGAGCAATGGACTAAGATAGACTTATTATTCTATTATTATTCTATTATAGACTTATTATTCTAGCAGTAGAAAAGCTGGTATCATTGATATAAAGGCAGTGGCCACCATGAGTTCTGAGGGGAGGGAGAGAGAAGAATAGGTGCAACATGGGTGCATTTTTGGGACATTGGAATTGTCCTACATGACAATGCAATGACAGAGTCAAGTCATTATATATTTTGTTAAAACCTATAAAATCGTGCGGGGCACAGTGTTAACTATAAGGTAAACAATAGTCCATGGATAGTAGCAATGCTTCAATATGTGTCCATCAATTGTAAAAAAATGTACCACACTAATGAAAGATGTTGTTAATGTGGGAAAGTGTGGGAAGGGGAGGGGGTGGGATATATGGGAATCTCCTATATTTTTGATGTAATATATGTATTGTCTAAAGCATCTTTAAAAATAAGAAAATATTTTTTAAAAAGGAGATTAAAAATTCAACTATGCTCAAATGTAAGGCAAAAAACACCAAAATCTATTTATATATATATATATATATTCACATTATTTTATATGTATATCGTAGCACAGTATACTAACGATTACATATGACAAACTGTTGTCTTCTGGATTTATAAATCATCTTTTTTCCAGTACATCTTAGCACTTCCATGTGTAGGTATCAGTTTAATTAACCACGAGCATCTCTGTGAATGTAAGAACATTTTTCTCCTAAATGCCTCTGGAACAAACAGAATTCTCCCTCCCCCTCCAACTGTAACCTCTAACCAGCAAATAGAGATTGTATGTTCTTGTTTCTGCACCTGTACAAAGGAGCATTGGAGAGACAGGAGGGAAACAACTGCTAACATTGGTGCTCCAAGTTTGCAGACATTCTGAACTCTGAAAATTACCTACCTCAACTTAAAATATTGACCCTTCCTGGGCCAGCCGACATCCCTGGAGGACTCTTAACTTTCCAATTCACAGCTGAGGACCTGGCAAATCTAAACCTCTGCAATGTAGAATCTTAAAAACCATTGGCCATGACCCAAAGGCTTATGAAGTGCTACTAACACCAATCACACCTACTTCCTCCAGTATCAGAACGAAGCTTGGATAAATCATCTAAGTCATCTTGAAGATGTAGATGGTGGTGAAGTCTTCCTCAAGACCATCTTTTAGAACAGCTTCTTTGTAGTCCCTAAAAATTTTAGTCTTGTGACATCATCTGATCTCAGTCTGAGTGTAGAGTATGCAGTCTTTGGCCCACTTTACAAGGCATTCTGTTCCCAACAATACCACCAAGACACTTAGTACACAGGTATGCATGCTAAATCCTAGACACTCTTTTACTTGCTAAATGGACTCATATTTGCTAATCTCTTCATTCTTTCAGACAGGTATATATTCAGCCTATAGTGTTTGTAATGGAATTCAGATTTATAAACTTTTTATTGGTCTCGATTGTAAAAACCTACATAAAACTATATCCTGAGACCAACTTTAGTTCAGGAATTCAGTTATTAGTGAAGACATTTTCTAAAACGTTTATTGCACATCAGATTCTGTCTACTTTTTTTGAAATTTAGCACATTGCCAATAAAACCTACGGAATGTGCCAGATGCCACCCATCTAGAATCTGGTCCTGGTCCCTCAAGAGACTTCTGCCAGATACAAAGCTGTGAACAGAATTAACCTACATAGTCCCCATTCTGATTTCTAAATCACTCTAGCCACACCAGTTTCCTTGTGTTAATACATTCTAAATAAGCCAAAGACATTAATTCATATTTTCATTTTTTAAGGCTAAATAAAAATGAAACTATTACAAATTATATGAATTAAAAGCCTTTCAGAAAACAAGATAGTTTACTTTTAAACAGAAAATTAATCAGAGATTAGAGCCAGGAAGAGTAAGAACTACAACAGCAGAGCAATAGTAATAATATCTGAGATACTTACAACCAACCATCATCATGGCCACCGAAAACATCTTCTCCACATCTGTGGTAGGAGCTATGTTTCCAAATCCTATGGTAGTAAGGCTTGTCATGGTAAAGTAGAGGGAGGACACATATAGTGAATCCTTGCTGGGTCCTCCTTCCCATATCCCTGCACTGGTATTGTATCGATATGGAGTCCCGATGCTCAGGGCCAGCTGGTAGAGCCAACTGTCTATTTGGATGGTGTTTGTGACTTCGTCAATGACCTCGTAGTCTCCGATGCTGTACCATATGCAGGCCAGCCAGTGGGCGACAAGTCCAAACACACACACCAGGAGCACAAGGACCGCTGCTCCGTACTCTAGGTAATGGTCCAGCTTCCTAGCAACACGACCCAGGCGTAAGAGACGCACCACTTTCAAAGAACTGAAGAGACTGCTGATCCCCTGAATAAAAGAAAAGACATGATGTGACACTTTTAGAAAAGAAGTGGAGGCATACAATGGCTCATCTTCATGAACTTGATCACCCATTTATATACTAACAACATACATTTAACATGACTCTGACATTAAGGAAATAAAAAAGGCAGAATGATAAAGATTTTTTAATGCATTTTCCTTCCCAACAAGAAATAAGATTTTTGTGAATTATAGATAAAACAATTTTTTCTTAGCTGAGGAAGACCCAGTTTATTTTCATAAGTGGAGTATAAAAATCACAGAGAAAAACTGAGTGAACAAGGGGGAAAATTTGTTAAAATGCAATATATACTGGGGTCGGATGTGGCTCAACTGGTTGGGCGTCCGTCTCCCATATGGAGGGACCCCGGTTCGATCTCCGGGACCTCCCGGTAAAAAAAAAAAAAAGATGCAATATATACTGAAATAGAAATTGGGGTGATGAATATGAACTTTTTATTTCTTCTTCTTATAAAATGTTTCCTGTACTCTAAAATGTTAACTTATATTTCTTATTTTGTAATAGCTATAAACAGCAAGACTTCTGTAAAAAGAAGCCCAATCTTACTGGTAAGCAAAAGGAAATATTAATGTGCATATGGAGAGAATGAGCAAATATCATTCTTGGCCCCAGCACATCCTGCCATAGCCATGATAAGCAGTAAATTTGTAGAGCAATGATGAAAAAGTAAAATGAGCTTCGCCTAGACTAGGGACCTAACTTACTAAGTCCTATCACCCTCTAGCAATAGTCATAGAAAAGAATATCCAAAAGGAATAGAAGTGAAAAAAAATGCATATTTTGTTGAGAAGCTTAAAATATTAAATAAAACTTTGTCCAAATGAAAATGTAGCACAGACTTTCTTAAATCAAAGAAGATCCCATAGTTATATTTTTGGGAGAATGTAATAAGCCACGTGACAAGGTGGATTAAATGCAGTCCTGTGGGAGGTAGGGCATATGGGAATCCCTACAATTTTTGTGTAACAGTTATGTAATCTAAGTATCTTTTAAAAAATAAAAAAATTATTAGAAATAAATAAATAAATAAAAATGCAATCCTGATGCAGATCACAAAATAAAGTATTGATCAGGGAAGCCTCTCATTGGGCATCACCTACAAGTCTCATTTGGGTGAAAGCAGAAGAATCTATAGATTTCATGACTTCCTTACAGCTAATGTTATCTCCCAGAGATAGATAAAGAAGCCAACGTAACTTGTGTGGGCCCAGTCCTGACCAACATAGAGGAATTGGTTGGTGAAGTGGAAAGGATGAGACATTTATAAGAGTCTAATTATAGTATTGTAAAGTTCTCGATAGTTAAGGTAAAGAAGGTGAACAATGCATTTGGCTTGTTATACTAGGTTCTACATTTTTGTATATGCTTGAAATTTTTTCCTAATAAAAATTTAAAAGAGGGAGCCATCAAAAAGAAGTACATGCAAGGAGCCCTGTGGCCCCCGAGGACGTGAAAGAGGAATTGGATCAGTCCTGCTTGCTGTCTCACCCTTGAGTTCCTTGAAGTCTGGCTCTATTTTGATTCCTGATTCTCAAATTCTGTGGCATATATGCAGCCTTAAAATAAATTGTCATTTTACTCGAACACTTGCAAAACAAAAAACAACAACAAGATATTAGACCTCAGGCAGTTAAAAAGAGTAGAATTAATAAAATTCAGAAGAAGAAAAATTGGCATAATTCAGTGACATGAGTTGCTGAAAGGTAAGAAGATTCGATACAATTTGGGAGCTCTCAAAAATGGAACTGTGTAATCATGAACAATGAAAAATAAATATTTATTGAGCACTTCTCTATGCCAGGTTCTGGGTTGGGCCCTGGAGACATTAATGTGCCTTGCTTCTGCTCTAAAGAATATCATAATGAAAATGCATGAAAAACTCAGATAAATTTAAAAATAAAAAGTGTTGTTGTATATGTTTCTCTCTCGTTAGGTCAAATTTTTAAAGGAACTGTAGGACTTTTATTTAAATACTGCAATGAAATGTCATTTCTCCTTGAACTCTTTTCTCTAAAAACAATTAAAAACAGACAATAAAACAGCTACAGTCCCAAACTAGAACATGAAGAATCGGGGCCTACTAGCATTAAGCCCCGATTTCCCTGATCTCTGGCATAGGCAAATTGCTCCAAAAGGAGGTAGCCCACCCTGGGGAACACCCATTCCAGACTCAGCTATTCACAAACCACATTTTCTACATCAAACCACTAATTAACTATAAACAATACTTTCTAAGCATTGTAGACTCTCCTTACATGGATTCTATGACACCACTCTCTTCTAGTTTTTCACCAACTCCCCAACTGATACCTCTTTTAAAATACTTTTTTAATGCTGCCCTTCTCCATGCTTCCATCATGGGTTAGGATTCTCACCATGACTGCCTTCAGCTCTCTTCTGGTTGAAGGCAGTCACGGTGAATCATGCACATCCATGGTTCTATCATCTTCTATATATGGATGATTCACAGGGTCACACTTTAGCACAAAATTCTCTCCTGAGTTCTCAATATCAAACCAAATGCCTGCTGCACATTTCCATGTGGATGTCCCATAGCTGACCAAAGGTTAATACCGAGAAGGAATCCTCTTCTTCTTCCACATCAGCCCTCAATCTCGTCTTCTTGTGAACGGCACTGTTGTCCACCCAGTCACCCAGACCAGGGCCTGAGCCTCAGCACCTCCTTTTTCCTGCCACATCCTGCTGATTACCAAATCCTAAGGATTTCACTATCCAAGATTCTTGAGTAAGTCCTCAAATTATATCTATTAATAAATCTCTCAAAATTTTCCCATGCCTGATCAAGATTTCATTTCTTTCTCTCACCTGTGAGGTGAGGAATAGTCTCTCCATTAGCCACCCCAACTCCACTCTCACTCCCTCTAATTCACAGATCACAATACATAGGCTACCAGGTTGGTCTTTTAAAATGCATTTAGTGCATTTAAATGCATTTTATAGATTTTCTATGCAATCATCTCACTCTCTTATCTAAAAATCCTTTAATGCTTGATCAATACCTGTAGGATTGTAGGTACTATTATGACATGCAAAGCTTTCAGGACCCGGTAGCTGCCTAACTGACCAGTACCTTTCCCACCAATTCTTCTGCATGTTCTCTCTGCTTCTGCCATGCTGAGCTATTTGCAGTTCCCAGAATGCCCATGCTGTTTCATGCCACATTATTAGATGTTCTCTCTACTTAAATGGTCCTCTCTCCTACTCTCTGGGTGCCTAGAGTCTTACTTATAGTTTAGGATATGGACTCTTGGCTCCATGTACATTTATTTGACATATCCCTGCCTCCCCATCATTGTTGTCATATCCTAAGCTTCTTCCTCACTGTGAGAGTTGGTGTCCTTCCTTTGTACTATCATATACTCTTTGCATATCTTTATTAAAGCATATCACTGTCACACTATATTACAAGTATCCATTTCCATGCACGACTTCCCAGGAAAATCTAAACTCCTTGAGGAGTATATCTAGTGTCATTACAAAGCTGAGCATGTGGTAATATAGTAAGTAATCAATGAGTGAACAAATAAACTTTTGAAACACAGGCTAATGTGCGAAGAAAACCTGGGGCTTTAGTTAATAATAAACTCAATATTATTTGACAGAACAATGTAGGCCAATAAAAGTCAATGTAAATTTGGGTTGTATTAATATAGGTATGGCATCATGTGAAGGAGAAATTGTCCTTATTCTCTCCACTGGCCAGGCCACACCTGTAGGAGATATATAGAATGCATTCAGAAGAGGACTGCCAAAACAATAATTAAAAAATATACTCTATTAGTTAAAAGGCAGCCAACTCAATGGGAGAAAATATTTGGCAGTCACATATCCAATAAGGGTTTAATATCCATGACATTCAAAGAGATCATACAACTCAACAATAAAAAGACAAACTACCCAATTAAAAAAGGGGCAAAAGACTTGAAAAGACAATTGTCCAAAAAAGAAATACAAATGGCGAAGAAACTCATGAAGAAATGTTCAACATCACTAGCGATTAGGGAAACGCAAATCAAAACTACAATGAAATATCATTTCATACCTATTAGACTGGCCGCTATTAAAAAGTTGTAAAGCTGTAAATGATGGAGAGGATGTGGAGAGATAGGAATGCTTATTCAATATTTGTGGGAATGTAGAATGGTACAGCCACTGTGGAGGACTGTTTGGCAGTTCCTAAGGAAGTTGAATACAGACTTGCCATGGGGCCCAGCGATAGCATTACTAGGTATATTCCCAGAAGAACTGAGAGCACAGAAACGAACAGACATCTGCACATGGTTGTTCACAGTGCTGTTATTTATGATTGCCAAAAGTTGGAAACAACCAGGTGTCCATCACCAGATGAATGGATAAACAAATTGTGGTGTATACACACAATGGAATATTATGCAACAGTTAGAAGAAATGAAGTCATGAAGCATATGACAACATGGATGAGGCTGGAGGACATTATGTTGGGTGAAGCAAGAGAGACGCAAAAGGACAAATATTGTATGATTGCACTATTATGAACTAAGTATATTGTGTAAACTCATGGAGTTAATAATTAGAATATAGGTCACCAGAAAATAGAAGGGGGATAGAGAATGAAAAGCTGAGGGTTAATCTGTGCAGAATCAATAAAAAAGATTGTTTGTAAATTTTTGGAAATGAATAGAAATGGTAAAAAAATATCATGGTGTTTGTAACTAGCATTGCTATTGTATGGGTATGACTGGTTGAAAGGGAAGTCTAAGGTCTTGTATATTATTAGAAAGAAAACTAAAAACTTTCACATGGAACTGTAATAGGATAGTAAAACCTCATGTAAAACACGAATATGGGGGATATTGCATATATAAAAGTGTTTATAAAATATAAATACAAATATACAAGACAGAAGGAAAAGAATAGCAGCTATATACAGCAGGCGAGGCATTAAGAAATTGAGAGGTGATGAGTTTTGTTTGTTTGTTTGTTTGTTGTTTATTATTATTATTGGAATAATGAAAGTGCTCTGGGAATGGCTGGGGTGATGAATGCACAAATATGTGATTATACCAAATATCATTGATTGAACTCTTTGGATGGATTTATGCTTTATTAGTATGTAACACTAAAATTGATTTGTTAGAAAAAAAACAAATGGGGAAAAAGAAAAAAAAAAAAAAATATATATATATATATCCTCTTAGGAAATGCTGAAGGAATAGAAAAAAGAAGACTGAGGCAGGGCTTTATCACTGTCTTCAAAAACACAGTGCATGTATGAGGGTTGACGTCATTCTGTATATTTTTAACGTGAGTAACCTGATAAAATGGTTGAATGTACAAGGATAAAAAACATGCAAAAAAGATTTTGATAGGGAAGCGGCTATGGCTCAATCCGTAGGGCTCCCATTTACCATATGGGAGGCCCTGGGTTCGGTTCCCGGGGCCTCCTGGTGAAGGCAAGCCCACCCGCATGGCGTGGTTAGCTGACCCAGCGAGCACAAGCAGCAAGGGGGGGATAAATGAATAAATAAGTAAAATCTTAAAAAAATAAATAAATAAAAAAATAAATAAGATTTTGATAACGTTGTGCCATACACTTCCATCAAGTAAACCAACCAGAAAACTAGGTCATTAATTGCTCCTTGGAAAAGACAGCCAAGGTGATGATAATACTGAGCACCTTCTACATGTCATATAATGTTCTAAGTGTTTTCCATGTATTATCTAATTTAATTTTCAAGCCAATCCTATGAGGTAATTTTCAAAACAATCCTATAAGGTAGGTATCATCATTCAAATGCAGCCCAGAGATGTTAAGTAATTTAACCAAGGTCACACAGCTAATAAGAGGAGGAGCCAAGATTCAAATACAGGAAGTCTGATTCAAAACCCCTTGCTCACAACCACTTTACTACCTGACCGCACTCTGAAGCTCACTATATCAAGACCATAATGTTCTATTTAAATAAGCACATTAGTAGCTACAATATTCCTTTAAATATGGGCATTCTCTACATGACTCAATGAAGGAGATGAAATACTTATTGCACAGGGAGATTCATTCTTTCAAAATTGAAATCTGGTTAACTACAAATTTTCTGTTATCTTCTAGATTGATGAGTTTTTCACACTCCTGGTTATTTACCTTGCTATGATTCTCTGAATGTAAAATAATCAAACATCCATTTTAAGAAGATGAACATTCATCCCATATTTTTAAGTTTTTCAGTAATGGAAAGATGCAGTAAACTTACTTCTAAAAGGGAATGATATATCTGTTTTTATTATTGAGCATATGGCTATATGGCTAATTCTGAAAAAAAAAATGAGATTACAAAGAGGCAAAACCACAGAAAGAAATTATACTATCAAATATAACCCATCAATATCTAAGTATTATTCTTGGAAATTGATGAAATAACACTAAAAATTAACTTGAAAAGGCAAATGAGCAAAAATATCAAAGAATTTTGAAAGAGAAAACCAACAAGGGGAATTAATTTTACCATCTAAGAGAAATACATCATTAAGAAATATTATTTAAAAGTTTGGTATTAGCACACAAAACAGAAAGTCCAAAGATAGACTGGATTATACAAATAAGGATTCTGTGTACAGTAAAGTAACCATCACCAAACTGTGAAAAAATGAAGCCTCCCTAATCAGCATCAAGTACTCTTCAGCCTGCTGCCACCCACCTTTGACAACCTTAAAAATATCTCCATTGGCTTCCGTGATAATAGAAACCCACCTCTGGGTTTGCATCTGCACAGCTGCTCCGCCGACTTCATTGTCCCACTCCAGATTCCTAGTTTCTAGCTATTCCCTAAGATTCCATCTTCAGAGCTCTACTTCCTAGATATACTCTCCTTTTCTGGATTTTCCTCATTCCCATAATTTCACCTATTGAGTGGCTCCCACATTTGTACCACTGCCTTTTAATGTGCCTGCTTGACATTCTCACTTCATTGGGCATCCCTCTGAGTATGAACAGTGAATTCATACTCTTTCATATCCAAAAGGAACTCTTTATTCAGTACCCAGTCAAATTCCAGTTTTTCAAGTCTAGCCACACTCTCTCCCACCCATTGCATCCTTTCCTTTTCCACATGCCTGGCCAACTATCAGAGTTGAGTACTTATTTGCTTGTATCTCTGTGGTAGCAGTTGTAAAAATAATAATAATAACAGTAACAAGTACTTACATTTGTCTAGAGCAGGAATTATAAATGCATGGTACATGGTAACTGACCCAAATCCCTCATGATTGGCATATATCCTTAATTAATATGGCAGTATCTATGGCCAGGCCAGGTGTGAGCCAGGAATTCTCCTCGAGACATGCCTCAAGGAACCGATACCAATTGATGGAGGTAAGTATGAGAACTGGAACATACCTATCCCTGGTAGAGCGTTATAGTTTGTAAGGTAGTATCACAAAGACCATTGTTTTTCCCAAATAATTTTAGCTACAAAATTCCTGATAAACATAAGGTCTCATTTTGTAGTCCTTTGTGTAAAACAAACGGAAACGGAGCAGTTCTGGAGGAGAAGGGATAGGTTGAGAGTTTCAAGCCTAGCATCTTCTGTACTGCCACCCAATCACAGCAGTGGCCCATAATAGGGTCTGTGGGGGCCATAGGACTCTAGGCTGAAATTCTCTAACATGGATCAACTCATTTCATTCTCACCATAGCAAGATTCTTGTTCCTACTGTTCAGAAGAGGACACTGGAGCTCAAACAGATTAAATGACTTCCATAGGTTTTCAGGGCCACAATTCCATCCTGTCTACACTGCTTGATCATTTCCCACTAGCCTTCAGCAGAGCAACATTGCTTTGGTTAAACAAAACATAACCCAAGTCTTACCTTTGAATTTGGTCATGGTGTTCCCTTCACCTACTATCAAATCAGAAACTGTTATTCAAAATTAATGGTACACAAATTAGTAAGGGTTTTATTTGGGGAAGTTTTTGAACTACTGCATTCTCCAGTGTTTCATGTCAAAGAGAATTTAATGTGATTGTTTTAATCAAAACTCAAAGCAAAATGACTTTATTTTAAAATATTATGGAACACCTAAAACTTAAAACAATCCAAACATCTATCTCCAGTAGAATGGGTAAGTAAACTATAGTGGATTCACTCAATGAAATTCTACACAAAAATGAAAATGAACAGGCTGGAACTATAAACAATAACAAAAATGAATAGAAAAAACAACACAGACAAAAGAAGCCAGACACAGAAGAGTTGATACTAAATGACTGCATTTGTAAAAAGCTAAAGAATAAATAGGAAACTACTCTATGGGATTAGAAGTCAGAATAGTGGTTCCCTTTGTTGGGAGGGGCATGAGGGGATGTTTCACTTTCTGGGAATATCCTGCTTCCTAATCTGACTACTAAATATTCTGTTTACTTTGTGAAAGTTCACTGAGTAGTATGCTTAACATTGGTGTACTTTTCTTTAAGCATCAAAAAAATATGTTATGGAAAGTCCAATAGTCACTGTTGTGTTTTAAATTAACATTTCACCACAGTATATGATTGATATTAAGGATTTCTTCCTCATCGTATGATTTTTTGGAGAAAAAAAGTCAGATTTTACATTATATCTAAAATAAGAGATTTTCCTTTATTTTTATGATTCTTCCCCATAACATTTAGATTGGGCCACAATTGCATTGTTAGGAATTTTAACTTCATCCATATGATAATACTGAATAATTTTATATGCTGATCTCAAAAGATGCTGTCCTTTTGTTATTTCCCCCACTTTTATAACAATTTTTTGATTCTGTACTTTCTACCAATCTTATCTGTTCATTCATTTTCTGCTTCATTTCACTCCCCACTTTCCAATCTTTCTGTGCCCTCCTCTGCACTCCAGTGGCCTTCTGCCTCTCTCCCAACCTCTGAGCTCTTAGCACACAAATCCCTGGGGTTCGACTGGTGGAAGAAAATATCAAACACTTCAAATGCATAATAGAACACAGCAGGGTTAGTGGAGAACTTTCAGCCATCAGCCTCCTACCTTTCTAACCAATTTCCTTACTTGGCAAACCCTTCAGGCCATAGCAGCATAAAGAACAATATCCCAAAGACATCTCTATATTATTAGCTCATCAAGCTATTTTTGTGGATTCCCACATTAAAGAGATGTGGGATGCTATCTGCATAAAAATAATATTTTGCAATGATAAAGCCATTTAAAATACATATCTATTCTCTCATTTGATCATCAATAATGATAGTAGGTAGGTAACTAAGCCAAATATTTCTTCCTCCTTCTTTACTTATCTTCCTTACTTTATGAACAGAAAAAGGATGAACAAAGAACTCTCTTGTCCAAGGACTCATGACAATAAATTGGGGAAGATGAGCAGGAATAAAAAGTATAATATCCAGTTGCATGGTTTCTCATCAACAACTTGCAATCTCAGCAGAACAGGATGTTGTGGTAGATTGTAAAAAATGGCAGTGGTTACTTCCCTCCCTGTATCTATACCTTTTTGCAATGTGACTTTGCAAACTTTCTATCAAGAGAAAAGAGCAATTTACACATCCCTTGAATCTCGACTGACCTTATGGCTCAGAAAGATCTTCCCTAACTATCTCCACCCTCAAATAGCTTAAGTTCCCTTGTTTTACAGCATGAATAACTAGTCCAAATAATAATAATAAATGCTGTGAGGGAATGAGGCGGCAGGCAATGTGAGTTCAAGCAGAGAAAGGCTGATGAGTTATGTGCTCTCTGAAGTTATGAAATACGGAAAGGAAACTGAGAGAGAGAAAAGAAAAAGAAAAAGAAGAGAGAGTAAGGAATTCAGTCAGTAGAGGGAAGAGGAAAAGCATAAACACAACATCGAGCCACGTTAATGATGGCAAACTCAAGTATAGCTCTGCAAACTAGGGGAACATAGTTAAAGAGCAGAGTTAGTCACGTATTCCAACACCATTTTACTAAAAGTGGCACTTTCCAACAATTTTAATGACAATATGTGATGTTTTGGTTGGTAAGACTATAATACAAAGGTGTTCGAGGAAGCAATGTGGAAGCAAGCCTGTGAGGCATGTAAAGAAAGTGGTCAAAGAGTCACTCCTTTTTTGTGTGCTTTTCCCTCCCTTTCCCTACCCTTTGGCCCGGCACCCACTTTCAATCTCACTAATATTAGTTCTTGGCTGTGCCTTAGACCAAGGCCCCCAGAGCCACCCTCGTCCGGGACCATTCTCTAGGTCCTAAGGTCCCATTGTTACTTTTCCTGTTTTCCTAAAAAAAAAAAAATACAGCCTTATATTAAAGCTCCAATCACTTGAGATACCTTGAGCCTCTCTTCCTTGCAATTAAAAAAAAATCCTACCTAACAGCTACATTGAGCCCACTGCATGCATTCCTATGGTTCAACTGATTACCCAGTCATTATTTATCCTATTGCCCTACATTATGTTTACTGTAGAGCATATCACTGTCTGAAATTTATATCACTATCTGAAATTATGTATTCCTATACATATACATGTGAGGATCTGTGTGTTTGTTCACTGCTAGAGCCCCAAATCTGAAAATAAAGAATTTGCTCAATATGTAAATGTGTGTGTGTGTGTGTGCGTGTGTGTGTGAGTGAGTGAATGGCTGAATGAAGTCAAGTAAGGCATTATTTTTGCATTTAAAGGATAACTTTGAGAGAAATGGAAATTCTTCTTGGACCACCCACACACACACACATATTTCTGAATGTACCAACACATTTCAAAACTCAATTTATATATATATATATAGCTCATTATTCACATTAAAGAGCAGAAATGCAAAAATTAAGCTAGTGATCAGTGCTAGTCATATACCTTTATCATATACAGACAGGATTCTATACATGGAGATTGTATTTCCCCGGAAAAAAAAAAGATTTCTTTTTTTGCCAATATCAGGGAGACTATCATTAAATAGATGTGCTATTATTAAACTTAATTGTTAAATTTCAACATTGAGCACAGGACATGGAGATTGGTTCTAAAATTCTAGAAAGACCATATTTGATTTCAAAATCCAGTGCACTCTGGATTCAGGGCAAGAACCACTGCTTGCCAACAGGACAGTGTCAGGAAACCTCTTCTGTGGGAGTAGCTCAAAACAGTCTGTGTAGCAGTCCATCAGAACTATCCCTTTGGGCCCTTCAGGGGACAACTCAGAAGTGAAGAAATAAGACTCAGTTGACAAGTACTAGAACCATCTTGACTTAAAATCCTTGAGAAACGAAATTGTCTAACTCCATAATCAATTTGGACACTGAGAATCAAAACCAGACTTTACTGTCTACGTTAACAAGACTTGGTGCTATTCCTTTGTCTTCATCAGCATGAGCATGACTACTTTTCCAAGAGTTTCCTGCCCAGGCAAATGATTTGACTGTTTATTATAGGACTTTCTCAAAGACCCATCAACTCCACAGGGAAAGCATCAACGGACAGTTTATGCCCTAAGATTCTTTGAAGCCCTTGCTTCAAAAATTTTACCTTACTGTTTCCACCAATCCTAGACTATCATATCATGAACCTTGATCCTTGCCCAATCCTAATCAAATCCTCTCCACTGCCACTGCCCTGCTTTGAAAGACCCACCTTGAAATCAAACTTCCCGTTCTCAATAAGTTCTGACATTGTCTTCCACCCTCAAAGACATTGCCAAAGCTTTGCAAGGTGGCTTTTTCCCTTACCATGTAATAAACTCAACTCAGCTGTCTTATCAACAGGTTGTGTTGGTAATGTTTGGGTAGCCAGCTTTGACTGTCTCATGCTCCACAGAAGTCATTGCCTCTAAGAATAACACCACAGGCATAGCTTTCAGAGACCCACAAGAGATAGGTTTAGAGTTGCCTCACTCAGGGAGTGCCTAGCTATGCTGTCCTCATCAGGTAGTTATAGTTCATTCAAAGTTCCTCCCCATTCAAATGCAATTTACTGATCAGGAGTCTTTTTTTTTTAAAGTAAGTGACATTGCCTAGACACATAGTTGACATATTGTCTTCATCAGTTCCCAGGGGAACAGAGCAAGACACTTAACCAAAGATCAAATTCTCATGCAGAAGGGGAAAGGGTTTTGTTATCCCTTTACCCACAGTGTCTAATAAAATACTTCCTAAAGATGAAGAATTCAAATCAAGATAAATGTGTTCTTTTAAGTTAGCTTGTGCTTCATGAAAGCAGAGATGAAATCTGGAATAACATGAAGTTATATAAAGGCCAGATGGGATAGAGATGGAGGTTTAGAACTTCCTCCAAGGGAGAGCTATGACATGATGTCTTCTCAAACATGGGGATAATCACCATGAGCAAAGACAGTAAAGAACAACTTTTATGCAAGTTTCCATAGTTAGTTCAGGAAAAAACATTTGAATGGTACAAAAAAAGGTTTAAGTGATTATAACATGCAAGTTACAACATATTTCAGCCTTCTTTGCCTCTATATTAGAATCATTCCCTGATGCTTAACAATAGGAAACATTCATCCTGAATGAAGATCGGTTCAGAAAAACTTCTTTCATATAAGAAACAAAATCAAATAAAGGAACCTCATTGCTGGTTTTCATTGCTTCTTACTTCCTATCCTTCCAGAGTTAATTTCTTCAGTTAGACAGACTGCTTTGCTCAGTGAAAATTTCACATAAAAGATGTACCTGAAACATTATCAAATTTTTCAAATATAGGAAGAATGTCTATATTTAAATCTGTGTATTACCAAACCTTGGTAACTTTCCTTATTACCACTCTCTACCTGAGACAGGATTTAAACCCCAGATCACTGAAGCAGTGTCCAACTTGGAACCCCAGGCTTACTCTTATCCCAGTCCCTATTCTCCAAACCCTTTCTGCATCTCCTTCCTCACTGTGATTCCCCTTTTATTCACACTCTTTTATATTTTATAAGTAAGTATTTCCCTCACACTAGAAGGTAAGTCCCTTTCAGATCAATGATTGTGTCTAGTTCATCTTTGTATTTATTTTTCTGAAATCATTAATACTTCAATGGAAGATCCCACCTTGGGAACCTAAACTCTAATTTTTAAGCATGTCTGGAAAGTTGGCAAAGCAGGTCATCAGGCTAAAAGATTATTTTCATAAAAGAATAAGAATATTCATGGAAAAGAACTCATGAAAGGAGAGGTGAGTAGAGTGACCAAAAGACAATGCCTGATTGTCTACAAAGTGGAGAAGCTTGGAGCACACAAATATTGCCCCCTGGCACTGTCTTTCCCATTATTCAAAAGAAGATGGTATATTTAAGAAACATGATAAGCCTCAATGCCTCACTCACAGTAAGTAGCAATATCTACTGTATGACCAAAGTGCATGAGGATTTAGAAAGGTAGCGTCTCTGCCATGGGGAAGCATATGGTCTACTTTTGATTTCTCCAGAAACCAGCATAGTGCCTAAACCTTAATCAGTTTTTTTAAAGATCTTTGTTGGGTTTGAATTCTTAATTTGAAGTAAAAGAAATAAAGAATGCCAAGAGGGTCTCCCACACACCTTCCTTTGCGATCTTGCTGAGAGATGAAAGACAAGTGTGGGTAAACCACTAATTCAATCCTCAATAAAAATATAAATGATTTTTAATTGTTATTACAATCACCAGGCTTAAGTGCATTCTTAAGCAGAAAAGTACGACGAGATATACTGGGCTTTAACAAAATTGCAGCTACAGTTCTTTAAAGCAGGCTATTAAGAAACCTAATAAATCCCAAATAGAAGATAAAATCGCCCCAGATATAAGATATGAAGATTCTATCACAGTAAAAGTCTTATGCTCTTTGCAAATTTAGATTAAAAACAGATTGCTGGGACTCAATGCCGGCAATGTAATCATCAGCTGGGCAAACACACTGTGAAAAAAAGTCAACCAGTTCTAGGGAGGACTGGGCAATGTTCCTATGGATTTAATAAGATTAAAACTTGGAAAACTAAAATAGAAAAATTACATAATTCTGATCTATACCACTCAAAACATTATTTTAAATCATCTATAGGTTTTAATTTTAAAAGTAATGGTAACCCAATTGTATTAAATAGTAATTTTTAACATTCTATTCTTGGTAAAGGGTCTAAAATGGCAACAAAGGGACAAAGAGATTCAAGATTGATAAAATCACTAAAATCTACAAGCATAATCCGACAGATTTCAAATTCTGGTTTTGATGACTAGATCAGAGATTAAATTTTGCAACATAAATATATATGCTAAAACAAAATACATGAGGCAGCTTGACAATAATTTAGAAAATTATTTTGCATAAGCTTTTCCAAAAAATTAAAAGTATTTATATACTTTCATTTAGCCGTCATTGGTCCATTCATTTTATTTCCTGAAGCACTGCATAAGTGATCTTTTTCCCCATTTCATTTTGTTCTGACACAATTTATCATGTTTACCACCTTTCTTGCTATCATCTAAATTCCCTGTATATCATGTTCCCCAAGTGTTCCTATGCCCTGGATTGTACATTATCTGCAGCTATTCCATCTTTCTCTAATGTCATACAATTCTGCTCCACCTAATCTCCCAAAAATCAAACTCTCTGGACCTCACAGAGCTGATTCAAATGCACATCACAAAGGAGTTTGATTCTATTCCTTGGACTCCTAGTGACAACATATTTACATGTCCGTTTTTGGATTCTAGGAAATTTGCATTCTTTCTCCTCAAACAGAATACTGCATTTAATGGGCTCTGTCTTCCCTGCCTTGCAGTTCTCTTAAAGAAGTACATATCCAGTTTGCAAATTCTTAGTAAAGCAAATTACCTTCAGAGAACATTTTGCCTGAGACAATCTTGAAAATAAAGAGTGTTATGAAGTTCTGTAAATCATTCTGCACCCCTATCGTGTTAAGGATTAAACTGTGATTTCCAGACTCAGATTCTCTCCTATTTCCAAGCCACCCATTAGCTCATGTACACATTTTTAAGTTCTACTTTGTTTTCCATCAATGATTAATTTACTAAAACCTTGCTAACACTTCACTGCTTCATCAGTGAATTCACTCTGACATCACCAAGATGCATTAAGAGCAATGAAGGTTTGCCAAGGAGATGAAAGACACATTCTTCATCATCCGGGACTTATATTCAATTTAAGGAAAGAAACACATACAAATAAAATAATGATATACCCCCTGAGACTTGCAGAACTCTACAGGCAAAATTCCTTCATATTTCTTTTCCCATTTATTTCTTATAAAACCTTCTAATGTGGGTAAGGTAAGCATGTTTTCCCTTTTTATACAGATGTGAAACTGAGACCCAGAGTAATCCTCCCAAAGTCTCACAACAAACATGCCTTACAGAAAACACAGAACCCCAGTCATCGGCAATTGGGATAGTGCTCTTGAACACACACAAAGCAACAAAAGAAAAATAATTTTAACTATGTTAACATGCATGTATGCCCATAAGTGAAGATGGAATATAGTGAAGGTGTTACTGGAGCTGCTGGGGAATAATGCAGGAGGGCTTCATGAAAGAGGTATGTTTCAGAAAGTTGGATATTATATTATATTATAGATGACAAAGAGCTAATGTTGAGGAACTGAACCAGAAAGAAGGCCAAGAATGCATAAAATAGTGTGAGCAAAGAAACTGGTAAACCTGTGACTAAATCTAAATAAGTATTGGCAATTAGATAGCACAACAATAATAATAACTAAAAGGAAAGTTTAAAAAACAATGGAGAACCCAAATCATTTTTTATGACTGTAGTCTAAATAAATGAAATTTTACTGTATGAATCTTCAATATATTCATCCATTTAGTAAGTAAAATATAAATATTGCTTATTGTCCTGTTATCATAAGATGAGCATATTCAAAATTATATCCTCTTGCCCCTCTCTGGAAGGTAAATAGGAAAGAAATAAACGTACATTTAAAATTTGATTCAAGTAGAATACAAAATTAGAAAACAAATTACTATGATTCCTTTTGGACAATTTTTAAATGACAATTACATGTGCAATGTGAAAGTACAATGTCTATACTTAAACTTTTGGGGAACTAAATTTAAGAAATATATCATTAAAGTTGATTAAATGTAGAAATTTCAAGGGGAAAAAAAATCACTAAAGAAAACTTCAACCTACTTCCCAACACATATTAAGTAACAACAAAAGCAATGTAATGGAGAATTTTCCACCTGACCAGCCTATAAGGATAGAATAATCTTTAGGAAAATTATGCTAGTAATAGTAGCCTTATGAAAACATTCTAATAATATATCCTTTCTACATTGATTCATTTATATACTGTTAGTTGAAATTATTGGTTTCATCTTATTAGCTTGGTCTAGCAAATTGAAAATCATCCACTAGTAAGGTAGAAGCTCAGAAGCTCTGGATGAGTGGTCTTTTAAGATATACTCATGTTTTAAGTATTTCTAATTGCAGAAGGAAAATTAAATGAACAGAACCTTGGATTAGACCAGATATCAGAGGTTATCCAACACAATATCTACCCACAAACATACTCAGACAAAATATAAAGCAAAAATTATAAGAAAGAAACAAAACAGTGGGAATTTAAGAATTGTTCTTCCCGTAAATCTTCCTTATCTTTATGTAACTCTAGCCCTATAACTAGCTCCTGGAAAGGAGAAGTTAAAAGATCCCTGATGCATGGAGTTCCAAAGACTGAAGTTTTTCAAGGTAAAAAAACATCTATTTAACCTGCTTTCAAGTAATTATCTAGTTTGTGAACTGTTTTTGGCTCCAGCTTTCCTTCTCCTCATCTGCTCCAACCACAACCACCACCTCTCTTCTGCCCATTTTCCTGATTATTAATATTTTCCACCGGAAATCAATAAAAAGAAGTGGACAAAAATTAATTCTAAGTAATCAACTATGATGATTTATGACATGTGCTTAGTAGGGTGAAGGATGAAAGTCATGACTAAAAAGAAGTTTGGGATATCTGTGGACTCCTTTCATCCTAATGTTCTCAAAGCACATGATTCACAGTACTTTAAAAAATAATTTTTAAAAAACTTACCTCATCCACATTTTCAAAGGCATTGATGATGTCATAAGGTAAACAAGACAGCAAATCAATCACAAACCAGGTTTTCAGGTAGTTCATCCTTATGAGCTTGGGGTCAGAAATAACCTCTCCACCAGGCCCCACAAAGGTTGTGTGAAAATTTAAAACGATGTCAACCAGAAAAATAACGTCCACCACGCTATCCAGCACCAGCCAGGCTATATTGTTCTGTTTCGTTTTGAAGGAAACATTATAAGGAACCATAATGGCGGTGTAGAAGGTAAGAATTAAAATCACCCAATCCCAAGTAGTTTTAAAAGCACAATAGTGTAAAATAATGTGTGGTGGCGTCTTTGGCGCTTCTTGCTTATACTGAGGAAGGATATCTGATCCCAGCTGAAGAACCTAAAAGAGAGAAAATACATATGTAAATGGCATGTACATCTCTGCACAAGAATTCAAGTTTACTGACAATCAAACCACAGTTTATTTATCCTGATTCTTGGTTTCAAGGCCAATCTTGCTCCATGACTTTGCCTCCCTCTTCTCCTGAGTTTCACCAAAGTTGGTTCAAAGGAAGTAGCTCCATGTCCTATTACTCTACCAAGGTTGATGTGCCTGCTGTTTCATCTGGCTCGCTCTCCAGTAGACAACACTGAGCCACAGGCTGCTGGACATCAGCTTCTGGGAGGGCCCTCTGCACACTCACTCTGCAAACCTACCTAGATCACGCACGTTCCTCACTAACTGCCAAATAGTTATTTGGGTGACTCACCTTTTTCCATTCCTCATGCATATTTAGTACCTCAAGGTCATAACTTTGATTTGGATGGCCTCACTGAACCCCAGAACCCCACTGTTGGTGATCTTGCTGTTGAGTGAGATTCAGCATTTCCCTGATGGTTGGTGTAGAAGTATAGTGGATTATAAATGTCATAGGCTGTATTTCCTTTTCTCCCTTAAATCAGAACTTAAAGAATATTGTGTTTCCTGCACAAAAGAAAATTGCTTTTAGGAAAAAGCTGCTGAAAAACTCAGGTTTACTTCTCTGTATCTTTTTGACAAATGCAAGAATTTCAGTACCAGTTTATTTGAACCATGGCTTACTCTGATTAGGTCTAATCTGAGTAAAAAACAAAGAAGAAAAGCAAAGGACAGAGCAAGAGAATAGGTCTGCACAGCCCTGGGCAAAGGTAACAAAGACAGGACTTAGTAATGCCTTCTGGCATCGATTAGAGGGAAGGAACCTGGAAACTGTGAAAAAGACTTTGAAGGAGCTGGCCTGAGAACTCTGCCCCATGCCATTAATGAAACTAAGGCTGAGTAATCCTATGTGTTCAGGAGTTGGGTAAATGGGTGGGCATTTTTAAATAATATTTTCCAAAAAGCTTTGCCTATTATATGCATTCAATTATTCAGCATCTGAGGGATTACTGGGGCCAAGAAGATAGGAGCAAAATCATCCCAAACAGAAATTCAGAAATTTATGGAATATTTTATAGAAGAATAGATATAAACAAAAATATCCATTAGCAGATGTCTCATATGCCACAAAGCAAAACATACCAGCATCTTTTAAAACTTATTCTGAAAAGATTCTCACATACAAAGAACTTAAATGTGTAATATCCATCATTACTCATTTGATATGTGAAAAATGTCACTGATATTCTCTTTAGTTGTGAATTATAACCCTAATTTTTAGTTTTGTGATTCTAAGAAATATTCTGGAAAATTTTTATGCATTTATCCACACTATCAGAGCCTTGGCTATATTTCTCTCATAAGGTCTTAAATTGCTTAGCAGCAATTACTTAAATTTCTTATCCTACCCGAAGGAAAACTTCATATTGGAACAGGGGTATTGTGTGTACAGAATCACACACAATCGTGGCTTCTCTTTCACATTTCAACCCCTGGTCTATCAATTCCAACTTCACTGTGCTAAACATGAAAATGTCCTTCATATTCATGTTAACGTTTAAGCATCTACGTCTATACACTCCACAGTTGGAGCACAAAGAACTCAGACTTGGAAAATAATAATTAGTGCTAGAGCTGCATTATAGTCTTTGGGGACCCTAGATATTTTTGCTTTTATGGTCCCCTTTCTCCATTAAAAAATATTGCAAATTATTTTTATGACTGCATTGGTAAAAAGATGAGTATGTTAATATTATATATTTAAACATTTTTATCAGAAGTTCATTTATTTTCCTTTGCTGTTAAAAGCCCTGGGCACTGTGCCTACCATGCTAAGAGAAGTCAGCCCTGCTCAGTACCCAAGAATACTGGAAGATGTCTTCTCTAGAGATGTAATGGGCTCATGCCTGAGTTCATTATTTCCTAAATCTGGCTACATACTAGAATCGTATAGGGAGGTTTTAAAAAATACAGTATACTCCTACCCAGACTCCACCCCAGAGAATTATTAAATCTGCCTTGCATAGGTTCTCAGAACATATATTTTTTCAAAACCTTTCCAGGCAATTATAAAGCGCAGGCTAAGGTGAGATCCACTACTTTGTTTCACTTTTCTTTAGACATTCAGGACCTAATGATTTAGACAGTGACTTGTATATGTAAGACACTGGATGAAGAGGAGAAAGAAGAAGAAGAGGAAAAGAAGGAGAATGGTAACAACGACAAAAAACTGCACACACAAAAACGTGTGCAGGCTTTGCTCTTTCTCCTGTGTAAGGGACTACTTTTAATTCCCCTTGTTCTTGGCCCACTGTATAATAGAGTAAAGAAAAAATGAATAGATGTACTTAAGACCGAGAAAGAACCATGACTATGAAAGTCAACAGTCACAGAAACAAGCTCTTATACCTCACCTTGACTTATAAAAAGAAATAGACAACTCAAGGCAGAAAAGAAAGCAGCTTCAAAGTCAAGTAGTGCTTGAATAAGCATTATTGAAAAAGGAAATTGTCTGCTGTAAATCGTGTGTTAGTTGCATATCATTTTTAAAAATATAGTGATTATTATTACTGGTTAATATTTAATTATGTTAAAGTCTTATTTTGTTTTTAAAGACATGTCTGTACATGAAAGTAGTAATTCTTCCTGGAGCTAACAGTGCTATTTAGAGCAGAAAGCCATAACAAGTCCCTTTATTAGCCATGGTCTAAGAAGAACTCCATAATCCTCCAAATTAAGGGAACATAATTTATTTCCCAACCCTCTCCAAACCCAACTCAATATTGTCAGCTAGTTCAGAAAGTTATTCCGGTGCTCTTCAACTTACTTTCTCGGGCCAAGCAAACTGATGAACTGCTCTAACTCTGTATTCTCTTCTTTGGTAAGTTCCCTCAGAATGTCTTGTGAAGACCCACTAAGTACTCAGCATAGTGGTAGGTTAATTAGCTTTTTGGCATCTATCACAGTAAAACAAATGATAATTACAGAAGACATATGCACAGTAAAGCTTTTAGCTGCTTCAGGGTTCTGCCCTCATTCCTTTCCTCTCTGTTCTCTATATACCCACTCTGGGTTGCAGTGTCTAGTCCTACAGCTTTAACGGGCATATCTGTGACCATAACAGCTAAGTCTATAACTCCCACCCTAATATCACTCTGGAGTGCCAGATCCAGAGATCCCACTGCCTTTGGGGTCTCTCTACTCTAATGGAGTTTTATTAACTAATAGCACCATCTACCTACTTGTACAAGCCAAAAGCATTGGAGTTGTCCTTGACTCATCTGTCTTGTTTAACACTCAATTCTAATCTATCAACAAATATGTTAAATCTAATCTTTGTGTCTCTGCAATCTGCCCATTTTGGCCATCCTGCTTAAAGCCATGGTTATCCTAGCCGAATGACTGCAAGGCTTTCTAACTGGTTTCCTTCCCCATTCTCCATAGAGCCACTAGGTCATGCAGATGTTCTTAATCTTCTTTGTGTGCATGGATCCCTTTGGAAATCTGGTGAAATCTATGGTTCCCATCTCAGAATAATGTTTTGAAATAAATATAATAAAAACACGGAATTACCAAGGAAAACAATTGGGACCAAAAATGGGACCAATCTAGAGTTTTTCTAAATCAAAATATGATCCTGTCATTTCCCCAGAACACAAGGACACTTCACGATGTGACTCTAAACAACAACCACTGTCTCACTATATGCTGAGCTAAGCCTTTCCTTCCCCTCCGAACTCCAACCACACTGATACCATAGTGAAAGTCATCATACTCTCCAGATGCCTTGATACACATGACCTTCATCTCTTCCTCACCGGGTTAACTCATATTTTTCCATCAAGAGTCACTCAGCTCAGCTATCCCTCACTCAGGTAGTCTTCTCTGGAGCCCTAAGTCTGGGTAAATTCTTGTACATGTGCTCCCACTGACCCTTGACATAGTATTTATCACATTCTATTGCCAGTTTCCTCTGCTGGACCCTTAGAACTGACATGATAGGGACCATTACTTATTTGTCTTTCATCCTTTGAGAGTGCCAGGTACAGAGTAAACCCTCAATAAGTGCTTTCTATATACATACATGAATGAGTGGGTAAATTCCCTATTTCATTTGCTCAATAAGCGATGAACTACTTTCCCATTTCAAAAGTAGAAGAGAATAATAAGAAATGTTTGGGATTTCTACATTTCCACAAGGGAAAAATAAGTTAGCAGATAAATATTTGTAAAATAATAACCATAAATATCTATGTTCAGTCATTTTTGCATAAAAATTACCACTACCATCTTGGGAAGCAAAGTTAGTCTCACACTTACTTCAGCTAATCTTGAATGTTTGTGGACCACCTCTGTTTTATTCATTGGCGTGAGCTGCTGCAAAACACTTCGGCTGTTTGTCAAAGCCCGTGTCAATCGGGCAAATTTTGTCCAACCTTAAAAATAAGGAAAGAAAGTCTCAGTTTTTCACACATAATGAAAATGGAATCCAATACTCTTGCTAATATTCAAAGGATCGCAGCAATGGCATGACAACCAGAACTAGTGAAAAGCATCAAACTAAATCATTTTATTTCTACAGTCTATATCATATATTTGAGATGTGGTTATAAAATAATCAGTAATTGCATGTATGGCCTTTGTGTTTTGTTTGTATCTGTTATATATTTCCTATGGCCAAGGCAGCTAGCTGTCCACAAAATTCTGTTCTCCCCCTTTGCTTTAAAATAGGCTTGTCACTGGGAATTATTTCTTATTCATTAATGAACTAGGCAAAACATTTCCCACCCTTCCTTGTATCTAGGTGTCCTGTGTCACTATTTATCACCAAAGGAATAGAAGCAGAAATGCTATGTGTCACTCTCATGCCAGGGTGACTTCTCCATACTTTCTTTCTCCTCCTACCAGTTGGATACACATGACAACAAGGACTTAGGGGATGGCAAAGCCACCAAATCACTGCATGGAAGATAGCCATATGCCAGCCAGGAGCATCTGCCTTGGACTATTATGTAAGCAAGAAATATGCTTTTTTTATCATATTAAACCACTGAAAGTTGGGAAGTTGTTAAGGCAGCTAGTATTATACTCAACAAATACAGTCTAACTGTATATTTTTGTGCATGGGACAAATCAGAGAATAAATCATAATTTTAACAAATCTCACAAATTATGGGACATATCACACACTTCCACTTTCCTTATTACACAGAAAAATGTTAGCACTCATTAACAACTGTTGTGATATCTTAAAAATATATGTTTTGAATTTCTAGAATCCTTAACAATGTTTTGGGAAACAGCAGTAACTTTTGGGGAAAGGAATGTCAAGTTAATGGAACAGGAATTTATTCTGGGGCTTCAAACTGCTATTGTTAAAGCCTTTTACCTCAAGGAAATGTCAACAATTTATGAACAAGTAGAAAATACCAACTATACTTTGCTCCTGTCTCAAATTTCCTTCCTCCAAACATCTAAAAAAAAACTCTGAACCCATTGAAAATTAGAAATTAGTATTTGGTAATTTCTATGATATTGCTCTTCCCTAGGGTATTTGCCAAACAACCTTTAAATATGAAAAACTCATATTTTGTCTGAACAAAATGAAATTCAGACAATGCAACAGTGGCCAAGGAGGAAATCTGATGCAGATATCAAACTAACATCTTTCACTGCATACCGAGTAGATGTTGCCATACTTCACTGCTAATTTTAAGGCTGATTCTGTTTCATTTAAGCTTTGTATTGCCCCTGCAGTGCAATGCCCTCTACAGTATCCAATAATTGAACTGGAAAAGAAGTAAACTGGCATCAATTGATTTAAGGCCCTTATCTCTTATTCATTAACGCTCTTCATCCTAGTGACTAGGGATTGTCAACTCTAAGCCTTACTTGTATAGTCATGAAAGAAACAAAGAAATACCAGGTATGACACCAGCCATCTAAGAAGTCAACATCTAACATAAAAGACCAACATGCAGTCTCTATCACCAAACCAGACTTTTCTTCTGAGTGCTAGACCTATGTTTCTAATTGGCCATTGCCCACCTCAACTGATATATCTTACAGGCATCTGAAAATCAACGTGTCCAATACTGAACTCATCATCATATTCTCCCTCTTACCCAATCCTGCATCTTTTATGTAATCCTGGCCTTGGTGAACAGTCCCATAATTTTTCCAGTTGCCAAGTCAGAAACTTGAAATCCACCTTCTTCCTTTGCTATTACCTACACACACATGTACAAACACACATATCCAATCACCTCCAAGCCTTATAGATTATAACTTATAAACATCTCTTTAACTGAATCTCCTTTCTCCATCCCTACTATGTCCGGCAATATATCACCTTTCACCTGTTAGACGGAAGCATCCTAAAGACCATACTTTCAGCCTGCTTTCTGACCACATACTCCCCAAGACTGCACACTGCTGCCAAAGTTCTTTTAAAGTGCAAATATGGCCATGCCTCTCTCCTATTTGAAACTCCTTAACAGCTCCCTGGGGGTCTTTGGGATAGCATTTAACCTCCTCAGTTTGGTATATAGATCCTCCAGGGAGGACCCCAGAGTTTTTGTTCTGCATCCATCTCCTAAACTTCCTCACATAAATTCTGTATTCCAGCTCTACTAAAATCAATAGCAAATTGAAAGAATAAATTCAAAACTAAAATTAAATATCCTAGATATTCTCTGAACACCTTATGCTGTTTCATGCCTCCATGTTTTCACACATTATAATCATTATGCCAGCCTGGTTGCCTTTTCCCTCCCTTATCCATCTGGCTAATACCTACTGTTGCCTCTAGACTCAATTCAAGTATGACCTCCTTCTGGAGGCTTCTCTAATCTACCCACAAGAGATAGATGTCCTCCTCTGTGTGCAGAAAAATATACATACTTTGCATGGCACTAACAACAGTGTGATGCAGTAGTTGATTGTTACATCAGTCTTTCCCACTAAACTATTATTCATTCCTCCATACCCAGCACCTCACCCAAGGCCATGCAAAAAATAGGCTATAAATAAATAAAAATGTATTTTTAATTTTAAAATTCAGATTTCAAAATATATCCCATTGTGTTTTATTATTGTTGGGTTTTGATTTGGCTTTGCTTTGTTGGAGTAAAATGATGATAGTAACTATGTTGGCAATAGATATATTAAAATAATTCCTGGTAATAATGTCCCGTTTTTTACACAAGCTGTAGATTATCATTGTAATGCATAGTTTTAGAGACATCCAAGTCAACCTTATAATCAGTGGAGGTTGATATTTCTAATTTAGTAATGCTACACCCCTTAGTATTTCTGAGTACTGGATAAAGAGAGACCCGTTTTCATTCCCTGTGAACACCAAGGTTTGTTCAGATAATGTATTGAAAAAAAGTAGAAGTCCATATTTAAAGAATAAATGCAATGTCACAAAGAATAATACACATATCAAATTGAAAGTGTTCTCTCATTCCCTAGGATCGTGCAGTAAAGTAAATGCATGAGGAAGGTGAACCTGACAAGGAAATCTTATTGCCTTCCTCTGATTTTCTGTTTGAAGCATCATGAACACACCTACGGTATTTCTTAATGAGGAAGCAGTAGTTACTAATCTAAATACCCCAAAAAAAGTTTATTTAAATGTGTCTGAAGTTGTGTGTGTCTATCTTATTTGTCACATGAAGTCAATACGATGGAGGAGTGGTTCCATCCCTTTACTTTACCTTATTTTAGATTATTGAAGGAAGAAAAAAATTTAAAACAGTGAAAATAAAACATGCATTTTTCTCATGGGTAAAAGAAAGACTATCATTGATCAAATAGCAGGAAAAAAGTGAAAGAAAAATACAATATTAATTCATCATTCTGAAAGTGTTTTCACACAGAGTATTCTGAGTGAGGCTACCCTTTAATACAGGTGAAGAGGGAGTTTACTACATGATGTGACTTTTAGGATCCAGATTTGGTTCTTTCTATCTGTGGTTATCTAGTGCCATTACTAGGACTTACAGGACAACAGGTAATTTTTTGTTGAGTGAATGAATGAGTAAATGACTTTAAAAAATTAAATAGGAATCAACACAGGATCAGCATTATATTTAGATAAAAATTAAAATATAAAGAAGAAAATATGCTTAGCATTTAGGTGTTGGCATATCATCACATAGATCATACATGGTGAGCATAATTAACAGCACTGAATTACATATGGGAATGTAGTTGAGGAATTTTGGATTGTATATATGTTACTAGAATAAACTTTTTAAGAAAGCATAGGGCTGTAGTACACAAACATTGAATCATAAAGTAAACCATGGACTATAATTAATAGTACAATTATAAAATAGTCTTTCATCAATTATAACAAATGTACCACACTAATGCAAGGTATTAATAAGAGGGTATCCGGGAAGCGGCTGTGGCTCAATCAGTAGGGCTCCCGTTTACCATATGGGAGGCCCCGGGTTCGGTTCCCGGGGCCTCCTGGTGAAGGCAAGCCCGCCCACACGGCGTGGTTAGCTGACCCAGCAAGCACAAGCAGCAAGGGGGGGATAAATGAATAAATGAATAAATAAATAAATAAATAAATAAATAAAAAGAGGGTATATGGGAACTCTGTATTTCTGCACAATTTTTTTGTAAATCTATAACTTCCCTAATAAATATATATATATTTATATAATATATAAAAGAAATATACTTAGTTTTTAGTAGATGTTAGGGTATCTCATCTATCTTCTCAAAGAAATAGGCATTTGCTCCTTCCTCATCACATTAAATGTTCTATTGATGAACATTTAAGTGGCTCCTAGATTTTTGCTACCACAAACAATGCCACAGTGAATTTCTTTATGCCTATCTCTTTGTGGAATTGCCAGTGTTATTAGAATAAATTAGCTCATTTATTCTCTCACCAACCCCCACTGTACAGTCAAACTTTGAAAAATTTGAGCAGCCACACTGTCTAGGTCAGAGAAAAAAGATACATCAGCAATTCTAACTTTTCCCAGCAAACATTTACTGATCTCACCTTTACAGAGACCTAACTTGTGTGACTGATTATTCAGCACAATTTGCTAATGTTACTTAGATGTGGTCGATATGGGGTAATGTGAAGAGAAAGCTGAATATGAAGAGCCTGATACTTGCTCTATAAGTTGTTCATGGTATCACAAGAACATTTGTTCTCTTAAAAGCTCAGGATGCCAACTCCTTCTTAATAAAACATTAGTTTAGCTCTATTGGGTTGCAATTAACCTCTTTGTCATGGACTGCCTAATCTTAAAAATAAAAGGAAGTCACAGAGGCAGTTAAATCAATCTACTAGACTGCAACACAAGATTTTAATCTATAAGAAAAAAAGCTTAGGTAAACAATTATACTGTTGGACAAAGTGACTACATGGTATAATTACTCATATTTCATCTGTTATTTCCTCTCCAAAGAAAGCCTTTGGCTTCCCAAAAGAGAAGCTTGCTATTTTTGCTGTTATTTTCATTCTACAGGAATTTGCAGGGTTTGTCTCAATTATTGGCACCAAAGTGTCCTAACTATTTGGACATATTTCACACTGTAAGAATGTTAGCAGTTTTGGAGCCTGCTTAAAAATACACTACAGTATAAATGGAAAGAGATTTTACCATCAATTTTAGAACACATATAGATAATCAAGAGAATAGATTTCTTGGCTGTAATTTTTCCCTTGTGTATTATGATAAGTGATGTGTCAGGTACCATTGACTGATCATCTGAACAATAGTTCCAAGACCTCAATACAGGAACAAAAGATAACAAGAAGATTTTGCCTCCTTGAATATCAGTATATTTCTTCGGTTTAAAATTAAATTTTATCAGAATTCTATGTTCTCAACTGGCACTTAGTTTTAGTAGGGTGAACGGAAAGTAAGGGCTTAAGGTTGCCGAAAGCCTCAGCAAGTTTCCATTGGAAAAGATGAGGCAGCAAGATGCAATGGAGAGAATATGGGATTCCAACTCAGTCAGACTTCAAGTGTCAGGTTCTTCAATAGTAACATGGAGATAATAATACTAATTTGCAGAATTATAGGAATGAGTGATAGTGAATATAAAGCTACTGGCACATATTAATCACTCCATCAAAGCTGGTTTCCTTCCCTTTCAATGGTTATTGTTACCATCCATCATGGTATAATTCAAAAGTATTGTTGACATCGCCTAGTGTCATTCTGTTTAAAGGTAAAACTCAATCCAGAATGAAATTTTAGTGATCAAAAGATTCATTATGGGGAAGAATTGTACTCAAATAAGTTGGTTGCCATCAAACCAACAATCTCAGATAATATAGTTACTATCCCAGGTAGAATTTAGAAATGAAATTCAGAATTAGTTTATTCAAGGTTTTCAAACTTATGTCTGAGTTTCTTGGAAACTCTAGTTATCAGTATAAGTAGAAAGTGATCGATGTCGATTCCAATCCATTTTGGCAAATCCTCAGAAGATTTAACCCCTTGGTCCAATCGCTGGCCCCTTCTCACATTAAAAAGATAAAAAGCCCTTCACTGGGATTAAAAGTTATATTCTGGTTTTGCTAGGAAATGGATTCACTTGTGTGTTCTAAATGCTAGTTCATTCATTCCTGTACCTAGGTCAGAAGTTGTATTCCCTAAGTATTTCTTCAAATTTTTGCAGACACCTTCAACACACTTCCTTGTAAATAGCCTCAAATCACTAATCATTCTCCCTGATTCTTGAGCTCTGTATTCTTCTCATTTTGCTTACCTACCAAATCCAACTCTGGTTAAATCCAACTCTTCACCTAGTTTTGCACCTACACTCCTTCGACTAAACATGGGTAGATGCAACAACTAACCATGCTCATAGATATTAGTGAAATTCATGACCACTGTCTTCAAATTGGTCTTGCCCACTTCCTGCTCCACTCTATTAGACAGCCATTTCCTACCTATTTCTCTCAGCTCACACAGGCAACACCACCTCACCTCTTAGTTGATAACCATGTTACTGAGAAAATAAGAGCAATCAGAAGAAGGCTTCCACTATATATGTACTTGTTTGTCTGCTCCATCATTAGAATGTGAGGGAAGAGAATTTGTATCTCCAGGACCTAAACAGTGCTACACCATACAGTGTGCTCAATCAGCATTTGGGGATGAAAAAACATAGCAGATAAATGTAAAACAAGGGGAATAAAATATTCCTACAAGAGTCATAAAAAGGCTCATGTTAAGTAACTCTGGTGCCCAAGGTTGAAGCAAAGGCACATCTATTGTTTTTAAGTTCAATGCTCAAGACCCAAATCATTTTGACATTACAAAGTTATCAGGAAATCTTATCTCCTGTTTCCCTACAGTTTCATGATCCCCTTTACTCTATTGAAAAAGTTAAAGAGTATAGTACTATAAAACAGTGATTCAAAGCACACTTTCCTATACTACTAGCTTCAGAGGTGTAGTAGGATGATTACTTAATGGCATAAATATTTTATTTCTACTGAATTTTTCATATTAAGTTTACAGCTTCCATGAATAATAGAAAGTAGTCCATTTACACCATTCATAGTTAGATTGTACAATGCTTTTTCAGTAATCTCTTATGCATTTGGAAGGTAAGGAAGAGTCGCAAAATAAAATTCTATTTTACAAAGCTTGTCTTATACAAATTCTAGTGCTGGAAAGACATTTTTCACACTAATGCTTTTCACAATGTAGTCTGATTTTCCTTATAAATTCTAATTTACATGCCTCTCAAACAAGTTCAAAAATCAAGAGGTCTTATGAAGCTTATTGAAATATCATTTTTGGATGGATTATGCATTTGAAAGGAATGGTGGCTGACAAACAGCTCTGTGATTCTGATTTGGGGATGCAGAGAGCTGGAGGTGGGAGCAGATAAATGGAGAGGCATTAATTTGAGAAATAAAACTCAACCCTTCAGTATTTATACCCTTTCTCCAACCTCACTGTAAAGTGCTGACAACTTTCTGTTTCCTTAAACAGAACATAATTAGTTCCATTCCCATTAATGTTCAGCTGGCCACCACCAGAAGCAAAGGGTTATCTTCTTCTCGGCCAACTTCAGCTATGCCATGAGATCACTTCAAAAGAAATGAGAGAAAACAATGCTCATCTAATCCCCCACATCTCTGGGAACAGTTCTGTGAATTTCCATTAGAAATTCCTCCCTCCTTCCTTCTCAGTCCCGTGGTTTGGGGGGAACTGACTGAATTAAGCCACTTTTCTTCATGTCCCAGGGACTGCAGTTTCTGGCCTATGTCAGCCGAGAATTAAGCAAAGAAAATGAGATGTAAGGAGACAACTGCTGAGGTTTCTAGGAGAAAGGAGCTCACTTTCTTCTCTATGGGCAGGACTGGAAATGTAATTTGCAGGGCCTTGTGCAAAAAGAAGATGCATGGTCCCTTGTTCAAAATTTTTTAAGAATTTCAAGAAGGCACCAGCAGAGCATTAAACCAAGTACAATACCCTCCTGAGCTCGGGGCCCTGTGCAATTGCATAGGCTGCCTGCCAATGTAGCCCTGTCTACAAGCTTTTTATTTGAAAATTTCTCAATTTTGAAACGTTCTTTCTTCAAATGACACCTACTTTGTGGCTGGTATTGTAATATGGAGTTAGATTTGCTATTAGACATTTTACTTAGGATTTTTAAATATATCACATCCCTAAGTGAGATGCATCCTTATTGAAAGTGCCTATTTAAAATGCTTGTTGCTGTTAGTTTTTTTGAGTCATCCTTGCCAAATTTTGAGATAAAGGGCCATGTTGCCTGGAATAATTAAGAAGGTTTTCATCTTTCTGTATTTGTAAACAATTTAAATATCATAGGAATTAGCAGTTTCTTGAAGGTATAATATTCACCTGGGCTCAGGGCTTTAGAGGAAGTAATTTTATTTAAGAACAATTTTCCCATGCTTATTGATCTATATAGGCTTTCCATCTCAATTCAAATTTGGTAATTCACATTTTTTCCAAAGAAATCATCCATTTCTTCAATTTTCTAACTTATCTACAGTTTTACAGTATATTCCCTTATAATTTTTAATCTCCCTTATGTCACTCTTTTTTTGTAAAACTGTATTTGTCTTCTTTTGTTGTTCCGTTTTTCATTAACTAGTTTTCCCAAAGGTTGCATACTTTACTGATCTTTTCAAAGAATGAGCTCTTAAATTAATAATTAAATCCTAATGGGTTTGTTCTTATGTTCATTTACTTTCATTCTTAACTTCTTTACCTTAGGTCTATTTCTTCTACTTTTTGTATTTCTTGACTTAGATGGGTAATTTCTTTTCTTTCTTCCTTGTAAAACTGTAAAAGCACGTAACACTGAATGGCATGCATGCTATTATTGTCATCAATCTTCATAACTACCATATGTTTGTAGTTTGATTTTCTCTTTGGCCTAAGAGTTACATAGGTAAGTTTCAGAGGTGGTGGTTGCTTTGAAATTTTTAAGTGGTTGCTATTGTAGTAAGAGAAATATGGCATTTATAATTTCTGCCTTTTGGGAATATATTGAGATCTTCTTAGTTTTGAAAATGCTCATGTTAAAGTAGAGAATTTTATATTTACCTCTTAAATGAACTTTATTGAATTATATTGTTCATATTTTCTATTCTCTTGGTTTGCTTTTTTTACTACTTAACCTACCAAAGTCTGACAATATTATATAAAAATTTCCCACTTTTATTATGTTTTGTCTATCTCCTTATAGTTCTAGAGTTCTTATTTTTATATATTTCAGAGTATTATCTTTACACATTAAAGTTTCATGATGTCATAGCTTCATTGTAAATTGTACTCTTTAACAAATTTACAATGATGTTATGGTCCCAAGTAATGTCTGTTGACTAGACTATTTTGTCTCATTAAAGTTATAACCCAGGCTTTCTTTTTTGTTTTGTTTTCATTTTATGATATATATTTGCCATTTCAAAATTTGTAAATGCTTTTGCATCACCTTGTTTTAAGAACATAGCTGATATTGATATCTGATTGCTTGAAGGTCGTTGTCTTTTAATAGGATAGTTTTGCTTTTAACATAACTAAATATGTTAATATGACTGGTACACTTCTGCTTTCTTCTTATTATATTCTTTGGGTTTTGACTTATACACTGTGTTTTCTTTTAATGATTTGAAAGATATGCTTGTCAAGTTTTTTATTTTAAAATTAAGTACTTTTAAATTTTCCAAAGGCATTCTTGAACTCAAATACTCAAGAATAAAACAATATGTTTCTCTGGGGGCAGTATTATTTTGGGGTGTTCCTTTCTATTTCTTGAGTTGGATGAGTAATTTATTACCATTTTGTCTTGTAAAATTATGAAAACATTAGACATAACTAAGTTTATACTTTGGGAAATTATGGAATCCAAATGCATATGCTTATGTATTTATTTATTTGATGGTTTTAATATATTTGCTTTCTGCTTATCTACTGTCGTGGATAAAAATAGGCCCAAAACTGCTTAGGTTCAAATTCTAACTTTAACACTTAACTATATAACTTGGAGGAATGATTAAACTCTCTGAACATCAATTTCCTCATCTGAAAAAATAAAGATTATAATAGTACTAACATTACATGGTTGAGAGAAGTAAATGACAAAATGCATGGAAAGTACTTAGAACATGCCAGGTACATAATATTCTCTCAGTAACCATTTTTATCTTTTAGGTGGCCACCATTAAAAAATTTTTTAAAGGGTACCTCAATTTTCAATCTGTGTTAAAATAAGTCATGATTTGATCCAGATTATTGTTATTATAGAATTATTTTTAAATAGAACATTACTTTTCTCTTAAAAGAAGATATTTTACCTCTTGAATTCAGTTTTATAACCATTTTTATAACAATTATTTAGATATCTGTATTTAGAAATCTAGTTTTACTGCTCATCATTGCTCAGCATCTGTCTTAAAAACGCTCATGAGAGAGATGATAATTTTTCTATTTGTATGCTATTTAATTTGTTTCATCTCTTAGTTGAGCAGCCTATATCTTAGTGGCATATTTTTAAATAAAACAAATTATTAATGCTCTTACACTTTATCTTCAAATACATTACTGTTGCCTTCACATGTGAATGACAACTAGAATAGAAAGCTCCCACATTCGTCTTTTCCCCTTAAAATTCCCTCTCTCTCTCTTTCTTTTTCTCTCTCTCTGTGTATACATCTACATATCTATATATCTATATCTATATCTATATCTATATCTATATCTATAT
>JAKSZT010054193.1:7545229-7631614 GCA_026826555.1 Tolypeutes matacus | reverse complement strand
TATCTATATATCTATATCTATATCTATATCTATATCTATATCTATATCTATATCTATATCTATATCTACATGCATAGCTCTCTTATCTCCTGATATATTGTGAGGCAGAATAGAAGTCTGAATTTAGCCTGAAATTTATGTATTTGTAGCTAACTTTCTTGCATAGAAGCTTATAAAACTTTCAATTATCCTTGTAATTCAAATCTTTTTCCAAAACTTGTGTGTGAGTTTCTTTTTACTGATTTCTCTGAAACATAGGAAATCTTTGAGTTTACATTTACAGGACTTTCTGAAACTCAGGAAATTTTTCTCTTATATTTTCTTATCCTGGTCTTCACATGTTGGCTCTTCATTCTCTGGCTTCAAAATTAATCTCATTTAAATCTCCTTGCCTTAATCTTCTGCTTGGGGGATCTCATGTGAAATAGGTCTTTAACCTCACTGAGCTGATTTATGTTCTCCAAATAAAAGTCATAAATTTTAATTCTGCAATTGTTTTTTTGTTTCTTAGTTTCAATTCTTCATATCTCATCCTGTTGTGTTTCTTGTGTTGGTTTGTTTGTTAACCTCAGATTATTTTTTTTTTTTTTAAAGATTTTATTTATTTATTCATTCATCCCCCCCTTGCTGCTTGTGCTCACTGGGTCAGCTAACCACGCCGTGCGAGTGGGCTTGCCTTCACCAGGAGGCCCCGGGAACCGAACACGGGGCCTCCCATATGGTAAACAGGAGCCCTACTGATTGAGCCACAGCCGTTTCCCAACCTCAGATTATTATACCTTAAAATTTGCTCCTGAATCATAGAAGCCACATCTTCTTGTACGTTTGGAGATTCCAAAATTTGTTAGAATTTTCCTTTTATACCTGTGCACTAGCTCATTTTCAAAGTTGGGTTTCCTCCCTGAGTCTTCCAAATTCTATTCTTAGTTCCTTAATCTGTAAAATTTTATCATAGGCCCCATGTTGGCTTTCTTCCTCATTCTTTAATAAAGCAAAATCTGATGAGACTCAGTGTTGATCAAAGACAAAGTGGTGGCTTTCTATTGGTCCCATTTTGTCCACTAGTCTAGTGCTAACTGCTCTTCTCACATCTATAGATGTAAGCAGGATTGATATGCACCAGTCCCACTCGAATTCCCAGATCTACATGGTTTTTATCTTGTGTATTTCTGCTTTGCTACAATTATAGCTTCCTATTACCAACAATGCAGAGCAATCTAAAGCATGCGGTTGATATAATAGTTGGAAATTATAAAATACAGCATGCACTGCTAACTGGATTTTTCCTCTTCCTCCATCTTCCTCCTGCCATTAACACCTCCTTCTTCCTTAGCATTTATTCCAAGGAATTGCACTTCAAAAAAATAACACTATTAAACTACTATTCCCCTGCTTTCTTCTCTCATATTGTGGGACTTGCAGTATCTACTTGAGTGTAAAAATGTATGTCCAACAGTGAAGGAGGATTAGAGGCAGAGAAACAGTACTATGCCTCTGAAGCCTTCCCAGCGGGTAGAGTATGTGGCTGCTTGGGTTTCTGGTTAGAACAAGCCCTGAGTTCTGAGTGGCTATATGGATGCTGGGTGTGTGGTGGGAGCTGGAGAAAATATTATATATGTTCTAAGCTGTTGCTTTAGTAGGTTTTACTCAATCCTGCCCCTCTACTTTGAAATTAGAATAAATTCCTACCTGATTCTGGTATGAGATTTTTGGTTGTTGTTGTTTAAGATTTATTTATTTACTTACTTACTTTTAACCATTTTTACCCACCTCCCCGCCCCCGGGTTTTGCTGTTTATGTGTCCATTCACTGGGCAATTCTCTGTGTCTGTTTCCTGCCCTCTCTTCTCATCCTTCTCCTTTCTTCACTGGGATTCAATCCTAGGAAACTCCAATGTGGGAGAGAGGCATCCTATCACCTGTACCACCTTAGTTCCTGGTTTTTCGGCACATCTCGTCTTGGCTCTCCCTTGTGTCACTCTCCTGTTAAGTCATCATCTTGCTGTGTGGTTCAACAGGGCCTGGCGGCGCACTCGTGCATGGGGTCTGGCAGCCCGCGTGCCTTCTATATTTTCCTTTTTTATCTTTTTTTATTGGGCAGTCGCGGGGATTGAACCCAGGTCCCTCCATATGGGAGACGGATGCCCTACCATTTAAGCCACATCCACCCCCATTGTATTAGTTTTCTATTGGTTTTCATATCGATCTTCTTGGGTTTCTAATCCATGAACACAGAATATCTCTCCATTTATTTAGATCTTCTTTGATTTTTTTCTTTAGTGTTTTGTAGTTTTCTGCATACAAATTCTGTACATAGTTGGTTGGATTTACACCTAAATATTTTAGGGTTTTTGTTGCTGGTGTATAGGAAAACAATTGCTCTTATATCCTGCAACCTTGCTGTACTCACTTATTAGCTCCAGGATTTCTTATTTTGTAGATTCTTTGGGATTTTCTATATAGATAATCATGTCATCTGTGTATAAAGACACTTTTATTTCTTCCTTTCCAATTATTTCCAATAATTTCCAGTTATTTCCTTTTTTCTTGTCTTATTGCACCAACCAGGACTTCCCATATGATGTTGAATAGGAATGGTAAGATAGGACATCTCTGCCTTGTTCCCAGTCTTTGAGCAAAATCATCCAATCTCTCACTGCTAAATAAGATGTTAGCTGTAGATTTTGTATTGGCACTTCTTATTAAGTTGAGGAAATTCCCCTCTATTCCCAGTTTGTTGAGTTTGTTTTTTGTTTTTTTTTAATCATGAATGGATGTTGGATTTTGTCATACGCTTCTTCTACATTAATTGATATGATCATATGATTTTTCTTCCTTAGCCTATTGGTATTGTGATATGGTTACAGAGACTGATTTTTTTTTATAGATTTTTTTTAAAAATTTATCCTCCCCCCCCCCCAACTGGCCACTTGTGCTCGCTGTCTGTTTTCTGTGTTCATTTGCTGCACGTTTCCTCTGTGTCTCCTTGTCTCCCTTTGTTGCATCATCTTGCTGCACCAGCTCTCCATGGGCACGGGCCATTAGCTCTCCGCAGACGTGGGCATGGGCTGTCAGCTCTCCGTGGGCATGGGCCAGCTTGCCTTCACCCGGAGGCCCCAGGAACCGAACTCAGGGTGTCTCATATGGTAGACAGGAGCCCAATCACTTGAGCCACATCCACTTCCCCAGAGATAGATTTTTTAAGGTTAAACCAGCCTTGCATACAAGGAAGAAACCCCAGTTGGTCATGATGTATAATTTTTCTGCTACTTGTTGAATTTCATTTTTGTTGAGGATTTTTACATCTCTATTCATGACAAATATTTGTTTATAATTTTTTTCCTTTCTTGTAATGTTCTTATATGGTTTGGGGATTGGGTAATGATGGCTTCATTAAATGAATTAGGAGACTTCCCTCTGTTTCTATATTCTAGAAGATATTGTGGAGAGTTGGTATCATCTTTCTTAAAGGTTTCATAGATATCACCAGTGAAATTATCTGGGCCCATTGCTTTCTTTTTTCAAAGGTTATTAATTATTGATTCAATTTTTAATAGATATAGGGCTAATCAGGTTATATATCTCTCTTTGTATAAGTTTTGGTAGGTTGTGTCTTTCCAAGAATTGGCTCATTTCATCTGAGTTATCAAATTAGTGGATATAGAGTTGTTCAGTGTGTTCCTTTATTATGCTTTTAATGTCTAATTGGATCAGTAGTGATGATGCTTCATTCATTTCTGACATTGGTAATGTGTGGCTTCTTCTCTTAGTTCTTGGTTAGCCTGGCTAGAGGTATATCAATTTTATTGATAATTTTGAAAATCAGCTTTCGATTTCATTGATTTTCTCTATTATTTTCCTGGTTTCAACTTCATTGAGTTCTGCTTTAATTTGTAGTATTTCTCTTTTTCTGTTTGCTTAGCCTTACATTAGCTCTGTGTAGCTTCCTAAGGTAAAAGCCTAAGTTTTTTTATTTTAGATCTTTCTTCTTAATATATGGTTTTTTTTGTTGTTGTTGTTGTTGTTTGTTGTTGTTTTTTAAAGATTTTATTTATTTATTCATTTATCCCCCCCTTGCTGCTTGTGCTCGCTGGGTCAGTTAACCACGCCATGCGGGCGGGCTTGCCTTCACCAGGAGGCCCCGGGAACCGAACCCGGGGCCTCCCATATGGTAAACGGGAGCCCTACTGATTGAGCCACAGCCGCTTCCCTAATATATGTTTTTAATGCTATAAGTTTTCCTCTAAGAACTGTTTATTGCATGCCACAAATTATGATAACTTGTATTTTCATTTTCACTTAGTTTTGTAGTTTCTCTTTGCTTAATTTATCTTAAGGCTTCTTCTTTAACCAATGGGTGATTTAGAAATATGTTGTTTAATTTCAAATATTTGAAGATTTTCCAGCTACCTTTCTGTTACTGATTTCTGGCTTAACTCTAGTGTGTCCTGAGATCATACATACTTTGTATGATTTCTATTCTTTTAAATGTATTAAGATATGTTTTATGGCCCAGCATATGGTCTATCTTGGTGAATATTCCTGTGAGCTTGAGGAGAATGTGTATTTGGGTGTTGTTGGATGGAATGGCATGAATTTTAAAGCAATCAAACAAAAGAACATTAAACTTTAATCCTATCAGAAGACTATTCTATTAATAATAGTTCTAAAGCTTAACCTAATTTTCCCAGGCACTGCTAATCAGAAACTGAGCAGATATAAGCTTATATATGTGAATTCATATGTAAGGAAAAACTTAATGCAATTTTTTAATAATTTTCATTACAGTTGAACAAAAGTTTAAAAAACCTTCTGTGCCATTTTTAGAGAAGTAAGAAAGGTTTTGTTTGCCAAAACCAAAGAAGACATTAAATTTTAGTCTCCTAAGAAATTATTAGCAATAACATTTCATAAAAACTACTTCTAAGGATATTTGAAAGCCTCCATTTATATGATACCAGTTTGTAATTTAATCATAATTGGAGAGAATGAAATGAGAAAAAGTTATATAGAAAAGGGGAAAAGAGCATGTGCCACATCGACTATTGGTTGTTTTTTTTTTAAACCACACTAGGTTTTATTTTTTTATTTTTTATTTTTTTATTTTTTTAAGATTTTATTTATTTATTCATTTATCCCCCCTTGCTGCTTGTGCTCGCTGGGTCAGCTAACCACGCCGCGCGGGCGGGCCTGCCTTCACCAGGAGGCCACGGGAACCGAACCCGGGCCTCCCACATGGCAAATGGTAACCCCATCAACTGAGCCACAGCCGCTTCCCAACTATTGGTTTTTGTAACTGTCTTCTTGGATATGTGTCTCCTGGTAAGAAAACTCATTGGGATATTTCATTTTGCCACTTATATTCTTGATGAAAAAATTATTCTTTAGATATCTACTCAAGAAAATTTGCTATCTACAATGATCAAAGAAAGAACGGGTGATAAGTAACCTGAAAAAGTCAACTAATCAATCTCTAACCAACTCAAATCCAATCTGTTCCAATAGGACTGTCCTACAAGTTGTTATATATTTTGTTTCTAAAGCTCATCATGTTAGAAGGTATTGAAACTTCATTTATATTGATTCTAAATTAGCAATGCCCTGTGACATATTTTTCCTTATGTCTTATCTCAGTTACTCCTATTACAGTTTAAATTAAACAATATTATTTTTGCTTTGGATAGCTATGCTATTTCCACTCAATATGATTAAATAAAACTGATATTAGTATGAATGAAACAAAATAAGGGTCCCATAGTAAAACTGTCTCTTCCAATTCAACTGGTGGACTTTGTTAAAAATAAATAAGTGATAATAATGATAATAATAATGTCTTTAAGTGACAGCCCAATTCTTAAGAGTAGGCATTCCATTGAAAATTACCTTTTGTTGAATCATCCTCTATAGGCTGCTTGAACAATGTAATGTCTTTGAAAGTGCACAGAAACAAGACCACCTTTTCATGTTCATTTCTTATTGGTGCAATTTGCATATAAAACCAAACAGGGGTTCCTGTAAACAAAAAAAAAGAGAGAAAAAAGGACAATGGAGAGTGGCATGACCTCATAAATGGTTTGGTTTCCTGCCTTTCCTCTTTCTTCAGCCACCAACTGCTATGCCAGAGAATCAGCACCAACACCAAAGTATTTATGCTGTATTTTTATTACTTGTATAGTATTTTTTGTATTAAAAAAAATAATTTTGAGTTCAAAAATTAATAAACACATTTTTTAACCCAAAATATAAAAATTCTAAAGTAAAGCCTGGGGTGTTGTTTCACCATTATACTCAGAATCTAACATAGTATTAGGCAAAACCATGTACTCATTACAGTTGTTGAAGTGAATTATGATGATCAATTTGTTATTATTAAATTGAAATTTTTTCTCTTTTAAAAATATTACAACCTCGTAAAAATTAAGTTTTGTTTTTTCTTTTATTTATTGTTTTCATTCCTTTTGCTTGTTCTATCTGTCTTGGCTTTATTTATTTTGATATCCAGGTTATGCTAGATTTCATTTTATCATGTTTGGGAGGTAGGCATAGATGGAGAGAAAATAAAATTGACTTAGTAAATGAGAAAAGGTTTATTCAGTGCATAAAACATTTCAGCAAAATATTAATGGTGGAGTAGTAAAATGAATGAGAGAATTGTATGGCTTGCCTAATGGCTCAAAGAAACAGGTAAAACAGAAGGTGGAAGTGATAGACCTGATGTTTAGGGTGGGATGCAAGAAAGGTTCCTTTCTTAGAAGTGGCTAGAAAGGCAGCAAGGAGGTTATAAAGAGTATTTTAAAGGAAGTATTGACTATAAAAGAAATGCAATAAAGTTGTTTTTGTTTCCACATGTTAGGTGGCATTAGGGAGAAAGGCGAGAACCCAAAGGAATCATAAGAAGTTTCCAAAAGTACAGCTGGAAGGTAACTGAGGACAAGCAAAAGAGTTCACATGTTAAGAAAGATGGAGTGTCTTGGTGGGGAAAAGAGCAGTGAGGTTTAAGAGTATACACAATTTTGCTTAAGGGTATAGAAAACACAAAAGAAGAAGTACCATAAGGAATGTCAATTTTTTCTTCCATCACATTTAGTTTGTGATGGTAGGCAGGTATAGATTGTAAAAATGTAAGAAAAAAGTCTTGGATTAACAAGATGATAGTTTTCAGGGCAGAGTCTGTGGAGGGATGGCCATGAGGAGACAGAAATTTCAAAATGAGACTGAAAGAGCCACCTGAGCTGTCCCCTTATTTCAGTACCCAAGAGACCACAGAACAAAGTAGAATTGAATTTGAGGTGCATATTGTAAATCCCTTATTTTCCCACCTTATCCATCAGTGTCTGAATAGACACCCAGTGTGGGGCATAAGTAATTAATAGAGTAAGTTTAGGAATCAGAAAGACCTGGGCTGTAATCCCAGCTCTGCTACTTACTAATGACTGAAAACACCAAGACTCAGTTTTGTCATCTACACAATGGGGATAATAATAGTACCATATCTCTTAGGGTCACTGTAAGAATTAATTAAAGTGAATTAGCATAATGACCAATACAATGGAAGCATCCACTAAATGGACAGCTATGATTAGTACTTTTATTGTTGTCTTAATAGCCCATTACACATGGATGCTGCTAGCCCTAAGAGAGATGCAGGGACCCAAAGGCAATCTTGCTACTTAAGTAAAGCCAGCATCACCTTTAGGTCTGGGTCCCTACACCAATGCTGTTCTTAACAACTTCGTCTTTGCTAGTCTCACCAAGTATCACTGCTCCTAGGTGCCACCACTCTTTTCTTACCACATGGAGAATTAGTAGCCATACCTGACACTCGAATAAGTATTCCTCTTGGAGGAACATTGAAATGCTGTCTCAATTTCAAGGCTCTGTCATTGGTAAGATGGCAAGCGCTATGGCTGTGAATGCATTCCCACTTCAGAGAGGAGAGAACATCAGCAACACTTGATGCCTGATGTCCACAGAGCTCTAAGTGAAACCTTTAAGGTAGCCTGAAAGAAAAAGGGATGCTTGTCCCCAGCCCTTGAGAACCTTAGGCATCTTCACAAGCCACTGCCTCCTATCTCACTCAAAGTGTGAGGCAAGACTCACTTATCAATTCTTCAAATATTGGCTCCTGTGGACACCAAAAGACAGAGTTTCAGAGCATTCAAGGCTTAAGATTTGGCCAAATCAGGAACAGGCATTATGTCTAATAATGAATATTTCTAGGCAGGAAAAATGCCTTCAAAGGAGTAATTATCCACTAACAAATAAAACATTGAAGGAATGTTTCATTAGAATAAAAATGACACTTTCCATAATATTCTCTCCAAGAGTGTAGTAAAGCCACTCTAAAAATCCTATCTTGAAGATATAAAGATTTTTGTCAAGTGTGGGATTTGGGAATGTGCAGCTATTAATACAAATTAAACAGTTGAGAGTTGATAACCTCTTACTGGCTTCCAACGAAACCAAGTTAGCAGTAATCCATATCTGGCAAGAAAATCACCTAATGTCACCACAAAAGGGAATTTGCCATGACAGTAAGATGAGGTGACTTGACTTCTGGGCTTCAGCAGTCAGAGAATTAAAAGAGGAGTTTTCTGTGGGAACATTCAGTTCTGACACCCAGGTCCCTTGTGACCACAGGGGGACTATGGAAGTACATAGCCCTTTCCAGACTGATTACAGGATGAGACAGATACCTCAAAAACAATAGTACTGTCTCCCCAAGAGGCTTGCTCTTTGTTTTCTGTTTCTTATTTCACACAGTGTGTCCAGGAACTGTGAGTGCTGTGCACGGTTTTACAAAGCAACAGACCTGGATGCGAGCAGGTACATGGCCTATGCCTGCTCCAGCACAGTGAGCTTGTCTGTGAAGGCAGAGTGGTCATAAACAAAGGGAAAGGGACATTAAAAATAAGTCGTTTTCCAAGGCCTTTTAGAAACTTGCACAGAAAGAGATGATGTTGTATTTCTGCCTTACTAGGAAAACAGCAAATTTTTAAAATCCTGGCATAGAGCCAAGCCTCAGCTTTAAAATTACTTTTGAAGTAGATTTTACTTTACTTTGCAGTAGATTTTTTTTTTCAAGTTGGGCCACAAGGTCAGACTTCCCCAAGTAGTTGGGTATTTGCTGAGTAGTTTGTGATAAATCCTTCATGTTCTAGATTTGGGGCGGCAGGGGAAGAGGCTGGGGGTCTGGGGCAGAGAGGCCTACTGAGCTGGAAACTCAGAGCAGTGCCCCAGCAGGGATTATTAAGGACAGCCCAGCCATCAGAGTTCTTCCTTTGTATAAATAAAAAGAGCCATTTAAAACCATCATCCCGGGGCTACAATTTCTTTCTCAACAGTAGAAATAGCCCATCACTAATCAGAGCACTGGACCTAAAAAACAGAGGCTGCAAACTGCAAAACTGTCAATGGTGACATGTTAAACAAGATACCTCAATTCCCTCCACTTACAAAATGGTGTCTAACCTCATTTCTTAATGGAACTTGGTATTCAGGCATTCCCAAAACATTTTTCCAAGGGTATGAGAATTCTTTCTGACATAAAAAAAGTCACAAGAAAATACTTGTGGAATTCAGTTAATCTTCAAAAGCCTTCCTCTTCACCTAACTTTTTACAAGATTTTAAAGAGTTGTTTTTAAAAATAGTAGCACTAAATTATAATATGTGGATAATACCTATGTTTCATATTAAAGCAAAAAAAGCACAAGGTAGATACTGTACAGATAGGACACACAAGTTTTAATCTATAGTGCTATGGGGTGTATCTCCTATTGAGTATAAGCAAACATCCATACATATATAAATAGTTATCTGAAAAGAACCGGCCAAGCCTGAACAAAAATCAGAGAATTACTTCAAGCCAATAAAGTAAAGAAAAATACTTAACCACACAGGAAAGAGACTTTCAGAAATGTAAAGTACAAGTTATCCCTACCAACCTGATTCACAGAAAATAAACAAAAGGGAATTCTACTAAGAAGTTTTTGAGAAATTCAGACATTTAAGGATTTGGCTTTGATGCTTTAACATCAGGCAAAGACATGTTTATAATGCTTGGTTAAATGTCAAGGTGAATGACCTTAGTAATATGGAATATTCTGAAATTATTGGCTAAACTCAGAGTTTAAACCTAAGCCATTGAATCTACCTGGAAATGAAGGGGTTTGGGCATATGGGTCTATTATGAATTAACATTATGTATTTGAACCTGATAGAAAAGACTCAGAAAGTACCTACTCTGCTTTTTCTCTTATAGAAGACAGAGCTGATAATTCAGATTGCCTTCTAGGTGACAATCAAACCTCACATTTGACTGTGATTTCCTTGGCCTTGATTCTAAAATGAACAATAAGATGTTAAGACATTCCTTAGGTAAAATCACTATAGGTAAATGTTCCCATTACCAAGTGCACTACTCTGAAGCAATGCCTGTGGTTATTGTTATCCCTTTGATCATCCATTAGTGAAAAAAAGATCCTACTTTCAGTTCTAAATATTCCCTAGAGAACAAAAGTTTGAGATAAAATGAAGGGGATAAATTTTGCTCCACAAGATCCAACATGCACTGAACATGGAATAAAATTTCTTATTGAGGCAGAATGTTTCCCAAATACCTGGGAAAGAATTTAGTAACCACCAATTTCCAAAGAAGACAATGAGTTTTGCTATCTTTTACCATTAACACTAAATCCACTCTATGAAATGATCATTCAATAAAAGAAAGGAAGGAAGGGAGGGAGAGAGGGAGGGAGGGAGGGAGGGAGGGAGGGAGGGAGGGAAGGAAATTTGGAAAAGAGGCAAAAAGAGATAAAAGTAGATGACCACTAAAAGAAAGTGAATTAAGAAGGTGGACTTGGTTGGTGAGTATAATAGTTTGTTTTTTATTTGTTTGTTAAGATGGTTTGTCCCCCATACCATGATAGGGAGTCTATATCATGAGGCCTTATCTGATTATATAATGGGTAATTGACAACTCACAAACTGCATCTTAGAAATCAGCTTACAACAAATATTTATCAGATGTGAATGACCTGTCCTGAAAGTAATGACTACTCTCAGCAGCCTTCCACCTGGGGCAAACAGTCTGAATTCTAGCAAAAGGCCATGTTGATAAAGGTTCTCCTCAAGCAGATACCATATGCTCACATGTTACTTTGTATGTGTAGAATGGTAATCACACATCCCCAGTGATATCAATCACCTTTTCCTTTAACCATAAGTAGAAATAAATGATACTCAACTGTCATTTTTAGTTGTCACATAACTATTGGATTTTTATTACAAAAAAAAATTACAAAACATTTTTTTGCCTGGCATAAAGTCACATTTAAAATACACCATAATTTTTTCCCATTACTTAAAAGGCTGTTCTCATAGATAGACTCTTTTAACAATTTTATCTAATTTTCCCCGTCCCCAACCACCCCTACCAAGAGAAAGAGCAATTCAAATTTTACCTTCTCTCCACATTATAAATCAAATACCATTTACCAAAACATAACATTAATAAAGATTTGGAACATCTTATTGATAGTTTAGATACCTACTGTTTTTCTTATAGAGGAGAACTTCAAAGCAGTTTGACTCGTAGTTGTCAAAAGTCTGCCTGACTTTCTCAATGGTCTTCTTGTCAGTCAATTCCCCATACATAAAACTGGAAGAAAAAAAAAAAAAAACCATTTCAGTTTTGTGATGCTTTTCAAGTGCTAAGTAAAATGATACAGTTGTTTTTATTCTTTTAAGTATTCAAATTTAGTTACAAAATATACTGTTGCTCTCACAAAATGAACTGAAAGAGTTAAACCATGGTTTTGTTTTTGTTTTTGTTTTTGTTTTAAAGATTTTATTTTATTTATTCATTTATCCCCCCTTGCTGCTTGTGCTCGCTGTGTCCATTTGCTGTGCGTTTTTCTGTGTCTGCTTGTCTCCCCTTGCTGCGTCATCCTGCTGTATCACGGCGCCGTGTGGGCCGGCTTGCCTTCACCAGGAGGACCCGGGAACCGAACCCGGGGCCTCCCATATGGTAAATGGGAGCCCTACTGATTGAGCCACATCTGCTTCCCTAAACCATGTTTTAATCCTGGTACCACATAATTGTTAAACAGCTTGCAAAAAGTCAGCTTCAGTAGTTATTTCATACACACGTGCACACACACACTGGAACACACACACACACAGGAGCAGTCCTCACTTTACACAGTTCCATTGTGCATGAATTTCAGTTATCGTGGTTTAATTAAATAACATGTTTCCCAAAACCACAGTTCAAATTTCAGTTACCACAGTATATTAACACTGTGAGTAATTGCATAAAATACAAACTTCACTCCTAGCTTCTTCAGTCCAAAAATCACTATATAAATAACAGATGCACATAATGAGAGTGACTGATCACTCTTTTAAAGTCTGACTGTGATCTGTCTCTGCACATCTGTTAGTTCACTCACAGACAGCAAAGTGTGTAGTTGTGCTGCCTCCCTGTATCCCAGTGATAAATCCACATATTTTACAAAAATGGATAACTCAAGGTGGAAACGGTGCAACAAAGATGAAAAGTGAAGCAAAGAAATGAAAAATGACAATGTTGGAAGTGTAATTCTAATCAAATGTAATTTAAGTTGAGATGAAAATAGATGTCTGTGGGAATATTGACACATCTGCCATTTGAGACCCTTTAGATATGCAGCCTGAGAAAATTAGTTAAGGTATAGTTATCAACATAAATGAGGAAAGTGGCTGTGATGAAATGGATAAACATTTCACAGAGGAAGTGATGCTAGCAAAAATCTTCACAATAAAGGAATTTTTGAAGATAGCTCATGATAATGAAAGTGGGAAGGATAAAATGTTTTTGATATGGACTTATAAAAGAGTTTAACATTTGGCCAAGGACTAGAAAATATGTTCACTTTGTACATCATATTACAAAAAGACAGGGGCAAATACTGTTCCAACTGCTGGTGATATGTTTTTTACAAAGAAATAAAAACACTTTAATTTTCAATGTTTCTAATGTTTTAAATTACTATGTACTGAATAAATATTAGTTTAACTATTATTTTCATTCCCCTATAGATTTATTTATTTATTTATTTATTTATTTATTTATTTATTTTTAGGAGGTACCAGAGATTAAACCCAGGACCTAATATGTGGGAAGCAGGAACTCAACAACTGAACTACATTCGCTATCCCCCCTATACATTTATAACTAGCAGTGAGACCTTTTAATGCTTTGAAAAACATATTTAAAGATCAAAAAACAATCTTAATTTTTCCCTTTGAGTATTACGATTACATGGTTTACGCTTGTGTGGCCTTTAAAAAAAAAAAATATTTAGATTACATAAATGTTACACAAAAAATATAGGGATTCCCATATGCCCCACTTCCCACACCTCCCACAACCTCCAACATAAACATCCTTCATTAGTGTGGCACATTAATTGCAACTGATAGGCACATCCTGGGGCTTTGCCATTAAGCATGGAGCATAGTTCACATTGTAGACCACACTCTCTCCCACAAGTTTCTGCATGTTATATGATGATATAAAATGGCTTATTATCTGTCATTGCAATATCACTCAGGACAATTACCAAGTCCTGAAAAGGCCCCTGTATTACAACTGCTTTTCCTTCTCCCTGCCCCCAGAGCCTCCAGCGGACACTGGCTCCATATCAATGTTATAATTTCTTCCATTGCTTGTATCACAATATGTCTATAGTAGAATACCAGTAAGTCCACTCTAGTTCATAGCTCTTCCCCCCATCCTGAAGAGTCTGGGATGGTGATGTCCAGTCCACCTTCAACTGAGACGGGGTTTATATCCCATGGGGAAGATGGATGGGATTATCCTGCCTGGGCCTGCAGACTCTCTCCATTCCCTGGGATGGCCATTGTCCATCATCATCTCCCCGCCAGTTGTCCTGGGTGAGTCCAGTGAGCTGTAGAGTAGGAGCTGCTGCTCCACCGAGGTTCTGAGCCCAGCTGGCACATGGACAGCCCAAAAACTCAAGTCTCTGGACATACACCTACAAACTCCAGCACAAAGTATAGGTTTGAATTGAAGGGACAGATGAGCCATGTGCAGGGAAGATATAGTTGAATCTAACTCTGTCACTCTCAGGAGCACAAACTCCAAAGTAGGTTCCACTGGCAAGGCACCAAACTCCAGAGCTATCTGCCCTGACATAGGACCTGGGTGTCTCCAGAGTTCTCAGGAGCCCCACTATTTGGGGTGATATCCACTTTGGAATTCTATGAGATCCTACTGAGATGTGCATAAGTGTTACCTCTGGGATAAACTTCCAACTCATTTTGAAGTCTCTTAACCATATAAACTCATTTGTCTTTACATTTTCCCCCTTTTATTCAAGGTCTTTTTCCAGTCGCATTGCCAGTTGGCACTTGGTAGCAATCCCTCTGTGGCAGGGAGGCTCATCCCCGGGAGCCATGTCCCACGCAGGGAGGAAGGTAATGCATTCATATGCTGAGTTTGGCTTAGAGAGAGGCCACATTTGAGCAAAAAGGAGGCTCTCAGGAGGCAACCCTTAGGCATGTGTGGCCTTTTTTTATGGTCTTGCATCATCAATGAAAAGTGAGGACTGCATATACATAGTATTGGCATTTTACATCATTTAGGAAGATTTTCTTAAGGTAGATATGGTTAACAGGAGGAGAACATAGGTGACAATTTGAAATAAACATATACTATTACTATGGCTAGAGAAACATCCAAAATAAAACATAGTTTAAGGAGTGAGCTTCTACTTTCCATAATAATTTCCTAATATTTAAAATTTTCTATGTTTCTAAGAAAATCTCACCAAAAATCTGATTATCTACAAAACAGAACTCACTTAAGGCCTAAATACCTCTAAAACTCCATTATTGATGCTTGTAAAATCATCAATTGTACATATAGGTTTAGATACATAGTTCTACTAGATAGTATAAGTATCTAAACCATTTCTTCTTCCAGGATAGAATATGTGGAAAAGCTAGATGCCTTGACTAAGATTTTAAAGGCCAAATGTGTATTTTATCGATTTTCTTCCAGTTTTCAAAGAGTTTGCATATTGGTCTGCTATATACCCAGAGGAAGATCCAAGTTTCATGGGGCCAGAAGTTTATATAATTTGTGGGGCCTTCTTTAAGAAAAAGTACACAAAAATTATAAAACCTAAATTAGGCATAGAGCCTTGAAAAGCATCCACACAATGAGGGTCTCTCAAGGTTAAGATTTACTGTTTAAGGAAAATCTGCCCTTGAATGCATCAATCTATAAAATTGGTAACAGGAAAAGTATAGTTTGTTAGCAAGATCCAGCAAAGAATAGCAGGATCCAATAGTAATACCACATGGCAAATAGAAATTACAGGGTAACTCAGGCCTATCTTTTGGTAATGCTAATCTAGGCAACAAGAATTATAGAACTAAGAAATGCAAGGAAGATGTTGAGGCAGGCCAAAGATTGCTTAACTCTTGAGAAATCTGTATCCTGTATTTTCAATTTCAGTGTTTCTATATTACATTTTTAAAATGTTTCATTATAACAGTAAAATAAGCTAGAGAATATCCAAATAAAATGATGGACTTTAACTCCATAATCTTATATCTAGACTAACACATGTCAGCTTCAAAAGAAGCTTCAGAAGATAGTCTACCTGTAAAATGACATTGAAAAGTACTATTCTTGTCAAAGCCAGAATTTCGGTTAATGTGAGTTTTATTAAAATCTCTCAAAGGTATTCTAATTAAATTAGGAGTCATTAATTAAAGACAAAGACACCCTTCTCCAAAATATATAAAATAATATTAGTTTAATTCTTTATTATTTTTACAGACGGGTGAACTTTTTAAATTAACTAGTTTTTATTGACTTATTTTTATGCTAAAGACTTCGTAGTAAAGAGGAAACAAAAAAAAAAAAACAAGAAGAATTTAGGTTTAAATTTGTGGTTTTAAAATTAGAAAGTAAAGTCATTTTACTCCTACTTCCAAATGGCAGACCTCTACTTTTCAATAAACTGAAACATAATATTCAAATTGACCAAAAGAAAAAAAAGAGAAAGCCTCTATAATATAACAAGCCACTAGGATAAAAATTGTGAAAATTTAAACCTAATAGAATTCAAAAATAGTTTACAAGTCAAATTTTTTTAAAAAAGAAACTATTTGGGGGCTTGGTATAATACTACTACTTGAAAAGAAATATAACATTAATCTGATACAACTAAAATTCTGAAAAGAAGATGAAAATGAACAAGTAACTTTTCAAATTATGAAAATTCTATAATATATTCCTAATTAGTTTAGCCTTCCTGATGCTTAAAATCATTTATTCTAGGAAAATAAAGGCAGCACTACTTTTTTAAATCCCAGATTATTACAATCTGAAGACTTTCATAAAGCAGTCTTTCAATTTTGTTGTTTCATTCATATTTTTCATTTTAAGTTTAGTATAGCATTTATTTCCAGTGACAGAAACCATATTTGCAGTGGTAAAATGCAGCAGTTAAATAATAAAATATATTTCAACACTAAGGACTATAAAGAATGTCTAAAATTTATTATCCATCCTTCCAAGGTTCTGAGGCTAATTCAACTTATGAGCATTTCTATCCAAAGTTGTTCAAATCATACTGTCTAAATCAATGGTTCCATAATCTCCTTTCTTATGGCATATTTGTTTATTTTCTTGGTTTTGTTACATGTAAATATTGAATGTATTTAATGTAGTTTCACACAGTCTGACTCAGGGATTCCTGAAGCTGAAGTTCAATGCTGTTTTTGAATAATTAATGAAATTTGAGGGGACCAAAGTTTTAGAAATGGTAGCCATCAGGACTGAAAAGCTAGTTTTAGTGTCTCATCAAATATTCTCAAGAAATATATAACAGGGCCATGAAATATTATATAACTTCAAATCACTCTCTTAGAATGCCAAGCTCCCCTTCTGTAATTATAAATGATACTACCACTGCACTGTTATTTTATTGGAAGGCAAGTAAATTTCAATTCACATAAGCAACCAATCTCTGCTATAATACTGGGCAGTTGTGATGGAACAGAAAACTAATGAACTTGGAGAATCGCTTACTAACTGTATAATTCATGGGCAAGTTGCATAAACTCTCTGACCCTTAGTTTCCTCATCAGTAAAATGAAGATAATGATAATATAACTCAAATGGTGAAGACTAAAACATTAAAGTTGCAAAATAGAATGTGCTATATAACTGCTAAATTATTACTGTAATACTTCTTATGGATGGGGTTAAAAGAAGGACACCCCAGCCCCAGACTTATCTCCCTTATTTCTCCACAATTCTAGGACACAGACTGGGCCATGCTTGCAATCGACAGGGATTCAGTGCCTTAAAAGCAGATGCACATGGTTCTGAGCTTTTTCCTTCTTTGTGAGCCATGAGGTTAATGCATAAGCTGACTGAGGGCTAGCTCCTAGATAATCTGGTCAATTCCCTTCTCACACAACTGACTGGTCATCAGATTTAGTCTCAGGAGTATGGGAGAAGTCCTCCTTGGACCTGGCCAAAGTCACATCAAGCTTGCCTGAGCATCTGGCAGTATACTCCTCATGTATATTCTGCCCTAGGAATGTTTTGGGGATAGGTAGCTTTGGTTTACAATAAAATTCATTTATTCTTAGATACCTTCTTCTGCTGTCAAAATCTCACAAACAATTGGCTAAGATCAAGTGTAGTATAAAAAAAAAAAAATGAAAAAAATCTCACAAACAAGCCTCATTCCGATATCTAACAATAAGGATGGCTATGATGATAGACTTTTAAGAGAGAAAGGAACCTTACAGACTCTGGGGGAGAAAAATGACAATAACCTACTCTTGAGTTCCACTAATCTATAAGTAATGATCCTGGACTGAAACATCACAAACATTCAGTCACCACTAGTGAAGGATGGTGTTTTCTGCAGGCTGTGGTTCACAGATGAGAAATGCTTCATCAAAGAAACAACACAAGACTGACTTAATGTAGTTGGTAAATGTGATCTCCGATTCGGAATCAGCCACAACACTAGAATCATTATAAAGTTTAATGGAAAGATGGACTGAGATCTATAGTCAAAGGATTAAAAAAAAAAAAAAAAAGAGGAAGCCTGACAGAAAGTAAGGAGGAGAAATTAGAAACCAATTAGAATACAGCTTTAGAAATCTGAGAGAGGTAATTTTGGAATAAATCAAAGGCATTATTTTATACAGTGGGTTACAACCAAAAGGTTTCACAATCTATTAATTTCGGGCTTAAAAGGATTTAGATAAAGTCATACGTGGTAGATCCATGACATGTAATTAAGGGAAACCGGAGACAGTGCCGGCCATCTCTAACCTTTGGAGACTGACATCACTGAGGCATCTCTGCCGTCCACCACTTTCCCTCGGTGCCACGGTGGGAAGCAGAATCCTCAGCCAAATGGAAATCAGACTGACTGTTATACATCATGTGTAATGTGCTCTTTTGGCTGCCTGTGAATTACACCCAGTAAAGTAGATCTGCATCACTGGCTAATGTTATGACTTCACTAAGGAATCATTAACATACTTTCAGAAAAAAAAAAAGTATTTGAAAGCATCTATCTACTCATGGGTGCTCCCTACCTACATGATTCCCTTCTCACCTCTCTATTCTAAAACAACAGGAGATAGAGCTTTTAAAAGCTTCGGGTTAATGAAAGGTAAAATGCTCAAGTGGTTCCTACTTGATGTATGGCAATATGTGCTGAATGTCGGGGCTGCTGAGGGTCATGAGATAAGAGCATATGCTTTTAAATGCCATTTCCTCAAAACCTATAATCTCCTTTAAATATGCAATGCTTTTTTATGTCCCCCACTAAACAGTAAAAGAGGCTAAACATTTGGAAAATCAATTATTAGATAATAAAATGGATTAGAGTTGAAATTCCTAGGAACACTGAAGTGCCATGGTAATAGTTTTTGAAGTATTAGCTTAAAAAAATGAGACACTACTCAGCACACATCAGATTTTTTAAAATGGAAATTGATATACTATTATTATGTATAAGGGTAGGGGAAAACAGGAATCCTCACACAGAGCCTGTCAGAGAAGTTCAGAGGCCACCCTGGAAAGTAATCTGACAGAAGTTAGTTTACAAACGCTGCACATATTCTGCTATCCAGAAACCCAGAAATCCCACTTCTGGGCACAGAGCACAGAAAAACTTCTCACACAGGGCCACAGGAAGATGTGGATGAGAATGTTCATCTCCAAGTTGTTTGTGGTAAAAAAGTATTGGGAGTTGGGCTCCATAACTAGTAGAACAGATAAACAAATGAAGACTGTGAAAACACCAGAATGTAATGGTCAATCGTAATGAACTAGATTTCATATCAAAACCACAAAACCATAAGGTGGACTAGAAGAGTAAGAAACTATAAATTCTTCTTGCACAATATGAATTATGTAGTTGTTAAAGATGTACACATATAAAACATGTTTTTCAAGGATACACATATTTAATAAACAAATGGAAGCTGGATTAGAAAGACATATAGTAAACACACTAGAATAAATAACTATGGAAGGAGAAAGAAGGAAGGGATAAAGGTAAAAAGAAATAAAATAAAGTAAATAAGTTAAAATAAAGAGAGAACTTGGCCAGAGCAATGATAATACTGTGATGAACTGAAGAATATGTTTAATTTGATTTTATGCACCTGTACAAATGAGGAATTTATTAAGAAATAAATCTTAGCCTCTTGATATTGTAAAAAGACAGAGTAATGTGTGTGTTTTCCCATGCAATAATTCACATTTGAATATTCAAAAGAGGACATGTAATATTTATCCAGTTGCCATATTAAATCCGACTGATATTAATTAATCTAACGCTACTGTCATAAAAAGATAATTATTTTTTCTAATATATTCAGTGTTATAAATTTATATATAAATTTTTCCATGCAAACTGAAGCTCATGAATTTATAGTTTCTGATTCTTTTATGTTTGCCTAAAACTTACTAAAATCAATGAAACTCTCTGAATCATTCACGAGACTATTAGTGTCAAATGATTTATCTCCATATTCAGTTGGACTTTAGTGATTCTAAAATGCTATGGTAACTTTTAAGATAATAACCCTGTATTAATAAATTCATATGTAATTTTTCTCGCATCCCTCTGTCTTGTATTTCATATTCAAAGGCATTTATAGATTAATACATGAAATGGGAAAAACACATGCAAAAATCAGAATCATAATGCAGTTGTTTTTTTTCAGGAGGTACCAGGGATTGAACCCTGGACCTCGTACATGGGAAGGTGGTGCTCAACCACTGAGCTACATCCACTCCTCAAGGAGAGTTGGGTTTTCTCGCTTGTTTTTAGGAGCTACCAGGGATCAAACCTGGTACCTTGTACATGGGAAGCAGGCTCTAAACCATTTGAGCCACATCTGTTCCCCAGATATGATTTTGTGACCTGTTTGGTTTGTTAAACTTAACAATATGTCGTGAAGTCTTTCCAGTGACATTATTCTTCCAACATATGATTTAGGCAGATAGGGCTTTGCCATAATATTTTTTTAATACCTCTTTCCTATTGGGAATTTCTATTATTTCTAGGTCATCTCTCTTGTAAATAATGCTGCAATAAACATAAAATGGGGGTAGTTTAATTTTTTTAAAGGGAGTGCATTAAAATAAATTATGCCTATAAGAAAACTTTATAGGGCTCAAAAATCTATTGCTCAGATATTAGATGCTAATATTCATTGCTCTGTGAAGTCACTAAACGAGTTCAATTTTTAGGCAAGCAAAATACATTGGGTATTTTGTATAAGTAAGTAATAATTGTTTATGGTAAGAAAATGATCATTTTGAAAATACTGTCTCTGATAATAAGTAGAGAAGACATGAGCTAAGACTTGCATACTTCTACCCACAATGAAATATTGTAACATAATCCAAAGCTCTCTGCTCCCTCAGCCACCTCTGACATCGTTAACACATGGGATGAAACACAATAATCAAAAGCATATTATATAAAAGCATGTGAAAACTAGGTTAGGGTTCATTGCAAACAAACCACTCTAATTCAATACATATTAATTCAAACACTTAACTGTGTCCTATACTGCATACATGAATAAACAAGATGGAATCCCTAACTTCAAAGCATTTATAATATAGCCTGGTGATGGGAGGGGGAAAGCAGCCTTTTTAGGGGATAGAATATGCTAATAAAGCATGCCAGTATTTTTTTTTAATTAACCCTTTTGTAGGAAAAGTGCATATGCCAAAGAAAACATCCTAAGGGTAGGGAGAGACATATAGAAAGCAATAAAGAATAGGAAAAAAATAAAAAAGGAGAAGGGATAGGAGCAGGACTTTACAATATGTACAGATATGAAAAGCAATACAACAAAAAAGCCAGAGCTTTGAAAACCCAAGGGATAGCTGGGTTCTATTACCTACCTGCAAGTGCTGCTTTTCTGCATGACGTCAGCTCGATGATAGCCAGAGAGTTTACAAAAACCGTCATTACTATAAACTACAGGCCAATCCACAATCTGGGCATTTCCCAGTAAGAAACTTGATTCTAAAGAAGAAAGAAGAAAAAGGAAGTCATTTAGTTTTATTTAACACTGTACTTCTTTCAGATAATCAAAAAGGCAAATTCATAAAGATAAACAAATGTAACTATGATCTGTTATGGTACAAGTAATATAGCCTAGCCTTGAAATTGACATAAGAAGTTCTTGATGATTATCAAATGAGACCTCCAATAAATAAAAGATTTGTATACAAACTCCAAATTCCATTTACAAGAAGCTCTCTATGATACCTCTTTGCATTAAAGTGCACCATAAACTATTAAAACAAAATATGGTTAGTATTGAATAAAATTTACAATAATTACACCAAGGGTGAGTTCACTTATTAAGAGTAGGACCACAATCACTTCTCCACAAATTGAAATAATTAGACTTAATAACAGAGGCAAATTAGATGACCGTCCAAAAGTATTATCAGTATAATTTTGATATCATGGGAAAATTTCTTCAGCCGTTATACAAATCTTGAGAAATCTGATTTAAAATGGTATTGAAGAATCCTTTTTAAAGATAAAATGATTCAAAGATGATACTAGCAACCATATACTATACAAAACTGGAAAATATCAGTGTTCTAAATAAAGAGATTTCATTGCTCTATTCTGCATGGAAAGGTATATTTGCTTTAGGTGAAGAAAAATTATCACAAAAAATATTATCTTTTGGTATCAACTTTGATTGAAAATCCAGGACTTTTAGGCAATAATTTTAGCAGCTTTGTAGATCACATGATGAATATATTAATATTAAAATGAAGAGCAAAAGAATAAAAAGGACTACATTTTTAAAAGGAATATTCTATGTTAGATATCTATCTTAAGAAAATGCTTTTAAACTCAATATTCAGGGCAGTGTACTAAAAAAAGAAATGAAATTATGGGTAGAAGAATTCCAATTTAAATCCTGACTAACAGTTTGTCTTCATAGAAATAACAAATCAATTCAACATTTAATGAGCAGCTGCTATGTAAAAAGCCAGGCTCTGGGCCAGGCAATGGGATATAATAAAGATTATTAAAACAAACCTTTCACTCTCAAAAACCCACATTTACTGAGGAAAGCAAATATGTGACAAATAAGGCAGAATAAAACAAATGCTAAATAGAAGTTCAAGAAACACAACGAGAAGTACAATGGTGTAGTAGTTTGTATCAGACTAACCCCACTCTTAAAAATGCAGGATAAAATATGAAAAAAAATCTGATCACTAGAAAGCAGCCAAAAGTTGGCAAAAATAGGAAGGCTAAATTGTTGAAAAGAGGGAAGCACATTTGGTGAGAGAGGTTCCCTTATCTATTCCCTTAAGAACACCTTCCAGTTTTCTGAGTGCATGGGGTGACAGAGTTCAAGTATAAAAGTCTTACATGGCTAAGTAGGCAAAGATCACAATTTGGGGTTAACAATCATCTTCATATTGAGGGGGATATCCTTTAAAGGATGGAGTCATAAGCCTGTATACAAATCCACCTCAACTCCTTCTCTGTGACTTAAAACATGCCTGCACAAGGTGAGACTCCAAAGAATCCAGCAGAAAACAATGGCAGGAAGGCTTAAGGAGTTGGACAGAAATTTTACCAGCTTCCAAGACCAGAAAGTTAAAGTGCGAAGCTCAAGTTATCACAAGTTAGAAGGGCTTAGTAAACACCACAAGCTTTCCAGTTAAACCCCAGATGGTCATGCTTTAGGAGTAAGAAACAAGTACCAGGACAAAATGTTATATCCTAGGACCAAGATCAAAATGTAAAATACAGGCCCAACCTTTAAAAAAATCCTAAAACCAAGTTTCCTAATGATCAAGGTGATCCACCGGTAATTTAATTCCCTGGAAAAATAAAAAATAATCCTTGGGAAAATAACAGACTCCAAATGCTCTACAATGTGTTATTCACAATATCTAGTATACAATAATAAAGTATAAGGACATTCAAAGAAACAGAAAACTGTGGTAATAATCAAGACAGGAAAATAAGCACCAGAAAAGAGGTACAAATGAGAATCATAGAAACAAACAGTATAATCTCTGAATTTAAAGAAGTCATTGGATAGGGGACAACCAGCAAGATGGTGGCAGAGTAAAGAGCTCCTAGAATCAGCTCCTGCTACGGGGCATTTAGTAACCACCCAGAGCTATCCAGAGCCCTTGTTTGGGGGCTCCAGGAGATGTGTACCCTGCAACATCCTTGAAGAATGGAAGGAAAAGACTGCCCATCTGCAGAGAAGATTCATAAGTAGAGCACTCCACACCACGGAGGCCTGTGCCCATCCTCCACTGGAGGCACAAGCCACCTCGGGAGCTGTTACATGGCTGGAATTGGAAGCTCCACTTCCCAAAACAGGGGAGGAAGAGATGGTTGGGCACCAACTTCAGCTACTGATTAGAAAATTCGGCGGGCTAAAATATAATCCTAAGAACAGCTAAAGTTTGAACACATCCAAGTCAGAAAGAAGCCGGTAGCTGCCATCTTAACTCCACCCCTGACATGAGGGGAAGCGGGGCTGACTGAAAGTCACAGTGCTGGTAGGGACCGGCTTCTTTCCATCTAGATCAGATTGCCGCTCTAGCCTAAGCCCCAGGCACCAGACTCTCGGGAAATTACAAGCCACGCTAAGGAGGCCGGTGATCATCCTACTTTGGCAGTGCAAGCCACCCCCAGAGCTATTCTGTGGCAGGAATTGGAAGCTCCATTTCCTGAAAACGGGGAAGGAAGAGACAGTTAGCCACTGATTTCAGCTACTGATTAGTAAATTCGGCTGGCTAAAGTATAACCCTAAGAACAGCTAAAGTTTGAGGCTGTCCAAGTCAGAAGGAGGCCGGTAGCTGCCATTTTGACTCTGACCCCAGCATGAGGGGAAGCCAGGCTGACCGAAAATCACAGTGATGGTAGAGACCGGTTTCTTTCACCCAGATTGGCCTGCAGCCCTAGCCTAGGCTTCAGCCCCACTTCTAGCAGGGAGGAAGCTGACGAGCCCTGCACCAGCTTATCCATCCAGATAACTGCAGGTACATTTAGCTGGCACAAACTGAATAATCAGAAGTCTACTGGGACAACTGTGGTCATCTTGGACATGCACTACTTAGATTGCTGCCCACACCTGCAGTTCCATCCCTGCCCCAGGCAGGGGAGAAAGGGGCGTGAAGATTCATCAGTCTCTCTGGGCAGCTACAGTCTATGCCTGCATGAGTTGGATTATTCCACACAGCTGTGGCTCTGTCCCTATGCCTGGCAAAGGAGAAAGTTGGGAGAAGCTTCACTGGTCCTTGAGACAATGAAGGTAGCTTGAGCCTCCACAGCTTAAAGCATCAACTACATCCTTGGCTTCTACTATACAATCAGCAAGGGAGAAAGAACAGGAAGCCCTAATCTAAAGAGAAAAACTGCACCCAGAATAAATACTCCAGTAAGCCAGATGCCATAGCACCAACAAAAAATTACAATCTACACCAAGAAACAGGAAGATATGGCCCAGTTAAAGAAATAAGATAAGTCTCTACAAACATAAAGTAGTTGAGATAACTAATCAAAGATGTTCCAACAAGTCTCTTTAATAAATTCAATGAGATGGCTACAGAAATTAAGTATATTAAGAAGACATTGGATGAACACAAAGAAGAATTTGAAAAGCATACATAGAAAAATAGCAGATCTTATGGGAATGAAAGGTGCAATAAATGAAATTAAAAATACACTGGAATCATATAATAGCAGATTTGAGGAGGCTGAAGAAAAGCTTGATGAGCTTGAAAAAATGGCCTCTGAAAGTGAACATACAAAAGAACAGATTAGAAAAACTTGAACAAGGTCTCAGGGAATTAAATGACAGCAAGAGATGTGCAAATATACATGTCATAGGTGTCCCAGAAGGAGAAGAGAAGGGAAAGGGGGCAGAAGGAATATTTGAAGAAATATTGGTAGAAAATTTCCCAATCCTATTGAAGGACATAGATATCCATGTCCAAGAAGCACAACGTACTCCCATCCGAAAAAATCTGAATAGACCAACTCCAAGACACATACTAATCATAATGTCAAATGCCAAAGACAAAGAGAGAATTCTGAGAGCAGCAAGAGAAAAGCAATGCATCACATATAAGGGATACCCAATAAGATTAATTGCTGATTTCTCACCAGAAACCATGGAGGCAAGAAGACATGGTATGATATATTTAAGATACTGCAAGAGAAAAACTTCCAGGCAAGAATCTTATATCCGGCAAGATTGTCTTTCAAAAATGAGGGCGAGTTTAGAATAGTCACAGATAAACAGAAACTGAGAGAGTTTGTAACCAAGAGACATGCTTTGCAGGAAATACTAAAGGGTGTGCTACAGCCTGAAAAGAAAAGACAGGAGAGAGAGGCCTGAAAGAGAGTCTAGAAATGAAGATTATATCAATGAAAGTAACTAAAAGTGTCAAAAGAATGGTGAAAATAAAATATGGTAGATAAAACTCAAATATTCAGGAATAAACTTAACCAACAATGTAAAGCACTTATATTCAGAAAACTACAACTCATTGTTAAAAGAAATCAAAAAAGACCTAAACAATTGGAAGAACATTCCATGCTCATGGATTGAAAGACTAAATATCATTAAGATGTCAATTCTACTCAAACTGATATATAGACTCAATGCAATCCTGATAAAAATTCCACAAGCAATTTTTAAATAAAGGGAAAACATGATTATCAAATTTATTTGGAAGGGTAAGGGGTCCTGAATAGTCAGAAATATCATAAAAAAGAAAAGCAAAGTTGGAAGACTCTCATTTCCAGACTTTAAGTAGAATTACCTAGCTACAGTGATTAAAAACAGCATGGTATTAGCATAAAGACAGACACATAGACCAATGGAACCAAATTGAGGGTTAATAAATAGACCCTCACATCTATGGTCAAGTGATTTTTGACTAGCCTGTCAAACCCACCCAATTCGGGCAGAACAGTCCATTCAACAAATGATGCTGAGAAAATTGTATATCCATAGCAAAAGAAGGAAAAATAACCCCCATCTCATACTCTATACAAAAATTAACACAAAATGAATCAAAAACCTAAATATAAAAGCAAGAAACATAAAGCTTCTAGAAGAAAATGTAGGAAAATATCTTCAAGACCTGGTGGTCGATAGTGGATTCTTAAAGGAGATAAGAGGAGGACTGAGATGGACTATTGCTATTTTATGTATGTAAAAGTTTTAATTATCTTTACTGTAAAAGTATGGAAATATACAGAGTTGATGGTAATACATTATAGTGAATAACAGCTGGTTTATAAATAGGGATGTGGCTGAAAATGGTAGACTAGGGATGTAAATGCCAATTGACAGAAAGCTAGAGAATAATCTAGGGACTGAATAGCACAGTAAACCCAGAGGTGGATGAGAATAGTGTTTGATGGTACAGATGCAAGATTATCCTTTGTGAGCTAGAGCAGATGTATATCAGTATTGCAGGGTGGTGGGAATGTGAAGAAGCATGGGAAAAATACAATTGAAGTGGCCTATGGAATGTGGTTAACAATAATAAGGTAATATTCTTGCATCTATGCAAAAGATGTACTGTGTTGATAATGGGGGGGGGTATGGAAAATGTGTGCCAAATGTACGCTGTGGAACTGGTAATAATTGGATGATATCATCTCATAATCTGTAACAAATGGTCCACCATGGTGTGATGTGTAGATAGAGGGGTGTTGTTTGGGAATTCTGCATGTGTGCATGATTGTTTTGTAAGTTTACAACTTCTGTCATAAAAATATATTTAGAAAATAATAATAGGGTAGGTTGGGGGAAAGATACACCAAATGTAAGATAAGGACTATAATTAATAGTAAGATTTTGATAATATTCTTTCATAATTTGTAACAAATGTCTCATGACAATGCAAGGTGTTGGTGGAGGGTTGATGTACGGGACCCCTATATGATATTATGAATGTTTGTTTTGTAAGTTCACAACTTTTACTATACACTTATTGTTTATGTATGTTCATGTATAAATGATATAAATAATAATAATAGGGTGGGTTGGGGGGAAATACTTTGGTTAATAGTAATATTTTGAGGATGCTCTTTAATCATTAGTTAAAAATGTTTCACAATCATGCAAGGTATTAGTGGTAGGGTGAGGTATGAGAGCCCTGTATGATGTTGTGTATGTTTGTTTTTTAAGTTCATGACAATTACTATATACTTATTCATGTATGAGTGATATACTTCAATAAATTTAAAAATATAAAATAAAATTTAAAAAATTTTAAAAAGTCATTGGATAGGATTAACAGCAGATTGGAAATTTAAAAAGAAAAGAAAATTTAAAGAAAGGTCAGCACAAATTATTGTTAACTGAAGCAAAGAAAGAAAAAGATTGGAAAGAAGTCTTCAGGGGCAAGTCTGAGCTATCTAAGATATAATAGTTGAGTATACCCATCAATGAAAAGAGATACTGGGGCACAAAAGTTATTTGGAAAAATGTTGGCTAATTTTTTTTCTAAATTGGGTTTAAAAAATAGCAACCCACAGATCTAAGCTCAGTAAACTCCAAGCAAGTTAAACACAAACAAAACACAGTAAGAAGATCCTACTCAAACTGCCAAAAATGAAAGATAAAGGAAAAAATCTGAAAAGCTCTGAAGGGTTGCATCTCATACCTTTAAAAAACATGCTGCATATCATGGTGTTTGTAACTAGCAGTGCTATTGTATGGGCATGACAGTAGTTGAAAGGGAAAGTCTAAGGTCATATGTATTACTAGAAGGAAAGCTAAATACTGTAACATAGGATGGAATAAGATAGTAAACAGACTATTTACAAGGTATTTGGTGATATTTTGGATCACAGTCTCTAACTGTTCCTGTTCAAACTGCCATTAAAAGTATTGCCCAATCCCTACCATAACACTTCCAACAGATCTACAATAGAAAAATTAAGACTTCAGTTCAATGGGGGCCCAACTATTACTAATTATTTGTTGTTGATATATTATTTCTACTATACAGCAGTAACTCTACGTAATAACAAAAGCAAAAATTAACAGAGCTCCTACTCTGTGCATTGTACCAGATGTTGTATATGTTAAAGATAATCCAGAAAACAACCTTGCAAAGTAGTTACTGTCACATTTTTACTGATCATTCATCAGGCAAATAGGGCAGATTCCCCAGGGGATCAGAAGCATAATTAGAACACAGGCTCCTTAAATTCCAATTCTTATCTGAGATATTTGCACATTCAAACTCTTTTTATGAGAATATGCATCTCTTTTTTGTTTTAGATTAAAAAGTATGCAGACTAGAAGTAAAGGGTTAGCACTGAAATAGGACTCATTCTCATGTTAGCTTGGAGGCAGTGTTGCATAGGGAAAACAATACAGAAGTTAGAATCAAAAGTGAGTTGCTGAACTCATCCACTGCTGGTGGGAATGTAGAATGGTGCAGCCATTGTGAAGAAAGGTTTGGCGGTTCCTCAGGAAGCTAACTATAGAACTGCCATATGACCCATAAATCCCACTACTAGGTATATACCCTGAAGACTTGAAACCCAGGACACAAACAGATATATGCACACCAATGTTCATAGTGGCATGATTCACTATTGCCAAAAGTTGAAAGCAACCCAAGTGTCCATCAACAGATGAATGAATAAGCAAAATATGATATATACATACAATGGAATATTACTCAGCTGTAAGAAGTAATGAAGTATTGACACATGGAATAACATGGATGAATTTCAAAGACAGGTTGAGTGAAGTAAGCCAGTCACTAAAGAACAAATATTGCATGACCTCACTGATATGACCTAAGGATATTCAGCAGACTTACAGAGATAGAGTCTAGAAGATAGGTTACAATGAGACAGAAAGGGAGTAGAGAGTGGTGAGCTGATGCTCAATCTGGAAAGAACCTATGATAAGGTGGTTTGGCAGTGGATGGGGATGGTGGTTGTGTAGGGATGTGAGTGGTGTCAACTATGCTGGACTGTGAGAATGGGTTGGACTATCCATGGAACTGGGGGGAAGGTTGGAGGAAGGAACTAGTGAACTCTTGGGAGGTGGTAGTCTGTGGTTCAAAATACAATGGTGGGAATGTTCTTTTGGCAAATATGACAGGGGAGGGTCACTGGTTCAGGGTATCAGTAGTGAGGGGATGTGTGGGAAAGAGTGTACCTAGGACATGCATCTATGGAATATGAATGTGTCACCTTGTCTAGGGTGTTATCTCAGTGGATGAAGATCCAAACAATAAACAACAAATAGAGGGGCAAGACTCTCTCAAGTACATAGGCAGTGCCTAATAAAAAAATGTAAAAAATTAAAAAACAGGCCAATAAAAGAAAACAGGGCAATATGTCAAACCTTCGATATGCATGCAACTATGAACCTTATTCCTGTAAAACTGAAACTTAGCCTAATAACTATTACTTAAGAGTTATCTCCTGAAAACACCCTTGTTACTCAAATGTGGCCTCTCTCTAAGCCAAACTCAGCAAATAAATGCACTATCTTCCCCCTGGCTTGAGACATGACTCCCTGGGATGAGCCTACCCAGCACTAAGGGATTAATAACAAACACCAACCAGCGATGCATTTGGAAAAAGACCTTGAAACAAAAGGGGGAAACATCAAATACAAAAAAGGGATTAATACAAAACACTAACCAACGATGCATTTGGAAAAAGTCCTTGACCAAAAGGGGGAAACATCAAATAAAAAAAAGTTTTTATGGCTGAAAGATTTCAAAGTGAGTCAGGAGGTCATTCCAGAGGTTACACTTATGTATGTCTCAGGCAGCTCTCACTAAATATCACTGTGAACAAAGCCTCAAATAGGGTTCTCCTGAGAGCTCTAGAGTCATCAGGACACTGTAGGCAAGGCACACAGTCCCTTGAAATCAGCACCCTGTTGGTGGGCCTTACCTTGAAAAATATGACAACCTATTTCCCCAATGTGACAGAGTTAGACTCATTTATAATTTCCCTACACATGATTCTTCTATCCCTTTTACTTGAGCCTGTAATTAGCACTATACCCATTAAATATGTTTCAGAGACTTAAATCTTCAGTCTGTCAGTTGAGCCCTGAATCTCAGAATTGTGGCCAGCACCTACTCTCCAGATCATCAGGCTCACCCAGGACAGCTAACAAAACAATAATGATGGACAACCCCCATCCCAAAAAACAGAGAGTATCTACAACTGCAAGCAAAACAGTTCTTTCCATCTGCCCAATTAGACCTAAGCCCTTCTCAATCTGAGGCAGAGCAGGCATCACCATCCCAAAATCCTTATGATTAAGGAATGAGCAAACATAAGAAGGGAATGCAGCCATGGGCAAAGTAAATTTATTAATATTGTAGTAATGGAAGAACATGTAACATTGTTATAAAGATCATTGTTACCAGAGGTTCTGAGAGAGAGGGAGGGAATAATAGGGGGAACATAAGGCATTTTCAGGGCATTGGAATTAAGTGTAAACCACAATGTAAACTATAGACCTTGGTTAGTAGCAATGCTTCAATATTTATTAATCAATTGTAACAAATGTACCACACAGTTGTAAGATATTATTAATAGGGGAAGATCGGGGAGGGGGAACATAGGAATCCCTTATACTTTCAATGTAATATTTCTGTAATCTAAAACCTCTTTAAAATAAAGTTTGTTATATTTTTAAAATCTTTTAAGAGTGAGTTATTGAGAGTTTGCCTTTCTTCAACCCATTTTTCAAAATATTTAATTGATGTTAACTGAATATATAGAATATAGATAATTCAGGTCTTTGCCAGGTACATAATAGAGTATTTGTTCACAAATTTAATCAGACCTAGCAATGAAGAGTTTATTAAAACCAATTTTAAAGTTTAAAAAATAATCTAAGAAATATGCTATCCATTAATCTTTATGCTTCAAGTTTGAGTTCATTAATTTAGACCATCAGAGAGTGAAGTAACTAGACTATGTGCTCTCCAGCCCTTACTTCAATACCTTTAAAAATTACACTTTAGCAACATGCCCTCTGAGTTTATAGAAGGCGAATGTTTTAGTTTTCCAAAAGGGTGCTGATGCAAAGTACCAGAAATGGGATGGCTTTTACAAGGGGTATTTATTTGGGGTAACACAGTTCCAAGGCTGTGAAAAGTCCAACTCGAGGCACCATAAGAAGTGTTTTCTCACCAAAGTCAGCTACTGTTAATACTGACATCGTTGACACATGATGAAGCAAGATGGCCAATCTCTTCAGAGGTCTCTGCCTTATGCTCCAGAATCCATCATCTCTTGGAGCTCAGTTGTGAGCAATCAGGCACAGGGCTTATCTCTTTCCTGGCCTCCTATATCAGTCTTGGCTATTCCTCTCTCTTCCCAAGGTCAGCTATAAGCTATCAGGCATATAACAGGGCTGGTCTCCTCTTGAGCTGCTCCATGGCCCAGCCTCTTTGGGCTTTGTGCTTAAGTAATCCTCTCTCAAATTGCAGAATCAGATATGCTGGCTCCCTTTCTCCTCTGAGTCTCTGTGTCTCCCTTTATATCAGACCCAGCAAGAGGGCAGAGACTCAACATAAAATCATGCCCCCCTGACATAACCTATTCAAATAGGTCTCACACCCACAGGAATGGATGAGTTCAAAAGATAATATTCCTATCTATGTTAGCCAAATGATGTTACCAGTTAGTAATGTCATCTTACAAATGTTTAATTTTAATAATTTTTCATTCAGAGAATCTATAGATTGTTAGGACAATGGAGTATTTCCAACTGTAACAGAAGAAGGGAAAACTGATAGTTAATGGGGGAACCAAAATTAGCTTGGACTAAAATGGGCATGCTTTGTTTTGAGAATTCTACCCAACTCTCCCTATCCACAGAGAAACTAGTATTACTTGAAGATGTGAAAGTTTCTGTGGTAGCCATACCTTGAAGCACAGTATTGTACATAAGTAAATATCACCATTCTAAATTAAATCCAGATTTAACTAATATATATTATTTTATATCTTTGGTGTATTAAAATGTTTAAAAACACTAAAAATAAAAGATAATATTCCTTTTGGGGATTCACAAAATAATTTCAAACTTCCACAGCAAACATAAGCACTTCTCTATTAGACACCATTTCTGAATGTTTTATAACACCACAGTTGAATAAATTAGCCACAGTGCTAGATCTTTTATATAAGTCATCAACTGGTAAACATTCATAACAACCCAATTACCAAAGAGCCTTGTCCCTGAATCTTCTCCCAGTACTTGGATCCCTTCTCAATTCCACCAAGGAAGTTACTGTGAAAAACCTGGAGAGTTTTAACTAAGTTATGAGTTTCTTCATACCCACACTGGGGCTGGTGATAGGTAGAGTGATGGGAGCAAAGGGTTTTTATAAACTTCTAATATTATTGTTTATTATCTATGAAATTCTCTTAGGATTGTGCCATAATACACGGGTAGAGCATTCAACATGTAGGTTGTGTGTGTGTATGTGCATCTATGTATGTACAAGCAAAGACCTAGAATAAAGAAGCTAAGAAGCTCTCAAATGCTGATCCTGCAAACCAAAATCTATAAAAATCATATTCATCACTGAGAAACTAAACTGAAAAATAAAATACTGAAAAAAGGGGGAAAGAAAGAAGAGAGTGAGACAGATTTTAAAAGTGGTTTAAAGGCTAAATTAGATGGAAATTGCCAGAAAATAGACAGTCCACAAGCATCTTTTAGAAATCTGCCTAATTGTTAGTTGAAATACTTTGTGTGTATATGAAATATTCTTATAACTGTTCTATTTCCCTATAGTCATGAAAAGTATTGTTTCAATGAATCTGAGATCTGATATTATTAAAAACTTTAAAAAACGGAGTAGCAAATTAATTAAAATTGTTTCCTGGAAAATTTTCACTTCCTTTAGCTTTAAAAGATGGTTACAGAGATAACATCTCTGCAAAAGGAGGTAAATTGCAAAGGTAGAAAGTTAACAGTCCAAACATTTTGGAAACCTGAAGCCATTAAAGAAATTGCCCAGAATTCTCGGTGACCATCACCATTCCCATCAACCAACCTTGACAGGGAAGCCAGTTTTGATGTGTCCTCACACCTAGGGCCATGAACCCTGGAAAACTGAACCTTCCTTGGCATTCAGACTGTTTCAGTCCTTGAAGATGTTTATAAACATTTCATCTCCAAAAGTTTCAAATGCATAATATGGTCTGTATGAGGCACCTAAATATCAGGTAATTATCCCCACCAGGTGGTAAGTAGCCCAGAGCAACATTTCAAAAGCTGCAAATTCCACACATGGGCAGTTTCTTGGATGGATCTTTACAAGAGGCTGAGGCTTGAAAATTCTCATTATATATTTTCAAGACTATCCATTATGTTCTCAGAGATGGACATAAAATAAAACAAGCAGTTTTTCCCCAAGGGTTAGAAAGTTGAAAACTAAATCACAGGCCCTTAATTCAAAATGGCCCACTGCACATTAGATTGGATTGTGGGCTTTGGGGGTGGGAGTGGAGATGAGGAGGGTAAGAGGGGTTACCGATCCCAGGCCCCATCCCACAAAGATTCTGTTTTCATTGGTCTGGAGTGGAACCTGGGCATCAATACTAATTTTTAAAGCTTCTCAGTTAATTCTAACATGCAGCTAGAGGGGTACTAATCTAGTACAATAATTCCCAAATGCCAGTAGCTTCAGTAGAATTACTTGTCATGAGATTCTTAAGCCCTAATGCAGAGGTACTGAATTAACTCCCTTGGTGTAGAACACAAAAATATAGGCATCAAGGTAAATCTGATGCTCAGCCAGGTCTGGGAAAGCCAGGTCTACTCCCAGTGTGGAACAGTTTCACCTGGGAGCATCACAGCAATGCAGACTCTCAGGACCTACCCTAGACCTTCTGAATCAGAACATACATTTTACAAGATCCCACGCTGATTCACAAGTATACAAATGCACTTATGGTTTGAGTCCCTCGCTGCTTCCTTCTACAAATGGGAAAGAGACCAGGAGGGGTAAAGGACCCAGGGAGCATGGGAAAAGGGCATCTGGTGGGGAGACCAGGAAAAAGACAGAACCAGACCTTGCCGATTAAGACTTTCTATTCTATCACATTGTATTTCCGAACTGCTATCTAAGCTTTTTTAAAAATTTAAAGAACACTTCTTTACCAAGGAAAATAACTATAGCCAGGTAAATCCTACTACATATGAATTCCTGTTTCTAAAGGAAACCATATTCAAACCATGACGTAAAAAATCCTGGCCAATAGAAAATTCTGGAAGAAGAAAGGTTAAATATTTAGTCAATGAAAACAATATAAAAACCAGTGATATTCTGTTTAGACATATTGTAATTCAAGCAATGGAAGAAATTACAAGAGTGACTTGGAGCCAGTGGCCACTGGACACTTTTGGGGTAGGGAAGGGAAAAGCAGTTGTAATACAGGGGCTTTTTCAGGACTTAGGAATTACCCTGAGTGACATTACAACGACAGATATAGGCCATTTTACATCAGCATATAACATGCAGAACGGTGTGGGAGAGAGTGTGGTCTACAATGTGAACTATGGTCCATGCTTAGTGGCAAAGCCCCAGGATGTGTATATCCATTGCAAGTGATGTGCCACACTAACAAAAGATGTTTATGTGGGATGTGGGGAAGATGGGAATCCCTGTAATTTTTGTATAACATTTATGTAATCTAAGCATCTTTTAAAATATATTTTTTAAAAAGTACCACACAAAGTATCAACAATAGCAGAGTATATGTGAACATTGTACTTTTCCATGAATTATCTGTAATCCTGTAATGTTTCTAATGTAAAAATAATATTTCAAAATGTTATACTGACAGAAAAAATAAACTGCTATTAAAAAAAAAAAAAAAAGTGGGATCTTTCTTCCCTTTCTGTAGCTACTCCAAGAAAAGGATGTTTTCCTCTGAGCTACTTCAGCACTACCTGTATCTGGCATGATAAGAATGCTGTTTTCTTTTTAATAAAATCTATGTCCTTCCCTGATTCTAGAAATTATGCAGACATTAACAATGGTGGAACATATTTCTTTGGGTTAAGATCTCTCCGTCTCTCTCCGTCTCTGTCTCTGTCTCTGTCTCCGTCTCCCTCTCCCTCTCCCTCCCTCGTTCTTTCCCTCAAATTCCAGCTTTTTTTTTTTTTTTAATGCAAATGATCCCTATAGAGAATTATTTCAGAGCACTAACATGGAGAAGTTTCCAGATATTTTGAGAAGTTACAAGACATACAAAAGAATGCTAGGGTACCGAGGAATAGAGAGAACATGGAATGGAGGTCGAAAGACTTCACAAAAAGAAGGCAGAAACACTGAGGAAAACACATTCACAGAGAAAAGCCAACTGGACTCTGATTTTATTCATAACTTTGGAGAAACACACCCCCTCAAAAAACTGCTCTTATTCTGACAGCCCTAAAATTCCAGAACCTAATAAAACCCATGTAGCAATAACTAGCATTTTTTAAAAAGGAGTTGGTTAGATAGAGATTTTCAACAATTCTGATCATCAAATAAAACTCATTGGGAAGTTAGATTTTGGTTTGGGATTTTGCTTTAATTCAAAAGGTTGCTTTGTTTCTCATCTGATTCAGCCTCTTATTAAAATCTAAAGCACATCTTCACAACCCACAAAAACAACCAAACTGGCAAAGCTAATTACCTGGCCTGTAATGCCTCTTTTCAAAACCACTGTTAGGTCGAAAATGGAAATCAACTCTGCACACAATTTCATTGAGCTAAGCTCCCTTTGGCTGCATTCTTCTTTTCTTCAAGAGAAGGAAAAGGGAGCTAGAGTGGCAAACTGATAATGCTGATGAACTCTAGACCTTCACTCCAAAGTTGGTCCTGTTTCCAGTTTTCTCCAGTTCAGGGAAATCTTCCCTACCTCCATCTACCCAGATGTTCAAGCCCAAAACCCGGAATCATCCTTCACATTGCCTTCTTACCCATGCCATCTAATTCATCACAAAGCCCTCAGTTTTCTACCAACAAAACACATCAAGTACATCCACCTCTCTCCATCTCTACTGGTACCATCCCAAACCAAGCCACCACCATCTCTTGCCTAAACTTTGCATAGTCTCCTACCTAGTCTCCTACCTAGTCTCCTCCTCCGTCAAGTAAACCCTATGATCAGTAGTATTTGCCCCTGCACTTAGAATATAATGCAAAATCCTTACCCTAATTAGTCAAGGCTTACTATCTCTTCAGCCTGGTCTCCCATCATTCTCTTTTGGTCCACTCTAATCCAACTACACTAACTTTTAAGCTTCACAAAGTTATTCATTCATTTTCTCTTTCTCTCCAAGGAAGTGTTCTTGTGGTTTCTCTTTGACTGAAATATTCTTCTGTCTACTCATCATCCAGTTATTTCTTACTTTAGGTCTCAATTGAACACTACTTCCTTAAAAAGGCCTCTGGTGACCCCATCTCCCAGTTGAAATTTGTTCCTGTTACCCGTTCTTACAGTGCCCTGCCCTTTTCCAGCATAATGCTACCACGATTTAGGATTGTATATTTGATATGTGTTTGATGAATTCCTTTATCTCCTACTGATTTTAAGTTCCATGAGGTCAGGGACCACATCTCTTTGTTCACCACTATATACCTACAAATGCTTGTTGAATGACTAACTCAAATACAAAAATTCTGATTCTTATTTAAAGTCATACAGACAATAAATATTTATTAAACAATGCCAGGTATTGTCAAGAATATAGATCAGAATACAGCTAGGTATTTTTCTTCAAGGAACTGAGAATTATGTAAATAAATAAATAAAAATGAAGCCCCTGCCCTTTGAATCATATCTGACAACTTACGGATTTAGCTCACAGGGCAAATGCTTTTTTAAACTTGTCTTCTGGGACAGTCTTATCAATAGAGATATTTAAGTTTCATAGAACAGGAGCAGCAGCACAATCCCTGAAGCACATATAGCATGTGTTATTTGGGTTAAATAAAATCTTGGCACAGATGGCTAAACAAAAGCATAAATGATTTATGTGCCATGCCCATGTCCACAATGTTGATTTCTGTTACGTGCATTGTCCACTTCTACTACATCAACAACAGAATGTAAGGCTGGTCTCTTTCATGCCCTTACAAAATATGCCTTATCCTACAACTGTATATCAAGGAAGCATATATATTAACGTGTATAGACACATACATTTTGTACTTTCTACAATGAGACTAATTATTATATAATATTATTGGCAACATTAAGCAGACTATCACTGTGGGTGTTTGAATTATGCAAAAAAAATCTGTTAATTTATTCAAACGTGTTCAGCTGTCATAAAAGATAAAAATATGCCTCCACTTTTCATCTTCTTCAAGATCAAAGGTACATTTTTAAGTTTCTGTGTTTCTTTGATGCCATTAACTTCCTCATTTTTTCATCTAACCATAGTGGTTCAGAATGCACGAGATACTTTAACATATATTTCCAAAATTCTAATATGAGAATAATAGCTATTTTGTTACAAAAGATATTTCTCCACACACCGAAAAGAATGTTCAACAATTCAAAGTTTCTACTTTTAATAATTTGTGTTCTGTTCATGAGAAGATGGGTTTCTAAAAAGTATACCGGTCAGTCAGAATCATTAAAAGCAAACTATAACTGCAACAATGGCCTATGATTCATAGTGTTCATAACACAATAGAAAACCTTCACCCTGATATACATAATGAGAAATTTTTACAGAATTTCATCAAATGGAAATGTTTTAGAATATCTAAAACCAGAAGATAGTTATATAATATTGGGGAATAAAAGCTAAATCGGTAAGATGTATTTAGCAGGAAAAATACATTACATACCTAATGTTTAATCATCAGGTTTAAATTCTACAAATAAATAAACCTTGTTTTTGCAAATGAGGTGCATCATTTCTGAAGGGATTACAAATTTTCTTTGAAGTTAACCTTTTAAGGCAAGCAAACACTAAAGGCAAGATAATTTATCAGGAATTTCAAATAAAAGACCAGTCTAGCCTGCTCTCATGGTAAAAAAAAAAAAAAAAAAAAAAAAAACAGAAGGGAAGCTTTTCTGAATATATATACAACCCAATTATTTTATAAAGCTTTGCCCTGTTTAAAAAAAAAAAATCTACAATCCATATAACAGGGGTACTTTGTTCAAGGGAATGATACAGATCTACAAATTCAATTCTTTTCTCTCCTTTGGCCAGGTTTCACTGGGCCCCTTAGAAAAGGAGATTTAGATTTCTGCATTCTTCCTCAGCTTCTCAGAGAACTGCCAGGTACTAAGATAGAGAGAACTGATGTTTCTTCTGCACCAAAGAGCAGTTTTTGTTTGATTGGTTGGTTTTGGTGTTTTTCTCCAAACAAGTAAACCTCTGGTAAACGATTTTATTCTCAGACCCACCAGCTTATGGCTTAAGAAAGAGTAAACTATTTAATGCCTTGCTTTCTCCAAGTTAAATAAAACAAAACAAAGCAAAAAAAGAAACTCTCAAGTCCTTACTATGATGAAGCACTGTGTTAGATACACTGTATTTGGGGTTTCACTCACTCTTTCTAGCAACCCTACAAAGTAGGAGTTATCCTGGACAGCCTCAGCGTACTAGGGCCAAGACAGGAAACTGTGTCCTCAAACCTCTCTTCCCCTGATAGAGAACTGTTGAGAGCATTTTTCTCTAAGCCTTAGAAATACTCCCACAGAGTTCTAGAAAGATTAGCAGTTACCTTGACTGTGGTTACTCTAGCAGAGATCTTCAGGAATGAGTAAGGGGAATGTATCAAATGTTACATTCCTTATTTTCAGAATAAATTTTTTGTTTCTGAGCTATTCTTCTGGGGTGACTCCTTTATCTTTTGCCCTATAGTTCTTTCTTTTTATTCATCATATTTATACATACTAGCTGCATATGAAAATGTTTCATTCAATAGTGAATGGACATGAACTTACTCTGCACACCGCACTTACAGGAGGTGCAAAAGAAATAGGTGACAAAATCTCACCCCTGAGGACTGACAATTTTGATAGGAAGCATGACTTGAATCATGTCCATCACAAAGACATGTTAGAATTCCTAGCCCCCAGTCCTGTGGATGTGAACCCATTCGAAAATAGGATCTTTGAAGCTGTTATTAGTTAAGGTGAGGCCAAACTGAATTAGGGTGGGCCTCAATCCAATATGACTTGCATCCTTATAAGCAGATTAAATGTGGACATAGTGAATAAGAGACCGAGGGGGAGATGGACAACCATGTGATGAAGGCCAGGATTGATCTACGGATCGCTGGCAAGCCACTACCAGAACACCACAGGCTTCAGAGAAGACATGGCCTGCGGACACATTGATTTGGGACTTTGAGCCTCCAAAAGTGTGAGCTAATAAATTCCTATTAAGTCAACGAGTCTGTGTTTCTTTGTTACAGCAGCCTTAGCAAACTAAGAGAGGAAGTACGACTAATATTTTACTGAATGAGAAGTCAAAGATGACCTAAGATTTCTAGACTAAAAGACTAAAATATTAAAATGACAACGAAGAAACGGAGAACTACCAAAGGAAGTAATTCAGTTTGAGGCCAAAAGCAATGATAAGTTCAATTCTGGCCACAATGAGTTTTAGATGATGTGACAAATGTGAGGAGAGACGTTCTATAGGCCACTGGAAACACAAGACTGGAGCACAAAGAAGATAAATTTTGAATTACAACAGAGGACAAGCTAGCTCTGCGAGGGAGGACAAAGATGTAAGAAAGAGAATTAAAGAAGAACTATGGGAGCTAAACCTTTAAGAGAGAGGGAAGACAGAATAGAAAGTGAATCCAGGAAAAAGGGTAGGGAAAAGTACAAAGTCATGAAAGCCAAAAGAATGTTTGTGTAGAGAGAATACAGGGATATAGTCTCAAATCCTGCAAAGCCAGAAAAATAGGGACAAAGAAAAGATCTTTGGATTTACAAAAAGAATGCTCACTTGTAATCTTCTAGGAATTTTCAACATAATGGTGTGGGCAGAAATCAGATGAAAGGAGGTGTGGAGAAAATAGTGACTAAGAATTAAAGGCATCAACAACAGATTGTGCGATCAAAGATTTAAACAATGAAATGATAATTGACAGCACTGACGCAGGGTTCCTTCTGTGCTGGGCGCTGTTCTCAGACTTGATACATATTACCTCATTCGATCCTCACTACAACCTGTTAACTGGGTGCTATTATTACTTGTTTGTTCAGATGAGGAAACCAAGGTAAGGGAAGGTAACTTAGCAGAAGAGCTAGTAGTCAGTACCCTATTGCAGGCCTCCAGATCCTATGGCTTCTAACCAACAGGCATACTGCCTCTCGCAGGAAAAAAAAAAGAGAGAGAAAGAGACATTTTTGTCATTTTGTTCATTATGTATCCCCAATGCTCAAACAATACCTAGCACGTAGTAAGGAATAATACACTAGAAAGGATACGAGCATGGAACAAAATGGTTAGAGTAGTTTTAGGGCACTTTATTCTGGGACTACTTAACCCCCATCCTGGAATTCCTCTCTTCTCTCAGTGCTGTTAATATACGAAGATAAACTCATTGTGCTTTAATTTACCCCAAATAAAACTGATGCCAGCAGACAGAAAAGGCTTATAGAAAAGGTCAGGACAAAGGTTAATCTTTCCCCTCAATCCAAGTGAGTTTTTCAATTTTCAGTTAAGCTTGGCAATCTGAGGCTGGCCCTACAGTCACTCAAAAACCAAAATCTATTTTCCCTCTCTGCTGGCTACTACACAGAGCTGTAGGCTGCTCCCTAAAGCAAAATTCACTCAGAAAATACTTAAGCTGGTAAGGATTGATTCCCAGGGAGAAATCTCACCATCGATAGACCCTAACTGCAAATTCTTTTTTAAAAAATCATTTAATTAGAATCTATAAATTTTCAAACAGTTCTTTCCTATATGAAACAGTCCATCCTTTAAGCACTTGGAGATTAAAACAGCAATGATAGAAAATATTTCAGCTGTACCTTGAGTTGACATTGGAGAATGGATCACTTATATGTTCACCTAAAAGGCTCATGTGAGTCCCATTTGATTTGCCTTATACAATGGGATCTCCATTTTCAAATATCTGCATTGATTAAATATATTAAACTATGCAAGTACTTGTACAAGCTTACTTAGTAGATTTAATCAGCATTGTCTTGGAAAAATCAATTATGAACTTGATTAATTTAGGATACATAATCAAAAAGCATTTATTCAATGAGTGCTCTATACTGTGCAGAATATAAAGGTATGTCTAAGGAGCTTAATTCATATACCAACATCTTCAGGGCTTCCCAGTTCTATGTCATTATTTCATGAAACTGCTATGATTGTGCACCTAAGTTCAGATTTCAAATCACTTATCTCTTTCAAGACCTAACCTTTCCAATATTAACTTCTATATTATATAAAATGAGAATATTCTTTTTAGCTATTCTTAAATGATTTAATGGAACATGCTGAAGACTTTTTTTTATTCTACAGCTATTGGTAAAACAAAATGTTGGATAAATGCTATCTCTTAGAGCACAACAAGACTATTTTGTTTGATCCCAATTTCCACAACAATAACTGCCACTTGTTTTGGATTGTTTCTTGTTATTGATGGTTATTTGATTTCAGGACACATGTCTTTTATACAAAAAAGGTGCTGTATGGCATATTTTAATTTTTGCTATTGAAACTAATTTTGCTTGGGACATTTCAAAGCATCTCTCAATAAATTGTTTTTAACCCTACCAAGAAGAAGGAAAAAAAAGGTCTGACACAAAAATTGGGACTTGCTGATTGACAAATCTCTGAAAGCAATGTATTCCCAATCATATGGGATTTTTTTTTTTTTTAGTTTAATAAGTTTGGGGAAATTTGAAGATAATTTGTTTTAGCTTTGTATTTTTAAAGAGATTTGGATAAGGTCAAACTGCTAGAATCAAATTATATCCTACAGAAGTAACTGTAAATCTATGAAATAGCTCTCAATTAAATTAAAGTACTGTCATAAACTGATTCTTCATCACCAGTTTAATCTAAATTACATCAAGATACCCAGTAGAAGAATAATTTTTTTGAAATTGAAAATGTACAGTCATCCTTCTAATATGAAGCATTACATATATGGCACTTTTGTGAAAAACTTTATAATTCAGATATATTACCATCACCCTGAAAGTGCATTACAATTAAAATTTTTTTCTTCTGATAAGTAAGTGTTTTATTGGTCTAAAATTTATCAAAATATATTTCTTTATGTAAACCATTTTTATTTGTATCACATTCATTTAATCATAAGTTGTTGGTTACCATCAACTGAAATAAGGTTTTAATAATTGAAAGAAATGAATAATTTTCTTCTTTTCATTCCCCTGTATGTCTTATGTTTTAGATCCAATCTTCCAATAGCAGCAACTAAGTACATTGACTCTAAGTCCACAATCAAATTTGAGGGGGGAAAAAAAAAATCAGAAAAAGAAAAATTAACTACTTGTTTCACCGAGACAGAACTTAGAGTGCCCTCTTTTGGTAAACATGAATTACAGCACTTTGGTGAACAATGCAACCTTTTCCTAGGCCAGATTGGAGAAAGTGGAAGCATTGTTCCTCTGAGTTAGCAAATAGCTACGATTAACATTGAAAGTAAAAGATAAACATTGACTAAACTAAGCATTTCTTTAAGGAAATATACTCAGTCAACTGTCAAAATAATCATAGCTACTCCCTTCTATTTTAAAAATGGTATTTTTATATGGTTCTTTTAGCAGGGCTAAAACTTGGCTAGGTACATGGATTTCTTATCCATCCTACTTGTAGAACCAAGCAAAAGATAGACAAAGAAGGGAATTTCTACTGAAGATGAGTGTGTCCTGGGATGAGCAGCAATCTGGTCAGCAAGATACTGTAGTCGTTTTATTATGCTGCACAAGCCTCTAAAGCAAGAGACAATTCTCCAGCTTATTTATAAATATCATCTAGGGAATGGACAGTAAAATTTCAACTTCTATGATATTCTAAGTGTAAAAGTGGTACATTTTAAGACCTGGGTAAATCAATGCTTAAAAACATTGTGGTTTTATAAATATTTCCTAAACAGTGGCTTAATATTAAGGAAAACCTTTTAAAAGAAAATATTGATAATGTTATAACAAAAATAAATCCATTTGTTTTCCACCATTTCTTTTCAGTTGGATAACACTAAGTTACTAATTCCTGTTTTGCTTTGTTGTTAAATCACAAGTTCTGTTTCCTCACCTGTTGATTCTCTTAAGATTTCAATGTTTACAAATATTAATTATAGCATAAAAATAATTTTGGATTTTCCAATAAGTAAGAGATGGCTGAGTAAAGGAAGTCCTTGTGCATCCTATATGCCACACAAAAAAATGGAAAACTGAGTACACTGAGCATCTTCTTTTGAAAGTTAAATGGCTCATAAAATACTATCTTCTCTGTTTTCTTCTTTCCTGAGTCCCTTTCTTTCTCTAAAGAGAAAAATGTTTCTAGTTTTTTCATAAACAATCGATATTAGTGTATAGAATGCTAAAGAACAATAATCAATTTCTAACAAAAAGACATTATTTTGTAGTTAAAATGTCTCAAAATGGCAACCGAATTTATTGTCACCCAAGCTAATCATTCCCTCCTATTCATTAAGGAATAGAAGACAAACTGTGAACAAATGGTGCTGCCCAAAGACACAATCAGATTGAAGGCCTTTGAAGGGTTTTGGGGTGTGTGTGTGTGTGTAATCTAAAAAATCCACTAAAAGTCCTAAAAACTGTTGCTTTCTTTCAGATATTTAACCTCTACCCACAACCTTTCTGCTCCCTACAGCCCAATTTATACTGATGAGCAGCTTGCGTAGATAACTGAAATGTGAAGAAGGGGACACGCCCTAAAAATATTCCAAACACACATTCTGTCAGCAGGCAGTGGGGCAGGGCCTTCTACAAGATATCCCTCGGATGTAATGAAAACTCAGCACATAGGCCCCAAACTTTCATATCCTCACAATTTACTTTGATCCTACTAGCCAAAAATCTATCTAAACCTTTCTATTGTAGTTAAACTTTTGATCATCACAACCTCTTGCTCTTTATATTTACTAAAACCACCTATTTGGAATTATTGTAATTCTTAATATCTGTCTAAAAATGATTTTAGCTTTTCTTCTATCTTAAAGTTATAAAGAGGAATTCTCTACTTTTACTATTTGGGAATTTGGCTATAAATTGTGTGTATATCCATTCTACTCAATGGCCCTCATTATTTTATTTTATAGACTTTGACTCACCAGTAACAACTTGTAATGCTTTCCCATAACAGACTGAGTCAACTAAATAAGGAAAATTAAAAGCCAATCTCAAGAGATGTAAAATGACAGCACATAGATTATCGTTGCTTCTCTAAGTCAGAGAATACAGCACTGTTATTCTGGGAAATGGCAACTGGCGAAGTTTGTAACTTTTTTAGGAAGTCCTCATGTTTAAAGACTATATTCAAATATGCCACACTTTTGTTCAGCTTTATCAGGAAGTTCTCTGATGGATTTCACATTGGCTGAAATTTCAATTCATTAGTGATATCTATGAACATTAATGCCTGATATTTTCTCTTTGTGTCCATTTATCTTTCATATCGAATGCCCCTCACTCTCTTTCTCCATTTCTCTCTGTGCGTGTGTGTGTGTATGTGCATGTGTGTGTGGTGTATTTCTGTCTCTCTCTACATCTTTCTCTTGCTTTTTTTTGTGTGTGTGAGAGAGTTAGTTTATCTTCCTCGCCTCTGTCTTTGTGTGGGGGTGGATGCCCATTGGTCTTTGTGTTTTTCTAGGTGCTCCTGTATCATCTGTGCATCTCTCTATATGTTTCTATATTCATCTGTCTCTTACTATAAGATCTGATATTTTCATAAGAAAATGATGTTGTTAACAGAAAGAGAAGCATTTCATTGCGTACCGGTAAACAGACAATCCCAGCCTTTGTTTCCTCGATACTTATATTGGGAGTATTGACTCCTTTTCTTTCTTTCACCACTAAAGATCTGCCAACACTTCACTTTCAATGTTAAGTTGGTGAATAATAAAATCTTCACTGTGACAAACCCAACCCATCTGTGAAACTTGAAGAGAATGTCTTCTCTTAGCCTCAAACATTTTCTCATGATGAATTTTTCTACTTCTCTACAAAATCATATAGAAATGGTAACAACTGTGGAACAGTCCCACATGAATGTGCAAACCAACTGAATACTGTAATTCTCAAGTTCCAAGGTTCTTCCCGTAAAACAGATTCTGACTTTAGTGTGTACACATATACTTACCCCAAATATCTAACAACACTTCAAACAAAGCTCAGAGGCTTGAGTAGTGGTTTCAAAGGTTAGCCATAGACTATTAGAGGTAGCATTTAAAATACCAAAACAGGTAAAATTTTATTTGCACTTGGTGTTATCCATGGAAAGAAACATTAACCAAGAACGTATTTAAAAACATGGAGTATTAAAAAAAGTTCTTTAATTTGGATGTCAAATAATGTCTTTAAAATGGTAGATGTAATACAGAAGCATATGTATCTAAGGTACATAAGGTATCTCTTAATTTAATAGTATATCTGAAATAAAAGTTATTTGAAAAATTGGCTAGTAGTTCCAGTCTATACAAGAAGTTTCAACCAAAGACACTATGTTAGTAAACTTCAGTCAAGGGTTCTCATCTTCTTTCTCTTCACCAAGCAGAACAGCAGAGAGCCTCTGTGTCTAATTTTTTAGGGCCTTCTCTGAAAAGTACTCTCAAAGACCAAATTGCATGGAGATCAAATAACCCAAGTAGATAAGAAAGCTGAAATAAGACTCATATATCTTAAGTAGCTGATTCCAATAAACCTTCAATTCTCTAAACTGGTTGTTTTAACAGCAATATTCCCTTTCTCTCTTGGTCTATGTATATATAATATTAATATGAGAAGTATATAAGTATAGAAATTGCCCATTATTAAAAATCTATATTTTATATTAGCATTAAAAATAGAAAATGCACATGTAATCACATTGGAATAACTAAAACCTTACAAGAAAATATAAAGGATGAGCACCAAAAAAGAAAAGAAAGAAATACACTAGGCCAGGCCTGTTAGCTATTTCATTCAACCCAAATATAATATTGAGCTGTTGTAGACTTTTATAGTATCAAGCATTGGTCAAAATGGAAGAAATAAAGTCAAAAGCCTCAAATTAAAACCAAATACCAAGTCCGAATTTTAGGAAAAACACTTTGAGAGACACTTAAGTGTATATAGTCCCAAAGTCAGGAAAAATATTTGCAAATCTAGTTTTAAAAGAGATCCTAATCTAAAAATTAGTATACTCTAATAACTCAGAGAAAGCATAATTGTACATAATTATTTATTATTGTTTGATTGTGCTGCTGTCTTACCTACCAGGCAGTGAGCTTCTTGAGGACAGGGGAAGTGTCTTAATCATATTTTTAACTAAAGGGCCCCCAAAGAGTGTCTGATGTATAAGACACCTAATAAATATTCATTTAAATAAATAACTGAGTAACTGCATAGAATATTCCCATTGTTTTATTCCAAATTCTATGGTAATCCATATGCAGAAATGTCTTTCTCATAGTCCTCCAAGCAAAAGACCTCAAAATAAAATAACAGATCTCTGAGGGAAAAACTTTAAAGGATATTCAACATATCTTCTTAAAGACATTGAAAAGTATATAAAAGAATTAAAAACAAATGGAAGATGAAGATTTCAAAAAGTAGAAAGTTTTAAAGGTCTTAAAGTGTAAAATAAATAACCGTTCCCATCCAGAATATCCCAGAGAAATGAACGCATAAATGTATGGTATTGTACAGACATCAAGAAAACAACATCAATAGCAAACACTGGAATGGCATTCTTGGAATTCTTTCTCCCCTTGCATTAAAAGCCCAGGAGCTATTGCTTCACTTCTACATTTCTCCTATTGAAGTCAAACCAAATAGAGATCCAATGGAGATCAATACACAAGAAAAAAAATTTAAAACGCAAATTTAACAATAGTAATTGTCTTCCCATTTTCCAAGAGTCGATTTTCTTTTCTAGATTCAATTCCAAATACTCTCCCCGTAGAACAAGGTTCCCTTCAGTGGTGCCCGTTGGGGCCAAAAGCCATTCCAGAGACTTAGATCTTGTTAACGTAGCCACTTTCACAGCCATTCCCAACTTGAGGAAAACCCTTCCACTGAGAGTAACTCTGAGAATTTAGTCAGTACCTACAATCTACTTTTTTTTTTTTTTTTTGGGGGGGGGGGGGGAGATGGGAGAAGGACTAACAAGAAAGACAGCCCTCACCAAAAGGAAATTCCTCCCTATTCTCCAGATGCACCTACACCTACCCGCCCCCTTTGGCCTCCTGGCCTTTGGAGCTCTGGACAGGTGGGAGGATCGTGAGTATATCAGGGGAAGGGGATGCAACTAACTTTTCTCTGCCACTACCTCATTGCTACCCATCCACTCTCCAAATCGGATCCTACTGGTAAACTGAAGCCTTCGGGTAAGGATACCTGCATCCTCCTCCCCCTTTGGGAGAGGGATGGGATACGGGGGGATGGGGGGGAGCTTGCGTGGGCGAGATGGATGTGGGGATGTTCGGAACCGCAACTCTCCTTACCACTGGAGCGCCTGACGATGTTCTCCAAAAATGTGTTCTGCGGTGCCACCAGCCCTCTCTTGCCCCCCGGCATCCTGGGTCTGGAGAGCGGCGGCCAGGATCCGCGGCGGGGGAGGGGGGGATGCAGGAAGAGAAGGTGGAGGAGGAGGAGGAGGAAAAGGTGGATGAGAAGATCCAGCCGAAAGAAGAGGGGGCGCGGCGACGGCGGCGGGGTCCCCTGACTGTGTCTCGAGCCCGACCCGAATGAGCAGCTCTGGGGAGGAGGACCAGGCAGTTCATGGTAGTAGCGCTCCCCCGGCCGCCGCTGCCCAGACTGTGGCGGTGCAGCACACGGGGTTCGGGAACTGCAGGCTCCACGGGGCACAGTGCGCCTGCGCCGCCCCCGCTGTCGCTGTCCCGCCGGTGCTGATGCTGAGGCTGCTGCCGCGGCGGCGGTTGCCTTGGCGCGGGCTCAGCATTTCGGCCCCTGCCCGGTGCCCCGGGGCCGGGGGAGCGGGAAGAGCGAACTCAAGCCGGGTCTCTCTCAGTCCACCTCAGTCCAGACCGAGACCCCTTGACTGCGCCTTGCTCCTCTTCCTACCCTACCCTTCTCGTGCAGCGGGATCCCAGGCGCCCCGCGGAGTCCAACTTCTCCCGGGCTGTGCGCCTGGTGGCGGCTCCTCTGTCCCCGGAGATCGAGGCCAGCGCTCGCTGTCCAGCCCGGGCCGTGGAGTGGGAGAGGCAGCGAGAGGCAGGCGGGTTCCAGCGAGGGCCCTGGGCAGTCAGAGGAGTCACATCTCAGCCTCTGCTGCCGGGGTCCCGAGCCCCGGCTGCTCCCGCGGACGCGGCTGCCAGGACGCAGGTGCGATGTGGCGCTCGCTCCAGCTGAGGCTGAGCGCCGAGCAGGGACTGAGCGGCGCGCGGGGACGCAGAGCAGCCACCTGACGCTGCTACCGCCCCCCTCCGGGCTTCGGAGCTTTCGACACCCCGCCCCACCCAACACCCGGGGCCGGAGCCAGATAGGGTCGCAGCGTACAGCGGGCGCTCGGGATCGCCCCTGCGCGCCAGGGCTGGGTCTGGTGCACCGTGGAGCGCGAAGTCTGCGCCGGAGTTCTCCCGCGGGCTGCTGAGCAACCGAGGCGAGCGGCAGAGCCCGGCACCGCTGCAAAGTTGCGGAAAAGATTGCACTTGACGCGAGGAAGCGGGTGATAGAGGGGGTCTGTGAATAATTCACAACCGAGAGAGGGAGAGTGCAGGAGGCAGCGTTTGTAGTGGAAAAACAGCGCGGGCGGTGGAGGCGAAGCTGCGCAGGACTGGGACTGGACAGTAAACACCTTTAACGACCTCTCCCCCGCCCCCACCACCATACACGCACAACTTTGGCCCGGAACCCGGGACAAGAATGGAACCGCTAAAAACAGTCGAAAAGCCAGGATCTGCTACAGAGAAGGAAAAAATGGAGAAGGGCATTTAAAAATGGGCTGGGAGAGATGGTAAGAAAGGGGGAATCCCACGCTGCGGCATGGTTTTTTGTCTAAGACAGTGGTTCTCAAAGTGGCCCCAGACTGGCAGCTTTAGCTACAGCATCACATGTGAACTTGTTAGAAAAGCAAATTTATAGAGCCATCCGCAGAGCTACTGAAGGAGAAACTCTGGGGGTGGGGCTCAGCAATCTGTTTCAACAAACTCTCCAGGTGAATATGCTGGCTGAAGTTTGAGAACCACTGGTCAAAGGATGTCCCTCAGGACACTCGACGGAGGCAGGGCCAGAAAGGACGATGGTGTATGAAACAGGGTCAAGGGGTGGAAGACAATAAGTGCACTGTGGCAGGATCAGCAGCTGGTGGTGGAATGAAGTGTTGAGTGGCAAAGGCAAAAAGAGAATTGGGTGGATGTGTCCCCTTTGGCCTCCCTCAGAATTCGCTGGGGGCGAAGTAATCCCTGGTTAGAAATGGTCAATGTCAGCTTGCCAGAGCAGTGAGAATCCCCAGGCACAGTTCTTAATGAATATCTCCTGCTCAAGGCTTGCCTTCAGGAACCCACGTCTACCCTCGTTTTTGGAGCTCCCTAAGTCACTGACCTCGAATTGGGATCACTCTCTCCCCCAGAGTTTCCACGGTAAGGCCTGTTTCCTGTGCCAGAGAGAATTAAATGTATAACTAGGATCCAGGCTAGAGTTTAGATCATTATTTCCTTCTCTTCTCTGAAATGCCCACCTACTCTCCCAGAGCTTGGGCGGCTGAGCAAACCCGGAAGGTTGATGCCAGGCTAAGACTAGTTTGTTCTGCTAGGATTCATTCTGGGAAAAAAAAAAAATCAAGAAACTTGATCCAATAACACTTAGATATTCTAGCTTTCCATTCCTGACTGTGGGAGCTTATCCCCCCCACAGCTAGAATGTCTTTTAAACACACTGGGGTGTCCTTGGTTAACAAGGGACTCAGGTGCAGATTGGATCCTTGTGGTTTGCCTGCCACCAGCAGAAGTCAGAAATATATAGCTCTCTCCTTGCTGTTGGTGGAGTGTATGTGAGAAGGAAGACTCGAAATCCCTCCCCATCCGAGGTTTAAATGTACTAGTGGGTCTTGTATGAGCTGCATCCCCTGCAACCAGGCTAGGACAAAGATCGTGATCATAGACTAATCCGCCACTCACAGGTTGGGGTAGTGAACAGGCAGGCTAATTTTTTAAAAAATATATATATATATATAAATCATAGATTGCTATTCTAGACTTCTAACATGGTCTGATGATTCCCTCATCATTAAAAGGTAATATTTCCAATCTATATGTTCTTTTGCACATCATCAGCTGCCCACATCTCGCCTCTGGGTATTGATATAAAATTCAGCTTCCCAGCATTTCCCATCTATTATAAATATCCCTGTTCCTAATCATTCCTCTGTGGGTGTATTAGCTCACACTTCCCAAAGAGGAAACTCTTTTGGTCTCCATTATGACACATTCACACAATTACCGGTAGAATTCCCCTGTTTATTTTCAGCTACAGATTTAATTAAAATGACAGTTACCCCTTCTTCTTTGTTCTTATAGCATTATAACTTTTGGATTGTAATAAATTTCATAAATAAAACAACAGTTGATAGTTATCAAGTACCAAATCTTGTATACATACTTTTTCTTAATCTTCTAATTTAAATGTTCACTCTATAGAAGAAACAGAGACCCAGAAGATAAAGTGCCTTGTCCAAAATGACACCATGATTGAGGGTACATTGACACTAGAACCAGGTCTCCTGATCCTTTAGCCAAAGCTCCTTGTAAATAATAGAAAATAATCTGATCTTGGGTGAGTGGGGCAACAATCAGCAACATCCAATGATCTCTATTGCCATCACCGATTTTGCAGAATTAGAAAGAATTGAAACCCCTGGCAACAACTTGAAACAGCTCCCAATCAAAACAGAGTTAAGGAAAACAGAGCAGCACCGTATGGACTAAGTGGCCCTAAGGAATGTGCTGGCAGATTGCAGGAAGGTGCCAATACAGCATTTTAAAAATGTTTTGCAGATAGAGTCCATATGTTGTGAACAAACGGCAGCATTTAACAGGTGAGAGACAGGAATCAAAAAGCTTCAATGTCACAGAATTTCTTCTCTGTGACATTTTCTTAGTTTTATTACAAAGACCCCATTTCACAGCGGAATCATTTGTCCTTTCCTTCTTTCTCTTGTGATATTGTCATTGGAGAACCTTTGTCTGCTAGAATCAAGAGTTCTAACCCCTAGCGGAGCTGAGCCCAGAGTCAAAGCAAAATGAAAGCTAGCTGAACTGCAGGTTTGGTTTACTTTAATAGCAAAATAAAAGTGAAGACTTTGAAACTGATATATTAGGAGCTTATGATTTGTAGCTACTACTGGTTCATTGAAGGACTGTTTAATCAAGTACCCCTCCTTTGAGGTTTTACAATATAGTTTAACAATAGCGGGAATTACATCCAAATTCGCAGAAATTAGAATTCAATTACATCAGAAATACATCATTGTTTGATTCCTTTTGTGAAAATGATCCACTCACTACTCTCTAGAGGGATGTTTCTGAGCTCACCCCAGGGCATGTCCAAGGATCAGTGGATATTTAATAGGTGGTTCTGATGAGGAACAGAAGGAAGGAAGAAAGGAAAGGAACAGAAGTCCCTCTCCATGTTGGCCTTTAGGATTGGTCTCATTAGCAGCCGCAGTCCAATCCATTTCCTCCTTCCCAACCCATTTATCATGCCTCACTCTCTATCTCTCCCAAGAGTCCTAAGCTAGCTGTAGCAATAAATTAGCCAATTATTACTTAGTTCCTTTAGATACACAAAGTCCTACCCTTACACTTATATCTCCCCCATGCAAGATGTAAGATGAGACAAAGCAGAAGACAGAGGAAACATAGTATAAATTTTCAGTGCTTGGACTCTGGGACTTAGTCTTAACTCTGACACTTATTAGCTCTACGACCTAGGGCAAGTTATTTAACCTCAGTTTCTCCTTCTGCAAAATGAGAATTAAAAAATTCTTATCTTTGGGAATGGATGTAGCTCAAGTGATTGAGCATCTGCTTCCCATGTATAAGGTCCCGGGTTCAATTCTTGGTACCTCCTTGAGAAAAATTCTTATCTTACAGGGCTATTATGAGGATTAAATGAATGCCCATTTGAAAGTCCTTAGACTCATATCTGGCATGTAATAAGTACCAAGTAAGTGGTTATAAAATAAATATGTGAGTCTTTCATCCCCCTTTAGTTTCATTTGCAGTAAATTCTCTAGAATACTTCAGCAGGTCACATGGTGGTCATTACGAATGTTCACCAATATCTAGTTGCCTCCCCCATCCCCTTAAAGTTAATAGTGGCTGTGCAACTAGTTCAAATGAACAAATGTGAGTGGAAGTGATGTGCATTACTTCCCAGCGAAGGCATACAAGAGCCAGGACTCGGTTCTCTATGCTTCTCTTCCTCTGCCTCAGCGATTATGGAATGCTGAGCCAACATAAGGATAGCAGCTGCCTTAAAGAGTTACCTAGATGCACAGTAAATAATGCATAAATGAGAAATAAATATTTCTTGTGTTAAGACACTGGGATTCTGGCACTGTGTCACTGTAGCATAACCTAATCTATCCTGAGTGGTATGAGTTATGAACTTACAATAGGTTAGGCCCTAGAACAATGATTCCCAACTTTGGCTATATATTAGAATCACCTAAGGAAACCATAAAAACCCCCAAATCCAGGCCACTGACCAAACCAAGTAAATCAGAATTTCTGAGTATGGGACCCAGATATCAGAATTGTTTAAAGTCCCCCCAGGTGACTTCAGTGGGCATCAGAGAACCACTTGCCTGGATCAATGTTGTGCCAGGATCCTCAACTCCCAAGGACCAGGCCCAGCAAAGCCTCAACCTTTATCCATCCATCTGTGAGTTCATCTATGCTTGTAGCTACTGAGAATCTCAGGAGAGAATATAACAAAATCTACAAGAAAAATGTACCATAAAGTTAATGCTTCCAAATACAACCGGGCCTTCTCAGTGCAGCCCACCAATCCTACAATCCTTAATCTGCTGCCTCTTCCATTCTCTACAGTCACTTTCTCAAAGCTTCTCCACTCTCTTCATACTTTTGATGCCACCCTCTCACCTCTCCGTTTCAGAAGATGACTTAACAGAGAACAGAGAACCAGTCTTACTCTCATTTCTTAGAACTTCCTGCTTTTGCACCCTCTTCCTTTACTTCTTTATTTTAGGTGAATAGGAAGAAATCTCCTATTCACTCCTATTACTCCTCCACCAGTGCTACAGGTCTAATCCACTTGTGCCTCTCGAGAGGCATCACATTACTGACTGTCCCTTCATTCCTCTCTCTTCAACATTTAAATATGCTTTTAAAGGCTTTCTTAACACTGTTGCCTTTTAGGCTTTGCTCTGTCTCGCCCATCCCTTCATGATTGATCTTCTCAGGAGAGTAGTCTTTAAGGTGTCTCAGCTTCTTCACTTCCTATTCATTCTTTAACCACCACAGATTGGCCTCCAACCCCCATCTCCCTAAAATTACCTTCCCAAAGTTCATTTTTTTAACTGCCAAACCCAGTGAGCCATTTTCATTCTTAATTTTACTTTACCTGTCTATGACATCTGATCCTGTTTCCACTCCATTCTTCTTAAAACATTTCTATGACCGTGGATTGCTTGGTTTTGAAACCTTGCTATAAGACTTCAGGCATCTTAACCTGTGCCTGACTTTCAGTAATAGTAAAGAAAACAGTAATAGTTTTTACCTCATATGGTTGATGTAAGAATTAAATGATATAATACAGGTAAACAATCTTGTATCCACACTTCTGAAACACAAAACTCTGAAATCCTAAAGTTTGTTTTGTTTTGTTTTGTTTTGTTTTGTTTTTCATAAATCTGTCCCAAACTCATTTGCCACGAACTGACATAAAGCTGTTTGTAGTCTTTCTTTATCCCACTTGGTGTGAATATTCATATGTTTTGGTGTATACAAATAGACAGAAATCTACTAATTTCTGAATCCCAAAAAAAATTTAGCCCCAAGGGCATCTCATAAGAAACCATAAGCCTATTTATGTAAAACATTTAGAATAATACTTGGCACAGAGTAAGTGTTCAATAAATATTAGCTATTAGATATTATTCCATGATATTTTAGATTCCTGGTTTTTCTTCTACTTCTCTTACACTTTCCTTTTCAGGACCCTTTGTAAAGGGTCCTGATCTCTGAACAGTCATAAAATATGGCTGCTCTCCAGAATCCCATCTTCTCATTCTGCATACTCTATCTAGACACTCTCCTTCACACCCATAGTTTCACACTTTTACCACATAGATGATGAGGATATACTATCCTATATCTCCAATTCACGTCACTCTCTTAGAACTCTAGACATGCATATCTAAGTGTTGACGGGGTTTCTCCATGTGGCAATTCCACACAGATCCCTAACTCAAAACCAGATGCATCATTTTGATGCCTGCCCATCTTTCTACGCCCCCACCCTCACCCCAGTGTTTCCTATCCCAGGAATGCCACTGCCAACCCACCCAGTTGTCTAAGTCAGTAACTTCAACTCCTCTCTGACCCCATCCCCACATCCAATTCTGCTCGTTCTATCTCCGAAATAGCTCTTGAAAGTATTCACTTCTCACAATTGACCTTGACACTGTTTGAGGTCAGGCTCCCATCATCTTTCACTTGGATAAATTATCCCAACATTTTCCAACTGGTCTCCCCACTTCCTGTATCAACCTGCAGACCCCATATCAACCCATTCTTCACTATACACTGCTGCCAAAGTGATCTTCCTAATGCATAAATATAATTTATTATGTCACTTTCCTGCATATAAGCCTTCTAAGATTATCTTTGCTTTCAGATGAAAGTCCAAAGCCCTTAGCCAGGCTTTTTATATCCTTCCCTATCAAGCTCCAGCTTACCTTGCCAGCCTAAACTCTCATCATTCCCCTTTCCTACCCCATATCTTCATATTCCCTTGCTCCCTACACTCCTTTCTCTTCCTTGTATTTACCATGCTCTCTCTGTCTTCCTCTACCTATGTCCTGTATAACTTTCCTTCAGGCCATAAACTAAATGTCATTTCCTCCAAGAAACCTCCTTTGACTCTCCTTTCCAAGACTTATGGAATTCTCTTTTATGTTTTCTTATAGTATCGCTTGCTCTAAACTGGTATGTGATGAAGCAGAATTATGTACCCATGCATCCTGTCTTCAGAACTCAAATTCTTAACACCTGTGTTTAACCACAGCAACATACTCTCACCCAAAATATTTGGGAAATATCTAATGGGTAAAAACCAGCCACCTCATACACTCCCACCTCCACCTTAGATAAGAAGAAATTTCCTGTGCTAAAGAAAGGGAGACCAGCTGAAGAGAAAGTGAAAGTAAGGCTCCTGCATCTTGCCCCAATGTGGAGAGAGGCTTCAATCTCCAAGGAAAATGACAAATACCCCAGAGAGGCTTATGGGAGTTAAAACTAGAAAGATTTGCCCCATCTCCTGGGTAGAAAGCCAGGGAGGCAGCAAGACTATAAAGAAGAAATGGCTGAATGGGATGGCTAGACGGAGAGGACCTTAACTAGCCTAGAGAAATTCCCCGGGCCTTTAGGGGCATGAGTATAGTATAATGATTCTTGCATGCCCAAAAGGTACACCCAGGAAACAGAGAAAGCAAAACCCAGTGATATTATAAAACATATATGATTTGTCTTCCCTAGCTGTATCCCTTACTACACTGTGGAGTGAGGGGTCACATCTCCAGTCTGTGTGCTTCTTTAGCTCTGATTCAGGCCTCAGGCATTCAGGCCACAAAATAAATTGATTAATTATTTAATGCTGTTGGGGAAATGTTAGTGTAAACTTGAGAATTTTAATTTCTCTCCACGCTTCACACCATGCACCACAATGAATTCCAAATAAACTACAGAATTAAACACTTTAAAACTATTTAAAATAAGTTTTTAAACTATTTTTGAACCAGAGGAAAGTATAAGTAACAAGGTAAGCAGGTTTCATTATATAAAAACTATATCAGGGAGCAGATGTAGCTCAGTGGTTGAGCACCTGCTTCCTATGAATGAGGTCTTTGGTTCAATCCCTGGTACCTTCTGGGGAAGGAAAAAAAAAAAAAAAAAAAAAAAACCGACACCACCTGCATTTTGGAAAACAAAAAGCATAATACAGATGTAGAGGAATTTGAAGTAGTGAGAAAAATGATTCATAATTAATATGAATGGGAAATTTTTTTCAAAATCTGCTTGGAATGAATATAAATCTATATAGAATATACATAAGTTCCAAAGAAGAATGGTCAAAAGAAATAGATGAATAATAATTATAAAAATTAATACAAAGAGTTTTTTTAAATTGTTACTTTTTCAACCTCACCAAACAGTAAAGCAATACAAATTTAACAATTATAAAATGACAATTTGTTGCAATGACAAAATCCATGTTTTCAGAGCCATAGACTGGGGCAAAATTTCTGGAGGACATTCAAACATATGTATCAAGAGTCATGAAAATAATTATGCCTAGGGTCAACTTAAAAAATTAATAAAGTACCACTTTGCAGAGCATATAATGGGCCACAAAACACCTTCATTTAACTTATATCATTTTTGCCATGATCCTCAACAGCACTTTGTGAGATTATTAGAGCAAATACAATTATTTCTTATTTTTCATGTCTAAAAAAATATGTCCCAGAAATATTAAATGATTTTCACCAGGTCCTCAGCGAGGAAGTGGGAAAGTGAAGGCTCAACCCAGTTTCTCGGATTCTATGTTCATTGTCCTCTCCCCTATATTACATTGGAATATTAATAATGTAAGATAAGGGAATAATTCAAATGAAAAACAATTGTACAAAAATGTTTAAAACTAAACTGTTTTCTTGCTAGCAAATAAAAGACCCAAACATTTAGATGTGAATGAATGAGCAAGCAGATCATGGCATGTTAATCTGACTGTAAGTAAAATTCTACCAGAATTGACAAATTCAAGGACTATATAGAAATATGGAAAAGCACTTTTAAAATATATATAGGTTACTGAATATATATAATGTAGAATATTATATATTCATTGATTTCTACTGTGTACATTGTAACTTGTAAGCAGGAAGATGAGAAATAGATTTTATGGCTCACTAATGATTTACAGAGTTGGGATTCTGTTTTCTCTTTTCTTCTACTAATATTTAATGTTACTACCAACATCTGATGTTTCTATTTAATGCTCACTGTCAGTTGTTTAAATAGATCATTAAAAACCAAAGTAAAAGTCTGGCTGGCAGATAGGCTAGTAAATGCATAAAATAAATGTCCAAGGAACAAGTACAAAGCCACATTGTTTATTTGTTTGTTTTTTAAAAAGCCTTATTAAAGTATAATTGACATACAATAAACAATAAACTGAACATATTTAAAATGTAAAAATTGATGATTTTAATGTATGTATATACCAGTTAAACCATCACCAATCAAGATAGCGAATATTTCTATCACCCTCAAAGGTTTCCTCATGCCCTGTTATAATCTATCCCACATTCTCAGTCCTTAGACAACACTGATCTACTGTCATATAGGTTAGTCTGTATTTTCTAAAATATTATACAAAAGGAATCATACAGTACATAGTCTTCTTTCTTTGCCTTCTTTCACTTGAGATAATTATTTAGAAATTTAGCCATATTGAATGTATCAATAGTCTATTCCTTCCTCCAGGTAATTCTGATGTACACTAAAGTCTGAGAACAACAGTCATAGGGCAAGAATAATGACTAAGGCATAATCTCCTCATGTCATTTGAAGGATTTGTCTACTGAAGCACAGTGACACTCTTTGTTCTTTTTCTGTGAGCAGTCAGCAAGAAGAAATGAGCATCATTAGACAGAAAAGCCACAAGTCTGGCTCTGCCGGTCCCTCAGTGCCTTGGATCAGTCACTTAACTTCTTATGCCGCAGTTTTCTGATCTGTGAAATGAAGTTAGGACTAGATCTGGGCTCTGCCTCCTCTTAGTGAGGAGGAGCCACTTTTGGGTTCCCTAAACTAACATCCCTAGGTTTGAGAGAACAGGGGGATTAAACAGTGAAATATCTGAGAAATGCAAGAAAGCTGACATCAAGGCATCACAGCAGATTGAGCAGGGGGACTGAGAGGTGGATGAAGACAGTAAGTGAAGAGATTTTTCTTGGAGCTGAAGTGTAGTTATCCTTGCAAATGCTGATCTATTTTCTGCTAAGTAACCCTACAGTTGGTGGAAACCCATGGAAGGATGTTACCTTGCAGTTAGACAGAACTGAGCTTGAGTCCCACCTGGAGCAAGTCATTTACCTTCTCATAGCCGATTTGAAAAATGAAAACAAAAACAAACTCAGACATCTCATAGATTGTTCTAAGGATTAAGGACAGCATTTAATAACCAAAATACCTTATTTGTAAAATGGCTAATGTCTTCCTTGCCCAGTCGTTTTAAGAAATGAGAATAATTGACATAAAGTACCATAAACTGAGTCCTGCACATTTCAGGACTGTTATTGGCAACAAAAATCCAGGCCCAACTAGCTGGAGCAAAAAACAAAACTTAGAAAATCCCTGGGCAGGCCCCAGGTTTGTTGGTCACTCTCTCACCAATGCTTCCCCTGGTGAGTGGCTTTTGTTCTGCAGACAGGCCCTCTCCATAAGGTGGAAAAAATTCTCCACCAAATAACAGCCCCAGGTATGGTGGTATAATGAAACCAGCTTGTACCAGCTTGCGAGAACCAACTATTATATTTTCAACTTTGTGAACAGGTTGTTAAACATCATTAATTAAAATTAAATCATATAAACCTATCGTTAAACAAATTATATTAAAAACAAAGGCAGTAAGTATTCAGAATGCATCACTTCCTAATTATTTGACTACATTTTACTGTTATCTATGTTTTTGATATTATTTGTGTCTATTGTTTCTGTGTGGTGGAAATAATATACCCTAGTGTGCTACTGTGCATCTCTTCCCATCTCTTCAGTAATGTCATGCTGGTAGCCTGAAATAATCAGACATAGAAATCAGTTAATGCTGGGTTAAGTACTGTGGATCCACCAGTTTACTCCAAATCTGATAAATGGCAATCTAGCCTGACTGTAAGCCCATCTGTTGTTTCTCAAACATCCTATTCTGAATATGGTACCACTTCTTTTAAAAAATGGTTTATGCCACCTCAGCTTCAGTAGACTAATTGAACTAAACAGGTTGTAAAAAGCAAACTCTAAGAATAAATCCCCAAATGTCAAGGCTGTCTTAGGAGGAATGAAGAACCATAGGGGACCCCAGCCATTCTTCACACTATTCATGCCAAGGTGTCTGAGGGGCTGGGCTCCAGGGAGCAGCTTTATACTGCCTTCCAGAAAAGGTGTATGGTCATGTAATTCTAATTATAACCTTAAAACAATAAATTGTGCATTTAAAAAATCATCGCAAAGAAGGTTCTTATCACAAAGGACCATTATCTTACATTTCATTTAAGGTTTAAAGAGAAAACCTTAAAATTGGGCAAGAAATATTTCCCCTATTATAAAAACATCTTTCACATGTGAGTATAATGAATGTTGTCCACCCTTTGCACCATCTTTGGGAAAATCAGGCCAGCATTTTCTCTGGATATGGCTACAGGGTTCTTTGAAAAACTATGGCATGCTTCTTACTTCTGAAAGTGAACAAATGTCTCTTATGCTAGAAAGAAATACAATCAAAGTGGCTCAGATATGTAAAACAAAAGTAATAAAAGGGGGGGTGGTGCGGGATGTTTAAAAGGTATGGGCCAAAAAGAAAACAGAAACTCAGGAAGTTCAGAAAAATCAGCTTAGCTCTGATCAAGAGGAAAAGAACAGCCTGAAATAGCCCACATGGCTCTGGGGCTGCATCCTGGGTGAGCCAGATGAGAGAAAGAAACGAGGAACAGAAGGGCTGGAACTGACAGCGTGGGGAGGCTTGAGTGCCAGCTACATGCTAGGCTCTGTGTTAGGTACTTGTCATAGGTACTCACTAATCCTCACAACTTTTCAAGATATATATTATTTACCCCCACTTTATATATGAAGCAAACAAGACTCAGAGAAGTCAATAACTTGCCTAAGGTCACACAGCTAATAAGTGGCAAGACCAGGAATTAAACTCAGTCTATTTGGCTCCAAAGCCCTCTTTCCTTAGGATGGCTCCAGTGAAACTACACAGAAGCCATACAAAGCCAAAGGCCAAGGTGAGTTTGATTCCAGTGCAGGCTGTCATCAAAACCTGAGGGTGAAGCAGCATGGCAGAAAGCTCTAGGCAGTGATAACATTTTCAGTCAGGTGAGTGGAAGAGGCAAGGAGGGGTGGAAAGGTGAATAGAGGAGGACAATCTGTTTGATTAGAGGCAGCATCTCAACCAATTTCTGGGGATGGAATCAGGATGAAGTCCAGTTTCAGGGAGAGGGACTGGAATGGCTAAAATCAAGGAACCACCAGTCGCAGTTGGCAAAGGAGTTTAAACTGGAACTGGAGGCAGAAACCTTATCGCATGTAATAGGCACTCTTGGGGGTGGGTAAGAGGGAGGGTAAAGATGAAAATTGCAGCTCAGGAGGCTGCAAGCCTCTAGGAACTCATCCCAGACTCACTGGACTTTGGGTTTAGGGCAGCAAGACCACATCTGGTGGGAACATACTTCCTGAAGTACTAAGATGGCCTTGACTCTGCGTGGGATTAAACCAGCAAGTTAAAGGTCTTTGGCACTGGCATCCATGTGGTTTCTGAGGAAAACCACAGAAACAACAAACTTACCAGATTATTTATCGGGCACCTACTATGTGCCTAGCTCTGTGCTGCAGTCCAGAGATACTTCAGTGAGTCAGATGGGCCGAGCCCTGCCTGCACGGAGCCTACCTTTTAGGATAGGAGACAATGATCAAGAAAACCAACAAACAAAGCATTTGCAAGTCAAAAAAGTTCTAAGAAATGAAAAAACAATAACCTGAAATAAAAGAAAAACGTAAGGGGAGGACTTTAGATTAACTGTTCAGAGAAAGTCTCTCTATGGAGGTCATGTGTAAGCAGGAAACCAGGGCAAGAGAAGAAGCTATGCCCACAAAGAGTAGACAGCAGAGCAGGGCACAGAGGGCCCTGTAATGGACCTCAGGTGGGAAATCACTTTTGGGTTGCTCAAGAAACCGTAAGAAAGTGGGGCTAGATCAGAGGGAGTAAGCAGGGAGGGAAGCAACGTGATGTTGGGGAATAAATAAATGCTATGCCCTTCAGGGATTTGTAGAGCAAGGCAAGCAGTTAAGACTCTTCCTTGAAATCTGAGTACAGAGGGGCAACACTGAGGCATTTGCAGGTGGCCTTTGCATCTTTCAGGAGCAAGACACGTGGAGAGGAGAGCATGAGTCCAGGGAGGGGACTGTTGCCATAACCTGGGCAAGAGACGATAGTGCCCTGGTACTAAATGAACAGTGGAGACCAGGAGAGGAGGCAGAGTGGAGACAAATTTTGGAGATAAAATCAACAGGGACTTGCTAATGGAAGGGAGGCAGAAAGGAAGGACAAGGGAGGGATCAGGACTAACTTCTCCACCCCCGACTTCAGCAACTGGGTGAAAGATGGTGCTGTTGACTGAAGTGGGGAAAACTGGAGAGTGGAAGGCATGTTTTAGGAGAGGCATCAAGAGCTCCATTTTATTCACTTGGAATTTGATGTATCCAAGTGGAGTCGTCAAGACGCAATCTGATGGGTGGTCTGGAGCTCAGAGGAGAAATTTTGGCTCTTGGGAGCAGATGCAGATGTCCCTCCCGAGGAAATTCTGCAAGGATTTTCTTTTAAGACATCTCCATTACCTCTCTGTCTACATTACCAGTTCCACAAACTGCCCACACATGATACAGAGTATGCTATTTTAATATCTTTCCTGTCTGTAGTAAATAAAGTGATGGGAAATGAAAAGAAGAATAGTGAGGCAGGAAACACAGTAAGGAGACCAAAATCTACAGCACTATTCATTCATATTAGGAAAACACTTGAAACAACCAAACTATCCATCAACAGGGGCAAGGCTAAATAAATTATTGCACATTCTTTAAATGAAATATAATGCAGTCATTTGAAATCACTGCTATAAATTTGTGTTTACCTATTTTCAGGTATGGAAAGATATCCGCAATATATTATATGAAAAATAGCATATTACAATGACACATATTATATAAATCATACCATTTTTGTTAGAGAGAAATTGATAACCATAGTGATATGATCAAAAGAAGAAAAACAGCCTTGAGGAATATAAATATATATAAATGCCAAAATTTGAATAATAGTTACTTGGGGTAGGGGAATCGTGTAAATTTTACTTTCTTTTTCATATTTTAATAAATTACCAGATTTCTTTTACAGTGAGCACACATTTCCATGCATGTATGGTTTTATATATTCTACTCTTTAATCAGAAAAACAAAAATGCCATTTTAATTTAGGAAAAACAAGACAAACAGCAGCTTGGAAACTTCAGGTGGTAGCCGGAAAGAGCCAGACTACCAGCCAGCTGCTCTGCCACTGTCGTGATCAAAACATAGATTGTGTTTATTCTAGTCAATTCAACAAGCATTTCCCATGCACCTTCCCTGGGTCAACATCCTATGATGAGGATGCATAGATGTATCGTCTTAGCCCTGACCTCTATCAACTTACAAGTGAATAACCTGGCTTTTAGTACACATTAAACTTTCAGTGGGAAGATTCCTTTATTTGTGATTTATTATTGATGTTTTCCTTTGGAAAATCTAAGCAGATATTCAGAAATGCCTTACAAAATAATGAATAAGAATAGTCATATAAACGAAGGAAATTATTCTTGATTACTTATAAAAGATTAGATATGATAGACACATTAACTTTTGTGCTTTGCATTCAAAATAGGGAAAAATTGACCAGAATGTAGTGGAGAAATGAAGATATTCTCTGAATTCAGTTACCTGTGCAACCCAGAAAAGGAGCACTTGGAATAAAATTTCCTGGGAGTGAATTTTCATTTATTAACACTATAAAACTTTATAATCTACTAATAACTCTTCAAATCACTTTGTCTTATAAGTATCAAGGTCAATCAGGCTCAAACAAAATCAAGTGTTATAAAGCTAGAACTACCTACAAGATTTAAAAAATATTTTTCCATATGTCTTTATAAAATTCACCCATTTATAAAGGAATGTTCAAAATCCATTCTAATCAAACTATTTTCCATCTGGAAGAAAACGGTAAGCACCTCTTAATTAAAGAAAACGGGGTCTCCCACAGGACTTAATTGAGCAAACAACATAATATAGCTGCCCATGGTAAAATTTAAATGAAAAAAGTGACTCTATTCTAGATTACAAGCAAGCTCATTCCCTCTCACCAATACTTAGGATAATGCTAGCAACATGATCTCCCTAACACACACACAAAGAATATCTCCTTCCACCCCCTCTGTATTCTCTGTTTTCCAAGGTTCTACCTGAAAAACAGGAAGAGAGCCAGCAGGGCTGCTAAAATATAGCAGTTTTTACCACCACAGGGCCAGGTAGAGAATAGATACAGGGAAACGGATGTGGCTCAGGAGGTTCAGCGTCCATCTACCATATGGAGAGACCGGGGTTCGATCCCCGGTACCTCCCGGTGAAAAAAAAGAAAAAAGAAAAAAGAAAAAAAAAAAAAAGAATAGATACACAATATATGTATACTAGATGTTTATTTGCTCCCTCCCTGGAGTTTGTTCCCCTGAACCCTCCTTTCCTCAGTTGTACCCAAATTTTCTTTGGTAATATCCATTTTCCAGGCTCAGCCACATGGTATGGATTGCCTTGACCCCATTGCCACTGTTCCAGAAAAGGTGTCTATTGGGCTTTAGTTAATCAGCATTTCTGACCCACCTTGGCCACCATAATTGATTCAAATATGAGTCCATTACTCTGTCAGAACCAGAGACCTGAAAAGAGTTTATAGAAATTCCTGGGAGGAAGAAGCTTTTTCTTTCCTCATTAAGTGGGAGATTATGAAGTCTAGAAATAAAGCAGCCATATATATATATATATTTTTTTTTTGACCAAAAAAGGAAGGGCCTGGAGTAATAATGAGTTAATAATCGGAGCCTCAAATTGAAGCCCATGCAGTGGGTCCTCAGAATTGCCATTTTAGCATCTAGATCAAGCTTTATTACCTCTGATTATTTTATTAGGTGACATATTGTTTCTTTGATTGTTTAAGCTAGTTTGAATTATGTTTTCTGTCACTTGCAATCAAAAGATTTCAAACTGATTCAAATGAACAAATAAATGAAAGAACCAATAAAACAGGCATTCAATCCAGCATGTATATAAATAAAAGAATAACTGCTAGCAGTATACCTTATTCATATGCTGCAAACAAGGTTGTAATGTGTCACATAAAACAACATGAAAATTTTCTCTATCCACAAAATAAAACTATAGCAAATCTCTCCAAAATTCCATTTCCTACCTTTTCTCTTGAATGGTGAATTTTCAAATGACATGTGGATGACTAACTTTATAAATTCCTAGTAGCAGATATCCAATTCCAGGATGACTTTCTCTTCTCCCATCACATCACATATTTTATAAATTTTGCAGATGTATCTACTTTTATCTAGAAAAAAAATATGTGCCAAGATCTGAGTTAGGAACTTTATATATGTAATCTTGTTAAACTGCTCAATAACTCTGTAGGGTAGACTCTTACTCCAAAATGAGGGGTATCCTTATTAAAGGAAGCGAATGGTCACACAAAGTATGGTAGGGTGAATTATGTACCCCAATGAAAGGCATGGTCTTAATCTTAATTTGCATTGATGCAGGAGTGAATCTATTTGTAAGTAAGATCTTTGAAAGTGGTATTATTAGTTAAGGAATAAACAAGTGAATCAGGGTGTGTCTTAATCCATATTACTGCAGGCCTCCTAGAGAGAAGAAATGGGGAAGCCACAAGTCAGAGAAAGCCACAAAGTAGCAAGAAGCCAAAAGTCAGCAAAAACTGGAAGAGATTGCCATGGGAGGCAGAGATGCAAGCTAAGAAACCCTGAGGATTCTGGCAAGCCAGCACCAGAACACGACAGATTCCAGGGGGAAAACATGGCCTTGCCAATGCTTTGATTCTGGGCTTCTAGCCTCCAAAATTGTGACCTAATAAATGTTTTTGTCTAAGCCAACTCACTGTGTGGTATTTATCATAGCAGTCTAGCACAAGCCAAGGAATGTTTGGGGCCACCAGAAGCCGGAAGAGTCAAAGAAGGGTTCCTCTCCTAGAGCCTTCAGAGGCAGAGCCTGACTCTGCCAACATTGATTTTAGACTTCTAGCCTCCAGAAAGAACTGTGAGAGAATACATTTCTGTTCGGTTTAGCCACCCAGTGTGTGGCAATTTATTACAGCAGCCTTAAGAAATTAACACACAAACAATGGATCAATTAGCAGGGGAACATGGGAGATAGAGCCTGTTGAGCCTGGGAGTAAAGAAAAGGCTTCATAAAGCAAGAGGATACTGGGAATCAAAGGATAAGAAAGCAAAGAGGAGAGAAATATTCAAGCAGAACCCATAGCATTGAGGGGAAAAAAACAGACTGGAGTGCTCTGACACAAAGGATTCAGTGTGGCTGAAAAATCAGGGACATGGGATGAGCAGGGAAGGAAAGGAATAGGAAATGAAATTAGAGAGGACCCCATATGATGGAAAGGAGTAGGAATGAGGACAACATTGATAATAATATTTATATATAAACCTCTTTTTAAAAGGTTTGGGGGCTGGGGTGGGCCTGAGCTGGAGCCTTTGAGCTGTGTTATTATTATTATTATTATTATTATTATTACTATTGTTATTGTTTAAGAGGAATCAATCTGATGGGAAGTTAGGAGCAAGGAACCATGGCCTCAGTGGAAACTATGGTGCCATGGAAGACCAAGCTTTCTGCTAGAGTGGTATTTTGCCAGTGAGGAGAGAAAGTACTTCTGTTCTCAAAGAAAAAGAAGAGAGAGGAAATTATTGTATTGTACATGTTAGTTACTTTAGCATCTGAAAAGCAAACTACATCGTTTGGGGAAATACTGTTGAAGATGAAAGTTTTCAGGAATCTTTAAAATTACTGGAGATATTCAAATGCAAGAAGTTTTGCCAGTCATAACAACGTCTTCCTTCTGATGTATTAGGTGGCATTTAATTCAATTGAGGTAGAAAGGGTTATGTGTTTATCAACCCATGTAAGCAAAGCCATAAAAATGCAGCAGGGTAGAAAGAAGGAGCACAATGCCTCCCTGTGTTCTGTATTCTCTTATGTAGTGAATCCCCTTCTCTTTAGTATGCTTAAGCCCAATGATTCATTTTCGTAATATAAATAATGACACTGGTGGATTTATAGAAAACGAAATTACTATTCTGCTGTTTGCCGTCTCTACAGTTGAAAGATAACATGGTGGTTTCAGCCAACAACCTTTAACAACGTTTACTTTGGTGGGATTATAAATTCTCAGTGATAGTGAAAATAAATTACACAGCTAATAAATGTCACTGGGGCATATTTTAAAACTAAGAAAATATAATATTAGGAAGTAGATTGGTAAGAAAAGCTTAAGAAATAAGTCAAGAACAACATTCAATATTTTTGGAATATGTGACAGACTTTTCAAAGTCCCCAGTGCTACGACAGCATTCTGTTCACAACAGGGAGGCTGTGAAGCAATTAAGAGTGGGCACCATAGAGTCGTTGCCTGGTTGAATCCTGGCTCTGTTGCTTGCTGGCCAGGAGACCATGGACATATCCCTTATTTGTGAAATGAAAATATTAGTGTTTTATGAGAAATAAATGAGATTTTTACATGTAACCAATTCTTCATGAATATATCATTCAATAATATACATTGATCCTTTATCCAGGAAAGACCTTATACTCTGTGGGAGACAAATCAATGAACAGAACATGGTCCCTGATCCTCAGGAGGTCACCAGTTAGCAGGAACTCCAAAACATGAAGAGATGATAATAGTTCATTTCAATATACATCCGTCACCTATCTGTTGTCCTAGGTGCTGGGGAAAACGCTGTATGATAGCTTAATTTCTAACTCCCTATCACATTACTGTAGATAGTATAATAAGACAAATTTGATGTTTAAAAGTGCTTCTGAATCATAGAGTTGGGAAGAGTTATTGCCAGACAGCAGAGGGGAGAGGATCCAGTGAGCTTTCTGGATGGCTACAAAATAGTCTGGACCTTGAAGCTTGGGCAGGACTTCAGCATGTCAAAGATGGGACATTCGCAGGAAAAGGTTAACTCAATAGACCTGAGTTGTTCAAACACTGCACATTCCAAAGAAAATAACTGGCCTTTGGCCAGTTCCTAAGAAGATAGCCTCTAAGCCCTTAGAATATTCTGCCTAATGAGACTATCTTTGTAGACCTAGGGCCTTAGGCCATGCTAAATAGTTTATGCTAACTATATGATTTATGGTGGGGGGTGGGGCCAAGCTGCATGTTTGACCTCTGGAAGGACTAGAGACTAAGAAACTAAGGTCAGCCACATGGGCTCTCCATGTCTACATACTGACCCCCAACAGAAACTCTGAACACCAAAGCTCCATTGAGCTTTCCTGGTTGATATTTTGTAAGTATTGCCACACACCATTACTGGAAGAATTCATTGCTGTGCATACAACTCCACTGGGAAAGAAGAGATGGAGCTTGCCCCTGGTCTCTCCTGGACTCATATGCCTTTTATCTTTGCTGATTTTAATCTACATCCATTCATTGCAATAAACCACAAGCATGAGTATAATAGCTTTTATGAGTTCTATGGACCCTTCTAGTCAATCATGGAACCTGAGGGTGGTCTTGGGGACCCCTGACATAGGATACAAAATAACCAGAAACTTAAATAAATGCAGGATATTTAGGGTTGCTCCACAAAAAGAAACCCTAAATCTTCTTCTGTCTACAGTCTTGAAATTAGAAATGAATTTTTAAGTATCTGAGACATATAGAGCTGTAAATGCTCATACTGACCAACAAATCAATTTCTAGCAGGAATAACTATATATTATATAAAAAGTTTTTTAATACTTATTGAAAAGTTTATATGACAAGTAGACAAAGCAAGTACATGGAGGATAAATTCTCTTAATTGCTGTGTTTTATGATAATAAATATAATAATGATTCATTTATATCCTAATCATAGAAAAAAGTTTTATTCTCACCTCACATATATATTTAATTTTAAAAACTGAAATAACTAAATAGGTGGTAATTATAAGTTTGAGTTTTAAAAGACTTTCTGAGTCTGACACCAAAAGAAGATGATAAAGAAACAAATTAATAGGTCTGGTTACAAAAAAAATTACAAATTTCTATATGACAGAACACTATAAAATATTAAACTTAGAAGCTAAAATATTACGTGCAAATATACAATAACAAATCATTAATATCTTAATATATGTAAAATATTCTTATAAATCAATAAAGTTATATATATATACCATTAATTAGAGGGAAAATCAACATGAGCAATCAATTCACAACAGAATAAAAAAGCATGAAACACATGAAAAAGGTTCAACTGTACTAGTAATCAACTAAATTCAAATTAAACATAATATCTATTTTAATTTAAATGATTGGCTAAGGTATTTTCAGTTTTAGTATATCTCTGCTATATAAAATGGTCTTTCGTATATTTCTGGTGGTAGTTATTGTAACATGATTTTCTCTGAGATGCTATCTCAACACAGCTTTGAGAACCTGACTAGAAGCCTATCAGTTCTCCTTTAAGGCCCTGGACATAAGCCTGTCTGTTCCCCTTCTTGAGCAGCCAATTACGTCTATAACCCCCAAACTCCCCTTATCTGGCTCTCACACTCCTGGGTCACTACATACCTGGACTAATTTCCCCAGCTCCAAGTACCTGATAACTAGGGACAGCCCCTATGACCTGAATCTCAGAGTTCCTGGAGTTATTCAAATTATCCAATCCACAGGGAGCTACTTCCTACCGTTCCAGCTTGCTTTTACCCTGTCCCAGGGTACAATCCCCTTTATGGCCCCACATGGCAGCCATCTTTCATTTAGAGCTATTCAAGTAATAAAAAACTCCTACTTTTCACCTATCTGTGTGCGTTTGTGTTATGTCCTGCCACCCAAAGAGCCTATCATCATAGCTAACGGCTTATAAATATAATGTGCTTACTCAGGATAACGATTTGCCAATCTATAAAAACAGTTTTTATAGTCTTCTACTTCCAGCTACAAGGATCATTATTAAACTTTGAAGCCTGTCCAATATACCCCATAATTTACTTGTTCTTCCTTAGATGACCAATTGGTATTTCCCTTTTATTTGGGAATGAGTTGTTCTACTTTGAGTATTTGAAGAATTGGTCACATACTGATAATTGTCAAGAAGAAGGGGTTGGGAGTAACCCGACTAAAGAATAGGGTTGCCTACTAATAATTTTTTTTCATAAAGGGAAGAAAATAAAGAGTATAAAAGACATGCAAAGAAGTTCATGGCTATCAGTGGCTCTTGGATTCTGCAGGATTTTGTGCCACTGATCTTAGAAAGATGTAGCCTCTTTCATTTTGTTTTCTGATTCTGAACACAAATGGTTCTGGAAATCCTACCTCTGTCTGTGGGAGTGATACCAATAAATGTATTACCTATATTATCTATTACAGGTACTATGTCCCAGAACTAAAATCAATTCCAATTACTATGACTGCATAACAGATTATTTCAAAATTTAGTGGCTTAAAATATTTAATTTGCTCATGAATCTGTAATTTGAGCAGTGTATGGTAAAGACAGCTCATCTTTGCTTTAGTGGGCACCAGCTGGGATGGCCTAGAGGGATGGAGACTGGAATCATCTGAAAATTCTCTCATTTATTTTTTCTGATGATTAATGCTGACCATGTGCTGAGATTTAAGCCAAAAACGTTGGCCAGAACACCTGCACATGGCCTGGATCCTCTCAACATGGTGACAAGTTTCCAAGGGTTAGCATGCCGAGAGAGAGAGAGAGAGAGAGAGAGAGAGAGAGAGAGAGAGAGAAACTCTTATAGCCCTTACTCGGAATTTTTTTTTTTTTTTTTTTTTTTGGCATTTCTTCCAGAAGACACAATCCAGATCCTAATCTTAAATCAGAGGTCTTTAGGTGAAGGTAAAAAAAAGAAGAATCCACTGTGGATGATGAAACTAAGTGGCTCTGGTTAATTTTTTATAACAACCACAAATATTAGAATGAAGGAGAATGGAACCCTCTATTGAGCTATATCACATAATCAATTTTATAAAGATTTAGTCATTAATTATGCTGCCAGAAATATATTATGGAAAGCGAGAAAAAGGACAAACCTCTAAGCCTTTAATTTATCCCATAAACTGTATTGTGATTGTCCCTGATTGACAAAAGTATTAAACCTAGAAGTGAAACCTTTCTGGACATAGTTTTTGTCAGCCTTTGTCCATGAATATGGTAATGTTTATTTCAGTATGAAAGGTCCACAATTGTGAAATCTATCTGCATAAACACATTGTGTTTATACGTAAGTATTCGAGAAAAGCTGTAACTCTCTTTTGATTTGTTGGTTTCATTTATTGCCCCTTTATCCTACCTTTGGTAAGCAAAAGAACTCTCACAATTGTTTTGAATTAATTAAATGTGGAGAATGCTAGGCGAATATAATTATTTGTAAATCCTTCCTTTTAAACAGTATAGAAGGAAATCTTTGTGCTTCCTCATGGCCATTCTAGAAAACTTAAAGATTCTTTAGATAGAAAGGTCATCCTAATAGTTTTTTTATTATGAATTCGGGGACTGAATTTGGGAGAGACAAACTCAAGAAGACTTACCAGAGAAGACAAGATAAGAACATAAATCATAAGTATCCAAAGACAAGAAATAGATGCATGCAATATTTTAAATAAGCAGCAATGATTTTTTACTATTTTTAACTTTTAAAACAAGAACAATATTTTTTTTCAAAATTATTTAAGAATATTGAAAAGCACAGAGAGTTAGAATAATTTCTTAAAAGAAATTTCTGTTATCTAGGCACAGGATAACTTTGCCACCTTAAAAGAAAGCAGAACACGTCAAATTCTAGTTTTATTTTTTTGTATCTGATAGATATGCCAATTTGCAATAAAGTATTTTTAAGCCCTTCTTCCTTTACATATAAGACCATGCAAATTTCTGAAAACTTTTAGCATATTTCAGCACCCCTTTTCAACTCATTAGCTATAGGCATTATAAACCCATACTGAGATTACACCTCAAATTGGTTTTTTTTTTTAACTTTATCAAGACCAATGTCCCTCATGAATATAGAGCAAAAATCCTTAAGGAAATACAAATACTAGTAAATAAAATCCAGCAATATATAAAAAGGAAAATACTGCATAGCCAAGTAGAGCTTACCCTAGAAATGCAAGTTTGGTTTAACATTCGAAAGTCAATTGATGCAATTTCATTATGCTAACAGAATAAAGGAGATAAACCACATGGTTTTTTAAATAGATGCAGAAAACGCATTTAACAGATTTCAACTGTCATGTATAATAAATATCTACAAATTAGAAGAGAACTTCCTTAACATAATAAAGGGCATCTGAAAAAGACCTACAGTTAACATTATACATAAATGCTTTCCCCTAAGATCAAGGACAAGACAAGATGTCCACCCTTACCATTTCTATTCACCATTGCCTGGAGGTCCTAACCAGTGCAAAATTGTGTAAATAATAAATATAAGATATAAGGACTGGGAGGAAAGAAGTAAAATTGTCTCTATTCACAAATTACATAACTGCTTAGACATAAAATTCTAAATATCCTAAGTGAATTTAGCAAGGCCTCAGGCTACAAAGTCAGTATACAAAATAAAACAGAGTACATACTAGCAGCAAACAATCATAAAAATGTTTTTTGAGTATTATTCACAATAACACCAAACATTTAAAACTTAGGAATATATTTAGCAAAAGACATAATATATCTACCTACATTAAAACCTATAAAACACTGCTGAGATAAATAAATAAGACCTAAATAAATGGAGAGCTATAGTATGTTCATGTATTGGAGGCAATATTGTTAAGATGTCAATTATCTCCAAATTGGTCTAGTGATGCAACACAATTCTAATAATAATCTCAGCATACCCTTTAGTATAAATTGATTAACTCTTTCTAAAATTTTCATGATAAAGCAAAGGACCCAGAATATCCAAAGCTATCTTAAAAAGGAATAATAAAGTTGAAGGACTTGTACTACCTGAAATCAAGACCTACCATGAAGTATTGCATTCAAGACTGTAGTACTGGCTTAAGAATAAACCAATAAATCAGTGGAAAAGAATGGAGAATCCAGAAATATACCCAAAATTAGATGATCATTTTATATCCAACAAAGGTGCTAAAGCAACCCCATGGGCATTGAAAAGTCCTTTTGTCAAATGATGCTGAAAAAAATTGATATCCATATGAAAAGTTTAAGCCTTAACCCTTCTTCAATAGATTTATTCATGATGTGTGAACTGGAAACAACACAAATATTCATCAACAGGATAATAGATAAATTGTCAACCAGGAATTTAAAAATCAGTGAAAATGTCTTTCAGAACTGAAGGAGAATCAATGATATTTTAGATAAGCAAAAACTGAGAATCCATTACCAACAGACCTGCACTAGAAAAAACTTAAAGGAAGTTCTTCAAACAGATGGACTATGATAGCAGACAGAATCTTCAATGTATACAAAGAAATGAAGAACACTAGAAATATAAATCTGAAGGTATCTATATAAAACAATTTTTCTTATTCTTAATAGCTCTAAAATTTAATTATATAAATATCTAAAACAAAAAGTATCAATATACCATGTGTTTAAATCATACATAAAATTAAAGTTATAACAACAATAGCATAAAGGAAGGGAAAGAGGAGTAGAGAGTATTCTGTTGTAAGGTTTTTACACTACAAGTGAAGTAGTACAATATTATTTGAAGGTTGATGGTTATTAATTAAAGATGTATGTTGTAAAATGAAAATAGCAGAAAAAAAACTATAAAAATAAGTATAGAAATAATCCAATGGTGGAGACAAATAGAATAATAAAAAATACTAAATTAATCCCAAAGCAGGCATGATATAGGAAAAAGAAAACAAAACAGATGGAACAATTAGAAAACAACTAGCAAGATGTATATTTTAATACAATTATGTCAGTAGATTAAATGTTAATGTCTTAAACATACCAATTAAATGTCAGATTGTATTTTTTTAAAAAGCAAGAGCCAAAAATATGCTCTTTATAAGAAACTCACTTTAAATATATATATTAAAAGTGAACGGATAAAAAAATAGATCATGCAAGCACTAATCACAAGAAAGCTATAAAAGACAAAGTAGATTTCAGAACAGGGAATATTACTACGGATAAAGACAGACATTACATAATGACAAAAACACCAATTCACCAAAAAGATATAGCAATCCTAAATGTGTCAATGCAATGTTTGATCCTGGATTGCACGCTAGAATGAGAAAATAATTATCAAAAACAAATGGTACAGCCAAGACCGAAGCCATTGGTCTGAGGGGTTTGCCTTTTTCTCTGTGAGATGGGAGCGACAAGAGAGATTGGAGCAGAGGAATGATGTGATATGATGGACATTTGGAAACAATGACTCCAGATGCCTTAAGCAGTGATCCTGGTGAGAGAGGGTGGTGGCTTGAACCATGTATTGGCTACAAAGATGGACAGAAGAAATTGGTTTTTGAAATGAAAACAATCTTTTTTTTTAATTTTTTTGAAAACAATCTTTTTATTAGGAAAAATTTCCAACATACATAGAGGTTGAAGTAATAGAGTAACTTCACATGGCCTCAACAACCATCAATATTTGGCTAATCTTGTTTTATCTTATGCTCTCCCTTGCCCCCACCTCCACTGAGTTATTTTAAAACAGATCTCAGACTTCATATCATTTCACAGGATGTGTCTTAAAGTTATACATGCCTAGTCTTGACCTATGGGGGTGCCAGAGGGGCTGAGGAAAAAGACAGGAGACAGGGATGAATGAGGGGTGAATTTATGGACATAAAGAATGTTAGGAGAAGGCTTGGAAGGTAGGGGAGAGTCAGAAGGATTGCTCTGGGCATACTGGCTTAGGTAGGAATCATTCCATGGTGGATCTTCAGAAAGAAGTTGGGACATACTAAGCTTTATAAAGTTATCATCACTGACCAACTTGAAGCTTCAGAAATTTGACATTTCTTTTAAGACATATGAAGCCTTAGAACAACTCTGTCCAATAGTTCTTCAATGTAAGCCACAAACGTGAACTACTTATATAATTTTAAATTTCCTTGAAACCACATTAAAAGAAAGAAGCAAGTGAAATTAAGATTATATTCTATTTGGTACAATATACCCCAAATATTTTCATTTCAATTATGAAACTAATATTAAAACTATTGAGAAACAGTAAAAAAAAAGATAAGAAAATAGCTATCAAGATCATTACTGGGCATTGATGAAATTTTAATAGGGACTTTGGACTAGATAATAGTATTATAACAACGTTAGATTTCCTGGTGTTGATAATTGCTGTGATTTTGTAATATAATGTTCATTTAGTTAGGAAATAAATTATGATGTACTGGAGATGGGATACTATGTCCCCAATTTACTTTCATATGGTTCAGAAAAAAAAGGGAGAGCAAAAGAAGGAGGGAGGGAAAGAGAGAGAAGATGAGAGAGAATGATAAAGAATAAAGCTGAGCACTTGATACTAACTGAGCTATCTATATCCTAGCCTTGTATCAGAGGCTTGCGAGGTGTTGTGATAGCTAGATTCAAGAAGTGTAATACTAAAACAGCCATGAGTCTTTTAAGCCCAGTGTGTAAAGACACACTCTGAATTATAACTCAAAGGTACAACTGGAAAAAAAGAAAAGGGAAAAAAAAGAATGAAGCAAACTAGAAAAATATAAACAATTGGTAAATTTGAATAAATTTACATGTGGGAGTTCCTTTCACTATAGCAACTTTTCTGTAAGTTTGAAATTATATAAAAATAAAACATAAAAAATCAATGCCTTGCCTCTAAAGCATATGAATATGCTCAAGTGTTCATGGGGCATTGTCTCAGTGAGTGGAGACCCACACAATAATTGAAAGGATATTCAATTCCTATTCTGAGGAAGTCCTGCTACATTCTCTAATAGAATGGCAAGAATTTCCCGAGTACATGGGCAATGCCTTGTGAAGGAAGACAGACCATTACACCAGGCCCTTGATATCGATGACTGTACTTGTGAACCTTTACTTGTGAAATTAAAACTTAGCCTAGTATTATGTATTGCCTAAGAATCACCTCCTGAAAGCCTCCTTGTTGCTCAAATGTGTTCTCTCTTCAAGCCAAACTCAGCACATAAATGCACTACCTTTCCCCGCACCCCAGCATGGGACATGACTCCCAGGGATGAGTCTCCCCGGCACTGAGGGATTATTACCAAGCACCAACTAGCAATGCATCTGAAAAAAACCTTGACCAAAAGGGGGAAATATTAAATACAAATGAGTTTTTATGACTAAGAGATTTCAAAGTGAGTCAGGAGGTCATTCTAGAGGTTACACTTATGTACATCTCAGCAGGATCTCATTGACTGCCACAGTAAACAGTGCCTCAAACAGTGGGTCTCCTGAAGGCTTTAGAGATGTCTAAACACTACAAGCAGGACAGACAAACTCAGGAATTTGGCACCCTGTCAGTGGGCTTTGCTTTGGAATTTATGTTCCCCAGTGTAACAGAGTTAGACTCATTTATAGTTTCACTATATGTAGCTCTTCTGCCTGTTTATTTGAACTTATAATTAGCACTACACTTTTTAAATATATGTCTCAGAGACTGAAATCATTGTCTGTCATATGCTGGTTGAGCACTGAATCTCAGCAGAGTTGCAACACTGATTCTCCAGCTCATTGGACTCACCCAGGACAAACAAGGAGATGATGATGGACAAGCCCGTCCCAAGGAACAGGAAGTGTCTGCAACTTCAAGCAAGATAGTTCCATCCATCTGTCCCATGGGTTCTAAGTCCCATCTTAATTACAAACAGAGTGGGCATCACCATCCCCAAATCCTCAAGATTGGAGAATGAACAATGGTCTAAAATAGACTTATTATTATTCTATTATAGACATTATTATTCTAGCAATGGAAGAACTTTTGTCATTGATATAAAGGCAGTGGTAACCAGAGATTCTGAGGGGAGGGAGAGGGAAGAATGGGTGTAAGATAGGGGCATGTTTGGGACATTGGAATTTGTCCTGAATGACATTGCAATGACAGATACAGGCCATTTTACATTTTGTCATAACCTATAAAATTGTGTGGGGCAGAGTGTAAACTATAATGTAAACTATAGTCCACAGTTAGTAGCAAAGCTTCAATATGTGTTCATCAATTGTAACAAATGTATCACACTAATGAAAGATGTTGTTAATGTGGGAAAATGTGAGGGGGCGGGAGTGGTGCATATTGAAATACCCCATATATTTTATGTAACATTTATGTAATCTAAAACTTCTTTAAAATTTAAAAAATAAAAAATAAAAAACAAAAATAAATAAATAATTTAAAAATGCAGTTGTATAAAACATTATATATATAAAATGTATTATTAGGCCTATAACATAGCAATATAATATATTTGCCAATAACAGCAAAACTGTATTGTGTTAAGAAAATTACTTCAGTTGGCAACTCACACCCAAAAGAAAAACTGAAGAGAACCAGAAAGTAGAAACAATAAGGCTAATATAAAACATAAGCTATTAATAGATAATTTTTCTCCTTTCTTCCCTCAGCTTCTTTAAAAGACATAAAATTATATAAAATAATAATTAAATAATGTACTGTTGAGTTGCTACATATATATATATATACACATATATACACATATATGTAATATATGTAAGTATATATTACATATATATTTATATATGTAATATTTATAACAATAATATCACAAAAAGGGGAAAGGAGAATAGAACTATAGAGGAGTAATATTGCTATATCTCACTGGAATTACGTTAGTATAAATCTGAAGCTGATTCTGATTAGTTAAGATGTACATAATAAGCCTTAGAGCAACAGTTAAGGAAATAACTCCAAAAAAAAGTGAAGAAAATCAATAAAGAAATTTAAATGCTGCATTAGCATTTAAATGTAGCATTTAATTTTTGAATCTTTAATCTCTCCTGCAGATTGAAATATACAAATACATGGAAAGTAGTAGGCTAGGAAAAGATATATCATGAAAACAGCAACCACAAGAGAGCTGAAGTGGCCATACCAATATCAGGCAGAATAGACTTTTAAAAAAATGTTACTAGATATAAAAAGGGACATTTTATAATGATAAAAGGGCCAATCCATCAGGAAGGTAAAACAATTATAAACATATATGCAACTAAGAACAGAGCACCAAAATACATAAAGCAAAAATTGACAGAAATGAAAGAAGAAATAGATAATTCAACAATAAATTTAGTCTTCAATAATTCACTTTCAATAATGGATATAACAACTAGGGAAAAGATCAACAGGGAAACAGAACACTTTAACAATATTGTAAACTAACTAGATATAACAGATAGCTATTTAGCACTCTATCTGAGAATAGCAGAATGTATATTCTTCTCAAGTCCACATGGAACATTGTCCGAGATAGACTATATGCTAGGCTACAAAACAAACCTCTCTAAATCTTAAAGGACTGCAATAATACAAAATATGTTCTCCAATCACATGTGAATGACATTAGAAATCATTAACAGAAAGAATTTGGAAACTCACAAATGTGTGAAAATTAAACAACACATTCCAAAATAACAAATGTATCAAAGAAGAAATTAAAAAGGTATCAGAAAGTACTTTGAGATGAATGAAAATGAAGACACAACATATCAAAACTTATGGGATGCAGCCAAAGTAGAACTGAGAAGGAAATTTATACCTATAATGTCTATATTTAAAAAAGGAGAAAGATCTCAAATCACTAACCTAACATTCCACCTTCAGACAATGGGGAGAAAGGGGCAAACTGGACCTAAAGCAAGCCTAAGGAAGGAAAGAATAAAGGCTAGAGCAGAGATAAATGAAATAGAGGATAGAAAAACAATATAAAATCAGTGAAATCAAAACCTAGTTCATTGAAAAGATAAACAAACTTCATAAACCTTAACTACATTGACCAAGAAAAAAGAAAGAAGTCTTAAATTACTAGAATCAGATATGAAAGAGGTACATTACTACAAACCTTACAGAAATAAAAGAATTATGAAGGAATACTGTGAGCAATTACATGCCAATAAATTAGATACTTAGATGAAAAGGACAAATTCTTAGAGAGATACAAACTACAAAAACTGACTCAAGAAGAAATAGCCATTCTGAATGCCTATAACAAGCATAGAAATTAAATTAATAATAAAAACTCCCACAATAAAAAGTGCAGATCCATATGGCTTCACCGATGAATTCTACCAAACATCTAAAGAATAATTAATACCAAGTCTTCACAAAGTCTTCCAAAAAATAGAAAAGGAGTTACCACTTCCCCACTTAATCTATAGGATCAGTATTACCTGGATACCAAAATCAAACAAAGATATCACAAGAAAAGAAAACTAAACACCAATATATCTTACTGTCATGGATGCAAAAATCCTCAATAAAATACTAGAAAACTGAATCCAGAAATGTATAAAAATAATTATGCACAATGACCAAGTTGCACCCTGCCATGATTAACACACTCAATAAACTAGGAATAGAAGGGAACTTCAACCTGATAAAGGGCACCTATAAAATCCATAACTAACACCATACTTAATGGTGAAAGATTGCATGGTGACTGTTTTACCTTAATATCAGAAGCAAGACAAGGATGTCCCATCTTGTCACTTTTATTCAATATTATACTAGAGGTTCTAGCCTAGACAATTAGGCAATAGAAGAGATAAAAGACATCCAAATAGAAAAGGAAGAAGTAATACTATCTTGATTCACAAATGACATGATCTTGTATATATAAAATCTAAAAAACTATCAGAACTAATAAATGAATTCAGCAAGATGAATAAGCAATATATAAAAATAATTTGTAGTTCTGTATGTTTGCAATGAACAGTTTGAAAATGAAATTAAAAAAAACAATTCCATGTACAATAACATAAAAAACAATAAAATATTTAGGAATAAATTTAATAGATGAAGTGCAAAACCTACTCTCTGAAAACTATAAATTATGTTGAAAGAAATTAAAGAAGAACTAAATAAATGGAAAAATATCCCATATTCATGGATCAGAAGATTTAATATTTTTAAATGGCAATACTTCCCAAATTAATCTGCACATTCAATATATCTGTATCATCATCCTGACTCGGTTCTTTGTAGAAATCAAAAAGCTGATTCTAAAATTTATGTGGAATTGCAAGGGACCTCGAATAGCCAAAACAATCTTGAAAAAGAATAATAAAATTGGAGGATGCCCACTTTCCAACTTCAAAACTTACTACAAAGCAACAGTAATCAAAATATGTGGTACTGGCACAAGCACAGGCATATAGATCAACAGAATACAATTGAGAGTACAGAAATAACTCCCCACATTTATGGTCTATTGATTTTTTTGCAAGGATGCCAGGCCCATTCAATGAAGAAAGATTAATCTTTTCAACAAATGGTGTTGGGCAGCTGGATAGCCACATGCAAAAAAAAAAAAAAAAAAAAAAAAAAATGAAGGCAGTCCCTTACTTCACACCATATAAAATAATTAACTCAGAATGGATCAAAGAACTAAATGCAAGAGCTAAAGACCTAAATGCAAGAGCTAAAGATAGAAGAAAACATATGGGTAGATCTTCCTAACTTTGAATTTGCCAATGGATTCTTAGTTATGACACCAAATGCATGAACAGCAAAAGAAAAAAGAAGATGAATTAGAATTCAAATAAATTAAAAAGTTTTGTGCTTTAAAGTATACTATAAAAAAAGTGAAAACTACCCATAGAAAAGGAGAAAATATTTGCAAATCATATACCTTATGGGGACTTTATTTTATATAAACAACTCTTAAACTCAATAATAAAATGTCAAATAACTCAAATTAAAAGTGGGCAAAGAATCTGAATAGACTTTTCTCCAAAGATATAAGAATGGTCAATAAGCATATGAAAAGAAGCTCAACATTATTAGTCATCAAGGAAATGCAGATCAAAACCACAATGAGATGCCACTTCACAACCACTAGGATGGCCATAATCAAAATTTCATATACCAATCAGATTTAGTAAGGATATAAAGAACTCGAAACCCTTATGCACTGCTTATGGCCATTTAAAATAGTGCAACCTTTTTGGCAAAGAGCCTGGCATTTCCTCAAGTGGTAAAACCTACCATTACTATATGACTCTGCAATTCTACTCCTATGTATATACCTAAGAGAATGGAAAACACATGTCCCCACAAAAATTGGTATGTTTATAGTAGCATTATTCATAACAGCCAAAAGGTAGAAAAACCTAAATGTCCATGAATTGATGAATGGTTAAATAAATGTAGTATATCCATATAGCAGAATATTATCTGGCCATAAAAAGGAATTAAGTGGTGACACATTTTACATGCATGAACCTTGAAAACATTATTAAACATTATTTTCATGAAAGAAGTCAGTCACAAAAGGCCACATATTAAGTACTTCCATTTATATGAAATGTCCAGAATAAGCAAATCTGTAGATGCAAAAAGTAGATTATTAGTTGATTAGGGCTAGGAGAAATAGAGGGGAGAAGAGGGTGATAGCTACAGATCTTCTTTTTGTGTATAGAGTTTCTTTTTGAAGTGATGAAAATGTTCTAAAATTTACTTTGGTGATGGTTGTACATATGTGTGAATATACATTAGGACCTCATTTTATATGAACTCAATACCCACGAATTCAAGTGTCCATGACTGACGATCAAAAAATAAAGGCAGAGAGAAAAAAAAAAGAATTAAATTTTTAAAAAATTATTTCTATCATTAATTTTGTTTACTTATTGTTACTAGAATATTTATTTGCCTAACTTATTAAAAATGTGTGATAAGTTTGCTTGTATAAGAAATATTTATTAAACAATGGGGTTCGTGATTATGCATGATTTTCACCTTACACAAAGGGTCTTGGAACATCATGTAAAACGAGGTCCTACTGTGTTTACTTTTTAGTTTTTAATTGCTTATGTTTTCAATTATTAAATGTACAAAATAAAGTTAAAAAAAAAAAAAGAAAAAAAAAGTCACAGAATGAAATTAAAAAAAAAAAAAAGTAGTGACTTGTGTACTATAAATGGGTGAATTGTAAGGTATGTGAATTATATCTCAGTAAAGCGGATATTTAAACAAATCAGCAGCTCTTTATGTATTCCCTATTTCTTATATATACCTTCCTGGTGCCCATCATGCCTTAGGTCAGATTCTCAGGAAGCAAAGGCCTAGTTCAGAATTCAAGTGCATACACGTATTGAGGCAGTATTCTCCAAGAAAAGTTATAAGGGCATGAAAAGAGCAGTTAGGGGAAAGGAAATAGTCAAGCAAGGATAAAGTCTAGTTTTAGCCTGATCCGTGGGGGCTCTGGAACATAAATTGCCCGTGCAAATTGTCCCACTTTAAGTTAAGGGGGCCAGCCTTTTGTACCCCTCTATTAGTCAGTCTGGGGCTGCAGCTTTGCCCTAGGTTTGAGGTTGTACCCTTTTTGGCAAGCAGGCTTGTATCAGCTGAGAGAAGTTATCTAGTTGAAGAGAACAGCTATGGTCGTAAGCAGCAAAACACAGTAGCTGGGGTATGGGTACCCTGGCCTGGTAAAAGGGGTCTGAGTTGAGGTATCAACCAAAGCTACTTATACCCCAAAAGAGTATTTAAGATAAAATAATGCATTGCAATATTGTCTGTAATAGCAAGAACTTACATTTAATTGCCCAACGATTGAGGAATTATATGTTTAATCAAACAGCAGGATGCTATGTAGCCATTAAAGAAAATACTGTAGAAGACCATTTAGAGAAATGGAAATAAATTCCAGAAATATTGTTAGGTGAACATACTACAAAAGAACAATACATATAATCCCATTTTTATAGATGTAGCAATAAATATGTTTTATGCCCAGTCTTTCACCCTTTGGGGAAGGATACACACAAATAAATAAATAGTGGTTATTGCTCAGTGGCAGGATTATAGCTATTTTTTATTTTCTATATTTTTCTTACCTGTATATACATTTTGTTTATGTATAAGAAAAAATAATTTCAAATATTATACATCAACAATTAATTCTAAATTTGAACTGAAATAATATGATCATACTCATACGGAAAGATTAAAGTAAGTGTAAGACTCTAAGAACATATGCGGTTCTTGGGGAGGTCGCTCCCCCTATCTGCAGTGTGTAGTCTTACACTTTGCACACTTAGTTTTGAGATTACACCTGGAGCTCATCTTACTTGAGCTCAACATCCAAGAAGAGATGAATCTATAGATCAAAATATGCAGGTACTAATTTTCAAAGGAGTAACTATGACATTCCAGTAACCATTCCATTCATAACTCATTCACAGCTCCTTGTTCCCAAGGTCAGGTACCTGAGATGACCTGTAAGTTAACAGACAATTGTTTGGTGAGGATAGGAAGCAGATTGAGGAACTATTTCATGCTGTATGATGAGACTTGATGAACTACATTGTACACAACAGTATCTCGCTGCTCACTGCACCCGTAGAAGATCTGTCCAGCACCCCTGGCTACAACTGATTGGATGAAGGGTGTGCACCTGACTCAGGAGTAGCATTCCACACAGTAGTCAGGGACCTTTGTTGTGACCTGGAGCAAAAAGGTGAGCTGGTCCAAGTTGCCTCTCAGAAACTTAAATTTGCCATTACTTATATAATGATGTTCTAGTGAGCAGGAGCTGGAACGAAGCCATGAAATTGTGTCAGGGCCATGGTGGGGCATGGAAAGCCAATGTTATGAGACAAAAACCCCAAAGAGAGAAACAACATATCATGAACCAAGACACTATACCAGCCCATGAGAGAGGAAGAGAATCCCCTCTGGTCTCTAAAAAGACCACAATTCTTGCCTGAATTCCTTTATCAGCGCACAAATATCCCCATGAAAAGCCCCAGATGAGCAGGATCTTGAGTGAACCTCATCCTTATACCAAAAGAACTTCATTACACAGCACTAACCCCTGACCCATAGCACTGTGTGACCAGAAGCCTTGAGTCTGCCATATTCTATATCTCTCGGGGGCCAATTTGGATTAATTCTCCCAAAAGACGGGAGTAGAGAATGATGATGGCGTTAGTATTATACTGATCTTGGATCTCAGTGCTTCTTTGAATACTGGTTTTCTCCCTGCTGTAGAATGTAAGCTCCTGAAAGCAGGAATATTATCTGGTTTTGCATGTCAGTATATACTCAGTATGGTGCCAACACATAGAGCCCATGCAAAAAATATTTGTTGAATGGAGGACTCAACAAATCACTTTAACACGTTATTTATGTAAGTTCCACAGCAGCTCTGTCAGCAATCTGTCTCCTAACCATAGCTTATTATAATTCTATTGTCTATCAACCCACGTAATATTATTCATTTTCTACCAGTTTTATCTGAACTGCTAAATCAAGAGCAAGAATGACACTGATTTATTGTATTTTAATTAGTACCTACTGTTGTAGAGAGAAAGAAAACAAAAAATCTCTTGCTTAAAACCACAATGAGATTCCATTTCACACCACTAGAATGGCTCCTATTTGAAACAAAACAGAAAATTACAAGTGTTGGAGAGGATGTTGAGAAAGAGGAACACTCATTTATTTCTGGTAAGGATGTAAAAGACTCTGTGGAAGACAGTTTGGCAGTTCCTCAGGAAGCTAAATATAGAATTACCATATGACTTAGCAATCCCTCTACTAGGTATATACCCAGAAGAATTTAAAGCAGGGACTCAAACAGATATTTGCATACTGATGTTCATAGAAGCATTATTCACAATTGCCAAAAGATGGAATCAACCCGTGTCCATCAACAGATAAATGGATAAACAAAATGGTATATATATACAATGGAATACTATTTAACTGTAAAAAAGAATGAAGTTCTGATGCGTGCATCAACATGGATGAACCTTGAGGACATTATGCTGTATGAAATATGCCTGACACAAAAGGACAAATGTATGATCTCACTGATATGAACTAAATAATTAAGCAAGGGGATAGATATTGGGAGTAGAGAATGGGGAGCTGATACTTAATTTGTACAGAATTTCTATTTAGGTTGATTGTAAAGGTTTGGAAGTGGATGGTAGTGATGGTAGCACATTATTGTGAGGGTAATTAACAGCACTGAATTATATAGATGAATATGGGTAAAAGGTGAAACATTAGGTCAGATATGTTACTAGTACAAAAATTAAAAGATAAAACATAGACACAGTGAACTGTACTGTAGATGATTCACTATAGTTAATAGTACAAGATAAGAATATTCTTTCATGAATTATAACAAATGTACAATATTATTCAAGGTGTCAATAATAGGGTGGGTATGGGAAAAAATACACCTAATGTAAACTATGGCCAATACTTAATAGTACTATTTTATTAATCTTTCATCAAGTGTAACAAAGGTAACTACTGTTCAAAAAATAGCACAATTATTTTTAAAAGTGTTATCATCAATTGTAACAAATGCCCCACACCAACACAAGGTGTTGGCGGTTGGGCAGTGTATGGGAATCCTGTATTTTATGTATGACTACTTTGTAAACCTACAACTTCTCTAATTTAAAAAAAACTCTTGCTTATATACATCGTGCTAAGCTATTTTCACTACTCTAATATTACTATCAAGACATGAAATAATATTACACTATCATTTTACAAACAAAATCCAACAGAGGAGTTACATAGCTAGAAAGGGATGAAACCAGGATTCAAATACAGGTCAGATTCCAAAACCAAAACTCTTTCCATTTATCTTGTGCTGTTTACAGGGACCTTAGAGATCATCTGATTTGCCCTTTTGTTTCACATACAGGGAAACTTACAGGAGTTAAAGTAGAACTCCCAATTCCTTATTCTTTGAGAGTTGTGAAGACATGGATACCATTGTTCTCCTTCTGGTGAGGAGAAATAGAAGCATAAAAGAGGCTAAGGCAAAGAAAATTCCTTCTTTGGAGTTACTGCAAGTATTATGGTCCTTTGATTTCTTATCCAGATATTAGTACTGCTTATTCCATTTTACTCTCTATTGCAGTTGTTTCATTTGACCATGGTAGAAAATAATTTAAATCTCATTAACTACTGTTAATTTTTCTTATGCTATAGTTGGATGGATGGAAGGAAGGAAGGAAGGAAGGAAGGAAGGAAGGAAGGAAGGAAGGA
>JAKSZT010054193.1:7534957-7545219 GCA_026826555.1 Tolypeutes matacus | reverse complement strand
GGAAGGAAGGAAGGAAGGAAGGAAGGAAGGAAGGAAGGAAGGAAGGATAGATGGAGGGAGCATGGGAGGGATGGATGGGTAGATGGATGGGTAGGTGAATGGATGGATCAAATAATCAAAACTATCTTTCTGTTATACACATACAATTTTCCTCCCAGGGAAGTTTCTATACTTTATATGATCAATTTCTTCTCATTCAAACAAAAACAGATTTGAAATCATTTGTAGAGTTCAATAAAGCCACACATTGTAATCTATATACCACCTTACTAATTTAGAGCCATAAAGAGCCCCCATTTCCTAAGTCTCAGTCCATCTGGGGAATTAAACTCTTGTTATATATTAAATCTGAGTCAACATGAAAAGGCCTAAACCTGCCATTGATGTGCACTCATGAATCCCTGTTCCTTTCAAAGAGATGGAAGAGTGGACTACTGCCAGTATTGGGTCCTGAGTGTTGATTTCTAAAACCCTAACAACAAGACCGCTAAGGTCATCCCATGCTGATTACATTAATTTTACATACTTTAGGTCCTCTAGTGATTTAAAGTCACACCAGCAGAACAGCAATGGCACTGAATTTCATAGTAACTTGGGGTTTTCTAAATTCCAATTTGCATTCATTACCATTGATACGCTTGCACCAGAATTCAGCACAGGAAATACCCAAAAACAACATCTCTGCTTCCATGTCCATGCTGACTAAGCAGCGTAGATAACTGCTAGACCATGTCCATGTTTAGGTTCTGCAAAACAGGCACAAGCTGTTCTCTAGGCACACGGGGATTCTGAGATACCTCACGCCTTTACTTGCAAGTAGGCAGGCTGAAACTAAACACACACACACACACACGCATACACACACTCAAACATACCCATTAGATTTAAGCACACTGTGGTAAACTACTGTGTCTTGGAGATTTCCTTAAAACATTCTTGGTACTATCTAGCATAGTAGAAAGAGAGCTAAACTTTGAAGTCAGACATTTGAATTCAAATCCAGGCTCTGTCACTGACTAATTTTGTTTACTACTGAGCTAGGACAAATTGCTAAATCTTTTGGTTCCTTGTTGTTTTTTTTCATTTGTAGAATAAGGACAATAAAGGCATTGTCTCATAATAGTATCTTATGGATTAAACAAGACAAAGTAGATAATGCTCTTAGCAAAACACCTAGTAGGTGCTCAATAAATTTCAGGTACCATAATCTAAGAAGCATGTGAGAGATTCTACTAAGTTCTCAAAGGTAAGTAGGCCATGAACTTGTGTTTGGAAAAAAAAACAGTGAAGAAGAAAAGGAGGCAAAAACATATAGCACATGCCTGGAAAACAATATATTTAGAAACCCAGAATAAAATGATCTAAAATAAAAATAACCCTTAGCTATCTTCCCATGAAATTTAATTACAAGGTTCAGTTTGAGATGCATCTTTCTTAGGAATTTACCTCTTTGAGACATTTTGCTCTAAGGCCTGAATTTAAAGAGTTCATATTTTATAAACTTGAAAAGTGTAGTGTAAGCACCTCTTGAATTCAAACAGGAACACGTGCAATTTATCTGTAAACATTCCTTACAGATGGATCAAAGAGAGAAACTGTTCTACAGGCACAATATTGAAGTTAAAAGAAAACTATAAAAGAATATGAGGATGCCATGAAGTGTTTTATTCTCCAGTTAAGTATGACATTTTTAGGGGCTCATGTAATTACTAGACTAGGTGGTGGCTCGAGGCTCTGGTGAATCTTCCTACACTCAAACCTGGAATGACTTAAACCACACCAATTAGATGAGTCCTCTGTCATTAAAAAAAAAAAAAAGTTTCATAACTCCTAGAGGTTCACAACTCTAAATCTTAGCAACAAAATTCATAGAACAAGCTCTCTGAAAATTGTCTGAACTTGAGTGAAGCCAGTTGGACAACATAAAGTAACTGGTACCAGTACAGGCATTGTTTAAAGGTCATTTGTCCAATAAACAAACTCAAGGAGTAAAACAAATTAAACCTTCTAGGCAGATGGCTGACTGCCGTCTATGGGGTGCTTGCTGCTATACGATGACCTCACCAAGGGCAAATATGCCATGTGGAAAACCACTTGAACCACGCAAACCACGAACGGGGAACCCGAGGACGTGGTAAAATGACTCATTTGCAAAATTATCATTGGGCATAAGCCTTAAATCTAAGCTAGAGTTTGATAATAAAGGAAGTCAAATAAATCAGGTAAATTTTATTAAAATTGTCTTAGTTTTCTGGGGCTGCTTTAACAAGGTTCAAGTGGGGTGGCTTAAAACAACAGAAATGTATTCTGGAGACTGGAAGTCTGAATGAAGATGGCAGCAGGGTCATGCTTCCTCTGAAGTCTGTAGGGTTGTGGATGTGGCTTCCTAGCAATCCATGGCATGATTCACTATGCCCCCATGGCATGGCCGTCTTCTCCCTCAGTCTCACTGTTACTGGCTGCATGCAATTTCCTCTTCTCATAAGGACCAGCCATATTGGATTAGGACTCACCTATCCATTTTGGCTTCATTTTAACTAATAATATCTTCAAAGATCCTATTTACAAATAGGATCACATTCCCAGGACAGGAGTTAGGACTTGAACTTATCTTTTGGAAAGACACAATTCAATCCATAACATAAGTAAATAAATAATGGGCATGAAGGTCACTTATGAATTATGACATTTTTAAAGGTCTGTATACCCTGAAAGACCTGATACTGACAGAGATAAGTCCTGGGTCATGTCGTATAGTGTTAAAATTTCTCTTCCCTCCCATCCTTCCTTGGTGGGATAGAGTCCTGAGAAAAAAGAAAGCTAACTGTGGAAGCTGAAAATAGAAACAGGGATTTTTACCATTCTGGATTTTAATACTGAAATTCCATCAAATCCAGGAAAAAACACTCTAAAAATCAGACACTCAGTAAATGATAGGAACACATTTCTAGAATGACAGTAATTATCTTATTACAAGTAATTAAAACAACTAATATCTGTATTTTGCATCACACTTTATAACCTACTTTCACATTCATAATCTTCTTTAAGCCTCCTAACAACTCCATGCATTAAGTGTGATTGTTCCAACTTTACAGATCAAGAAGTGGAAGCACAAAAGAGTAAATTAACCCTATCAAGATTATGCACCTGCTCAATAGCCAAGTTAACATTTTAGGTTTTTTTTTTTCTATTCTCACAAATACACTTGAATGGCATAGATATGATATATAATAATTTTATTTAAAAATACCATAGGATAAAAATAAAATCTTAAATACCGACACAAAGTATAATAAAAGTACAGAGATCATCAGTTCTTTAGAGAAAAGTGACCATGAAAGTCCAGCAAAAAGCAATTATTATTACTTATTAAGAGAAAATAGTTATTCTCATGGAATACTGAATTTACTATAATATTAATAAAGCTTTGGAAAACCCAAAGGATTGTTTATGGTGCAGAAGCAGTATGAACTACACATTACCACAGACACACTGGGAGTGTGCTTGTCTTGATTGTTTGGCCCTTCTTTCCCTTTAATTAATTGTCTTTGCTTGGCCCAGTAATTATATTTTGAAGTTCCCTAGCCCAGGGAAGCTGATGTACCATGTAAGCTGATTTGAATAGGTTTTTCATTGTTTCTCATGAAGACATGATTTGTGGTTACAATGTTTTTCCTTTCACAATGTTTTCACTTGACCAAATTCTTCCTTCAAGAAAAGCAAAATACAGCCAAACTGCCAACATTCTTCACCTCTGCCACCACTCAAGACAGTTTATTTGCAGGTTGCAATGAAGGCTCTTGTTAGCTGTTTTTCTCCAGAGCCTTGTCTTTAATCTAGAATACTTTATGGGTTAAGAACTAAAAGACATAATATCTCTAATGCTATCGTTTGAATAATGCCCATCCTATAGTGTTTAGTGATAAGCTTGATACTTTATAATTTTCTCAAATTGCAATGTGTGACAACATGCAAGTTGGTTTTTTTTTTTTTAATTATTCGATGAACAGTTTACAAAATCCCTCTCTACAATGCTGAATGAGCACCTAATGAGTTTCTCCTTAACTGAAATCAAAGTCACCTCCATTCCTGACTAATCAATGTAACTAAGGTCCCAGAATACTGAGTAAGCTCATTCAGATTCAAAAGACCCATTACAAAATTTAATTCTCTAGGCAGCTAACACCTGAGCAGAATCAGAGCTGCAAATGAGAGCATTTCCAAAAGGAGCTGAAGGAAAGGATGACACACTCAGTGTTGGCTTCCTCATCCTTGAACTGAACCTAGGAGATGCCCAGACACCAGGTAGAAGGTGACAGCACTCAGAAAAGCAAAACCCATTTAAAAAAATACCCTCTGGCAACATAGATTCTGGAACCCAGGGGTGGCAGGAAGTGGCTGCCGAGAGCAGAAAGGGCTAGGTTCCATGGACAGAGTACAGGATGCAAGAAGCCATTTTCCCTCCTGACATTCCTTGGATGTTAAACTATCAGAGCCAACCCAGTGCTAGCCAGCTGCAGTGGGGAGCCATCACTCACAAGATGTGCCAGTCCCTTCTCACAACCCCATCCAACCTACAGCCTGAATAATTGCAACTGTGGGAAGCATCTCTTAGAAAAGATCAGTGCCTGAGGCAAAGATATAGGGAGGTTCTCTGAGGGGCATGGTGAAGGGAGAGAGGTATCACAAAGAGGAAGCAAATGGAATTGTTAAACTCGAATTGTACACAAGAGTTTCTCTACCCAGAGGCATGCCCAAAGTGAGCAAGAAGAAAGGAAATAATAAAGATAAGAGCAGAAATTAAAGCAATAGAAAATGTAAAAATTATAGAGAAAAATCAATGAAACCAAAAGTCAGTCAATAAAATTAATAAATGTCTAGCCAGACCAAGTAGGAACAAAAGAGGGAAGACAAATTATCAACATCAGGATTGAAAAAGAAAACATAACTACAATTCCTACTCGCATTAAGAAGGTCATATGGGAATATCATGAACAAAGTTATGGCAGCAAACTTGAAAACTCAGATGAAATGGTCAAAGTCTTTGTGTTTGAAAGATACAAAATACCAAAGTACTAAAAAAGTTGATAAACTCAATAGCTCAATATCTACTATCTATTGAATTTATACTTAAAAACTTCCCAATAAAGAAAACTCCAGACCCATATGGCTTTACTGTGAAGTCTACCAAATACTATGGAAGAAATAACACCAATTCTACACAAACTCTTCCAGAAAATAGAAGAGGAAGCACCTCCCAACTATGAGGCCAGCATTCCCAGGCTACCAAACCAAAGAGATTACAAGAAAAGAAAACTACAGCCTAATAACACTTACTAGCATAGATGTAAAATTCATAACAAGATGTTATCTATAATATATAAAAATAATAATATATAAAATAATATATTAAAAAGAAAACAACATGACCAACTAAGGTTGTTTGGAGAAATGCAAGGCTGGTTTAACATTTGAAAATCAATCACTGCAACTCACCACAGTAACAGAAGGAAAAAGAAAAACCATAAGAGCACCTAAATAAGGACTGAAAAGCCATTTGACAAAATTCAACACCCATTTATGATTAAACCTTTCAGCAAACTAGTAATAGGAGAGAACTTCAATCTGATAAAGAACATGTATTAAAAGGTGCTTCTGACATCATAATTAATGCTGAAAGTCCAAATGTTTTCTCCTAAGATCTAACACAAGATATGGATGTCTGCTCTCACTACTTCTATTCAGCATTGTTTGAAGGCCCTAGCAAATGAAATAAGTTAAAACTACATAAATAAAAGACATACAGATTGGAAAGGAAGAATTGAAAGCATCTGTTTTTCTCAGATCATACCAACTGCTGGCAATAGGAACTTTCATACACTGCTGGAAGAAATGTAATATGGTAACACCTCTTTGAAAAACAATTTGGTGGGTTTTTTGTTTTTTTTTTCTCAAAACTTAGACAGACACTTAGCATATACCAAGCCATTCTACTCCTAAGTATTTACCCAAGAGAAATGAACGCATATGTTTACAGAAAAACTTGTATACAAATGCCCATTAGAACTTCCTTTGTAATAGCTAAAACCTAGAAACAACCTAAATGTCCATAAACAGGTGCATAGATAAAGAAATTGTGGTATATTCATGCAATATAATACTATATGGCAGTTAAAAGGAATGGCCTACTTATCCCTACCACTCCATGGATAGATTTCCAAACCGTAATGCTCAGTGAAAGAAGCCAGACCAAAAAAAAAAAAGAGTATATATTGCATTATTTCATTTATATAAAACTCTAGGTATTGAAAATTGCAATGGATTAAAGAAGGACATGAGATAATGTTGGAGAGTGATGAAAAGGCTACTTAGCTTTTTTTTTTTTTAATTTATTTATTTTTTATTGTGGGTAAAAATCAAAATTTTCACAATACATACCAATATTTGTAAAATGATATATAAATATATATGCATATATGTGCATTTGCTTACAAAAATGTTATTTATATATATATATAAATATATTTTAAGAGGTGCTTAGATTACCTAAAATATTACATGGAACCCACTGGGATTCCCATGTTGCCCACCTCCCACACCTCCCACCACATCCCACACAAACATCTCCCACAAGTGTGGCCCATTGTGTTAATGGTTTCATTGATATATAGATATGTATGCATGTGTTAAAAACTCATTATTTTGCATATTTTATATATGAGCCATTTATTATGCAACGACTATACCTCAATAAAGCTGTTTAAGAAAATAAATGTAAAAGGTAAAACAATAAATCTAATAGAAGACAAGATAAGAGGTTACTTCTTCAACTTAATATAGAGACTTTTTTTAAAACAATGCCCCTCCCCTCAAAAACACAAACCTTAAGTGAAAAAAAAAAAAAAGATTGAATTTTAAAACATTAAAAATAAGAGTTTTATTAAACAAAGGACATTATGGTAGCAGACTGGAGAAAATAGTTGCAATGTCAAAAACTGACAGAGGTTAAAAGTATAGAATATATATAGAATATACAAAGAATTCCTGAAAATCAACAAAATTAAGAAAAGCAAAATATATGAGCAAACAATTCACAAAAGAGAATATTCAAATGTTCAACAAGTATATGTAGAGGGTTCAATATCACTCTAATCAGAAAAATTAAATATTGGCAAAAATTAGAACATCAAATAGTATTAAGAGGAGGCAAAAATGATAAAATCTTGCCTATACAAATTATTCTACCTACTTTAATAGAAGTAGTCTGCTTTAGAAAAGCAGTGTAGTGGGTGAATTATGTCATCCAAAAAGATATGTCCAAGCTCTAAACCCCAGTACTGTGAATGCAACCTTAGGTAGGAAGAGGGTCTTTGCGGATATAAATAAGGTATGATTCTTGAGATGGAGTCATCCTGAATTAGGGTGGTCCCTCAATACAATGATGCCCTTATAAGGGGCAGGAAAGAAGACCCATGGAGACACACAGATGGAGAAGGCCATGTGAAGACGAAGGCAGAGGTTGGAGTGATGCATCTCCAAGTGAAGGACCATCATGGATGTCGACAACCACCAAAAGATAGGAGAGAGGAATGGAACAAATTCTACCTCAAGCCTCCAGAAGGAACCAACCCTGCCAACACCTTGATTCCAGGCTTCTGGCCTTCAGAATTAAGAGAGAATATATTTCTGCAGTTTTAAGGCACCAAGAGTGTTGTAATTTGTCATGGCAGTCCTAGGAAGTATACAAGCAGCGTCAAAATCTGACTTTGTGATAGAAATGCAGGTCATTTGCTGTTCACGTAGCCTCTCAGCCAAGTAAGCACCAGGAAGTGCTGCTATGACCAGAAGGCCAAAGAAACTCCTCCTTGTTGCTCAAGGCCCATCTTTGCATTTCCTTTTCTCATTTCTCACTGCTAGTGATTCGCAGCCACCTAAAGCCATCAACTAACTTCACTGCTTATGCCATCTCAGTGTCAGTCAGAGCAGGGAGAACAGATGATAATGAAGGTTTAAAAAGAAGAAGAAAGGGAGAGGAGAAATGATTTCTCCTTCCTCAGCTTTAGCATATCTTGATGTTTCATTCTAGAAACTCAATTTGCTATCACTAATATAAGTACCATATATTGCACATCTACTGTGTATCAAGCCCAGTGCTACTTGCTTGACAAATAATGTCTAAATCTGTCTTCAGTACAACACTGTGGGGCAAGTATCATTGTCTGTCATTCATAGATGAAGAGTCAAAAGTTTTTAAAAGGTTTAAAATTTGTCAAGAGTCATACAAATTATATTTTTTCACATCCAAGATTCAAACTCAGGTAAGGTTGGCTCCAAAGATTGTCTTCTAAGTATACTCTTCACTGCCATTCTAGAATTCACTTTGAGAATGCCTAGCAAGCAGGCATCTACAAGCAAGTGTAACAGATGCACTGAGGACTGAGGAGGATTCTTTCTTGATCACCATCCCGCACTCAGTAGAAGCCTAATGCCCGCCCATCCTCGACAATGGTTCTTTTTTTTTTTGAGATTATTAACATAAACTTTATTTTTTAAGACAGTTTTTGAAAACATTGCAAAGAGAGTACAAAGAGTTCTCACATACCCCTCACTCAGTTTCCCCTATTATTAAATCTTAAATAGTCATGGTTCTTGATAAGAGAGGCAGGGGCAGCGGAGAGGAGATGGTAAAGGCTTGCTTTCGTCTTTACTAGTCATTCTCACTCTGTCCTCGCAGTTCTGTGTCAGGGAAGGAACAAAACTCCTTTTCCTTGATCTCCACCCAAAACACAAAGCATGAAGGTTGAGTGCCATGCACTACAGAGCAAACAAAATTTAAATGTTAGATATTCCCCCCCAATAGACTCCATGTTTCTCAGCATCCCATGCTCTCTCCCCTCAGGAATCCTCTGGAAACTCAATCCCCTTCTTTAATTTGCAAAACAATTCAGCGCTGTGCTTGCTGCAGCCTGAGTATGGCACTGCTTTTCTAAGATTCCTTTAAGTGCTTTGCTCAACAATGGCCTTTCTTCTCCAGGTCCCCTGCTTATTTCCACAAGAGATAGAGACCCATTTTTTTTCTCTCTTTTTTCCCCATTCCCATCAGTTCCTATATAGAGGTTTATTCCTCTCGCCTATACAAATTATTCTACCTACTTGAAAAGCCAGCAACTGTTCATCGAAATTCGGTTTAAAAACAAAACTGTCTCAAAAAAAAAAAAAAAAAAAAAAACTGTCTCTCACTCACTAATACCTTAATTGCGCATTTTCTGTGCTTCTGTGAATCCTCTAATTCTCCAGGGGCAGGGGAAGGCCAGTACAGTTCTTAGGTTAAAATATTTGGAGGAAAAGCATTATAATCCCAGACTGTGCTATTAATACACTCTCTAGTTCATACTTTCCACAAAGGCTTTAGCGATAACAATTTAGTAACAAAGGGGCTAGTCTATGTTTTAGCCACACGGGATGAGAGGCAGTAACAGAACTTCCAATTAGAGCACTGCAGGCCATAGGATGGCCCCTGGATGTGAGGTGAACTCAGAAGTGCAGGTGGAAATTGCCCCAAACTCTCACTTGCAAGTAACAAATGAAAACAGGGAAGGAAACTAAACTGTTTTGCCAGAAGGGTGTTGGGCAGAGCCTTGGGCTTTCCTATCTCACCAAATTCAGGAAAAGCTAAGAACACCTATCTATACTATTGTAAAAGAAGACTGTAAGTGGTTCCTGAAACTAAGATCAATGCTTTACATGAATTCAGCCTTAGTGGCTACTGGAATTTTTATATCTGATTTCTGTTTTCTTTCAAATGATATACTTGTGACATTTTCTGAAATCTCAGAAGTAAAAAGATAAAGGCAAATCAGGACCACTAACATTTGTTAAAATGTTTTGTGTAATACATCCTGGTTTAGTCTGCTCCAGGACAGACTGATTTTAATCCTCATTTGCAGTCCATTGTGTGACCCTTCTGCCCACAAAGGTAAAAGGAATAAAGCTTTTACAATAATGTAATATCGTATCTGGAAAGGATTTCACAATCCTGTAAGATTCATACGAAAAAAATCCAATTTAGCAAAAGCTTTAAACACACACACCAGTCCACCATACAGTAAGAATACCTGAAATCTATGAAACTCATGTTGGACAGGGGTCAGGGAGAGACTTAAATCTGTATTCCAGAAAAACACACCACTTTATTTATTTATTTATTTTTAATTTATTTTTATTGTGGGTAAAAATCAAAATTCTCACAATACATACAA
>JAKSZT010054193.1:7361376-7534557 GCA_026826555.1 Tolypeutes matacus | reverse complement strand
CTCATCTGCCCCATCCCCCAACATGCAACCACACTCTATCCCTTTACCATAGATTATGTCCATATGGGTGATGGCTCAAAGCCTGCTCTTCTCTTACTCTCCTTTGTTAACCTATCTTTCAGACAATGGTTCTCAGAGACTGCTCACTTTCCTCAGTTCAGATCAGTGAGGTCATATACTGTTCATCCTTCAGTGCCTGGCTTGCTTCACTCAACATAAGGTCTTCAAGATTCATCCAAGTTATTCCATGTGTTAGCACTTTGTTCCTTCTTACAGCTGAGTAATATTCCATTGTATGTATGTACCACATTTTGCTTATCCATTAGTCTGTTGATGGGCACCGGGGCTGATTCCAACTTTTGGCAATGGTGAACAATGCTGCTATGAACATTGGTGAAAATACACCACTTTAGAACGCAAGTTGTAACTCTGCAAATTTTTTAAATGGTCATAAAGTATTAAAATCTCCAAACTTTCTTTTTCTTCCTATATAAAACTTTTTGTGTTTTTTTCCCTTACACAGCTCCCAATTTTTTTCCATCAAAAATGGTTAGCTACAACAAACTCAATTTTGCTTTCTCTTCTCCCTTAAGATATATTGTTAAGATGTCAGAGTACATTCCAATTTTTTTCTGATTTTAACCTTGCTGTTTTGTGCAGTGTTTTCCAGATTTAATGGAAAACTAGTAAACAGCAATGACAATAATAACAACAAAAACAGTATAATAGCATGCCAATCAACAGTAGTACAGATTAAAGCATCATCACAATGGCCTTATCCAACAAAGCAAAGTGATCAACTTCCCCCAAAGCAGCTGCCCAAATACCTGCTTGGGCTATTAATCTCTCTTCATCGCCTACATTTTTATTCTGCTTTGTCTGTGTGTCCCTAGTTGCCTTCAGGCTGATACAGTTATGTTTTCAGGAAATGAGATGTAGCAGTCTAGTCATGTGCACATAAGGAGAAAAGAAAGTGCTAGTAACATATGTGAGGTGTTGTCCTGCACACTTTACTTCATGTGACAGCAAGTATAAACAAACATTTTTAAGTAAAATTCTCTCTTGCTTTTGGAGAGAGCACTGCTTATTTAATTCTTTGCTGAATTTCTTTAAAACCAAATATTGTTTGGTAAAAGAATTAAGCTTGATTTATTCATTTTGTGACTGGATCTTTATTTGTTGGATTTTCTTGGAGTGAGTTTCAGTTACTCACAAATTCAGACTTCATCACTTCCTGGTCCCACCACAGGGTCTTCTGGCAATCTGAGTCCTTCCCTCTTCTTTTGCACAGAACAACAAACTCATTAACATATTCACAGAGCTTTGTCTATGCCTTTCATTCTTCACCTACCTGCCCTGGAACACCTTCATTTCCTATTCCTGATTTAAAAGCCCCCTGGCTTCACATTCCACCTTGTATTGTAGTTATTAGTTTGTGTATCTCATTTCCTCTACCAGATGATCATCTCAAAGGCCAGAGCCAAGTCTGGTTTATTTTGTATCACCCAGAATGTACATAATATAGTCTCAATAATTATCTGTTGAAATCAATTAACATATTTTTCTTTTTATCTCTCAGACTTCCTCTGACATGGGTTTCAGGCAAATTGAATTACAGCACAAAATCTAAATCCCTTTTGTAGTATACTTGCCCTTGAATCAGACTTATTTCTAAACATTAAACTCTCCCATCCATCCCTAACTACCTGCCAAATCCACACATAATTTAAGTCACCTTGATTTAATAGCAATATGCCATATTATTTAAGAATTAATTGTGTAACTTTAGGCAGATTACTTAACTTCTCTAAGCTATAAGTGTTCATCCCCGTGACTAATTATGCTCAATTAATATTAGCTTTTCTTTTTTAACTTGAAATCCCCAAACAAATCAATGCTATCTCATGCTATTGTGCCTTCTTGGAACACCCCCTAATTGCTTGTCTGCTAACTCCTACCTCATCCTAATGACTCTCAAGTTACATCTTTAATTTCAGATTCTCTCCTGAGCCCCAGAACTAAATATCCAACTGCCTGCTACATCTCCACTGCAGACATTAAAAACCTGTAGCATTGGTCTAAATGAAATGATGGTGGCTGGGGTAGGATTCCAGCAGTCAAGATGGGCAAACGAAGTCAAATCTGGAATATATTTTAAGAGTTGCACCAAAAAATGTCTATGACATATAGATATAGTTTAGCTCATTTTATTAGAAATCTAACACAATGAGACTGAGAACATGAACTCAATTCCCTGTTAACTCTGTATCCCTTTCTGGTTAAAGATTTCCTTGTTAGAGACCCCATCAACACCAATCTTGCAATTCCATGCGCTTGATCATTATGCCTAGAAAGTTTAGTGATATAACCCTAATTTATTATCACTAATGGAATATCAGATGATTTAAATCCTTTATCTCCTGTGTACACTTCTTTTTTGAGATCCAGACTTATATTTCCATCTTCCTTCTTAAAATTTTCACTTGGATGTCTCACAGTCATCTCAAACTTAGTATTCCCAAAATGAAATTCTTATATCTTATGTTATGCCACTCTGCTTCTTCTCAGTGTAATTTATCTTTTAAAAATTAACACCAATGCCAAAAACTTGGGAGACAGCTTTGGCAGACCTCTCTCCCTTATCACCCAGATCCATTCAGTCATAATGAGCCTCCCTCGAACTTATGACTTGAATTTGCAATAAAGCTACTAGAGTTAATGAATGAATTCAGCAAAGGGGTGGCGAACAAGATTAAAACAAAAAAATTAGAAGTGTTTCTATACACTAGTAATTAATAATCTGAAGAGGAAATTAAGAAAATTCCATTTACAATATCGAGGAATTCATCATTAAAGTAAAAAGACAACCTGCACAATGGAGAAAATATTTGGAAACTACATTTCTGATAAGGGATTAACATCCAAAATTCATAAAGAAATCTTAGAATTTAACAATAAAAAGGCAAATAACCCAATTAAAATGGGTAAAATACTTGAATAGACATTTCTCCAAAGAAGATATACAAATGACCAAAAAAGCACATGAAAAAATGCTCATCATTAGCCATTAAGGAAATGCAAATGGTATCATAATGAGATACCATTTCACACCCACTTGAATGGCTGCTATTTAAAAAATGAAAAATTACAAGTGTTAGAGAAGATGTTTAGAAATAGGAGCACTCATTCATTGTTGGTGGGAATGTAAAATGGTATGGCCGCTGTGGGAGACAGTTGGCAATTCCTCAGAAAGTTAAGTATAGAATTACCATATGACCCAGCAATCCCACTTCTAGGTATATTTCCAAAAAAAAATTGAAAGCAGCAGCTGGAACAGATATTTGCACACTGATGTTTTGAGCAGCATTATTCACAATTTCCAAAAGATGGAAGCAACCCAAGTGCCCATCAACCAATGAATAGATTAACAAAATGTGGTATACACATACAATTCAGCCATGAAAAAGGAATGAAGTTCTGATTCATGTGACAATATGGATGTACCTTGAAGACATCATGTTGAGTGAAATAAGCCAAACACAAAAGGATAAATATTGTATAATCTCACTGATATGAAATAATTAGAAGGAGCAAATTCATAGAGTCAGAAACTGAAATACAGGTTACCAGGGGCTGGGGTGAGGGTAGGGAATGGGCAGTTTCTTTTTAATTGGCGCAGGTTTTCTGTTTGGGGTGTATAGTGGTAATGTATAGTGGCAGTGGTAACACAACATTGTGAATGTAATTACAACCACTGAATTATGTATCTGAGTGTGTTTAAAAGGGGACATTTTAGGTGGTATATATGTTGCTAGAATAAATTTCATTTTAAAGCCATAGCAGGGAGCAGATGTGGCTCAAGCAGTGGAGCGCCAGCCTTCTACATGGCATGCCCTGGGTTTTTCAGGTGCTTCCTGAAAAAACAGAAACAAACAACAAGCAAAGCAAAGGATAAAACCAATTCAAGGAGGCCTATGTGGCTCAGTGGCTGAGCACCAGCACCCCACATGCAAGGTCCTGGGCTCAATCCCTGGACCCCAGTACCTCAAAAAAAAATGTTTTTTAAAAAAGCCATAGGCCTTTACAACACAGTGAACCCTAATTTAAAAATGGACTATAATCAATAGTACAAATATAATAATATAAATATAATAATATTCTCACACCAACAAAGCTACCACACTAATGCAAAATGCTAAAAGTGGGACAAGTATTTAGGAACTCTGTAGTTTCTTCATGATCTTTCTGTAAACCTACAATTTCTCTAAAAAAGCTATAACTTGAAGTCACACCTTGATCCCCATTTTATGGATAGCATTCCAGTTCAAACCAACTTCATCTTTCACTGGACTACAGTGAATTACCCTTTCTGTCTCCACTCTAGACATTTTCCAACACATTTTCTACACACAAGCCGTTTTTATCTTTAAAAAAAAAAAAAATCTTATTACATCTCCCTCATTTTTAATTTGCAATGACCTCCTACCCCTCTTAGAATAAAATTCAAACTCTTCGACATGGCCTACAATACCAGGCATAATTGCATAATTTGTTTCTTATCTATTTCTTTAGCTGCGTCACACAACCCTCTCCCCATTACTCACTAGGATCCACATGGTAAATTACAATCTGTATTAAAATTCCATGATTTCAGGGCCATATCTTCTCTTCTCCACTGTATCTTCCACACATAGGCATGTTTGGTACATGGTTTTGTTGAATTGATATTTATTAAATGTATAAAAGAATGAATGGGTTTTGAGAATCATAACCTTCATGCCAGAAGAGGAATTGAGCTAAATTACAATGTATTTAGCTGCAAGTAATATCCAACTAATGGAAGTCTAAACAATAAAGAATTTTATCCCTCACAACTAGAAGTCCAAAGTTAGGGCAGCACAAAGTCAGTAATTTCAGCTACAGAAATAGCATCTTCAAGCCTCCAGCTTCTTTCCTTTGCTCTGCTATTCTCAGCATATAATTTCTCTCCTTATGGTCCCAAGAGGGCTAGAGCAGTTTCAGGCACCACATGTACATGAAAACCTCCAGCTAAGATGTTATTAATAAGAGAAATCTTTTCCAGAAGCTCCTCGGCAGACTTCTCTTCAGTCTCACAAGCCAAGGAATGCCCTACCCATTCCTTACCAGATCACTGGCAAAAGGAATGAGATCACATGATTGACTTAGAACATTTATTATTTATCCCCTGGAGCTTGAAAGAAATTAACTTTTCTTAAACAGTCTAAGGAAAACAAAGAAATATAATCAGAACTGTGCCAGCAACAAAAAGCTGAAGGGCAGGGAGAAATGAGAAATGGGATTAACAAGGAAACAGCTGGAAATTGACAACAGTGTCTGCCACAAAGGAGCTGCTGCTGCTGCTGCTGCTGCTGCTTCATCATCATCACTTAAATTCAGAAATATTGTTGGTCATCCCACATTTCGATTTGAGAAAGTTATCAGGACATTTGGGTCTATTTATGCCAGGACTTAAGCTTAATTCTACAAACATTCATTAAGGTAGTTAGCATGATAATTAAGAGCACAGGTTCTGGTTTCTACTCATCCTACTTCAACCAAAACCTTTTTTCTGTTTAACATATTGAGGTTCTAAAAATTTCTTCACTTGAGAAAATGGTTCTATGACTAACAACCAAAGGAGTTTACTGATCTGATTTAAGTCTGGAGTTTTCCAAATGAGAAACTGAGTCCCAGAGCAGTTAAGTGATTTTTGTCTGTCACATATTGGCCAAATATCCTAGTAAAACAGGACACATCTGCAGGAACTCATGTCCCAGGGCAATGCAATAGACCAGAAGCAAGACACCAATATCCAAAGCTGGTGATATCTGGTAATGGTTTGCTTCTGCACAAATTTGAAGGATGGCTAGTGTTAGGCTTCCAGATAGAGGTGACACCTGATCAGAGGGGGTTATTTAGGGATTGAGATAAGGCAGCTGTCCTACTATGCCTCTTAGTTCTTACCCTCTCTCTAACACTTCTCCATCTACTGTGGCCTTGTCGTTGATGTACCTCTTAAAGTTTGATGCACCACAGTCTCCTCTTTTCATATCTTCTTGCCTCAAGTGTTTTCTTTCCTCAGCTTCAACTGCCACTTCTTTACTAATATACCCAAATTTCTATCTTTAGCATAGACTTCTCTCCCAAGCTTAAACCTGCAATTGCTTACTGGTCATTTCCCACTAAATATCCCACAAGTACCTTCAAATCTACATATCCAAAAATTACACTCAGTGCCTGTCTTAGTTCCATGCTATTATGACAAATACCATACAATAGATTGGCTTAAACAACCATAATTTATTGTCTCAGGGTTCATAAGCTAGAAGGCTTGCTTTCTCCTAGGTTGGTAGTATTCTGGCAGCCAATATGTGACAGAACAAAAATCACTTAACCCCTCTGGAACTCAATTTCTCATTTGGAAAAGACCAGATTTAAACCAGATCAGTAAACCCCTTTAGTTGTTAGTCATAGAACCATTTTCTCAAGTGAAATATTTTTTAGAACCTCAATATGTTAAACAGAAAAAAAGGTTTTGAAGTAGGATGAGTAGAAACCAGAACCTGTGCTCTTAATTATCATGCTAACTACCTTAATGAATGTTTGTAGAATTAAGCTTAAGTCCTGACGTAAATAGACCCAAATGTCCTGATAACTTTCTCAAATCGAAATGTGGGTTGACCAACAATATTTCTGAATTTAAGTGATGAGGAGGAGGAGGAGGAAGAAGAAGAAGAAGAGCAAGAACAAGAGCAAGAGCAAGAACAAGAAGAAGAAGAAGAAGCAGCAGCAGCAGCAGCTCTTTTGTGGCAGACACTGTTGTCAATTTTCAGCTGTTTCTTTGTTAATCCCACTTCTCATTTCTCCCTGCCCTTCAGCTTTTCATTGCTGGCACAGCTCTGATTTTATTCTATTAGAGAATGTAGCAGGACTTTCCCAGGATGGGAATTGAGTATTCTTTCAATTATTGTGTGGATCTCCATCCACCAAGGCAATGCCCCCATGGACACTTGAACATCTTCATATGCCTTAGAGGCCTGCCCCAGGTGCACCCCTTCCCATTCATCCCCCCTTCACTGACACCCTGCATGAGTGATCTTCCCCTGCCACTGTTGAGTCCCTTCTTTGATCCAAAACCTCTCCAAAAATGAAGCCAACGAAATAACCAAATAAAATTAGTAAGAAAACAAAATAATTTTTAAAATACCAATAAAATTTTTTTTAATTTAAATTTGAAATAGAAAAATTTATTTAGACATTGTGTCTTCCATCACTGTAAGATCTGTTATCCTGTATGTACAGAGATTTTTCTTCCATATATTCCCCTAGGGTCTTATTTTTTTCATTCTATCTTTAAAGAAGCTTTAGGATACAGAAAAGTCACATAGAGAATATAGGGGATTCCCATATACCCAAAACCCTCCCCCCTTTTCTCCTTTCCCCTATTAATAACATTTTACATGTGGATGGTACATTTGTTACAATTGATGTACAAATATTGAAGCATTGCTACTAACCATGGTCAAAGATTTACATTACAGTTTACATTTTGGATCGTACACTTTTATCAGTTTTGACGAAACTTGAAGTGGCCTGTACCCCATACCGCAAGATCATGCTGAACAATTCTTAACGCCCTAAAAATTCCCTATGTTCCATCTGCCTCAGAACCTACGGTAACCACTAAGTTTCAATTTTTGAAGAATAAGATTCATAGTTACTTAAAAAATATTGAGGGTTTGACATATTGTCTGTTTTCTTTTATCAGGTACTGCCTATATTCTCAGGGGATTCTTGTCCCTCTCAATGATAACATAGCAGGACTCCCCAGGATGGGAGTTTGGTATTTTCTTGTTTATTGTGTGGGTCTCCACCTACTGATATAACACATTATGACAAAATGAACAATTACATATTACATAGAAGCCTACGCCAGGTGCACCATCCCACATACCCCCACACGCACCCAACACCCTACACCAGTAACTTTCCCCTGCCATATTTACCAAAAGAACATTGTAGTTTTAACCACAGACCTGCAAATTCCAGAGTTCACCTGCTCCTTCCCCCGACCCTCCTCCCAGTACCATGGATAGTTCAACCCAACCTCCCATCACCACCATACTCCTCCTCACAGACCAGCACCACTGAACCCAATCAGATCACTGCACCACTGACACATTCATCCACTGCACAACTACACCTTTCCACCTTATCATAGATTTTGCCCTAATGGGCATCACCTCACCACCCTCTTCTCCCTTTCTGTCTCCTGTAAACCTTGCAAACTCTAGCTCTATGAGTCTGCTCAATTTGCTTAATTCATCTTAGTGAGTCATGTAATATTTGTCCTTCAGTGCCTGGCTTACTTCATTCAACATAAGGTCTTCAAGATTCACCCATATTATCCCATGTGTTAATACCACATTCCTCCTTAGAGCTAATATTCCATTGTATATATATACCACAGTTTGCTTATTCATTCATCTGTTGATGGACATTTGGGTTGCTTCCAACTTTTGGCACTAGTGAATAATGCTGCTATGAACATTGGTGTGCATATATCTGTTCATGTCCTTGCTTTCAATTTTTCTGGGTATATACCCAGCAGTGGATTGCTGGATCATTTAGCAGTTCTAGTTTAACTTCCTGAGGAACCACCAAACTGTCCTCCACAATGGATGCACCATTCTACATTCCCACCAGCAGTGCATAAGTGTTCCCTTTCCTCCACATCCTCTCTAAGACTTGCAGTCCTCTGTTTTTTTAATAACTGCCAGTCTAATGGGTGTAAGATGATATTTCATTATAGTTTTGATTTGCATTTCCCTAATACCGAATGATGTTGAACATATTTTCATGTGCTTTTTAGCCATTTGTATTTCTTCTTTGGAGAAGTGTCTATTCAAATCACTTGCCCATTTTTTAAATGCATTGTTTGTCTTTTTATTTTCAAAATGTAGGGTTTCTTTATATATGCTGGATATTAGAACCTATTGGATAATGGTTCCCAAATATTTTCTTGCATTGAGTAGGCTGCCTTTTCACTTTTTTGACAAACTTTGAAGCACAAAAGTTTTTAATTTTGAGGAGGTCCCATTTATCTATTTTTTCTCTTGTTGTTCGTGCTTTGGGTGTAAAGTTTGTGAAACCATTTCCTACTACAAGGTTTCATACACACTTCCCTACATTATCTTCCAGGAGCTTTATGGTCTTCGCTCTTACATTTATATCCTTGATCCATCTTGAGTTAATTTTTGTATAGGGTGTGTGATGGTGATCCTTTCTAATTCTTTTGAATATGGCTATCCAGTTCTCCAAGCACCATTTGTTGAAGAGGCCATTCTCTCCTAGTTGAGTGGCTTAATGGCCTTGCTGAATATCAACTGACCATATAAGTGAGGATATTTATCAGAACTCTCAGTTCTGTTCCATTGTTCAGTATGTCTAGCCTTATGCCAATACCATGCAGTTTTGACCACTATAGCTTTGTAGCATGTTTTAAAATCAGGTAGAGTGATAGCTCCAATTTCATTTTTCTTTTTCAATATGTCTTTGGTTATTCGGGGCCCCTTGCCTTCCACATAAATTCCATAGTTAGCTTTTCCAATTCAGTAAAAAATGCCGTTGTAATTTTTATTGGGATTGCATTAAATCTGTAAATAAATTTGGGTAGGATAGACATCTTAATGATGTTTAGTGTTCCTATCCATGAACAGGGAATATTCTTCCATTTATTTAGGTCTTTGATTTCCTTTAACAATGTTGTGTGGTTTTCTGCATACAAGTCCTTTACATCTTCAGTTAAGTTTATTCCTAGGTACTTGATTCTTTTAGTTGCTATTGTAATAGGAATTTCTTCCTTGATTTCCTCCTCAGATTGCTCATTATTGGTGTACAGAAATGCTACTGATTTTTGCAAGTTAATTTTACATGTTGCCACTTTACTGATCCCATTTATCAGCTCTAGAAGCTTTGTTATAGATTTCTCAGGGCTTTCTACATATGGGATCATGTCATCTGTAAAGAGTGAATTTTTTTTCTTCTTCCTTTCCAATTTGGATGCCTTTTATATCTTTTTCTTTCCTAAGTGCTTGAGCAAGTACTTCTAACAAGAGCAGTGACAGTGGAAATCCCTGTCTTCTTCCAGATCTGAGAAGGAAAGCTTTCAGCCTTTCACCATTGAATATGATGTTAGCTGTGGGTTTTTCATATATACCCTTTATCATGTTAAGGAAGTTTCCTTCTATTCCTATCTTTTGAAGTGTTTTTTTTTTTTTTAAATCAGGAAAAGGTGCTGTATTTTGTCAAATGCTTTATCCACATCAATAGAGATGATCACGTGATTTTTTTCTTTTGATCTATTAATGTGGTGTCTTATGTTGATTGATTTCCTTATGTTGAACCATTCTTACATACCAGGGATGAAAACTACTTGGTCAAATTCATTTTACATGTTGTTGAATACAATTAGCAAGTATTTGGTTGAGAATTTTAGCATCTAGGTTCATTAGACAAATTGGTCTATAGCTTTCCTTTCTTGTGGTATCTTTGTTTGGTCTTAGGGTGATATTGGCATCATAGAATGAGTTAGACAATGTTCCCTCTACTTTTGTTTTTTGGAAGAGTTTAAGCAGGATTGGTGTTAGTTCTTTCCAGAATGATTGGTAGAATTCACCTGTGAAGCCATCTGGTCCTGGGCTCTTAGTTGGGAGGTTTTGGATGACTGATTCAATCTCGATACTTGTGTTTGGACTGTTGAGTTCATGAATTTCTCTTTTTGTCAGTGTAGGCTGCTTGTGAGTTTCTAGAAATTTGTCCATTTCATCTAAGTTATCCATCTTGTTGACATACAATTTTTCAAAGTATCCTCTTATGATATTCTTTATTTCTGTGGGGTCTGTGGAGATATCCCCTTCCTCATTTCTTATTTTATGTATTTGCATCATCTCTCTTTTTTTCTTTGTTAGTCTAGCTAAGGGTTTGTCGATTTTCTTAATCTTCTCAAAGAACCAGCTTTGGGTTTTGTTAATTTTTTCTAGTGTTTTCTTATTTTCAATTTCATTTAGATCTGCTCTAATTATTGTTATTTCCTTCTTTCTACTTGCTTTGGGATTAGTCTGTTGTTCTTTTTCTAATTCCTCCAGGTATGCTGTTAGGTTCTTGGTTTTAGCTCTTTCTTCTTTTTTAATATAGGCATTTATGTTTTTGCTGCATCCCATAGGTTTTGATAAGTTGTGTTGTCCTTTTCTTTTGTTTCAAGGTAATTACTGATTTCTTTTGCAAATTCCTCCTTGACACTGATTGTCTAAGAGAGTGTTGTTTATCTTCCATAGCTTTGTGCCTAATCTGGTTCTCTGCCCCTTAGTGATTTCTAGCTCCATTCCACCATTACGTTGTATATTTTCAATCTTTCTGAATTCACTGAGAGTTGTTCTGTGGCCTAGGCTGTTGTCTATCCTGGAGAATGATTCATGAGAACTCAAGAAGAATGTATATCCCACTGTATTTGGGTATAATGTTCTATATATGTCTATTAGGTCTAGATCCTGTAACATATTATTCTGTTTCTTTATTGATCCTCTGTTGAGATCTTCTGTCTAATGTTGATAATGGTGTATTATCTATAATTGTAGAATCATCTATTTCTCCACTTAGTGTTTCCAATGTTTGCCTCATGTATTTTGAGGTGCCCTGGTTAGGTGCATAAATGTTTATGATTGTTCTTTCTTCTTGATAGATTACTCCCTTTATTAATATATAGGTTTTTCTTTGTCTCTTACAATAGTTTTGCACTTAATGTCTATTTTGTCTAATAGTAGTATAGCTACTCCTGCCCTTTTTTGGTTATTGTTTACTTGTAAACTAGTTTTCCAACCATTCACTCACAACCTCCTTGCAACCCTGGGTCTAAGGTGAGTTTCTTGTAGATAGCATATAAATGGGTCATATTTCCTTATCCATTCTGCCAATCTATGTCTCTTGATTGGCGAGTTAATCCATTAGCATTCAATGTTATTACTGCCAAGGAATTACTTATATTAGCCATATTTTCTTTTGGTTCATATATGCCATATGTTGTTTTTATTGCTCTTTTTAGCTTTTTAGTTATTCTTACCAATAATCATCATTCCTGCACTCTCCTCCCACCCTCTCTCTCCTGCTTTTTTCCTTTCAACCTTCAGAACTCCTTTTAATATTTCTTGAAGGGCAGGTTTCTTATTAACAAACTCTCTTAATTTCTATTTATCTGTGACTATTTTGAACTCTCCCTTATTTTTGAATGCCAACTTTGCTGGATACAGAATTCCTGGCTGGAAGTTTTTTTCTTTTAGCACCTTAACTACATCATACCACTGCCTTCTTGCCTCCATAGATTCAGATGCGAAATCAGCACTTAATCTTATCAGCTTCCCTTGTTCTTGATGAGTCTCTTTTCTCTTACTGTTTTCAGTATTCTTTGTCTTGAGGATTAGACAAATTTATAAGTATATGTTTTTGTTTAGGCCTGTTAGGATTTATCTGTTTGAGGTGCTCTGGTGCTTTCTGGACATGTAAGTCCATGTCCTTCAAAAGAGTTGGGAAATTTTCAGCCATTATTTCCTCCAATACTCCTTCTGCCCCCTTTCCCTACTCTTCTCCCTCTGGGATGCCTATAATGCATATGTTTGTGTGTTTCATGTTGTCATTCAAATACCTAAGCCCTTGCCAGATTTTTTCTATCTTTTTATCTATCTGTTCTACTATTGGTCAGATTTCAGATGTGCTGTCTTCGACATCACTGATTCTTTCCTTGCCTGATCAAATCTGCTGTTATGTGCATCCAGTGTATTTTTTATTTCTTGCATTGTACCATTTATCACCATCAGATTTGTTACCTTTTTATGTATGTTTACAATTTCTTCATTATGTTCCTCTAGTGTCATCTTAATATCCTTTATCTCTTCCTTCACTTCATTAGGTTGACTCATGATATTTGTTTGGACATCCCTGATTAGTTGTTCCATGTTCTGCATCTCCTCCTGTTTTTTCAGTTTGTTGGTTAGACTGGGCCATGTCTTCCTGTTTCTTAGTATCACTTGTAATTTTTGTGTGTGTCTAGGCATCTCTTTATCTTGATGGGCTTATTAGGTTGGTTAGCTTCTCTTTCTATTCTAGGGTTTTATTTTGTTGTTTTGTGGGGGGTGGGGTAAGGTTCCTTTGTGACACTTGGTTCCTCCTATTTTATGTCCTTGCAGTTGTCTGTGTTCCCTTGGGGGAAAAAATGTTAGGACTAGAGAAAAGGAAAGAGATAAAAATAGAAAAAGAGTAATAGGAAGAATGGTAAAAAAAAAAAAATTGTAGAATAGGAACTGTACAAGAGTTAAGAAAATAAATAAGTAATATGGGTAAAAAATCATTTAAAAAATTCAAAGGAATAAGAATAAAAATGGCAAAATGGAAAAAAATGGAAGAAGCCACAAAATAGAGAAAAAATAGAATGAATTAAAAGGCCAGAAAGATGAGAAGAGAGGAAAAGAAAGGGAAAAAAAAAAAGGAGAGAGAGAGAAAAACAAAAATTAAGGCCAAACAAGGAGAGGTGGAATGAAAGAAAAGCAACAGAAGACAAAAGTTAGAAAAATGAAGAGAAGAAATAAAGTAGGTAGAATACAATAAGTAAAAGAAAAAAAGAAACAATGGGTGGGGAAAGACAACAAACAAGAAACAAACAAACAAAGAAACAAAAAACACAGGAAAAACAGCCTTACAGCCTTCCCTCTTAGGCCCCTAATGAGCTTCTCAGGCTACCAGTACTCATCAATCAATCACCCTGCAGCCTGCCCTCCACAGGTGATGTCCCCAGTTTTAGCCAATAAAATAATGGAAAAGGGGGGTGGGGGGAAGGAACCAATAAAAAATAAAAGATCCAAGACCTAAAACAAGAAAAAGTCTGTCTGTATGTTCCCTGTTATAAGGTTCCAGCTGAGTGCCTGATCACCCAGTGGATTCCCTTCTCTTAGGAGGTCCCAGGAATTAAACCAGGGACCTCATCTATGCAAGGCAAGAATTCCCCCACTGAATTAAATTGACTCCACAGGTTTAGTAGGCTTCTGAAAGCTTCTCTGGGTCTTCCTGTCCCTGTTCCCTCAGACTAGTTGGCTTCTAGCAGTTTGCCAGAGCCCCACTGATTAGGTGCCTGTCTCTGTCCCCTTACGAACCTATTTCCTGTCTGTCCCAGGGCAGCTGAGTGTGACAGCCTCCCCTGATCAGATTTCCCCCTTTCCCTCTTCCTGGGCCACCTCAGTGCTGGTTGGGGTCTTCTTTGAGATCCAAAGAGGGGGATCATCTGGCCAAACTCATTGAAAAGAAATCACTCTCCACCCTCTGCCAGACCACTCTTCGTCCCAGGGAATGCTCCCTCCCACTCAGTTGGCTGCAGTGAGCCAGGCATTTTACCGAGGCTATTTGCCTTGAGGGTGGGGTATATGTGCCCTTTCCAGCCACAGGGGCAAGCAACTCTCAGTTTTCATTTGGCTTCTTTTCTGTCTCTTCCTCCTGGATAATGCACAGCAGTTTCCTATTCTATAGAACCCCAAAGACACTCCCTCAGGTAGGTTTTTTGCCCTTTCTCCATTGTTTTTTCTGAGTGAGTTGAGCTCTGCCTATCTACTTTGAGGCCATGTTTCTCTACTATACTCTTAAAACTTTGGGAACAGACCTTTGAACCTGTGCTCCATTCTAATAAAAAGAGAGATTGAAGATTTGTGGAAAGCATTTCAGATTGCAGACCCAGTGTGGCAATTTGATATTGTTTATGAATTCCAAAAATAGATATTGTATTATGTTTGTAAACTGGCCTGTCCCTCCCAGTATATTAGATTATATTGTATTCAGAGGTTTCACTTATACTTGATTAAATAATAATTAAGGCTTTGATTGGGCCATGTCAGTTGGACGTTGAGTCCTCACCTCCTTGGTAGGTGGGGACTCACAGAGAAAACAACATGGTAGAAGGGTTAGTTGGAGTTTTAATCCTGGAGCCTGGGAAGTAAACACACAGAGAAGCAGAAACGTGAGGAAAGAGAGAAGTCTCCATTAAGCACAGGCAGAGGCCTCAGAAAGAGAGGTGAGTCATTTGCCACAGAGTCTACAGCTGGCCTTGTGGAGAAAGAAGAGCAGCTGAGCCGAAGGAGAAATGAGCCCTGGGAAGAGAGCAACCCAGGAAACCTGAACCCTTGCAAACATTGGGCAGCTCTCTTGCTCCAACACGTGGCAACAGACTTTGGTGAGGGAAGAAACTTATGCTTTATGGCCTGGAAACTGTAAGCTTCTACCCCAAATAAACACCCTTTATAAAAGTCAACAGATTTCTGTTATTTTGCATCAGCACCCTTTGACTGACTAATATACCCAACATCTTCACTCATTCCTTTATTCATTTTTTTGGGAGGTACCAGCGACTGAACCCAGGACCTTGTATATGGGATACATGGGAAGCAGGCACTCAACCACTGAGCTACATCTGCTCCCCCATTTTTTTAACAAGAATTTATTGAGCACCTATTGCTAAAGTCAGGGAATATAAAGATTATTAATAAGAAATTAGACCAGCACTGACCAATAGAAACTTGTGCAATGATGTGAATGCTCAATACGGTAGCCACTAGCCACATGTAGCTGTAGAAAACCTGAAGTGTGACTCATGCAACTGAAAAAATAAATATTTACTTTTATTTAATTCTAACTGATTTAAATTTAAAGAGCTTCATGTGGCTATTGACTATCATATTGGGCATCACAGGCTAGATGAATGCATAAACAAATAATTGCTAAGTGTCTAGGGCTATAGAGGAGATGTGCACAAATAATGTGAGAACACAGTGGAATGAGTAACCAGTTAATTTAAGGAGTTGGAAAAGAATTTCAAACATTCAGTTATAAAGGATGAATGGGAAATTGCTTGATGAGGAAGAGTAGTGCAAATGGAAAAACTAAATTTCCCCCAGCCCAGACAGAATCGAAAGTAGTGGTTGGTAAATTGTCTAAGAGCTTAGTGAAGCCCTTTTAAGCTGGGCCTCTGTGTCACTGAATTTTTTTTCTTTAAGAGAGCTATACTATTTGTTTTTGGGGTTTTTGTTTTTTGTATTTTGCTTTTTGTTTTTATCCTCAATGGGACTAGTGGGGCACAATATGGAGGGATTGGAGAGGACTGAATGAAGATGAGTGAATTATGCTGTGGATAATAATATGAAATATTTTGTTTTGAGAGAGGTTGCCTAAATTATAATGTAGTTGGAAATATTCTTCCATCATGTAGGTTTACACTGTACTATACCATAATTATATTTGAATTTATATTTGTCCTCAGGAGAATGTGTATGCTGTTTATGTGTGGGGGTGTGTGTGTGTGAAAGAGAGAATAGTTAATCACTTGACAAGGAATATAAATGGCATATCTGCAGTTCATCTTAGTAGGGAGACTTGAAGGGAATCAAATTTGGAAAGTCCAAACATATCCAAGACTGTTCTTTGATGTGGAGTCCTGTCAAAGGCCATCCTAGACCGTCCTACTAGATCCACTAAGGCGTATTTCTAGATTAAAATGCTCAAACTTAGAGAGAAATGTGCTGTTGAGAAAAAGAGATGGATCTGGAAGTCAGACTTAGCCCTGGGGAGAGGGCTTCCAAAGATGAGCAAAAATTCACCCTAAGGAAATTAGAAGAGAAGGTAAACCTGAGAACACAGGAGTAAGTTTAGAAGATGTTACAGGACCTCCAATGCCCCACAAAGCAGCTCTCTAAGAATGTTTTAACCTCTTGGATACTTTTTTGTTGAGTCATAAAGGTAACTTTGCAGAAAGTTTTAAAATGCCTTCCTCTAATAATATAATTCTCTTCGGTTTCACTAGCTCATTAATAAAATTTGCATAAATTGTACAACTCAGCTGTACAAATTAATCCTGCAAGGAAATGAGGAAGAGCACAAAGAAGGAACCCTGCTCAAGTTCATTACCTCCACCATTATCTCCACCAACCCTCCCACATTGGCCCTTGAAACATGGACAATATGGTCATAAAGTGGGGGCTACAGACCATGTGTTGCTGGATTTAACTCTTAGCAAAGAGAGCCATGTCCAGTGGTAGAATGAAGAGTAGTGGACAGAAAGACAGGGCTGAGAAGAATAGTGACAAAGTGAATGAGTCAGGAGGAAAGCCAGGACACTTCCCTCCTCTGCCAGACCCCCCCCCACACACACACACACAAATACACAAGTATATTAAAAGATGACTACCTTCAAGGGGAGAAAAATGCTAATATTTTTATTTTTGTTTATTTATGCCCCCCCATCCCCACTGTTGTCTGTACTCACTGTCTGCTCATCTTCATTTAGGAGACACCAGAAACCGAACCCGGGACCTCCCATGTGGGAGGGAGGTGTGCAATCGCTTGAGCCACCTCCACTCCCTAGTATTTTTATAACAGTGAGAAATACATTCCAATGAGCTTATGTGTAACTTATTGTGTAATATTCGACAACAGTGCCTACATCTATAGCACAATACCTAATTGAGTCTACTTGATGAAAAATGCCAGTCTGAATTAATAAAAACTCAGTCACAAGCAGATACTTTGCATTACTTTTAAGTACATTGAATACACCTAGTGACTGACAAAGTTCTTTCAAGTGGAGGCCTACAAGATCTGCATTAATGGTTAGCTAATTAGCAACATTAGCAAACAAAGCTATTTGCAAATGTTCTCTGCTAAAATACTTGAAATTTTTTGTACTCTTGCTTCTCTCTTCTTGTTTGACTATGCATTTAGTAATCTTTGTCCCTCAGGAATAGTATATGGGTAAACTCCAAACCAGCCTTTGTTTAAATTACCCATTAGTGGAGCCTAAATTAATGAGATATTGCCCTTTTTATCTGAAGAAGACCACCAGCATAGTAGCCAACAATATCACTAGGCTGGCAGGAAAAAAAATAATTCAATAAAATTGTTTTACTGACCTGGTGGACCATGTCCAATTTTTACTACCCAGTGTTCTACAGAATCCTGCTGCCTCTCATCTTTAAAATAGCTAACTACAAATTTCAGTTCATATTTTTATGTTTTCTTTAGAATGATAACTCTTTGAGAAGATGGAACACTATGGTACAATGCAGTGAGGTGACAAGGCAGGTATCATGCAAATCTGCATGTTTGTTCATTATGGTGTCTAGAAATTTAGCTGAAGAGAAGCTCTACAAATTTCAGCCTCCCAGACAGTAGTGAAAAACAGGAGAAAATGGGAGAGACTGAGTGTGCAATCACTAGTGATTGTACAAAAAGCCTTTAGAACATTGCACCTGAGGTAAAATTTAATCTACCAACCAAATATTTATTGTTTTAACTATTAAATAAGCTTAAGTTGATTTAATAAAACCACACTCAGGGCAGGATCAATTTGAGCATAAGAGGAAAGCAGAAGCTAGAGCCAGGGTCCAGTGATGCTGTTGTCCATTATACCATAAGTAAAGTGAGTTCTTTGATTTTTTTTTTTTTTCCAAATAAACCATCTCTCATCCAGACATCAAGAACATGACTTCCTTCCCTTTTAGGTTACAGCCATGGTGTGCTAATAAATGTTTAACAACTGGATCTCTGACTATAGTTCTGACTTCAATTTTGGTTGATGTTTTCATTTATGTTAATGAGTAAGATGACCATGAAACAATTATGATGCATGTGGAAATGCCACTCATTCACAGATGACATGTACAACTTCTTTCCTAAATAAGATAATAGACAATCAACAAAACAATAACTCAAGCCTTAATTTGTAGCATTTGCTGATTTTCTTGGTGTAAATACTCCCACCATGGCACCTTCAAGCTACCAACATGATGTCAGTGAATGCAAAGTTTAAAATATATGCACGGTAGCACACTATTATACAGTTTTCACCATACTTATAAAATAAACATAAATAACCTCAAAGGCATAGATAATAATTATGTTTAATAAAATAATTAAGAAGTGATGAGTTTTTAATATTCCTTTCCTTTGGTTTTAATATAATTTAACTTAAAGTTTATATAATTTAATTTTTAATGTGTTTTAACAATTGGCTTTAAAAATTCCTAAATTTTAACAATCAGATCTCAGGAGCCAGGAGAGCTGTCTCTAGCACACCACTGGCTTTATTAAAATGAAAAATATTACCCTGGGTAAGCATAACATACAATTCATTTGTATCCCTTAACAAACAAGTTGTAGGTGATCTTTCAGTTTAACACAGATTTCAGATAACAGAACACTGAAGTAAAGAGTTACAAATACAAAAAAAAAAAAAATATTATAGAGAATATTAATAATGACCAAAAACACAGAAATAGATCCAAAGCACTGAATATATTAGAAAGGGTTGTTCTCTTTGTTATTTAAATGTGGCCTCTCTCTAAGCCAAACTCAACATATAAACTCACTGTCTTCCCCATACCCCACCCAGCGTGGGACATGACTCCCCTGAATAGACCTCCCTGGTACCAAGGGATTATTACCAAGTGCTAACTAGCAATGCATTTGAAAAAAGACCTTAACCAAAAGGGGGAAATATTAAATACAAAAGAGCTTTTATGGCTAAGAGATTTCAAAGTGAGTCAGGAGGTCATTCCAGAGATTACACTTATGCTCATCTCAGAAGGATCTCACTGATGGCCACAGTAAACAATGCCTCAAGCAGGGGTGCTCCTGAAGACTCTAGGAATATCTGGATACTATAGGCAGGGCAGAGAACCCCAGGAAATCAGAATCCTGTCAGTGGGCCTTACCTTGGAATATATGTTAACCTATTTCCCCAATGTAACAGAGTTAGATTCATTTATAATTTCCCTACACATATTTCTTCTGCTCCCTTTTTTTTTGAACCCATAATTAGCACTATACCCATTAAATATATGTCCCAGAGACTTAAATCTTAGGTGTTTTCATATGCTGGTTGAGCCCTAAATCTCAGCATAGTTGCAGCCAACACCTACTTTCCAGTTCATCAGACTCATCAAGAACAACTAACAAAATGATGATGGTGGACAATGCCCATCCTAAAAACAGAGAGTATCTACAACTGCAAGCAAGACAGTTTTATCCATCTGCTCTATGGGATCTAAGTCCCCTCTCAATCAGAAAAAGAATACACATCACCATCCTGAAATCCTCAAGATTGAGGAATGAACAAAAATAAGGGGGAAATGCAACTGTGGACCAGAGTGGACTTACTGTTATTCTAGTAATGGAAGAACTTGTAACAATGATATAAAGACAGTGGTCACCAGAGGCTCTTGGGGGAAGGGGAGGGAAGAATAGGTGTAACATGGTGCATTTGGGGTACATTTGAATTTTTCTGCATGATTTTGCAATGAAGGATACAGCCATTATACATTTTGTCTGTCAAAACCTACAAAATTATACAGTGCAAAGTGTAAACCATAATGTAAACTATGACAATGATTAGTAGCAAAGCTTCAATATTTGTTTATCAATTGTAACAAATGTACCACACTAATGAAAGATGTTATTAATAGGGGAAAATGTGAGAGGGGGAGGAGATAAGGTATATGAGAATCCCCTATGTTTTCTACGTAGCTTTTCTGTAATATAAAATGTTTTTATGAATAAAGTTTTTAAAAAAGAAAAAAAAAAAAAGAAAGGATGGTTGCATGAAGGGCCTCATAGATGAGACAGCTGGCTACCTATCCATTATCTATTATCCTTATAGATGAAACTATCAATACCTATCCAATACCCATTCTCCCCTTCTTATGAAAAGAACTCTGTTATTATTTGGAACAACCGTATGCCCAACTAAAAAACTATACTTTCCAGCTTCTTTTGCAGTGGGGGAAGGAGGGTTTAATGTGACAGTTCAAGCTAATGAAAAGTGGAAGTCACTGGGAAGAGCTTCCAAAAAGGCTCTTTAGAAGGGATTCGTCCAGCTGGCAAACAATGTTTGTCCCTTGGTCTACTTTCTTCTTTCTGGAACTCTTGGTCACTCTTGGGACTGAAAGCCCATGCTTGAGATATTTAATCATGAAGCCAGGTCCCTGATGACATTATAAAACTACTCTGCCATCCCTAGTTTGCCCTCTCCTCATTACCTGAAAGAACAAAAAGCATAATTATTTTAAGCTACTCTTACTCGGACTTTATAATATATGCAGCCAAACTTTAAAAAGTCTAATTAATAAGGGATCAACGTGAGATGACTAGGACAGATTGTCAAAATGAGACTCTGAAATGGCTCAGCCATCAGCTTCACAATTCCATTTTAAAATGCATCTAGCTAAGAGCCCTTCATTAACTCTCACTCAATCTCCACTAAACATTTACAAGGACCAAAAAGAAAAGGGGGAATGAATGTTAAATGTAATATTAGAATTATTTGGAAGGAATTTCAACTATTTATAAGAGTGTTGAAGTAGGAATGAGAAATAATTGGTGATCCATACATCATTTGCTTCAAGAAGCATCAGAAACAAGATGACCTAAAATACGATGGAGAGACAATAATACCTCTGCCACTATCTCAGCCAGTGTTCCTTTGTTCACAAATGACAGAAAGCAAACAAACTAGCAGAAAAGTTCCAGGGGAGCTTGATCTAGAGGCTTGAGCAATATTAAGAGTCAGCTCTTAATATTTTCATATTTTGACTCTGTTGTTCTTCTTGTGTTGGCTGAATTGAATGGATCTCAGGCTCCATGTGATGGCCCCTAGCAGCTCTAGGCTCTCATTTACCTGGTTCAAACGCAGAAGAAAAAAGCTCCTATCTCTTTCTCAGCCTGAGAGCATTATGGCTCATGGCTCTCACTAAGTAACATCTCAACCTTGAATAAAGCACTACAACCAAGGGAAAGTGAAGTACTACTATCGGCCATGCCAGAACTACCTGTGTCCTCCCTGGAGCCAGGGGATGAGCCCTTTGAAAGCATGGAGGGTAGGTGGAGCAGCATCACTCATTGCAAGTTCTACCTACAGGGAGAGTAAACAAATACAAAGCTTCACCTTGGGTCTAATTTTCTGAGAAGGCATCACTTTGGAAAAACAGGCTCACTTCTCCCCCTGCAGAGCAAAGACCAGTACCCCAAAAGTACACTTTCCTTTAGACTCACATCACTGCCTCTCCATCCCTGAAAGGCTTACTTTGCTCCCATGTACAAATCCCTGACTTTTATTGGAATGGTGAGTCTCTCCAGACTCAAATTCAGAACTTTCTAAGACTAGAACTCATATAATTTCACCTCAGCTCTTGTCAGATAATGGTTCCACCATGTTCATTTTGGATCCATTTATGTGTCACAGTAGAAGTTTCTCAGTCCTATAATAAAGGATTGGTTATCCTCCAGATAGCCTTAATATTTCCATCTTTTTGAGAAGATCCAAACCTATAATTATAGAACTACTCCCCTATAGGAAAAGAAGCCTGTGCAGTAAAGGGTTAACTCAGCAGGCCTAGTGAGTCATTCCAAAGAAAGGACTGTCTTCAGGAGGACTAGCTTTTGATAGGTTCCTAGGAAATGAGCTCTGGGCCCTTGAAATATGTTGTTTTCATATTCCTGGGGCTTTGGGCCATGTTGTATCAGTTTGACCTTGGAAGCATAGAGACAGAGTGGCTAAGATCAGTCATTTGGGCACTGAATGCCTATATGACTGACTTTCAATTAAAAAGACATGGATGCCAAAGCTTGGATGAGCTTCCTTGGTTGGCAACATTTGGCATGTGTTGACACACACAGTAGTGAAGAATTAGGAGAAAGTGGAGTAGGATTAAATTTCATTTCAGTGATACTTAAATAATTTTCAGCACACGTCATTTTTGTAATTTTCACAGATTTTAAAATACCAAACATCCCACCCAAGCTTTGTCCACTTTGCCTTTATGTAAAAGGCCAAAGCCACTTGGCATTAGCCAACAAATTCAGCAATCTTAGAACTACTGTTACATTCAGCTCTCCATCCGGGAAAATCCTACATAAGGTGTGTCCCTGGTTTAGCAAATGGTATCTGGCTTACCAGGTATTAGAATAGGTAGGCTGGAGGGGAGCTGGCAGACATCCTGAATGGGAATGAGGTCTCTTTGACCTTACTGTACCTTGTCAAAAAGATATTTAAAAACTAAGTGTATGTTTCAATTTCCCTCGGTCATGGAATATCCTAAGGAGGAATTCCTTCAATGAACCCTTTCTCTACACCCTATGGGGCTGGAGAGCTTCTGGAGAGCATGAGTACTGAGTGTGGGTTGTGATAAAGAGCATCTTTCCTGGTTATATCCCTGCAAAACCAACTGATGGTATGACCTTGTGCAAGTTCACCACCACTCTCAAGCTCCGTTTTCCTCACCCATAATATAAGGATCATGAATAGATCATCTCTAATGTCCTTTACAGCACACAATTCTGACTGTACTATCACAATAAATTAGCTCCATTTCACCTGGAAACACCTTCTTCCCCTCTACATAGCTGCTGCTCCCAACTGAATACCCTTTTCATTCCCACGAAGAGAAAGAAAGGATAAGTTTACATAAAAAGAAACAGAGGTGATGAATCTTCTTGTTTATTTGTTTGTTGGTGTTTTTTGTTTATTATTATTATTATTGAAATAATGAAAATTCTCTACTAATGACTGAAATAATGAATGCACAACTATGTGATTATACCAAATACCATTGATTGTACACTTTGGATGAACTGTATGCTTTATAAATATGTACCAATAAAACTGATTTGTAAAAATAAAAAAAAAAGAAACAGAATGATCATTAATGGAAAAGGATCATCACCCAGCATCCAACTCCTCATCAAGAACCAGAATAGAGTAATACATTAAACACTTTTACTTAATTAAAATAAAAATGCCCACTTTGTTTTACTTGTATTATATAATTCCAAATTTGGCAAAGAATCTTTTTTTTTAATAGAAGTTGTAGGTTTACAGAAAAATCATGCATTAAATACAGAGTTCCCATATACCACCCTATTATTAACATCTTACATTAGTGTGGTACATATGTTACAATTGATGAAATAACTTTTTTATAATTGTACTATTAACTGTAGTCCATAATTTACATTAGAGTTCACTGTTTGTGTTATACAGTCCTATTTCATTGGTTTGGTTTTTTTTTTTTTTAATTTTTATTCTGGTAACATATATACAATATCGAGTTTCCCCTTTTAACCACATTCAAATATGCAATTCAGTGCTATTGATTACAATCACAATGTTGTGCTATCATCATGGCCCACCCAGTATCTTTTGATGTCTATCCATAAGGTAAATTAAAACTTTGATTAACGAAAGGCATATGTTTCAAATTTATATATTCTTTTTTATCTTTTGTGTGAATAAGTAGGGAACATTAATCTCTGACAAAAAAAGGAAGGCTGGGTATAGAGAGAATAAGGAACAAGCCTCACTGTTAAAGGAAATGAAATTCGAAGTGCAAGTGATAATTTCAACTTCTAGGACAAACTTCTAGATATTCCTAATAATTTTTTTCCCTCAATTTAAAGTCCTCTCAGGAAATATACGAAGAATAACATTCACTTACGGTCTTCATGCCCAAAATAAATGGAGTTTCATTATAAAATGTCTACATTTGAAATTCATCTGTTCAAAAGGAGATCAAAGCTCTGTATGGTGGAATGACCACGTCCACCATTCCAGCCAAGACACAATGAGCTGAGAGCTCCACTCTTCTACAACAAATTGAAACACCCAACTGCACCACCAAATTCATTTTCCAAAATAGTGTTTTAGTTTCCTTGTTGATAAAGCAAAACCATGCAAGGAGTTGGCTTAAACAGTGGGAATTTATTGGTTCAAGTTTTTGGGGTTAGGAAAAGTCCAAATCAAGCCATCATCAAGGCGATGCTTTCATCCCAAAGACTGGTATTCTGGGCTGGCTGCCTTTGTCCTGGGCTGTGTTGGTCCTGGGCTCCTCTGTCACATACTAACCTCTCCTGGCCTCTCCCTTCTCTTCTGGATTCTGTTGACCTCTAGCTTCAATTTTGTTCTGCTTTATAAAGGACTCCAGTAATAGGATTAAGACCTATCTTGATTGAGCTGGTTCACACCTTAAGTGAAGTAACCACATCAAAAGGTCCTATTTACAATGAGTTCACATCCACAGAAATGGATTAAGTTTAAGAACATGTTTTTCTGGGATACATAGCTCAAAACCACCACATTTAGTATTATGAGTTTTTGCTTCCTGAAATTTAATATACATTCTATTTCATTGTTGCGATTACAGATTCATGAAATTAAGGGTTGTGGAAAGATGTTAGCAAAATTTGTTCGACAGCACTGCATGGGCAACTTATATCAACAATATTTATGGTGTGCTTGGAACAGCTTTAGTGCTTCAAACTGTTCACTGAAGGAGTTAATTTTAGGTTGAACACCAATACAATTTTAAAAAAATATAACCCTGAAAAACTAAAAGGTGATGTTACATGAAGCTGTAATTTAGCTGGTAAGCACAGTTATTAAATAGCTGTGAACCATTGGATTCTGTTAAGATATGAGGTAGACACAAAATAAATAGATAACAAAATTCTTAACTTGAATATATTTATACTCTACATGGGGCCCAGAGCATGGGAGGTAACACTGCAATTTTGAAGGAAAAGTATAAACTAGTCTGAAATCATATCAAATGTAAATGCTGAGAGTCCATCAAAAGAAGGTGTGAACCAAATCAGAAAGTGCTAACCATGTTGGCTTCATACTTGGAGGAGCTTGGTTAGGAGGAAGATGGCACAAATGGAGGCATTTTATGGCACAGGAGAAATGACAAGGACCTCAAACTTTAAAAGGCATTAAGATTTCAAATAGCTATAGGTATATGCAAGTTTTTTGTAGAATCTTTCTGATCAATATTTCTTTAGTCATTGCCTGGGTCAATAAAAATGTAGGACGTTGTCAGTGATATTTAAAGTACCTGGAATGACACTGAAAGCAAAGATAGGGAGTACTAGCATTAAGCAGTCATGTTATCAGGAGACTCCAGCAAAACCTAGAATGCTCGGAGTACTTTATGTGCAAAATCATAAATTTTGAACTCCACTTTGGCAATTCTAAACATTTCAGAATGGTAACAAACAAACCATATCAACACTGCAGATCTTCTGTGAGTACTCCCAGCACAGCCATTCCTCAACCTGGTTGGTGTCCCAAAAGCATTTAAATATATATATTTGGACCCGAGTCATGCAGGAAAGGAAAGACTGAACATTATTTGCATAAATAAAATCCTTGATATCAGCTTCTTTATTTTTCTTATTTCTTTCACTTAAAAGTGCATTTAAAGGCTTCTAAACTAACCACTCCACTGAAAATAATTACAAAACCTGAACAAACTATTTCTAAATAACTGTTTATGGGGGTATTAGCTTCCTAAGGCTACTGTAACAAACTACCACAATCTTGGTGACTTAAATCAACAGAAATGTATTCCCTCACAATTCTGGAGATCAGAAGTTCAAAATCAAGGTGCTGGCAGGGCTGTACTCCCTCTGAAGCCTCTAGAGGAGAATCCTTTCTGCCCCTTTCCTGGATTGTGGTGGCTCCAGGCATTTCTTGGCTTCCTTGGCTGCCTCACTCCAGTCTCTGCCTTTGTCTTCACATGACTTTCTCCTCCAAATCTCTGTGCCTTCTCCTATTCAGTCTTGTCTTCTCCTCTGTATCCTCTCTTCTAAGGACACTTGTCATTGATTTAAAGCCCCTCTCGACACTCCTGGATGATCTCATCTAGAGACAAGGAGTTAATGCATAATGGGGTAAAAGATTTCTGTTTGGTGTGAAGGGAAAGCTCTAGAAATGGATGGTGGTGAGAGAACCACAACATTGTGAATGTGATTCATTCCACCGAATGGTATGCCTGGGAGGGAATGGGATTAGAAGATTTATGTTGTATACATGTTTCCACAATTTTTTTTTTTTAAAAAGGAGGAGCAACTAAAACAACAATGACAACTGAATGCAATACATGATACTGGATGGGATATAAGAATGAAGGAGAAAAGGCTCAAAAGGACATTATTGGGACATATGAAAAAAATGGATATAGAATATAAGCTTTACATCAATGTTACATTTCTTGAATTTGATAACTGTATTTAAGGTGATTACATAAGTGAATTTCCTTCTTATTGGGAAATGTACATGGAAATAATATGTTCCAGGAGTACGATGTGTGCAACCTGCTCTCAAATGTTCAGAAATAGAAATAGATAGGTAGATAATAGATAGAGATAGATGACGATGATAGTGAGAGAGAGATGATGATGGTGATGATGGATTGATAGGTTATAGATGAATAGAGATAGATGATAGATAGATAGATAGATAGATAGATAGATAGATAGATAGATAGATGATAGAATTATAGAATGATACTGCAAATGTGGCAAAATGTTAAAATTGATGGCTCTGGGTTTTGACAGGATGGATATGTTGGAGTTCTCTGCATATATTATTTTTGCAACTGTCCTGTAAGTTTGAAATTATTTCAAAACAAAAAGTTTAAAGGAAAAAAAATGACAGCCAATTTAGAAAACAGTTCAGCATTTCCCTTTAGTGTTAAGCATAAGTTTTCTATATGACCTAGTAATCCTACATCTAGGTATCTACCCAAGAAAAATGAAAACATATTCACAAAAATGTGTACATGAATGTTTTTTAGTAGCCTCATTCATAATCATAAAAAATGGAAACAATCCTTGTGCCTTTCAACTTGTAAATGGGTAAATTGTGGTATATCAATACAATAAAATACTATTCAGTAATAAAAAGGAATGAACTATTGACACACACAACATGGATGAATGTTAAATTATTTGTGCTATCTGAAAGAAATCAAATGCATATGTTTCCATACTTTATGATTCCATTCATATGACATTCTGGAGAAGGCAAAGAGGTAAAGAGAGCAGTGAACTATAATGGAGCAGCATGAGGAAATTTTGGGGGGGGTGATGAAACTATTCTGTATTCTTGGTTGTGGTGGGGATTATATGACTGCACATTTATAAAATTCAAAACACTATAATCAAAAGAGTTAATTTTACTCTATGTAAATTTTAAATAAATTTTTAAAACTCTTAAACACATTAAATATCTAAGACAAATCTAACAAGACCTCAACAATGAAAGTTAAAAATCACTGCTGACAGAAATTGAAGAACTAAATAAGTGGAGGGATATACCATACTCATTGATTGGAAGACCCAATATTATAAAAAACGTCACTTCTCCCCAAGTTGATCAATAGCTTCAATGCCATCCCAATCACAATCTCACAGGTTATTGTTATTGGTGGTGGCTGTGGTGGTGTGTTTGTGTGTATGTAAATTGTCAAGGTATTTTTTAATATGAAAAGGAATGGAGAAAAGGATATTATTATATACCGTGATAGTGTGATGTCCAAGGTAGAACAATGTTTATAGTATGCTGCTTTTTATCTAAGAACAGTAGTGAGGAACATAAATATAAGTATATATTTAAAAGGAACAATTGATGAATAAACCAGAAAAGAATACACTGTTACCTAACGAGGAGGAAGAGAATAGGCAGCTGAACTGCATTCAGCTGTATTATTTTTAGTGGAAATATTGTCACTGAAAATTCAGCAAATAAATAATGAAACTAGGAAAATAATGTTTTCAGCAAAAGAGAAAGGAAACACAAATATAAAATCAAAATTAGTTGCCTTCTTTAAGACCTGTTATCTTTAATGTGAATTGGATACCAGTATGAAATCATTATTTATTTTTCTTTTTCTAAGGTATAGATACTCATATTTTTATCCACTAAAAAGGTCTAGAATACTGTTGCCCATAGAAATATACTGTGAACCACATATATAATTGTAAATATTCTAGTAGCTGCATCTTTTTAAAAAGAAACTGGTGAAACCAATTTTAATAATATATTTTATTTAACCCAGTATATCCAAAATATTATCATTTCAACATATAATCAATGTAAAAAATGGAGATACCACATTCTTTTTTTCTTATCAATTCTTCAAACTCCAGTGTATATTTTTACAGTTACATAGCACATCTCAATTCAGATTAGTCACATTTCAAGTACTCAATAGCTACAATTGGCTAGTGGCCACCGTATTGGACCTTACTGGACAATGCAGGTCTACAACTAATGAAAACCAAGTAGCAATGAGCACTCCTCGTGGCCAGAAGGGGATAACAGAGCAGTGAGAAAAAAGTAGTGGGTGGAAATATCTACCTCGGATGATATTAATGATATTGTGATTGGTTTATTGTTTTTTTTTTAATTCCTTATCTATCAAAGTTGTATACTGCTTATTTTCAGGTAAAATGATATGATGTTTGCAATTAGCATTAAAATATTTGGTCAAAAAAGGTGGGGAGATAAGTGAAACATTTTGTAAATTAATAAAAATTGTCAAAGCTGAGAAAAGAATACATGAAATTTTATTATTTTGTTCTTTCTAATTTTGTGTCTTAAAAGTTTTCATATTAAATGGCTTAAGAAATAAAGTAAAAGGCACTTTAAAATATAAAGAGATAGATGATGAATTCTAGTTAAATAGAACCAGATTATCAAATTTTAATTTCACCATTATTAATACTGAACTCCCTTTTAAAATGCCAGAATTAATATTTTATCATTAATTTGTATTAAATTACTTAAAATTTAACACTGTTCTGACCACAGAATGCCAAGGATTAAACTATGAATATGAGATACTATGTCAACTGTTAGTATAGAAACTTAGCAGAAAGTCTTTGAAATTTGCAAATCTTTTATCTTCTGGAAAGTGAGACAACTGTTGAAATTTTTTTTTAACTTTATTTTGTACATTTAATAATTGAAAATATAAACAAAAACTAAAAAGTAAACACAGATGAATAAATATATACATTTCTCAATTAAATGTAATGGATACATATACTTTTTTTTTTAATCAAACAATATATTACACAATATATTTGGTTCCTAGTAACGCATTCATACAGTATTTGTCCTTTTGTGTCTGGCTTGCTTCACTCAACATAATGTCCTCCAGGTTCATCCATGTTGCCATATGCTTTATGACTTCATTTCTTCTTACAGCTGCATAATATTCCATCGTGTGAATAGACCACAAACAGACATCTGCACACCGATGTTCATAGCCACATTATTCACCATTGCCAAAAGCTGGAAACAACCCAGGTGTCCAACTGTTGAAATTAATCTTACTTTATGGAAAAAATAAGAAGGAAGAAAGGAAAGTAAGAAGCAAGCAATGAAGCAAGGAAGGAAGCAGTGAAGCAAAGAAGGAACTTTAAATAGAGTAGAACATAATAGGTTGGATTTTAACAATAAATATCAAAACTTTGAGGCTGCCATGATTTTTCAAACTTTTCCTTTAATCAGAGTAAATTTAGATCTTCAAATCCTAAATATCAAAACTTCTCTTCATTAAAAATCAATCCCATTCTCAACCTCATAAAGTGTATCAATGGAAAATTCACACCTTAACATCATACTTAATGGTGAAAGACTGGAAGCTTTCCCCCTAATATCAGAAACAGGACAAAGATGCCCCATCTTTCTACTTCTTTTCAACATCATCCTGGAGGTTCTAGCCAAGGCAAGCAGGCATGAAAATGAAATAAAAGACATCCAGATTGAAATGGAAAAAATAAAACTGTCATTAACAGATAACATTATCTTGTATATAAAAATTCTAAGGAGTCAACTAAAGAAAAAAAATTACAACTAATAAATGATTTCTTCAAGGTTGCAGTACACAAGATACAAGATCAATATACAAAAATCAATTGTGTTTCTGTATACTTGCAATGAACTATCTGAAAATGGAATTAAGAAAATAAGTCCATTTAAAATAGTTTCAAAAGGAATAAAATACTTGGGAATAAATTTAACATATTTATTCTCTGAAGACATATTTGTTTAAATCAAGGATTTAATTAAGGATTTCATATTTGTTTAAATTAAGGATTTAAACAAATAGGAAAACAACCTAGGTTCATGGATCAGAAGACATAATATTGTTAAATGGCAATACTCTACAGAGTCAGCATAATTCTTATTGAAATCCCAACTGACTTTTTGCATTAACTGGCAAGTCAATTCTAAAATTCATATGGAAATGTAAAGGAACCAGAATAATCTAAATAATCTTGAAAAAGAAGAAAAAAGTTAGAGGACTCATACTTCCCGATTTCAAAATTTACTACCAAGCAGCAGTAATCAAGGCAATATGATGATACGGGCACAAGCATAGACATATAGATCAGTGGAATATAACTGAGAGTCCAGATATAAAACATTGTGTCTATGGTTAACTGATTTCAACAAAGGTGTCAAGACAATTCAACAGAAGAAAAAACTGTTTTCAACAAATGGGACCAGGACAATTGGATATCCGCAAGCAAAGGAATGGATTTGGAACCATAATCACATCAAAAGCAAAAATTAATTCAAGGTGGATTAAAGCCAAACTGTAAGAGCTAAAACTATAAAACTCTTACAAAATACATACGTATAGATCTTTATGATCTTGGATTAGACAGGTTTCTTAGATATGGCACCAGAGCATAACAAAATAAAAAATAAAGTGAACTTCATAAAAATTAAACCCTTTTGTGCTTCAAGGGATATTATCAAGAAAAAGAAAATTCAATTAACAGAATGAAAGGAAATATTCACAAATCATATACTGCTAAGGACTAGTATCAAAGTATATAAAGGACTCTTACAACTCAACAACCAAGACAAATAACCCAACTAAACAGTAGGCAAAGGATTTGAATATACATTTCTCTATAAGAATATATACAAATGGACAACAAGCATGTGAAAACATACTCAACATTATTAGTCACTAGGGAAAAACAAATAAAAACCATGAGATACCACTTCATACCCATGAGGGTGAACACAATAAAAAAAAATAAAAAAAAACAATAAAAAGTGTTGGCAAGGTTGTGGAAAAAAAGGGTACCCTTATACACTGCTGGCAGGAACTTAAAATAGTGCAACCACTTTGGAAAATAGTTTGGCAGTTACTCAAAAAGTTAAATATGGTCATAATCCATATAATCAGCAGTTCCACTCTGAGGCATATACCCAAGGGAATTGAAAACATATGTTTGCATGACTTGTACATGAACATTCCTAGCAGCATTATTCATAATAGCTAAAAAGTGGAAATAACCTAAATGTTCATCAACTGATGAATGGATAAACAAAATGTACTAAATCCATACAACAAAATATTATTCAGTCATAAACATGCTATGACTTGAATGAACCTTGAAAATATCATGGTAAGTAAAAAAAGAAGCCAGACACAAAAGGCCACATATTATATGATTCTATTTATATGGACTCATGATCACATCAGAATAGGATAATCTATAGAGACAGAAATTAGATCATGGTTTCCAGGAGTTGGGGGTAGGGGAGAATAGGGAGTGACAGCTAATGAGTACAGGGTTCCTTTTGGGGGTGATGAAATGTTCTGGATTTAATGGTGATGATTGCATAACTTTGTGAATATACTAAAAGCCAGTGCATTATAGACTTTTCAAGAATTAATTGTATGGTATGTGAATTATAGCTCAATTTAAAAAAATAAAACAAAATTAATTTCATACCTACCAGATTCTACCTTGATGTGGTGGTTTGAAGCTGTATGTATCAGAGAAAAACATGTTCTTAAATTTATTCCATTCCTATGGGTGTGAACCCATTCTAAGTAGGATCTTTTTATAAGATTATTTCAGTTAAAAATGTGTAGCCCAGTCCAGTCAGGAAGGGTCTTAATCCTTTTACTAGAGTCTTGTATAAGGGGAGTGAAATTCAGACAGAAAGAGAGAAAACCACAGGAAGCAAGAAAGTGAAAAGGAACATGGAACAGAAGGAAAAGAACAGGAGACACCACCATGTGCCTTGCCATGTGACAGAGGAACCACAGACCACTGGCAGCCAGCCCCAGAATGCCACAATCTCAGGTGAGAAAGCATTGCCTTGATGAGCCCCTTATTTGGACTTTTTCTCAGGCTCAAAAAAGCAAATTCCCATTGCTTCAGTCGACCCATTTCATGGTATTTGTTTGAGCAGCCTAGGAAACTAAAACACTTAGTTTCTGTAGGAAATAAATATACTGGTTCCATGTACTTCCAAAGTCTGAAAAGTAATCTATTTTAGTGTCAATCCTTATCCCTATATTTCTTCATTATAATTGTTGTTCATCACCTGAATTGTGGCTTTGGAAGACATTTGTGGGTTTGGGAAATGGGGACTCAAGTTCAGGGCTTGAATTTGGAGACTACCTTAGTTTACCAGGATTCTATGACAAATGCCACACTGGGTTGGCTTAAACTACAGGAACTTTTGTCTCTCAATTTTGAAGGCTAAAGTCCAAAATCAAGGTGTCAGCAGACTCATACTTCCTCTGAAGACCATGGCATTCTGGTGGTGGCTCACCAGCAATCCATAACTCAATCTCTGCCTCCGTCACATATCCACCTGTCTCAGTCTGTCTCCTCTCACTCCTACTCTGTATCAAAATGTCCTTTGCTTATAAGGAATCCAGTCATATTTGATTAAGGCCCACTCTGATTCAGTTTGGCCTTGTCTTAATAGGATCTTCAAAGATCCTATTTACAAATGAGTTCATACCCACAGGACCATAGGTAGGTTAGGACACGAACATGAAAGAAATAAAAGGAAAAGACAAAACCATTTCAGAAATGAAGATATTTACAATGGATGCAAGGAAAATAGGCACCACAAAAAAACACAGTAAGATATAGAGGACAAATAAGGAAATCAAAAAAAATGCAAAATAAATTAGAGATAGAAAAAAATGAAAAGGATTTAAAAAAAATTATATACAGAGAAGTCAGGACTAGACGTTTATATGGTTCTATATATGTACATACAGTTGCTTAAGAAGAAAATCAAAACAATGCTATTCCAACAACAACAACAACAAAAACAAACTTTCCAAAGACAAAGAAAGAAAAGAGCACACCATGCACCAGGAAATCTGACCCAGAGTGTTCAACACTGAGAGAGATTCTAGTAAGATTAAGGAGCTTTAAAATAAGAAAAAGACTCTTTTGGGAAACCAGATAAAAATAACAAGTCACTTATAGACAATAGGAAATCACATTGGTATCAGATTTACTGGCAGCAATATTCAACAAATGCCACAAAAGACAGCAGGGCAGCACCCACAAGATATGCATGGTAAGAGGGTGTAAGCCAAGGATTTTATATCCAGCTCAACTCTTCTTTGTATACAAAAATTACAGATACATAGTTTTAATGATTTAAGAGCTCAAGAAATATTGTTTATGTGAGAATTTTTTAAGTAAACCATGAGAGAAAGAACTCCAGCAAATCAAAAGATAAATGGTGCTGATTAACATTAACTGGTGAATAAGGGAGGAGAGGGGAGAAGAGAATAGAAGTTAATTTTATCATTGCTTATGTGTGAAAATAGTTATTGCCTAATGAAGGAGAATCAGAGTATTAGGCAAAGTAATCACTAGATTAAAAAGTAAAACTTCCTAAGTATCAACAGGATAAACTGTAATTTGGAAAGCAAAGCAAAAAAAAAAAAGCATAGCAAAAGTTTTTATACATTTTTATACAAAAGCCATAAACATAATCTAAAGTGACAAAACTAAAACCAAACATGTATTTCCTATCAATAAATGTACATAAGTTTAATTCATTAAAAGGAAAAGATCTTCCAATAATATCACAAATAGAATTCTGTGCTGTAGACAAACAACACACCTAAAATTAAGTAATTAAAGCTTTAAGATAAAATAAAGAAAAATGCAAAACAATTAAGCAGACGTTGTAAGGTTATGATAGTAATATTAAACAAGACAGAATTCAAATCAAGCATCAAACGACAAAGAACATCACGCTATATTGCTAAAGAACAGCATTCACAGTGACAACATTACAGCTATGAATATGGGAGGTTCCTATCACCTAAAGATTACCAAGAACACACTTGTGCTCAAATCAAGTGGGTTTATTGATACTTGTTGCTACAGGGTACTAGAGCCGATAGGGTGCTATGGGGTGTCTCAGTGAGTGAGGCAGGACTCCTTACAGGATTGGGGTCTGTTAAGAGGAGGGTTAGAGGAAGTGTGGATTTGCTCTAGGTCAGGTAGTGTCAGAAAGCAAGAAGAATTCTATGATTGGGTTTCTTGATGATTTTTATCTAAGCTGTAGGAGGAACTATTGAAGCTAAAACTTATTGGTAATGAGGCAGCACTGACTCCTGAGTTAGGACGTGTGTGGTTATTTTTGTGATTTGCATAGCGTTCTTATTTTTGCCTCTTCTCACACGTGGTTATGGAGTGTAGTTGTTTTGTCTTGTTCCATCACGGTTTCAGGGTGACCACGCCTGATGTTAGTAGTCCATGAACTTTGAGGTCAATAGCCAAGCACCAGGCTAAGCACCAATGGCCAGCTGTCAGTGGATGCTATTTTTTATCTCAATATCTATACACTGAAAAACAGAGTAGCAACTTTCATGAAACAAAAATTACAGGAGAAGGAGGTATTGACATACTAATAACAGGAGATTTAAATTTACCGTTCTTGGTCTAAGATAGATCAATTGGAACAAAAAATAAGGGCATAGAACACCTACATGGCATAATCTATAAGGCAGATCTGATTGATTCATAACAAATTTGGGGTCTGAAAATAGAAATACACTGTATCTTCAAATAACATTAATGAAAATTGACTACATATTAGTCCACAGAGAAAACCTTAATAAATTCCCCAGGATTAGAAATAATACAGACACTATTCTCTGATAATAGTAAAATAAGACTAGAAGCTAATTACAAATTCAGAAAATAAAAAGGCTTTTCTGCTGGGGGGTGAGGGTGGGAGGGGGGAAGGACTTCCTAATTTCTTACAGTCAAAGGGGAAATGCAAAGAGAAACTGTAGAACATCTAGAAAGCAATAGTAATGAAAACACTACATATCAGAATCTATAGGATGCAACTAAAGCAATGTTCAGAAGAAAATCCATGGCATTAAAATACTTACATCGTTAAAATATGAAAATAAATAAAGCATGCAGCTCAAAAATTTAAAAAGGAATGCCAAAGTAAACTAACAAAAAGTAGTTAACTTTCTGTTAAGAAGGAATTAACAAAGTCAAAAGCAAAAATAATGAAAACAAGCTAACCTAATCAAGGAAATAGGGGAGAAAGCACAAATAAACAAAATAAGAATTGACAAGGGAGAAATAGGGATAAGCAAGAGAATTTTTTTTAAAGATAAGAAACTTCCTTGCAGAATTGCATGCAAACAACTTGAAAATTGGGTTCAATAGATAATTTTCTAGAAAAATATACTTTACCAAATATGATAATCAAAGAAATTTCTGATTTCCAAAAAAGCAACAGAAAAAGTTGTAAAAGAGCTATCCCCCAAAGAAAGATTACTTCCAAACATTATCACAGAGGAATTCTATCAAATACTTTTAAAGCCAATATTTCCTATGATATTTAAATTCCTTTGTTGGCACAGAAGAAAAGCTTCCAAATTATTTTTATGGAGAAAGTATACCATTATTACCAAAGAAGAGAAAAATATCTCAAAAATAGAAAACTGCAGACTAATCTCACTTATGTACTTTGTTTCAAAAGTCCTAAATAAACTATTAACTAAGGGAAACCAAGAGCATATTAAAAAGAAAAGTACATCATGACCAAAGTAGAATTTATTTCAGAAATGAAACTATGGAAGAATATCACAAAATCTCTTTCTTGGACAGGATAATAGATTTGAAGAGAAGAATCATAACCATCTCTGTAAAAGCTGAAAAGCATTTAAAAGAAATCAATATCCATTCTTAATTAGGGGGGGAGGACTTTAAAATAGGAATTAATATTGACTACTTCTTTAATTACTTCCCTAATATGATATAATAAAAGAGAGAAACAGAAACACAATCAGGCATGCAGACAAAGAGACAGTCAGAAAGAAGGAGACAGACAGAGAGACAGATACAGACAGAGTGCCAGCCCACCATCATCACACCCAATGGGAAAAAAGTATGGACATTCACACCAAGGTCAGGAACAACTACAACAAAAAATACCCACTATCACCACTATGTAACATTTTATTGAAAATATTAGACAAAGGAAAGAAAAGAAGAGATACAAAAATTAGACCAAAAAAGGAAAAACTATCAACGTTTCCTGATGTTATAATTATATGCCTGGAAAACTCAAAAGAATAAACTGTAAAAATATCACAAACAAGATAATCCAGTAAGATAGTAAGGTAAAGACTAATTATACATAAATAATTAGTTTTCATATATATGGCAATCAGTTAGAAAATGTAATTGAAAAGAAATCCTGTCTGCTATAACAACAACAATAACAAAAAGAAATAGCTAGGAATAAACTTAGAAAATAAGCAAATTCTACCTGAAGAAAACTTTAAACCATTGTAAAGGATCCAAAAAGAGAACTAGACAAATAGAAAGACATAGCATATCCTTGGAAACAAAGTCTTATCATCATGAAGATGTACATTCTAAGTTGATTTACAAATGTAATGCAAACCCAATAAAAATGGCTAGAAATATTTTTCTTCTCAAAACTAGTCACACTGATTATAACTTTCTTAAGGAAAAATAAACAATCAAGAATAACCAAGAAGGCTCTGAAGAAAAGCAATGATGAGGGGCTGCTTGTCAGGTAATAAAATGCACCATGAAGCTACAATAATTAAACAATACAGGGCAGTACAAGAATAGACATAAAAAGCCCATATTAAGATTGAAATACATGCAGGAATTAAGTAAAAGATAAAGAAGTCATCTCCAGTCAGTGGAGTGTATGGGTAGAGTTTTTCATAAATGATATTGGGAAAACTGGATAGCCATAGAGAAAACGATAAAGTTCAATCTATACTTGACATTTTTTACAAGTATGAACTATAAAGGAATCAAAGACAAGTGTTTTTGTTTTAAAGCAAAACCATGATGTGAATATTCTCGCTGTCCTGATTTTGTGATAATCAGGGTAGGCTAAACATTTGCTATACTAGAAACCATGCATGTGTCCCCAGACCTAGTTTTTCTCCCTAGGTCTGGTTTTTGGAATGCTGGTGGTAAACTAAACCTGATTTATTATATGACCATCCTGTATGGGAAAAGACTGTAACTTTGGGTATCTTTGGTCAACCTGAAGAGATATAGCAAGGGGACGGATGGGGTTGGGCGTCTGTCTCCCATATGGAGGGACTTGGTTTCGATCTCTGGGACCTCCCGGTAAAAAGAAAAAAAAAAGAAAAATATAGAAGGTGCGGGTGGGCCACCAGGCTCCATGAGCCATGCAGCAAGATGACATAAACAGGAGAGTGACACAAGGGAGATCCAAGATGAGACGCACTGAAAAACCAGGAACTAAGGTGGCACAGGCAGTAGGACACCTCTCTCCCACATCAGAGGTTCCAAGGATTGAATCCCAGTGAAGACAGGAGGAGAAGGATGAGAAAAGAGGGCAGGAAACGGACACAGAGTCACCCACCGAATGGACACAGAAACAGCAAAAACGGGGGGTGGGGGGTGGTGTAAAATTGGATAAAAGTAAATAAATAAATCCTTTAAAAAATGCGTAGGGGAGGAAGATACGGACTATGGTTAGTAGTAATACTTTGATGATGCTCTTTCATGATTTGTTAACAAATGTTTCACAACAATGCAGGGTGTTTGTGGAGGGGTGATATGTGGGAGCCCTGTATGATGTTATGTATGTTTGCATTGTAAGATCACGATGTTTACTGAACACTTATAGTTTATGTATGTTCATGTGTGAATGGTATACTTCAATAAATTGTTTAGAGAAAAAAAAAAGGGAAACCATGAAAGAACTAGGAAGAAAAATAGATGAATTCCATTCTAACTTTGGAGTAGGGAAGCCCTCTCTTTCTATAAACTCCAAATCCAGAGGTCATAAAAGAAAAGATTGCTAAATGTGATTACATCAAAATCAAGAACTTCTGCATAGCAATAAAAATGCCACCATAAGGAAAACCAAGGCACATGACAAATTGGAAAAAAATATTTGTAACTCTAATGATAGCTCATCTCTATCACATATAAAGAGGTCCTAGGTATTAACAAAAATAAATCCAATAGAAAAAAATGGACAAAATTTATGACGTTATGATTCATAAACAATCCCTCACTCATAATTAAAGAAATTTAATTAAAACTACAACAAGAAACCATTTGTACCATTTCTCCTCTATTAAAATGTCAAAAATTAAAAAGTTGAACATCAACTGGGGAAACAGTTACTTAACACAGATTGCTCGTGAGAATGCAAAATAGTACAACCTCCATGAAGAGTAATTCAGCATTATTATTGAAATTAAATATACCTTTCTCTTTGACCCAGAAACACTGCTTCTGGAATTTACCTCAAAGATACACTAAAAGAAACAAAATGACGTATGTAAAAGATTACTTATTTTGTAATGAAATATTGGAAACGATTCATGTCTATCAATTAAATAAATTGTGGTATATCCACAAATAGTGTACTAATTGGCTGTAAAACAGGGATGAGGAAGCGTTCTATGTACTGATTGGGAAAGCTCTCCAGGATATGTTGGTAAGTGAAAAGGGCAATTTTCAGGGGAATGTAGTTTATACTTTTTGTGTAATAAAGAGTGGGAAAAATATATATATATTTGTATTTGGTTGTCTCTATATAAGGAAAAACTGTAAATACCCTCAAGAAACTAATAAAAGTGGATCTGTATGGGAGCAGGGGTTGGGGAATGGTAAAGATGGAGGCAGAAATGGAAATAAAACTTTTCAAAGGTTCCTTTTTAAGTTTTTTGAACCATACGAGCTATTACCTATTTCAAAAGGGAAAAACAGATTTTTTTCTAAAATAACACAAAAAGGAAAGATAGTAGCCTTTTCCTCAAGAGACTTAAGGAAAGTAAGGGACACACCCACAAAACATATGGACTTTGTTTGGATCCGATTCAAACATACTACAAAAAAGACATTTCTTAAGAAAATTAAGGAAATTTGGCTATGGACAGAGCATAAAATGATACCAAGAAATGTCTGTTCATTTAGTTAAGTGTTATAGTGACAAGATGATTAAGTAAGATAAGGTTGATATTTTTAAACTATGCTCACTGAAGCAGATATGCTTACATGAAACCACATGGAGTGTGGGATTTATTCCAAATACTACAATGGGGAAAAAGGAAATAGAAAAAGGAAATGGATAGAACAAATGTGGCAAAATCTCAATAATGTTTGAATCTAAGCGGAGTATATGCGAGTGCTTTGTACTATTACTTCTACTTTCATGTATGTTTAACATTTTTCATAATTAAGGGAAAACAGCCTAGAGAATATCCCTTACAAAACAGGCCAGCCACATTTGCCAAAGTCTGTTTCATTAACTGAATTTCTTTCTAGCCAATGTTTCCTACATGCATTCATGCATTCGTTCATTCACTCAATAATATGTGCATGTGTCACAAAAGCAGTACAGGAGATACTCAGATGTATGAGAAAACTTTGTCCTCAAGGCATTCAACTCTAAACACACTATTTTTCCTACTTCATGGAGGAGATCTGGAGTGGTCCCTGTAGCCTTTCAGGTCTGCAGGCCTGGTGTATATGTAAATATATATAACAGATGACAAAAGAACTGATCTTACCAGGCTTAAAGTTAACTCATGAGTCTGTGTCCACTGTTGTGGGCTCACATGTTTATGGCAAAACACTAGGAGCAGCACTGAAGGGAAATATACTGAATTCTATTTTTTATAACCATTTTCAAATATTTGTAAACAAATACACTTTAAAGGGTTACAATATACAGTATTTTAACCCCTGAAAATAAAAGATACAAAACAGAATAAATTAACAAATGAAAGGGAAACATTTCCTGACTGGAAGGAATTTATTAATTAAACTTTTTTCATAGATAATGTTTTTCAAATATCTAATATTGATATGTTATAATTGATCATTTTAACAACCACAAAAAGTATATTTTTGTCTTTCATTTCACTGTAAAAGACTTCTGAGATAATTTTTTTAACTTTAACAGCTAACAGTCCCCAGACTAACAGAATCACAGGCTCTAATTTTATAAATCTCCTTTTTTCTAGAATCAGCAGGTAAAACGCGTGTAACAACAACATTTTCCTACAGACACAAAATCACTTACTGCTCATGGGGAAAATACCTCCTACTTTCAATAACTTAATGTGATATAGATTATTATACAGATGGATGGATGGATGGATGGATGGATGGATGGATGGATGGATGGATGGATGGATGGATGGATGGATGGATGGGTGAATGGGTGGGTGGGTGGATGGATGGATGGATGGATGGATGGATGGATGGATGGGTGGATGGATGGATGGGTGGATGGATGGATGGACAGATGATATAAATAGAGAGATAGATATGATAGAGATAATAGAGTGTTTGAGAAAAGACATAACTTTTCTGTGCATGCTTTATTTTTCCATTGATTATCTGAAAGAATATGTCAGCAATGTTTTTTTGAAATAAGAGAAAGAATATAAGCAACTGAGGAGGCCCTGGAAATGAATTCAATAATCAAGAAAACAAAGAATTTCCCATTCTACTGGATTTTCCCATCAGTCTCTAAGCATGCAAAGAAATGTACTCAGTGACATTTATTTATGAAGAAGGCTATGAGCCTTCAGCAGTAGCATGGGGACCATGCTCTCAAGGGGCCACAGTCAGAAACAATGCATCCTACAAGGTCTCCAAGTCAGTTCCAGAGTAAACTGTCTGAAGGAAACCAAATGAGGAAGGGGAGTCAAGAAGAGAGGAAACTGAGACAGGACTTGATGTGAGGTGAATCTTCAAGAGGAACTCTCTCAGAGAATTCTGGAGCTTCCCAAAGATTTCTAGGTACCACCCTCCCCCAGTGAGGGGATGTTTGCTGAAAGCAGTTAAAGAAGAAAGACACCTCATTTCTGTTTGGTGTATCTCAAGAGGGCACTCTGATTCTTCTGGAGACCTAGTATGCAGCAGATGTCAAAAGTAACCCACCTGCTAGCACAAAGTCTGTGAGAGCATATTGGGATTGATATATATACATTTCTTTTCTTCTTGTCTAGACTTCTTCCTGTAGTTAATGTCCTCTTTTCCACTCCCATCAACATTTATCTTGGCTCTCTCCCTTATTCGAGTCCCCAATCATCTTTCAACCTGAATTGTGCTGGCCCCTGCCCCCACATTTCTCCTGAAATAGCTCCCACGAAGGTCTCTCGTGACCCTTTAATTACTAAAGCCACTGAAGAACTGTGACTTCTTCAACAGGAAATTCTGCAGCACTTGACACTGTCCACTGCTCTCCCTTGTTTGTAAAAAAAAAAAAAAAAAAAAAAAAAACCTTCCTTGGCTTTCAGGGCACCACTGTCTCCAAGTTTTCATTATCTCTGGCAGCAACTTCTCAGTCTTCTAAACTGGCTTCTCTTCATCTTCTTCTCCCTTAAATGGTAGTGGCCCCAGGAATTCATATTTGGTTTCTTCTTACCATACATATTCCCTGGGCTCTTGCCTATTCTGATGATTCCAACCACCAATATGTTCATGATTTGCAAATTTACCTGGGCCTCTCATGCCAGATTTCCAGCCACTTCTGTCATTTGGACTTCCTATTGAGAGGCTAAGAAATGAAGTGGTTAAGAATGGACTCTGGCCTCCACTCCATCATCTTTGCATGGATCCAATGTTATCTTTTTTTTTTTTTTTTTTTTTTTAACGGTTTTTAGCTGATGTTCATGGGAGCAATGTCCTTAGAACTGTAATGTTAATTAAAGAAAATCTTATCTAAGAAGGTGCATTTCCTGTGTACCTTGTGTGTCACACTATCCTTTGGGCCCTCTGCTGGAAAAGTAGAATCAATTCTCAAATAATGCATTTTCAATTGTATCCTCTAGTATTATCAATGCAGGACAATATTGTATCATATCTCTGTGAATGTAAAATATCTATACCTGCTTTATGATATGTGGTAGTGACAGTGCTATATCAGACCTGTTTTTAATGACGTTTTTCTAGGATATTTTCTTTCTAGATGATGATTGAGAAGCTAATAAAAAAATGATGCCAGGTACCATAACAGTAAGAGAACTTGCTGTTTTCCTGGTTTTCTTTTTTACTTTTTTTTCTTTTAGGAATGGAGTATGCTAGATGTCTCTACAATTTTTTCAGATTACTGCAAAACCTGGAAAACCTGTTGCTGCTATTTATGCCTAACATATTGCTATTTGTCTTTTTATATAAATATATATATACATATATACAATTTGAATTTCTGGAAACTTTAGCTGTGCTGTCAACTTTGGAAAAAGTATCCCAGTTGTACCATGTTGAGTCGCCATTGTACTGAAACTAACAGCCATATTGGTATAGAAACAAACTTATTTTTCCATTTCTACAGGGATAAAACACTGTATTAAATATGTAAGGTCTTATCTACATGGGTTTGATTACAGAAACTAATAAAGTATTCTCTAAATAATGGGGAGAAAAAAAGAATGGACTCTGGAGCTAAAGTGCCTGGTTTCAAATCTTAGCTCTGCCATTAACTATCAGTGTGGCCTTGAAAACATAACCTAAACTCTCCTGTATCTCAATTGTCTCATCTTTAAAATGGGGGACTGGTAATAATAGTACCTACTTCATAGGGTTGTTGCTCAAATTAAGTGATTAATGTACATAAAGTACCTAGGGCAATAGTTGAAATATAGTAAGTACAATGTAAGTGTTTGTTATTATTATTTTTATCAAGCATCACTTTCTAGAATTGCAAATAAGCATCTCGAGTTTATTTCCTAAATCTGTAATCAATAAATGGATATCTCTACATCTTCAGTGCCAATATCTATCCAGTTCAGACCATCTATATGGTCTTACCTAAATAGCTTTGTTTATGGTCATTTCTATACTAACTCCCACCTGCCACCCTCATGCCACCCTTTGACTCCACAAAAAAAACTGAAATCCAGTTTTGGTTCCTTGACCACATCATGCTTCCTCTTTTCTCAGAGCCCTTATCTTCTGGCTTACTCCACCTGGAACCTTCTCCCTCCTCCATTCCTCTCTACCTACAACACCCAATCCCCATTCCCATACAATGCCACTATATATGGTCGTTCAGGTTGTGTACTGAAGAACTCCAGAGGACTCCATTCACATCCATGTCTAAGTGACCAGCAATCCCTGAATTTGTGTAGTATTCAAATTGTATACTATATAGCCATATAATGACCCTGGCAGCCCCCACTTCATCCAGAAAACTCTTGTTCTTCAAATCTTTGCCTAGGTGTCTCTTCCTTCAGGAAGTTCTTTTGGACTTCCCCTCTTAGTCAAAGTTAAGTCCTCCTACTCCATCATTTGGCAGGCCATGCTGTTAGGTCCCAGCCCTTTACACAAGGTATTGCAACCAACTGTTTTCTTTTATTACCCTCTACTAGACCAATACTGGTTCAAAATATCCAAATCAAACTCAGTGTCTTCTCCTCTCCTCTACTCTATTTACCCAGCCTTTCACTCTCCATCTCCCAAATTTCCCTTCTTCTATATTCTCTGTTTAGATGGAACCACCTATTCACTTCTTCAACCCAGAACACTGTCATCCTCTGACAAACTTTCTCTCTTTCAGCCAAAATTAATTAGTACCCATAGCACTTCTTATAGATTTCCATCATAGCATTTATCAATCTGAGTTACTCTGTAATTATTTGTTTATGTGTTAATCTCTCTACAGTCCAAGAACTCAATGAAGACACAGGGTCAAGTCTTATTCACCTCCATATCACCAGTAACTACAGAGGTGCTTGAAATATTGTTAGATTTAGTTAATATCTTTAAATATGAAATAAATAAATAAACTCATTCTGTGGGATTTATAAACCCATAAACCCAAACAAGCCATTTGTTAGGACTGTTATTTCATTCATATGCATTGAGATCTTGATTCTTTTCTTTTTAATATATTTTATTTATTTAAAATATTGGCTTTCATCCAGAAAACTACTGTAATAAGACTTTTTCTATAATCAAATCAACAGATCTCTTCATAAAAGTAAAAGTAATGTTAATTTATACTCACTCGTGTCACTACTTAAAAAATCTATTTCAATGCTGAACAGTTAACATGTATAAAAAGAAATATTTGCAATTATCACAAGAAAAGGATTTTGCCTCAAATAACACTGTAAATAGCAAAGTCATCCAAAAAATAAAATCATGTCTAAAAACTGTTCTCTTAAGTAAATTCTTATCACTTTTCTGACATCAGAATATTCTACTGCTTATAGATGTACAAAAATAAATACTTACTTTCAATAATAAAGTCCCTCAAAAAAAAAAAAACAACAACAACACTGTGTTTGAGTCTGGGCACTGACACTTGCTGATGTGGGGATCTTGGACAAGTGAAGTAATCCTATGAAGCCTTATGTGTTAGCAAAAGAGAGAGTAATAATAATATAATTTCACCAAACTAAATACCAGGATTAAATGTGACTTGATATATGAAAGTGATTGTTAAACAGTAAAGTGCTAGAGCATCATTATTACCAATGTTAATAAGATTCCCACCAGATAAATAGCTTTCCAAGGAATGACTCAGTCCCTGTATGAATTCAGTTCTTATATCCCTATTGGTCTTTATGGCTAGAGCGAACTCTGGGAGATTAAAGGGAAACTATCTTAACAGTGGAGAAGAAAATATAATATAGTATAGTATAATATAGTATAGTATATATAAGAAAATATAATAAACAAAACATGTATGCACTTTAGTATTTGTGTGTACATTGTATTTGCATTGGACACTTAATTGATTTTTAGAAAGCGAAGCCATAGGAAACCTATGCTCCAAGTCACACCCTGAACTACAAAAGAGTAAGGGACAGCAAATTTCTCTGCAAAGGACCAGATAATAAACATTTTAGGCTTTACCAGCCATGTGGTCTCTGTGGTAACTACTCAATTCTGCCATTGTGTAAACAACTATAAATAATATGCAAATGAATCAGAGTGACTGTGTTTCAATAAAACTATTTACAGACACTAAATTTGAATTTTATATACTTTTCACACGTCACAAAATATTATTCTTCTCTTGATTTTTTTCAACCATTAAATAGTATCAAAACCCTTAGGTCATGGGCTCTACAAAAACAGGCAGCAGAATGGATTTGGCCTGTAGGCCAATCCCTGGTAGAAGATAACACCCACATTCGACATTTTTCTGGTAAAGAGTAATGTAAGTCAATGCCTTCTAGTGTAGTAATTTAGCCAGGATTGGTAGTTTTTAATTAGAATAATTTTCAGATTATATTACAAATTGATGTCTTGATTACTCTTGAGAGCACTGTCACAGGAAATTTGTAAGCAACTATTCCAAGGGAGGTCATTGTCTACATTAATTCAAGGTCCAGCAAAACAGTTCTTATGCATATCCTATACCACATCATCTGCCTTCAGGTAACATTTCATGTAACCTAGAAAAACTAATACATTTTGATTGCTCATTATAAATTTCTAAAAAATCCTTGCAACTTGGTCATGTATTCTGTGATTCCTAGGCAGTGTAATGAGAGTGTGCTATGGAAAGTCACTCAAATCAGGCTTAAAACCCAGCTTTCCCACTTCCTAACCGTGTGACTTAAAGGAATTTTGTCAAATTCCCTAAGCTTAATTCCTCATTTGTAAAATGAAAAAAAAAAAATGGTAACAATATTTCAGAGTTAATGGAAAGTGAAAAAAGATTGTCTTGTATTTCCTCATTCTATTTTCAGTATCAAAAAAATGTTTTCAAATCCATCTGTTACTCTAATGCAAGGTGAATGCCCATATTTTATTTCTCCTTTTGTCTGCAATCAACATGCTCATATGAGAAGCCAATAATGTTTCTAAAATTCTTTTCACACATTAGTATAAATTATCATATTTTATCTATATTGAAAAGTGCCTTTTTGACAATAAAAGTGAGTACTTGTTTTATTGAAACATTCTGAATACAGCTATTCTTAATGCAAAGAGTCATAAGAATATCCAAGTATTGACCTCAAATGTGCAAAGTGCCAAAAAGTTTAAAAAATCAGGCATGTTTTCCCTTGTAAAACATTAACATCCTTTACATTGATCAAAAATACATGTCTGGGGAAGCAGATGTGGCTTAAGCGATTGAGCTCCCACCTACCACATGGGAGGTCCCGGGTTCGGTTCCCAGTGCCTCACGGAGAAGACAAGCAAGACAGTGAGCCTGTGTGAAAGGCAGGCGAGGCGAGCTGACACAACAAGATGACACAACAAAGGAGACACAAAGAGGAAAGACAATGAGAGACACAACAAAAGCAGGGAGCTGAGGTGGCTCAAGCAATTGAGTGCCTCTTTCCCACATGGGAGGTCCCAGTTTCGGTTCTTGGTGCCTCCTAAAGAGAAGATGAGCAGACATAGAGAGCACACAGCAAATGGACACAGAGAGCAGACAGTGAGGGCAAACAATGGGGGCGGAGGGGAATAAATAAATAAATAAAAGAAATCTTAAATAAATAAATAAAATGTACATACTTGTTTTAAAAATACATGTCTGCTTTGTTTTCTTTTTAGATGTATGGTTCTTTCACATTGTAAATCTTTCCATTCTAGTTGACATCAAACCAAGAATCTGCTGAGAATTCTCATGACCAATCTGGAAAAAGCTGAGAAAAAAAATCTCTGGACATTGAAAGTACAATGAGATATATATATATATTGTTTTTTAATTAATAACTTTATTTCAAATTCACAAAAATGAACAGAAAAAGGGAGCTCAACAAGTTACAGAAACATTACTCCTAAAATGTTCTTTTTCAGGCACTTTTATCTCATCTAATTCCAACTGTTAATAACAATAATATATGGATGTCATAACCAATGGGTTACACCTGCCCAGCTATACTTCCATTTGCCCCTCAGATCACTGTTTTAGCAGACTGCAGGTTTGGAGTCAGACTGCCTGGGTTCAAATCCCAGCTCTTTGATTTACTGGCTGAATAACCCTGAAAAAGTTTAGAAAACTTTTCTGTGTCTCAGTTTCTTCATCTATAAAATGGAGCTAAGGATAGTATTATCTCACAGGAAGGACTGTTGAAGATTAAAGAAGTGTATGTGTCGATTTGGGTTCTCCCCAAAACGGAGCCTGAGATGAGACTTAGATTCAAGTAGCTTGTTTGGGAGGTGACCCCAGGGAGTAGGAAAGACAAGGCAAGAAAGGGAGAAAAGCCAAGCCAACTCAGGATGCATTGCTGGATGGTTAGCACTATGGGCAAGTGAGGCTCAATCCCACAATGGCCTTTTTTTTAATATTAGAAAAATGTTACATAAAAAAAATGTAGAGGATTCCCATATGCCCCACTCCCTACTCTTCCCACACTTTTCCACATTACCAACATCTTTATTAGTGTGGTACATTTGTTATAATTGATGAACACATGTTGGAGCATTGCCACTAAGTATGGATTATAATTTACATTGTAGTTTACACTCTCTCCCGCACAATTTTGTAAGTTATGACAAGATATATAATGGCCTGTATCTATCATTGCAACACCATTTAGGACAATTCCAATGTCCCAAAAATGCCCCCATATTACACCTATTTTTCCCTCTCCCTCCCCTCAGAACCTCCGGAGGCCACTGCCTCCACATCAAGGATAAAAGTTCTTCCATTGTTAGAATAACAATAAGTCTATAGTAGAATATCAGTAAGTCTATCTAGTCCACCATTCATTCCCCAGGTCTGAGGATTCTGGGATGGTGATGCCCACTCCACCTCTAATTGAGAGAGGGCTTGGATCCCATGGGGCAGATGAATGGGACTATCTTGCTTGCAGTTGTAGACACTCTCTGTTCCTTGGGGTGGTTGTTGTCCATCATCATTTCCTTGTTATTTGTCCTGGATGAGTCCAATGGACTGGAGAGTAAGTGTTGCAACTCTGTCGAGATTCGGGGCCCAACTGGCACATGGAAAGCCCAAAGATTTAAGTTTCTTGGATATAAACCTATCAATTCTAGTACTAACTATATATTCAAATAGAAGGGGCAGAAGAGCCACCACAATGGCCTTTTGAGGAACCTCATAGAATGGCTCTCAAAATTTGCCTCTGAAATGCAAAATTTTGCATTTTCCACTAACCCTACTTCTTTTGTTGAGGTTCACTCCTGGGAGCTTTAACTTCCTCACACAACCTGACTGGCTTGTTCACTGGCTGAGCAGCCTTCCTCAGCTTCAGAGAAAGCTCTGAAGCAGGAAAGTTGAGGCAGATCCTTGAGATGAGATGATGGCAACAAGCACAGAGCTTTTCACCATAGTTGGAATAAAATCAAGCCGATCTAGTCAATGTGGATGAAGTACAGAAATTACCGGCTCCAATATATGAAACACTAAGTAGAGGGTATGGAAAATAGTAACTGCTTCATAAATTAACTGCTTAATAAATTGTAGTTATCATTACTATAGTGACATTAAAATTGTTATCATAATCAACTCTGAGATGTAAGGAAGGCAAACACCACTCTCCTTTGTGTTCTGAAGTCTAATGGATAATAACATGGACAAAAGTGCAAGTAGCAGAAGGACAAAATAATGAGCTCAATTAGGGTTCCCGGTGCCCGAAAGATATTGTGGTAGAGAGATGTAATAGCCAGGCATTCTGATCTGGAGCTTAGGAGACAATGGTGAGGGCTAGAGATAGAGACGTGGCAGCCAGCACTACCTACATTAGAGTTGGAATATTAATATGTGGTCACAGAGGAAGACTAGTTGAAGAAAATAAGAAGAGGACTACAAATGTAATGTCAGGCAACAGTACCATTTAAAGGGCCATGAAAAGAGGATAACCCTAGAAAGCAGATCCAAAAGGATAATCCTGCCAGAGAAGTAGAAGGCTAGCAGAGGGAAGATGGAGATGTCATGGAAACCAAAGCAGAAAGAAAGAGGAAAATTTCAGTGTTCTTTAAATCTTTTCTCATGTTATTGTTTCTTGAAAGATAGACTTTATGATGTGAATAGTTTCGTATTATGAAATTGGCCTCAAGTTTTAACTCCGTTTGTGTGCATTACTTGATCAGCAAGCATTCCTGGTTGCTCTTTCTCCACTAGAATGCAAAGCATGCTATCTAAACAACGGAAGCTATGCAAGCCACCCTCATCATTAATACGCCCACTGTCTCTTCCAAATATATGCTTAAATATCTTCTTCATTCTAGGATTTGATAGCCTGGCATTGCAAAACAAGAAACCTCACTGCTTTCATTGCCATAATGACCAATTGTCTTTTAGGCTTGTTGTCCAGAGGCATTGGCCACTAGGTGGAGAAAGATACTCAGTGAGCCCCCTAAGCAAAGGCACGAACTGAAATTTTAGCTCCCTAGATTCACTTAATGACTTCTTTGGACAGTAGGTTGGATTCAGCTGTGAACAAAAGAAATCTCTATGAATAGTAATGCCAAGTATTTCATGCACTTGGGGGTCATTACTCCTCTCCCTGGAATCTATGCATTCACTTTCCAAGAATGAAATCCCTGCCCTTCTGATCAAGATAACGCTCAGCATTTGAATTAACAAGTCTTATTGTTCTGCTTCTCAGTCCTTAAGCCTCCAGCACAGGCCTGGGTAACACAGTTCCAACTATAAAAGTGAAATAGCAGAGTATGTCCTTTCATCTTCTCCTCCAGTTACTGCACCACCCTCCCATACCACCTTGGCCTTCAAAAAGCATAAGGACCACCCACATTCTCCAGAGATATTTGTGTTTTTAGAAGGCAACAGGTGTTCAGGAATAAAAATCTAAAAATCTCTTAAGGGTGATATTTGAAAATCACAACGCACAAAAGGAATACGTTTTCCACCTCAAATCTCTGAGAACAAATCTGTATTAGTCAGTGTTCTCCAGAGAAACAGAACCAACAGGATATATGTATATATATTAATACATTTATTATAAGGAATTGACTCACGCAACCATGGGCGATGGCAATTCCAAACACCATAGGGCAGGTCACAACCTGGAAATTCTGACAAGGGTGATGCTGAAGGCCTAAGTCCAAATTCCTCAAGGGAAGTTGGCTGTCTGGAAATTACTGCAAGAGCCAATGCTGAAGGTGAGTCAAAATTCCTCTTCTGACCTCTGAAATCCTCAATTCTGGCTTTTAAGACCTCCAACTGATTGATTGGAAGAGGAGATTCCCACAAGGTTGAGGGCAATCTCCTTTGATGACCATAGATGAAATCAACTGATCATGGATGCAAATCCCATCTCAAAATACCCTCATATTATCAAGCAGGCCAACAACTGGACACCATAACGTAGTCAAGTTGAACATGAAAGTAACCATCATACCATCCTAAGACGTGTCTTAATCTAGAGTCATAATTAATTTCCCATTATCCTTAAATAACTTTTATGAATAACATTCTACTAAAAAATCTGTTCTGCTAACCAGAAGACATTTTTATTCAAGTAAATTTTAGAAATTAACTCTATTAAATACCTTTTGTTACATGTTTTATTTCTCAAATGTTTAAAATCACGGCATTAGTTTTTGCTCATTTTCTTCCTTATCTTCTCTGATTACATCTCTCCAGTTTTTAATGCATTAATTACTTTCACAAAAGATCTTAAATTTAGACTTTTAACTTTCTCTCCCAAAAAAGTTAAACATTTATCATTTTTTCATCCCTCATCTAAACAGTAAGCATATCCAAATATGTGTTATTCATTAGAAAATATGTGAGCTATTGATTGCAAAATCCTACTTTCCAACTGATCGATGTTGACAGGGAGGAAAAATAAGAACAGGCATAATTGTTTCAAGATATGCTTATCTTCCTGCCGAAAAATATTCTAGCATGTGCTATTTTAAACCATATATATATATATATATATATATATATATATATATATATATAAAACGCAATGAGGAAAGTGGAATGATGTGTCCAGAGGATGATAGCTAGAAAGGAGAAAAATAAACGTAAAAGGAAATCCCATGAGAAAATGAATAAAGTAAGGAATAAACGGAAAAATATCTGATGGGACTATGGGTTTACATCTGAAGACCTTATTGGTTTTTACCTTAGACTTTTCCTCTTCTGACCAAAGATCTTTTCAGATTTGATTCCTGACTCCTTTCATCTCCACACTCCCAGCTGTCTCTGAATTTTAGATCTTGTAAAGATAACAATAGATCTAAAGGTAACTGGTGGCTTTGTTTATTTCAAGGAGAAATCACTATAATGAACTTGCTCTGAAAATTTTGAGACCAATCTTTCACTCAGCCAGATTATCTCCACTTTAAATTTGTCCTTGTACATGTGCCAACATCATGCTCACACATCATGCTCACATGACCTTAGGAAAGATCTAATCCTGGCCCTGACATGCAAATGACAGGCCACTGAAGCCAGAGTGAAGAAGCACCTTCCTATTTCACAATGATGGTCAAAGGACTCAAGACCTTGAGGCAGGTCTCCTCACTCCTAGTCCAGTGCTCCTCCCACATTATTACCATCTTCCTGAAATAAAGACAAGTTAAATCTTAACTGGTATGAGAACAGCAGATATTCTGTGGTTTCTACCACCAGAAACAAGCAGAATGGTGGTCTGTGCAGGTCATATTTCTCGCTCCAACAGGCTTATCACATGAGGGACTAGGAAAGTCATTATTAGCCCAAGCCTCAAATTTAGACTTTTCACCTTATCTCCAAATAAGGTTAAACATTAAGTTACAAAAAGGCACATATAGGCCTGACACATTTGAATGTGCATGATACTTTGCAAATGTATGTGTGTGTTGGAAGCACTGATTTTTGAAAATGTAATTATGTAAACAATATATTTGCTCTGGTATTTTAATTTTTTCATATACAAGAAGGTTCAAAAAATGAAAGTGCCCTGAAAAGCTCCATGGACAGGAATTCCAGGTTGTTTTGTGGGAAAATAGGGAATACTTATAATAATAACACTAGCACCATTCACGAGGACTTACCCTCTGCCAGACAGTCTATTGGGGACTTTGTAATAGCATATCACGTAAGGACATATAATTTCACATAATCTCGCAAAACCCTATGATGTAGGTACTATTAGCACACCCAGTTCACAGATGAAAGTGAGGCTTAGGTTAAGTCCTTGAGTATAAACAACTAGTAAGTGGTTGAGCCAGGACTGAGAGAACCCAGCCATGGCCCAGCTACTCTGAATCATCACCTGCCTGAGTGGGTTAACTTCCATGAAGCAACCCTAATGCTTCAGGTCTATCACCAGAAGGTTTTCAACTTTGAATTAGAGACTTGTCAATCACATATTAAATTTTGCCCTCAGCCTATACTGCCTGCATTAACATGGAGGAATCGAGACAGTCCAGCCAATGCTAGAGAGGTTTATGTTTATGTGAGCATCTGACAAGATTTGACTCTGTGCTTCAAAGCTAAATGTGCATGATCCTGCCTGTGATCCTGCATTCTTTCCCTGACCTCTGTTCCTACCTCATTTCTTTATTTTTTTTCTTTTTTTTCAAACTTTATTTCTAATTCAAAAAGTAAAATAACAGACAAAAGGCAGCGCAACAAGTTATGGAAGCATTACTCCTAAAAAGTTCTATCCAGGCACTTTTATCTCATCTAATTCCAACAACAAACTCAGTTGTTCCTCCAGGTTTCAGAAAGAGACACAGTTGAATACAGATTAGTTAAATGACATAGTCAAGGTGTCCTTATTAATGAAAAAACTGAAGAGAAAAAATGCTTAATCATATTTGTATCTCACAAAATCTTTATCATTAATACAGTTCCTTCTTTGCATGCCTCATTCCTGATACCAGCCATTTTTTGGTCTTTATTGCACATTATAATCTATTTTAAAAATCATTCCTCAGCTTTTCTGATCAACTCCAAGTAATACCATATCTTATTTCCATTTCTTTCTTCATTGACCCTAAAGGACAATGTTTTGCCCAGTATTCTCTCAGAGCCTATGATACACCAAATCACATCAAAGCCTGAAGTTATGGAGCTGCTATCTCAGGACTGGGACCCAGAAAGATGAATTTGTCCCCAGTACCTCCCTCTGCTTGTTCTCTGTACAAGTGTCATCTGTTCTGGCTCCATGAACCTCTCATGCCCACATGCTGCTCTGCATTCCTGTAGTTAGGGAAGATAATACTAATAACTAATGTCCATTGTCCCCTACTCCTCCAGAGAACTCCTGAAAAAAGCAATGCTATTGGTAGAATTTCAGACACTGCATACCTGGTAAGGAGATATTTTTAGGAAGGAGGGTCCATTATAATACATACGAGGTTATTTGCTCCCATAAAGTGGGCCTTTCCCGGAACACAGTGTCACATCTCAGAAAATGGACAGGTATATGCCAGCTTCCCTGCAGCAAGATGAGAGTTCAGGAAAGAATAGACATGGAACCTGTTTAAGTTTCCCAACTGCTGAAACAAATACCATACAATGGATTGGCTTAATAACAGGAATTTATTGGCTCATGATTTCAGAGAGCAAAAGGCACGCTTCTTCTGAGGTCAGTATCTTCTGGCTGGCTGGAAATCTTTGTGGTTCCTTGGCTTTTCCATCACAATGGACATGGTAAAGTCTTCTCCTTTCTCCCCTAGATTCCGTTGACTTCGAGCTTCTGGCTGCTCTCCTTGACTTTTCTCTCTGTGTCTTCTCCATAAGAACTCCGGTAATAAGATTAAGACTCATCTTGATTCAGCTGGACCACGCCTTAACTTAGTAGCCTCATTAAAAGGTTCTATTTTCAAGGAGTATACACCCACAGGAAAGGATTAAGATTAAAAACATGTTTTTCTGGGGTACATAGCTCAATCCACCACAAACCAGATCCGCCCAATGGCCACAAGAAAAGTTCAACCCATGAAATAAAATACAGTATGTAGAGGAATCAAGGCAACAGAGAAACAAAGTAATCCAGGTAAGCTATCAACTTCAGGAACATTATACAAATTAACAGGAGTGTTCAGACAGGTGAGTGGAAACATAAGGAAGAGAGTCACCCTGGAGCAGGTCACATGCAGACATCCTAGCAGTATAATGGTTTATGCTATTTGGGAAAAGGCATCCCATCCAGACAGAGGCAAACTTATAGGCGAAGCACTTGGCAAGTGGGCAGCATCTTTGTGTTATTTAGAAAAAGATGTCCCTCGCAGGTGGACACAGGCTTGTACAGGGCACTGCCTCGTGTGCGGAACACAGGCTAAATAATGGCCTCCTTCTTCTTCCTCTGTCAGGCACCACTGGGTGGTAAACACCAAACATACCAAGCAGGCATGGAAAGTTTAACAAAGGGAAAAGGTTTGTTCTGGAAAGGTTTGGAGTTGAGGGTAGGGGACAGGTTTTCCTTCTCTGCTCTAAGGTATGACCAAAGCTCCTCCTAATACAGTATGGGACATAGCAGGTAAAATCAAGTGGAATGGAGAGAGAGGATTCTGGAAGGTGGTGGAGTAAGGAGCTCCAGAAATCACCAGACCATCTGTTAACAGACAGGAACTGTCTGAATCAACTATGTCAAAATGCTGGAGTTCAATAGAGCACTGTGTAGCATCCAGGGAAGAGCAAGAGGAAGAGGCTGGGAAATACTATTGAATTTTACTCTCTGAGCAGCAGCAACCAATGCTCGTCCCACAACCTCATAGCAGGCAGCAGTAAGGTACTGGTGCAGCTTGCTGGTGCCAGAATGGGATATAAAGACCCAGTTACCCAAGATCCAGGAATATATGGACCAAGGATGGAGCATTACTTTTGATTAACTGTATCATATTGCTGGGAACCAGGCTTTGAAGGTACCTATTGTTCCAAACTCCTCCTGACAAAGGTGACACAGAGACTTAAAGACAGTACACTTCCTGAGAACTGTGGAGGATAGTTGAAGGGCTACATTTGCTGGGCACCAAGAAAGCGCAGCTTTGGGGAATCCTAAGAGAAACCATAGTTGCCTTTCTTGGTCCCTCCCTCAACTCCTCCCCAGGGAAGTTTGAATCAGGCCATTGCTCCTTTGTGGGTCCCTACCTTGTTCAGGATGGGAAAGACTTACTTGAGAAACTGCTCTCCAGCGTGTCCCCCACGCTGATTTATCCTCCAAGCAAAAGCTGCTAGAGATGGCAAAAGCAGACTAAGAAACAATTGAGTTGAGTGGCCAGTACAAAGACTTACCTGCTTTAACTCCTGCAGTGGAACAACCAGCAAAGAGAGAAGGCCTGTTTCCAGGGGAATAGAGGAGGCTTCAAATATCCTATAAACAGGGGAACTTCAAACACCACTAGCAAGCACAAGTGAAAGGTAAGACACAGGCCCATAAAAGACACAGAAGACCCTATTCTTTGTATTTGCCTTGAGCTGATTTTCTTGATAGGAGAGCTGACCTCTGTAGTTACCAGCCAACATAAAGTCAATTTGCAAAGACTGTGAAAGATGTTTTTGTTTAAGTTTGCTTGGTTTTGTTAGCTCCTAATGCCAGTATTACTGTATTACTGGCATTGCATTTTTTGGTATATAACTCTACTTCTTATTTATTGCAGGTGCAAAAATGCAAATGCATATAAACAGTAATGACAAATCTATTGTTTTGGATATACAATGTACAAAGATATAATTTGTAACAAGAACAAAGTTGGAGTACTCATACTTCCCAATATTAAAACTTATTACAAAGACAGGGTAATCAAAACAGTATGGTAGTCAACAAATAGATAAACAAAATGTGGTAGATACATATGATCGAATATTATTCAGTGTAAGAAGAAATGAACTTCGATGCATATGACAACATGGATGAACCCTGAGGACATTATGTTGACTGAAATAAGCCAGACACAAAAAGACAAATATTATATGGTTTCACTAATACGAATTAAATATGATGAGTAAACTCATAGAATTAAACTCTAGAGTATAGAATACTAGGCAATAGAATGTGAGTTGAAAAGGGAGGGCTGATATTGAACGAATGTAGAGTTGATGGTGACACATTAGAATAAGCATAATCAACACTGCTGACTTATAAATGTGATTGTGGCTGAAGGGAGTCACCTAGGGAGGTTAATATCATTTGAAAGAAAGCTAAGGGATAATCTAGGGACTGTATAATATAGTGATTGTGATGGTGGAGGATGATGGTGGTTAATAGTACAAATATAAGAATGTTCCTCTATTACAAGGTGTTAAGAATGTGGAGATACACGGGGGAAATACAACTAATGTAACATATAGACTATAGTTAACAAAAATGTTGTAGTATTTTTACAGCAATGGCAAAGAAGATACTATACCAATGCTAAGGGTCCATAATGGAGGACTATAAAGAGGTATGGGGTTTTTCTTTTTGGAGTAATGAAAATGTTCTGAAATGGATTGAGCTGATGACAGCACAATTCTGTGATGAAAATGAGAGACATGAGTGTACCCTTTGGATGGATTGTACAAGGCAGGGGACTGTATAACACAGTGAACCCCGTGGTGAATGATGGCCTGTGGTTAACAGTACAAATATGAGAACATTCTCTCATAAACAATAACAAATACACAATACTAATGGTGTTAATAATAAGATGGTTTGTGGTAAAAAATACACCAAATATAAGCTATGGACTATAGATAGCAGTAATATTATGACAGTGTTCTTTCATCATTTGTAACAAATGTGTCACAACAATGTAAGGTGTTCATGGTGGGGCAATGTATGGAAATCCGGTATGGTATGCATGATTGTTTTGTTAACTCACAACTTTTCAAATTAAAAAAAAAATAGTATGGTACATATAGACCAATGGAATCAAACTGAGAATTCAGAATCAACCCTAACATGCATTGTCATCTGATTTTTGACAAGGGGGCAAAGACCACTCAATTGGGAAAGAATAATCTCTTCAACAAATTATGCTGGGATAACTGGATGCCCATATTCAAAAGAACAAAGGTGGACTCCTACCTCACACCATATACAAAAGTCAACTTAAAATGGATCAAAGACCTAAATATAAGAGCCAGAACCATAAAGCCCCTAGAAGGAAACATAAGGAAGAATCTTCAGAAACTTCTCTGAGGCAATGTTTTCTCAGACTTTATATCCAAAGCACAAGCAACAAAAGAAAATGTAAATAAAACGACCTCATCAAAATTAAAAACTTTTGTGCATAAAAGGATTTTATCATGAAGTAAAATGATAACCTACAAAATGGGAGAAAATATTTGGAAACCACATTTAGGGTTTAATATCCAGAATATATAAAGGAATCCTACAACTAAACAACAAAAAGACAAATCACCTCAATCAAAAAATGGTCAAAAAATTGAATAGACATTTCTCCAAAGAAGATACACAAATGGTCAAAAAGCACATGAAAAGATGCTCAACATCATTAGCTATTTAGGGAAATGAAAATCAAAACCAGAATGCGATACCATTTCACACCCACTAGATTGGGCAAAACTTGAACATTCTATGTTGAATGAAATATACCAGCCCAAAAACGGTCAAATATTTTATGAGCTCATTGATATGAAATAAGTAGAATAAGCAAGAATCTAGAATATAGATTACCAAGGGATGGCATGGGGGAGGGAATAGGAAGTTAATGCTTAAATTGTACAGAGTTTCCATTTGGGATGACTGAAAAGTTTTGGTAATGGATGGTGGTGATGGTAGCACAATATTTTGAAAGTAATTAACAGAACTGAATTAAAGACTTGAATGTGGTTAAAAGGGGAAATTGTACGTTGTATATATGCTACTAGAACAATTCTTTTAAAAACCCATGTGACTGTACAACACAATGAACCCTAAGGTAACCCAAACATGCTATCATCAGCTGTAACAACTGTGCCACACTGATGCAAGCTGTTAATAATAGAGTGGGGTATAGGAACCCTGTTTTGTATGTATCAATTTTCTGTAAACTCACAACTTCTCTAATAAATAAAATAAAGTGGAGAACATGCATCAGCAGCTGAGCAACAGACTTTTTCCTGCCATAAAGGATATTTCAATATTAATTGAAACTAAGAAAGCTGAGAAACAATGAAATAAGTGCTCTGGCAAACACGTGAATCTTTCATTACGTTCTTTTCATTATCAAGTTTATGTTCCTTCTTTGTTTTCTACAGGCCTTCCCAGAAGAGTTTTCATTATCTATGACCAAGTTGAAGATAAGTTGGACAGATGCACCATTCAGAGGCCAAGTTCAGCAAAGCAATTTTTTTTCTAGAAGTAACATCTGGCTCTATAGCTTTTTTCCCCTTGGAGATTCAGCAGCTCTGGACATGGCTGGCTGCTCAACCTGCTTAGCAGCTGTGAAGCTGCATCCCAAATCGCTTCTGGCATAAGCTAAAGCTGTGCAACATCTGACTTTGTTCTTCCACATCTTTCCGCTACTCCTTTTATGTGAGTTAGAACCAAAGGAGTTAGGTAAAGATTCTGGAAAAGACAGAATGGTGACAACACACTGGCCCAAAGTTCTGGGTAGACTTTAGAAATGAGACCTGGCTGTTGGGTGGCTGATATTTGGTCAGCACGTTATGGTTTGTGGAATTGGTAAATACCTTCTCTCAGGCAAGAACTGGAAAAAAGATGTTTCCATTTTTGGAGAGCAGAGCCCTTTCTGTCAGTGAAGCCTGAAAATAAAGAATGAGAAGACAAGGCTATACAGCTACTTATGAGAGAAAGGTGGATAACCGTCTCTAAGTGTTCAAAAAATACCTTTGAATTGGAAGAATTCAAGTCTGGAAATCTGTGGAAATCAGTGATTTTATTTTTCAAATGATACATACTCACTAAAGAAATTACAGAAAGAGAGAGAAAGATAATAATATACACCTAGAAAAAGCCATTTTTTTACCATCCAAACTCAGCCCAACATTTTTTTTCCTGTATATAGAATGCTGGGTTTTGCCCCCTAAATTCAATCATATACGATATATGTTTTATTATACATGATAATAATTTATACAAATTTTGCCATGTTATTAATATTTTCCCTAATAATTTTAAAGGCTGCATAATCAAGCAGATATTTCAATTTTCTAGATCATTCCACCATAATTTAAGTTCTTTCCAGTTCATTCACTACTCATGATTAGTGCCAAAATGAACACTTAAAGAAACATTTTAAAGGAGGAAACAGACTCTGTAAGATTTGATTTAGGCAATGAAAGAGAGGAAAATGTGATATAAACACGGAAGTTTGTAGCCTGGTAAATTTAAAGCATGGTGATACCAACAGCAGAAACGTTGAGCTAAAAGAAGCCTTAAAGGTTATCTAGGTCCTCACTCCGCAAAGTGCAGTCCATGAGCCACCAGCGTCATCTAGGAGTTTGTTAGAAATTCAAGATCTTATCCCTTACCCCAGACTGAATTGGAATCTACATTTTAAAAGACCTCCAGGCAGTCAGCATGCACATTAAATATTGAGGATCACTGGTTTAATACAATCCCTTCCCCTAACCAGAGAGGTAGAGTTTAGCCACAGTCACACAACTAAATATTGGCAGACCTGATCTCTTATTCTTTCTACTAACCCAAAATTTATCTCATTCAACTATTAATAATAAAAACAATAGATAATATTTATTTGTGACTATGTGCCAATAATTATTCTAATGGCTTTACATGTAATTCTTACAACAACCTTACTAGTATCCCATCTTACAGATCAAAACACTGAGTTTTAAGTAACTCGTCCAAGGTCACACGTAACTGGAAGAGCTGAGAAGGAATCCAAGCTGTCTGGCTTCATAGCTTGTGCTCCTAATGGCCAAACTGAAGAAGATGGATGTATAAACAAATCCTTTTGCTGGACTTTAACCTAGCAGACCTGACAAGTAACATATTTAAGTATGTTAAGAACATGCTTAAGTATGCTAGGGAAAGTATGCACAGCTATATGGATTTGAATCAAAGGAGTCTAGCTCCAAAACCCCCCACCTGCTCTTAATAAATCACTACAGCAGCAAAATTGCAATAGAAAATAGTACACTAAGCTCCAGTCCTGGTGGCTGAAAATCACTACAGGGCAATATAACGAATTTTCCTCATGTCTCCAAGAAGTTGGTCATATCTTCCATATCTCCCACATTGGACTTTCTATTATTTTCTTTTATTATTTTATCCATTCTGTATCTTCTCCAAATTCGTTCATTCACTTAATCTCATTCATTTAAACAAATAAATGCCCATTTGTTCTTTCATTTATTAAATATTTATTATGGTGCTATGATAATCAGAGCAGTTTCTACCTTCACAGACTTTGAGTCTAGTGGGAAAGACAGAGATTAAATAAATATTTAACTACGAACTTTGCTATGAAAGAAACACTGAGAAAAAAAACCTGAAATCATCCTGGAGTCAGCCATATTCTTCTCTACGCCAGCTCTGAAGTTTCACATATACTTTACCTTCTTCCATTATTGTCTCTCCACCCAAACATCAAACTCACTTTTCAAATATTCTCTTTCTCCCGAATCACATAACTCCTTAACACAGGCCATTAAATTTGGCATTTGTATCCCTTTCTTACTGCTGCTATTAAAAATTACCACAAATGTGGCATCTCAAAACTAAACAAACGGGGAAGCGGCTGTGGCTCAATCAGTAGGGCTCCCGTTTACCATATGGGAGGCCCTGGGTTCGGTTCCCGGGGCCTCCTGGTGAAAGCAAGCCCACCCGCATGGCGTGGTTAGCTGACCCAGCGAGCACAAGCAGCAAGGGGGGGATAAATGAATAAATAAATAAAATCTTAAAAAAAAAAAAAAAAAAAACTAAACAAACGTATGTTCTTACAGTTCTGGAGCTAAGAAGTCCAAAATGGACCTCAGTGGGTGTGGTGGCTTGGAGTTACGTACCCCAGAAAAACATGTTCAGAATCTTAATCCATTCCTGTGGGTGTGAACCCACTGTAAATCAGACCTGCTGATGAGTTCCTTCAGTTAGGTGTGGCCCAGCCTTCGTGGGTCTTAATCCTGTGACTGGAGGTCTTATAGAAGGCAAACAATTTAATGAATAAAATAATCTCAGATATGTGCAATGAAGAAATTGTGACTGCGTGAGGGCAAAAGGGAGAGCTGCTTTAGATCAGGTGGTATGACATCTCTTAGGAGATGACCTTACAGCTGAGTCGTAAATGGTGAGGGAGCCAGTCATGTGAGGATCTGCAGAGTGTTTTAGTCAGGGGGAGCAATCCATGTGCAGGGCCTACAGTGGCAATGAGCTTGTTGAAAGAACCACAATAGGCCTGTGTGCCCAGCACATAGCAGGTGAGGGGGAGCAGGGTTGGTGATATCTGTTATTTATGCGGTGTGCTTCTCATTGGGTGTTTTGAATACAGATATTCCTGGCTAGGATCCAAATCACTTCAAAGATTTTGCATGAGAATATGCTTTGCAAACTATAAAGAACTAAATGCACTCTGGTTATTATTGCTATTATTTTTACTTTTTAATGTTTGTATATTTTCATCAGTACACCCTCATTTTAATAATATTGCTTATTTAATGGCTTGTAATTTAAATTATAGTGAAAAATTAGAAAAACCACAGATAAAGCCAAAGGAAGAAGCAGAAAAAAATGTCCTGTGGTTATCTTAGTTATATAATTCTGAATATAATCATATATATTAAACAATCATGCTGTACTATTCTGAAGTACTTAATATGCACTACAATATTATTTTGAGGGTTACAACGTAAACCACTGCACAGTTACATAATAATTCAAGACTTCTTTCTGTAATCTTGAACATTTACATGATTTTTAACTTTCCATCATTATAAGCAAATGGACAATGCTAAGTGACATCTTTGTGCTCATCTCTATTTTTTAGGATATCTTTTTGGAACTGAAGTTGTTTTTTATATTTACTGTCTAATTTCCCTTCTCAATGCCTCTATCAACTCTAACAAAATAATGAACAGTTTCAATGTAACTTTTTCCTCATAAAAGTTACCTGGGGAAAAAATGATAGCTTTTCTATTGTTTTGTAGGCACATCTGAATCAGGAAATGTGCTGTTTTGGTTTTTAGAAAACTAAATCCAAGACAAAAGCTTTATTTGGGGGAAAAAAAAAAGTGATGTTAAGCTCCAATGGAAAAGTCATGGCTCAGGGGTCAACCCATTATGCTTCCTTCTTCCTGTTTGGCTGATGTGTTACTGGAATCATTACATGACTGTATTGTGCAGGGAAAAGAATGAGAAGGAAACAGTGGGTAATAGGATAAAGGGAAAAGAGTGAGACAGAATCTAGGAACAGGGTGAGGGAGATAGAACACGATTGCTGTGGTAGGCAGAATAGTGGTCCCCAAAAGTGTCCACATCCTAATCCCCAGCACCTGTGATTATGTTACCACATATAACAAAAGGGACTAGGCAAATGTGATTAGATTAAGTACCTTGGTATGGGTAGAATTAGCCTGGATTGTCCAGGGGGCCTCAATGTAATCACAGGCATCCTTATAAGTGAAAGGAGGAGGCAGGAAAGTCAGAGACAGAGAAGGAGATGCAACATGGATGCAGGGGTTAGAATGATGTGATTATTGGCTGGAAGGGGTCTACAAAGCAAGGGATGTGGGCAGGCTCTAGAAGCTGGAAAAGGCAATGAAGTGAATATGCCCCTAGAGCCTCCAGAAGGAACACAGCCTGGCTGACATCTTATTTTAGCCCAGTGCCATCATTTCCTAGCTGCTAAAACAAATAGCATAAAATAGGTTGGCTTAACAACAGAAATTTATTGGCTCATGATTTCATAGGCTAGAAGGTTTCCTTCCTCCTGAGGTTGGTATCTTCTGGCTGGCTGGCTGGCTGGCAACCTTTGGGGTTCCTTGGCCTTTCTGTCACATGGCAATATGTGTGGTGATATCTCCTCCTTTCTCTCCTGGGATCCATTGACTTCCAGCTTCTGGATATCCCCATGGCTTTTCTCTCTGTGGCCTTCTCTATAAGTTCTCTAATAACAGGATTAAGACTCCTTCTGATTCAGTTGGACCATACCTTAAATGCGGTAACCTCATTAGAACGTCCTAATTATGAGTTCATCCCCACAGGAATGGATTAAGATTAAGAATTTGCTTTTCTGTGGTATATAACTCCAAGCCTTACCCAGTGTATTAGTCAGCCAAAAGGGTGCTAATGTGAAATACCAAAAATGGGTTGGTCTTTATAAAGGATATTTATTGGGGGTAGAAGTCCACAGATACCAGGCCATAAGGCGTTAAGTTTCTTCTCTCACCAAAGTCCATTGTCACGTGTTGGAGCAAGACAGCTGCCGATGTTTGCCAGGGTTCAGGCTTCTTGGGTTCCTCTCTTCCTAGGGCTACATTTCTCTTCAGACTTAGCTCCTCTGGTTTCTCCACAAGGTCAGCTTTAGACTATCAGGCAAACGGCTCTCTTCTCCTGGGGCCTTCTCTCCAACACCAAAACTCCAACATCAAAACTGCTTCTCAAAAATTGCTGCAACTCTGTCCTTTGTGATGCCTTTTATATTTTCTTCCCCCACCACCAAAGGGTGGGGCTCAATGCCTTAATCATAACTTAATCATGCCCAGATTAACAGATCAGTTTACAAGCATGATCCAATTATATTTTTGGAATTCATAATTACATCAAATTGCTCAACGGCTACACCAAGTAAAATCCATTCTGGACTTCTTACCTCCAGAACGGTAAGAAAATTAATGTGTTTGGTTTGTCCTAAACTAAATTTTTCCCTCTCCCATCCTCCAGGCCCCCTAAATTTTAACACACATGAGAGCAAGGAGGAGGTACTCAACCCATTTCTGTTAAAGACAATAATTTTCAGTCCAAGTTAATTTTGAAGAAAATTTATCTGTTGCATTATAGCTTGTGGGCTACAAGAGAGTTTCATTTTTCTTTGTGACATTCAATTCCTTACTCTGATTCTGTTTTTGTCATTTTTTATTAAGTATAACTTACTATAGTGAAATGCACATATTTTAAGTGTAAAGTTTGATGAGCCTATTTAAGCCACACCCCAATCTGGATATAGAGAATTTCAATCACACCAGAAAGTTTTCTTTGCCCCTTTTAGTCATCCCCCCAGAGGCAACAAATTTCACTGTAGTTAGTTCTACCAGTTCTTGAATTTCATATAAATGAAATAAGACAGAACTACCCTCTTCTTAAGCTGATTTCTTTTACTCAAAATTCTATCTATAGAGTGACATCATCAGCATGGAGATATGACATCCCCTGGAAAAATCTCCCCTCAGAATCAATTGATAAAAGGACAAATCCCGCTTGTTTAGAACTCTGGAGGACAATAGAGACTGGAGAAGGACTCCATAAATGCTGAATCAAAGCAACAGGAAAATAATCACATAGGAGATTTTCTTCCTGGATCCACCAGTCCAGACTCCTCTCCCTTACTTGGTCCCATGTAGCTTCAGAGTCATGCAGAGGTAGCAGAGCCTGGGAACCTCCAGCAATGGATACAGGCTATAGAGCCACTCATAGCAGTGAGTTAGGACTTCATGCATATCCAGGCACAGGGACTGAAGTCTGCCTAGACCATGGACAGAACACATTCTGCTGAGGATTATAACAAATAAAAGGGCCCCTCTAGGGAACAAAAAGAGAGAGAGAGACTGCAACAGAACTGCTGGCAAGAGGTGCACTCGCTCAATCCAGTCTCTGTTAGCTGGAACACCTAAACACAAAATGCACCTCCTGGACTGACTCACTTTCCTGGATTGACCCCATCTGGGTCCCTGGGGTGGGATACCCATCACAGGAAGAGAATGGAAGAAGAAAATCCTCACAGAATAAAAGGGGGGGGGAGAGAAACTGAGCTGCTGTAGGACAGGATGTGTCCTGGAACTGAAAAATGTTAAGGACAAGGGGGTACTAAATGAGGGAGAGAATTTAAACAAACCATAGGAGCTGGGGGTGGGGTGGGAATTTGCACAAAAACAAGCAGAACAGACCAAGATTACCAGAGAAGGAAGAAGAAAAGAGTCTTTCTCCTGTAGGTAAAAGAATTGCACAAAAATTGCCATCTTAAAAATTGTAATGCATATCCAGGGCAAGAAACAGATGAAGAACAGAGAAAATCTGAACAGTTGAAAATGGGCTACTCTAAAGATCCACAATAAGTTGGACCAAGCATCAGAGAAGAGCCTTAACACACAGCCAATCAAGAATAAATCCCTAAACAAGAGGAAGAAACTGACCTTCTGAGTAAACACATCAAAATAATAAGATGCCCAGACAACAGTAAAAAATCTACAAACCATATTAAGAAACAGGAAAACAAATCTCAGTCATGGATACAAATTAAAACTTCAGAGGAGACACAGAATTTGGAACAACTTATCAAAGAAGTTCAAACAAATCTAAATCAATTCAAGGAGATGAAGGAGAATATGAATATAGAGCTAAAGTTTATTAAGAATGCAATGTGTGAGCATAAAGAATAATTTGGAAGTTTAAAAAGAAACAACAGAAATTATAGAGATGGAAGACACAATAATGGAGATTAAAAATACACTAGAGGCATAAAACAGAAGATTTGAATAGGAAGAAGAAAGTATCAGTGAACTAAAAGACAGGTCAATCACTCAGGGATTTGAGTGACAACATGAAGAGTACAAACATGTGCATCATGGGTGTCCCAGAAGGAGAATATAAGGGAAAAGGGGCAGAAAGAATATCTGAGGAAATAATGGCCAAAAATTCCCCAACTCTTATAAATAGCATATGTCTAAGAAGTACAATGTACTCCAAACAGAACAAACCCAAATAGAGCCACTCAAGACACTTACTAATCTGAAAGTCAAATGCCAAAGATACAGAGAGAATTCTGAAAGCAGCAAGAGAAAAATTATTCATCACATACAAGGGATCCTCAGTAAAACTAACTGCCAATTTCTCATCAGAAACCATGAGGCTGAGAAGGAACTGAAAGAGAAAAATTGCCAGCCCAAAATTCTGTATCTGGCAAACCTGTCCTTCTAAAATGAGGAAGCATTTAAAATATTCACAGATAAACAGAAACAGAGAATTCATCAACAAAGACCTACCCAACAATAATTACAAAGGGAGTTTCTGCAGGTTGAAAGAGAAAGACAAGAGAGTAACTTGGAGTAGTGTGAAGAAATGAAGATCTTTTGCAAAATCCAATAGTACTGTATCCTCAAAAACAGCTCTACTCTAATTCCTGTCAGAGTCAGAATGCAATTGAACAAGAAAAAGCCGTATTTCCTGATAATGTACATGCAAAATGTAAAAAGGAAATGTGGGTCAAAAACAACATAAAGAGAGGAAACAGAGGGATATGGGAGCAGAGAACATGTATGCTATTGAAGCTGAGTTGGTATCTTTTCAAATTAGTAGCTTATAAATGTAAGTTTTTGTGTAATACAAACCCCAGGGAAACTATAAAGAAAGTATTTTAAAAATATACAGAAACAAAATGAGAAGGAGATCAGTCAAATACATCATAAAAAATCAATTATATAGAAAAGGAGGTTGAAATAAAGGAAACGAGACAAAAAAAAAGATATGATATATAAAAAACAAAGGACAAATGACTGAAGTAAGTACTGCCTTTACAGTAACAACACTGAGTACTAATGGATTTAACTCCCTAATTAAAAGACAAAAATTGGCAGAATGGATAAGAAGCATGATCCAGCTATATGTTGTTTACAAGAGATTCATCGTAGACCCAAATAGATTGAAAGTCAAAGGATGGATAGATATTCTATGCAAATAGTAACCAATAAAGAGCTGAGATACTATACTAATACTAATATCAGACAAAATAGACTGTAAGTCAAAAGCTGTTGCAAAGACAAAGAAGGACACTATATAATTAACAAATTTACAAATTCATATTAACAAAAGGGAAATCCACAAGAAGAAATAACAATCATCATAAATATTTATGCACCTAACCACCGTGCCCCAAACGACATGAGGCAAACACAGGCAAACGGAAGGGAAAAATAGACACCTCTACAATGATAGTTGGAGACTTAAATATACCACTGTCAATAGATAAAACATCTAGACAGAAGATCAATAAGGAAACAGAGAACTTGAATAATATTATAAATGTACTAGACCTAACAGACATATACAGAACATCACACCTCAATACAGCAGGATATACATTCTTCTCAAGTGCACATAGATCATTCTCAAGGATAGACCACATGTTGGGTCACAAAATAAGTCTCAATAAATTTAAAAAGATTGAAATCATACAAAGTCTATTCTCTGACCATAATGGAAGAAGCTGGAAATCAGTAATAGGCAAAGAACTGGAGAATCCAAAAATAAATGGAAGTTAAATAAAACACTCTTAAACAATCAATGGATCAAAGAAGAAATTACAAGGGAAATCAGTAAAATCTTTAGATGAATGAAAATGAGAACACAACATATCAAAATTGTTAGGATGGAGCTAAGGCAGTGCTGAGAGGGAAATTTAGAGTCATAAATGTATATGTGATAAAAGAAGAAGGAGCTAAAAATCAATCAAAGATCTGACTGCACACCTGGAGGAAACTAACCCAAAGAAAGAAGGAAAGAAATAACAAATATTAGAGTTCAAATAAATAAAATAAAGAATAAAAAACAATAAGGAGCATAAATAAAACCAAAATAATAAAACTCAATGGTGAAAAACTGAAAATTTTCACTCTAAGATCTGGAACAAGGCAAATTCTCCCACTGTCACCACTGTTATTCAACATTGTGCTGGAAATTCTAGCCAGAGCAGTTATAAGTAAAACTTTCACTATTCACAAATGACATGATGTAGAACGTCCTTAAAAATCTACAACAAAGCTACTGGAGCTAATAAACAAATTCAGCAAAGTGATGAGACCTTTGTCAGATACATGGATTGCAATTCTTTTCTCTTGGTCTGTGACTTGCCTGTTAATTTCCCTAACGATATCTTTTTTAAAACAAATTAATTTTACTGATACATATTAATAAAGCATACAATTCATCCAAAGTGTACAATCAACGGTATTTTGTGTAATCACATATTAATAGTTGTGCATTCATCACTCCAATCATTATTAGAACATTTTCATTATTTCAATAATAATAACAATAATTTAAAAATGGACAAATCAACAAACATAAAGATTCTTCACCTCTCAATCTCCCTCTGTTTCCCCTGCTGTACATTGCTGCTATTTCTGGCTATTCTTGCATAATTATTTATTTATTAAGCAGTTTGAGATATCTTCACATAGCATATCATCTATCCAAAGTATATAATCAATGACTTTCAGTATAATCATAATGTTGTGCGTTCATCAACACAAAAAATTTTAGAACTTCATTACTCCAAAATGAAAAAGAAAAAATCCACACCCCTTAGCATTCCTTAATGATATCTCATGATGAACTGTGCTTTTTTATTTTTATGAAGTTCAATTTATCATTTTTTCTTCTGTAATTAATGCTTTTTATATCCTGCCAAGAAATCTTTGCATACCCCCAAATCACAAAGATATTTTCCTATTTTTTTTTTTTACATTTAGGTCTTTAATATATCTTGAATTAATTTTTGTGTATGCTATAGGGTTGGGATCAAGATTCTTTTTTCTTATAATCATCTAGCTGCTATAGCTCCATTTGTTGAAAAAATATTGCTTTACTGAATTGCTATGGCAATTGTTGAAAATTGGATGACTCTATAAATGTGGGCCCATTTATAGATTCTCTATTCTATCCTGTAAATCTATTTCTCCATCCTTAATCTAATTCCATACTACCTTGATTACTGCATATTTATAGTAAGTCTTGAAATCAGGTAATGTAATTTCTCCAACTTTGTTCTTTATTTTTCAAGGAATATCCATTTTCTATTTCTTGTGTCAGTTTTGGTAAGTTGTGTCTTTCAAAAAAAAATTGTCTTGTTCATTTAAGTTGTCAAATGTCTTGACATAAAGTTGTTCATCATATTTTCTTATCTTTGAATCTCTGTAGGAGCTGTAGTGATGCCTAATCTTTCACTCCCAGTATTAATAATTTGTGTGTGGGGGGAACCATCAGTTTTGCTAGGGATTCATCAATTTTATCAATGTCCTCAAAGAACAAACTTTTGGCTGTCTTGATTTCCCCTATTTTTTAGTGTTTTATCTGGATACTTTTCTCCCTGTTTTTGGTTTTCAACAGTTTGATTCTGATTGTCTAGGTGTGATTTTCTTTGTACTGATCCTGTTTGGGGTCTGTTAAGCTTCAAGTAACAGTAGTTTTATGAGGTACATCAAATGTAGAAAATCCTTGGCCCTGTAGGCTGCTTAATAGTAACCTACAGGTTACTTTTTCAAATACTTTTTAACTCTCTGTTTAATTTTGGGATAATTTTTGTTTTCTGTTTTTAAGTTCACTGATCCTTTCTTCTTAAGTGACAATCTAGTGTTAAGCCCATACACTGATTTTTTTTTTTAATTTCAGATATTCTATTTTCCAGTTTGGTCATTTTCACTTGGTTCTTACTTAGAATTACAAATTCTCTCTTGAAATACTCTAGCCCTTTGTATTAGTCAGCCAAAGGGGTGCTGGTGCAAAATACCAGAAACCTATTGCTTTATAAAGGGTATTTATTCAGGGTAGAAGCTTGCAGTTACCAGGCCATAAAGCATAAATTACTTCCCTCACCAAAGTCTGTTGCCCATGTGTTGAGGCAAGATGGCCACCCACATTCAGCCTTTTCCTCTTCCTCTTAAGGCTCCATGGTCAGGCTCTCTAGGCTTTGTCTCTCTTCCCGAGGCTTGATTCTCTCTGGGCTCAGCTGCTTGTTCTCTCTACAAGGCCAGCTGTAGACTATCAGGTGAATGGCTAATCTCTTTTCCTAGGGCCTTCTCTCCTTCCTCACGACCAAGCTCCTCTGTGTGCTTATTTCCTGGGCCTCCAGCTCATGTCTTTTATCTGTGAGTCCCCACCCACCAAGGCACAGGGACTCAACGCCCTACTGATGTGGCCCAATCAAAGCTCTAATCATAATTTAATCTTGCCCAGAGGAAGACCAGTTTACAAACATAATCCAGTATCTATTTTTGGAATTCTTAAATAATGCCAAACTGCTATACCCTTCATACATTATACACATATTTTCCTGTAAATTATTTATCATATTTATAATAGATCTTTTAAAATCTTTTTCAGTAATTGGGTCATCCCAGTTATTTCATCCCAGCTGATTTCAATAACTGGGTCATCCAAGAATCTGCACCTATTGTCTTTGCTTTCTCTTGATTATGAGCAAAGTCGTGTCTCTATTTTTTATCATATTCTAGACATTCTATATAAAACAATAACTGTGTATAATATTGTCACACTGATTTGATTCACTTTATTTCCTAGAAAGTACAAAGTCCTCATTTAGGCAGTTATGTTCAGGAGTTGATCAGTCAGTTGAGCTGGAGCTGGATTACAACTTTGAATGAGTTGTTGTTCACATGTGATTGACCCCAATCCCCTATTTCCCATCTTCCTCTGCCTCTTTGGTCTTCAATATTGGGAGACAATTCTCCTTGCATATCTAGCATTTCTGCACATCTAGCAAGTAGAGGCACTGAACTGCTTTGTTATGGACTATCTTTACAAGGATTTTTGTTTAGTAAACAGCATTAGAAGATAAAGATATTCTCTCTCCTTGGAGCAAAGAGCAGACATGCTTACAGCCCACTATAAAATTTTCAAGTTCCCTAAGCTCAGGGTTCCTCTCCTATAACACAATCCATTGTGTGTTCAGGCATCATCTGGCTCTCTTTGTATCACCCTATAGGAATTAGGGCTTGGGGAACAAGCACAAATATGCTGACACTTTGGCTACTGCTATTGATGTGAGTAATAAAATGTCCATCTCTGACCTAGGAGCTTTGTGTCGCTCAGCATCCATGGAACTATGGCAGCCTAGTTTGTTAGCTTACAAGAAGGGTAAAATCCAAGATCCTTCAAAATCTTTGCAATTGGTAATTTAAGCTAGGAAAGGCTTGGGCTGCAATTACAAATCTTTTTCATTCATCTTTGGATTCAACTCTAGTAGAGCCCTGGAATCCACTCTTAAGAATGTGTGAAATAACATGATTTCTCTCTGCTTTAGAGGACCAGTTTTGTTTTGTTGTTGTTACCACAGAAGCAAAAGTCTTTTCTATTCTCCTATATCCTTACCAAAAATGAAAGACTTTCTGCCATGATTCCAATATATTCTCTTGCAATCTAGCATATAGGAACTCCAAAGTCATTATATAGAAATAACTCCAGGGCTGTATCAATATTCTTGTGTATGTCTGGTCAAGTTTACTTCCATCATGCAGAATCTTTAGATATAATTGGTAAACCTTAAATACTAGATAGTGTAGGTAAGAGAAAACTAATAGTTGCTATCAATGCTGCTCATTAAAACCCTGTAGACAAAGTACACTAATTATTATTGTAGTAACAAAAGAACTTTGCAACATTGATATAAAGATAGTGGTTACCAGAGGTTCTGAGAGGTTGATAAGGGAAGAATAGGTGGAACATGGGACATTTTTAGGGCATTGGAATAGTTCTGCATAATAACGTAGTGATGGATACAGGATATTATACATTTTGTCAAAACCTATAAAACTGTACAGTACAAAATATAAACCATAATGTAAACTATAGACCTCAGTTAGTAGCAATGCTTCAATATTTGTTCACCAATTGTAACAAATATACCACACAAATGTATGATGCTATTAATAGGGGGAAATGTGAGCAACAGAGGTGGTGGGGTATATGGGAATTCCCTATAATTTTGATGTAACTTTTCTGTAATCTAAAACTTGTTTTAAAAAATAAAATAAAACTGCTGTTTCCCCTCAAAAAAAAATCCCATAGGGTTTTTTACTTTGCCTAAAATGATAAACCTCAGTGACAAAAATAATAATAATTTTGAGACACTTAAAAGTTAGATAGGTTGCATGAATGAAACTAAGGACAGAAAAGAACTACATGATAGATATTTAGAAAAGGTCTTTTTTAAAAATTTCAAATTGATGAAAATTTTAAAAGATTTAACTAAGTTTAAAAATCGATTATTCAGCATGACTGGGCATTCACCTTGAAAATTTGGGAATTTGGCAGTGAATTTTAGTAAAACCCCTTTAAAATGTCCCATTATTTCTGAATTTGGTTTTTATTAGGAGACAAATTAGATGCCACAAATACCCATGAATACACGTATATTATCTAATCTCTCTTTGGACCAGATATATTTTCCCCTTTTTCAATGGTAATATGGTTTTCACTGGGTACATGACTGCCCAGTTAGACTGCATTTCCCGTCCTTCCTTATACTTAGTAATCACGTGTCTAAGGAATGTGAGCAGAATAAATGTGTGCCATTTTTCAATCTGAACCTTAAGATATAGGGCATGTACATCTTCATTCTCTCTTCCCTTTCTGAAGGGCTGGAACACAGATGTGCCCTTAAGCTAGCTTCAACCATGCCAAAACAAAGATAATGTTTGAAAAAATAATGGAGAATCAAGATTAAAGAAACATGAATGACTACATGGAGCAGAGCTGCCCACTAGCCTGGACCCACCAGATTTAACTTGAGAGAAAAACACTTCAATGCCCTTTAAGCTACAATATTATTCAGTTTCTTTGTAATGGCACCTTAGCCTTTCTCCTAAATAATATACTCTCTGAGCCTTAGTTTTAAATAATGCTTGAGGTCAATTTGAAATTGGTTGATATTCTTTTCATGGTGGAAATAATAGGAACATTATAAAATTAGAGTCTTTCAATGTTCCCCTAAAGGAGAAGTGTCTTGCTGAAATGGAACACTATAAGGTAGTCTAAAGCAGTGTGGTACAAGAAAATTTCTTATAAAATACATTGAACACAATGTTTTCAAGGCTACAGGAATTTTTCTGCAAGTTTGACTTTAATTGAAAAATATTCTAAGAGTATTCATTATTCAACCTACTATTGGGCTAAGATTAGTTGCTCATTTTAGCAATGCTTATTTTTGAAGTGTCCAATCTCAGTGCTTGACCAAAATGAAGCGGGCTCCCTGTTTCAACTTGGATATTCAATATTTGTTTATTTTATTACTATTAAAAGAGGCCATTGATTTTTACCAAATTTGAAACACTACTAAAGAACATCAAGACACACTTGTATTTCTAATTAAAGGTCCATTCCAATACCTTAGCAGTCAATCAAAGAGCCAACATGATTGAAAGGAATACATTTTTTCTGATTGTTTTTAACCCAGTAGAGCTCATTTGAGTGTTAAATAGCTGGAAACACAGGAAAAGGTAGTAAATTTTTATGGAAAAGAATTGAGCACAAAAGACTTATTTTAAAATCCATGTCTGAAAAGAATTCTCTCTGAAATCTCTCACATTTAGAGCAGTCCTTATAGAGCAGGAATTTTGGTAAATTCGTTGCAAGCTTCAAGGAGATGTAGAACAAGGAAAAATGTGACCTATTCTAACCAGAGTCTGAAAAATCATAGAACTGTGCTATTTTACACTGGTCTGCCAAAATTCATATTGGATGACTCATTAGAAGTTTATAAACAAAAACTGGATAAAATATTCATAGAGCCTTACACATGTATGTTGTTTCTCATGTTTTTATGGTTGTTGCAGGACTTGTGATAAAAATTGATGATAACATGCCTGAGAGAATAGCCACTTAGTTCAGAAAAAAAAATGAAAACAGGCACAGTTGTACATTTCTTCATATCTATATGAGTTTCTTATTGTTTCAAGGTCTGTTTCTAAGATTGAAAAGTGCAAGACAAGGAAAAAAGCCAATACCCAATTCCAGGATATTAGGAATATTAGAATCCTTGCGAAGGGGTAAGATAAGGCAATGGTAATTTATGATAAATAATTTGGATGTGTGTTAAATAATAATGAGGCAGACTCTCTTTAGAACTGGGCTGTGGGGGACATAGGGGTGATACAAAGAACAGATGTTTTCTTCTGTCTAACAGAATGGGCTGAAACCATATTAGAGTATGATTTTGCACTGTTGCCCTTCCAATTTATCCCTATTGTATTATTCAGATATATAAACAAATGTATATTAGAAACTGAACAAATTAACACTGCTTCCCTCCAACCCTTCCCCTATCTTCCCTCACCCTCCATCTTCTCCCCACCCACCCCACCAGATTCAGTTAGCTTTCTCCTAGCTTCCTAATGCATCTTCCTCCCAGGGATCTGACAATTAGCAAACCAGGTTTTGAGCTGTTGATGTTTAGGTAAAAAGTTTTACCTCAAAATTTAACTCTTTCAGATTACTTATTAAAAACAAAGAGACAGGGGAGCAGATGTGGCTCAAGCAGTTGAGCACATGCCTTCTACACGGGAGGTCCCAAGTTCAGCTCCTGGTGCTGCCTCCTGAAAAAAAACAGAAACAAACAAGCAAAACAAATGGAAAAAACATCTCAGAGGAAAGCGGATGTGACTCAGGAGACTGGGCTCCCCCCTACGACATGGGAGGTCACTGGTTCGGATCCAAGTGGCTCCTGAAGAAGACAGCAAGCTGACACAATAGGCAGGCACAGTGAGCTGACGCAACAAGAGACATGGGGAGAAAAAACAAAATGAGAGACACAACAAAGCAGGGAACAGAGGTGGCTCTAGAAATTAAGCAACTCCCTCCCACATCAGAGGTCCTGGGTTTGGCTCCTGGTGCCTCCTAAAGAAACAAGGAAGACAGACACAGCAAGTGAAAAACAAGGGGGTGGAGAGAAATAAATAAATAAAATCTTTTAAAGAAAGAAAAAAAAAAAACAACTCAGGGAAGCTAATGTGGCTCAGTGGTTGAGTTCTGGTTTCCCACAAAAAAAGGAGTTTCTAGGTTCAATCCCTGTCCCCAGTACCTGAAAAAACAACAACAACAAAAAAAAAAAGAAAAACAAAAGGACAAAAGGTTATCATTGTTTTCAATATCTAGTATCTTGGTTAATAGTATTGGTGAGTTAGAACTAAAATCAATGCTTGTTTCTTAGTAAACTAAGAACATGGATAATTAGAGCAATTAATTAAACAGGTCATTTTAAATGCTCACATGCATTAAAAATGGATTTTTAGAGTGCTTTTTTGCAGAGTAGTTTCATTGGAAAGGTCTGAGGAGTGGGAATGTTTTGAATGGACATTATTAATCACCTAACATACAGATAACTAAACTTTGAATATCAAGAATCCTTACTAAAAGGTGCACTCTAAGCCCAAGATTCCTTTTGTTCAGTGTTACCATGTCCCTATTATGTGTTAAACACTGCCACTTGTGAGCCATCTTAAACCACAACCATAGTTTCAGTACACTGGCAGTTCCCAGATGGATATCTCTAGGCCACACCTCTCTCCTGAGCTGGAGATCCACACAGTGTCCACTGCATATCTTCACCTGGATGACTCACAGACATCCTAATCTATATCTGCCAAATTGAACTCTTGATCATCCCTTCCAAATGTATTTATCCTTCAGTAAATATTGCCATAATCCTAGCTGATACAGGGAGAAACATGGGTTTTGCCTTTGTGTCCTCTATCTTCTTCGCCACCCACAGTCAATCAGTTACCTAGTGAGCCTATCTCTAAATATATCTTTACCTACTTTTCTCATCTCCATCTGTAGCAGTTTGGCATTATGTACGAATTCCAAAAATAGATATTGGATTATGTCTGTAAACCAGTCTATTCCTCCGGGAGTGATTAAATTATGATTAGGGCTTTGATTGGGCCATGTCAGTAGGGTGTTGAGCCCCACCCCTTGGTGGGTGAGGTCTCAAAGATAAAAGACATGGCAAAGGACAGAGTTGGAGTTTTTTTGTTGGAGTTCTGATGTGGAGTTTTAATGCTGGAGCCCAGGGAAATAAGCCCACAGAGCAGCTTGGTTGTGAGGAGGGAGAGAAGGCCCCATGAAAAGAGAGGAGCAATTTGCCTGATAGTATACAGCTGGCCTTCTGGAGCCAGCAGAGCAGCTGAGCCCAGAGAGAAATTAAGCTCCAGGCAGAGAGAAACCCAAGAAGCCTGAACCCTGGCAGACGTCAGCAGCCATCTTGCTCCAACACGTGGCAGTAAACTTTAGTGAGGGAAGTAACTTATGCTTTATGGCCTGGAAACTGTGGGCTTCTACCCCAAATAAATACCTTTTTTAAAGGCCAACCAATTTCTGGTATTTTGCATCAGCACCCCTTTGGCTGAGTAATTCACCATCTAAAACATGACTTCTGAAGTCAGATTACTTGAGTTCAAATCCAGGCTGCAACCGCATAACCGTGTAACCTTGGACAAGTTATTTTGCCTCTCTGTGCTTCAGTTTCCTCATCTATTAAACCAACAATGGTAACTACCTCATAGGATTGTTATAGTAAACACTCAATAAATGTTAAATGTTACGGTCTCCTTTGCCACCACTTGTCCAAGTCGCCATCATCTCTCAACTAGATCAGTCTCTTTCTTATTAGTCTCCCTAATTCCACATTTATCCCACTCCAACCAAAACCATAACTAAAGGATCTTTATAAAAACACTGATTAAAGCATATCATTCCCCTACTTAATACCTTTCACCAGCTTTCCATTATTTTATTATGTTTGAATAAAATTCAAACATTTTCCAAAGCCTACATGTCCCTATATAATTTAGCCCAGTGTTTCTCCAACTTTTGGCAACTGAAGATCACTTAATGGGTAGCCAGTTGGCAGAGTGCTACCAATTTTAAGTTAAAAAAGAAACAAAGACTCATCACAATTTGACATGATAGAATGTCATTTAAAATTAAAATAAGTTTCATTTAAGTAACAAGCAGAATATTATTTGCAATTTTTCAACAAGGCATCCAGTCCATGTCTGCTTAATTTGTAGACCAGTTTCCATCCATATATAGATGATTCATTTTCTTATATTTTATTTCTAATGAACTGGAAATTTCTAGCTCACAATAATAGATAATCAGAAATGGCAACCTAAAGTAGATCTGTCTGAGAGCTCATAATTGAATTAAGGAGAGGATCAAAATATTGTGGGATTTTTTCATTAGCATCACTTTCAGAGCTCTCTCAGATACTAAGTAAATGAGCATATCCTACACAAAAGCAGAAAGGTTAACAATTTGAACCAATTCCCAATACACTTTGACAGCAATCAATTCTGGCAATATTTCTTCAGGTTCTATTGTAGCAGTTATATGGTTTTCAAATATCCCCCAATAGTATATAATAATTTATTCTGAGACCAGTGAAGAATATCATCAGGTACTGGGAAAAAAATAAAATTCTCAGCAATTGAGTCATTTTCACTGTAGGTCAGTCTTTGTTAAAAGCCTGTCCTTTTACCCTCCACAGTAAAAATCGTGATATACCAGCTTTTAAACAATAGATCAGGCTCTTTGAGATTCTGAGAACACTGAGATACACCACTTGAAATCATATTTCAATGATATAAAGCTGTCACTATCAGATCATCAAGAAATATTTTTATCTCTTCCCTCATTGCAAAATCATAAGTATCTTACCAATAATTGTCCTTCTATATTTTGCATCATTATTTTTCCCTTCTTCTTTACTAGATCTCTCCTGTCAATATAAAATATGCTGTTATTCCTTCCTTTTAAAAAAAATCTCCAGCTTCTTTCACCTCTCTTAAACATCTCCAATCAGGTTTTTGTCCCCATCAACTCCATCAAAGACAATCTTTTTGAGATCATCAGTGACCTCCACACTGCTCATTGCTATATCCAATGGTCTGTTCTCTGTCCTGATCTTACTTGAATATTTGCAGCATTTGGTACTCTTGACCACTGCCTTCTCCGTGAAACATTTTCTTCAATTGGCCTGCAAAATATGACACTCTCCTGGTTTCCCTCTCACTCATTGGTTACTCCTTCTTAGTTTTCGTTGCTCCTCTAACATCAAGAGGTTTCTCCTTTCTCCAGAGGATATATAGCTTCAGCACTTACCTCTCCCCTAAAAAGCCAGGGTCATATTTGCCACTGCCTCCTCAGCATCTCCTCTTGTTGGTCTAATACACACATCATCCCCAAAACAGAAATCCCAATCTTCCTAATCTTCTCTACATTGAAACCTCCACTCACAGTCTCAATGAATGGGACCTCCATCTTTACACTTGATCAGGCCAAAATTCTTAGGAGTGATCCTTGATTCCTCTTATTTTCTCAGACCCAATATCCAGTCCTTTAGCAAATCCTTCAGAATGCTGGTACATTCATAATAAGACTTCTTCTGTTCACTTCCACTGCTTACCCTCTGGCCTAAGCCACCACCACATCTCACTTGGATTATTATAAGTCCCCTTGCTTTCATCCTCCCCTCAACCCCCTCCCCTACAGTCTATGTTCTTCACAGCAGCCAGAGTGGACCTTTTAAAACACATCCAATCCCATCACTCCTCTGCTCTAGTCCTTCAGCGGCTCTCATTTTACTCAACCAAAGTCTATAATGTGACCTAAAAGGCCACAGTCTGGTCCTTTGTTCCCTCCATCACCTTATCTTATCTACTCTCTCCTTTGCTCACTCTGTTCCAGCCACACTGAAGCTCAGGCATCCCAGGGATGCCCTCATATTAGGAACTTTTCACTCTCTAATCTTTCTACCTAGAAAATTCTTCCCTCGGATATCAGATATCCCCCTTTTTAACATGCAGTCTTTGTGACTTCCCATTTCTTCTGGCCAATTCTTCTTATCTTGCTATAGTTTTATTTTCCCATAGCCCCTATTAAATATTAAGATGCTATATAATTTACAAATTCACTGTTTGTTTATTTTTATCTCCTCCCACTAGAACATAAGCTCCACAAGAAGAGCAATGTTTCTTATATGTTTTGTTCACCACTATATCCCCAGCACACAGTAGGTGCTCAAGAAATATATGTTGTAGAAATTAATAACTAATGGTAAATTGTACTTCCAGCCATTTTCCAAAAGCTAAACTATACCTTTAAAAATAAACAACTGATAATTGTCTTGGTTTATCGGGTTTCTATGACAAATTCCATACAATGGGTTGGCCTAAACAAAGGGAATTTATTGGCACATGGTTTCAGAGGCCGGGAATCCAAATCAATGTGTTGGCTAGAAAACTTGCTTCCTCCTGGGGTTAGTAGTATTCTGGCTGACTGGCAGTCCTTGATATCCTTGGCTTTCCTGTCACATGGTGATGTCCTCTCCTTTCCCTTCCAATACCTGCTGACTTTCAGTTTCTGGCTCTTCTCCATGACTTTCTCTGACTCTGGCTTCTAGCTTCTTTCTCTTTATAAAGCCTCCAGTAATCAGGATTAAGAGTCTACCCTCATTCATTTCGGCTGTACCTTACCATAACTAACATAATATCTTCAAAAGATCCTATGTACAATGAGTTCACACCACAGGAATGCAGATCAAGAACATGTCTAAATTGAGATGCATAATCTAATCCACCACAATAATTACCAATCATCTATAAAGGACTTGGACAGCAAGTGTGATATGATGGAAAGAGCAATCCTTCAGATTAAGCCTTGGACTTGAAACGCTGCTCCATCCCTTAACCTACTAGCCCTATGGCTTCAAGCCTGAACCTCCATTTCCACTTAAGAACAATGGAAATCAGATGACTATCTCTCTGATTATTAAAAGAATTAATGTGTGGTTTCCCACATTAAGTGTGCAAAATTTCTTAACACAGTCCCTGGCATATAATAGATGTTTATTAAATATTAGTAAATTTGACTTTTCCTTTTCTCCTTCCCCCTCCAATTACAGAGAGAATTATTTCCTCTATCTGGTGAAATTTTAGTAGAGCTAGCAAAGGGGTTTCATATTGTATGTCAGTCCGTTTGTAGTAGCTGCCTTGAACATTGTGTTGAGAAGGATTTAGTGGCCATGCCTAGATTCAACAAGAACCAGCTCCCCTGGCTTTAGAGGGACATATAGTACCACCTGGGCAGAATCTACAATCCTGGATTTAAAGACTCACCTCAGTGCTTCATAGAAGAACTCACTACCTCTTAAAATTCTCATTATATTTTTCTAGCATAACTGTGAGGGGAGCTATTATAACAGAGTCAACTGTAGAACTTCTGAGGTTAAGGTAAGGCTTAAGGAAAAACTTAAAGTAGAAAGTCTATATTTCTACAAAGCCTTATCAAACCAATTGAGTTTTCACTTCATTTTATGGAGTCTGCCTGTTTCAGTATATTCAGCCCTGGGTCTAAGACCATGAAAGTTTAGCTAATCAAGCTCACAAATCCCATCCCCTCAACCAGATTTTGAAGGGCCACATTTACTCTATGGAAGCTTTTCCCAATGACATAAAGAGAATGTCAACATTTTTTTTTAATCATCAGTTCAAAAAATTTTTTGTTTTAATCTTCAGAATAATTTAAGATTAAGTATTATACTGATTCAAATCATATAAGAAATACTAATAATAAATGCATCAGACAGATGTTAACTGAATAAAAGAGCTTTAAAGATGAATATAATTTTTCTCCTAAGATGCTACAATATTCATCAAATTGACTTGCTCAGTAACAGTATCTCAAGTTTTCATGGTATAGAGAATGTGATAACTAATTTTTTTTGTTTGTTTGTTTGTTTTTTTAAAGATTTTATTTATTTATTCATTTATCCCCCCCTTGCTGCTTGTGCTCGCCGGGTCAGCCAGCCACGCCGCACGGGCGGGCCCGCCCCCACCAGGAGGCCCCAGGAACCGAACCCGGGGCCTCCCATATGGTAAACGGGAGCCCTACTGATTGAGCCACAGCCGCTTTCCTGATAACTAATTTTTTAAGAATGTATTATGTCCAAATATTTGGAGGGAAAGGAGAGAAAAAGCAAAATGTTATTTTGTTCTTTAAAAAAAAACATATCAAAGAGAGTCAACTTATATGACAATAAACTTTTGTATCCAATGTAGAAGGAAATAAATATTTCCTTTTATGTGCTAAATTTACCTACCAGAAAAAAATGAAACAAAAGTTTAGATGGCTCCTGTTCTATATCAAATCTAAAAATGTGCACCTAAAATGTAGTTACTACATCTTCAATCCCAATCTTGTTTTGTTTACACAAAAAAGAATGGGGAGTTAATGTTTAAATTTTTGCAGAGTTTCTATTTGGGTTGATCGTAAAGTTGTGAAAATGGATGTTGGTGATGGTAGCACGACATTGTGAACATAATTAACAGCACAGAATTATATACTAGAATGTGGTTTAAAGGAAAACCTTTAGGTTGTATATGTTACTGGAAGAAAAAATTTTAAAAACAGTACTGTACAACACAAACAATGAACCCTATTATAAAATGAAGGACTATAGTTAATAGTACAATTTTTTAAATATTCTTCATGAATTATTACAAATGTATCACACTAATGAAGTTGTTAAATATAGAATGGTATATGGGATTTCTGTATTTTTTGCATGAGTTTTCTGTAAACCTACAACTTTCTATAATAATAATAATCAACCTTTAAAATAAGGTAGCCATGAAAAAGAGGAAGAATACTTAACAGTTATCCATAATTCTGGTCTGGTTACAATCAGCCTCATAGATTAACTCTGAAAAGTATACTGCATTGCCAACATCATCAGTAAGAACAAAGGCATGTACATAATGACCTAAAGTGTAAAAATTCACTTACACTAAGACTAGTCCACATGACTTACACAATCATTGCAAACAGCCAAAAAGAGACATGTGGATTGTAAGGCATAACACTGAAGATTGCTACATGTTATAGGCTCTTAAATAAAGGACCAAAGCTTATAATTGGAGGGTGAAAAATGAATATAGTGAACACCCATTTCTTGTGACCCAACATCCATTCTGAACACAGCCAAGCAAGCAATTCTATGGCCAAAATGCCAGTGTGAACCCTTGCTCTGCCACTTCCTAGCCATGTGAACTTAATCACTCTGTACCTCAGTTTTTTCCTCTACAAAATTACAGTAGCATCTATCTCAAAGAGGATTAGATATGTTAATATATGTCAACACATGGTATATACTTGATTGTTAGCCATTTCTACTGCCTCTACTACTATTATTATCACCAACAATTACTATTACTATTAATTACTATTACTATTACTTCCCTACTAACACCAATATCTGGAATTTCCTACCTACCCCTCCATCCCGTTTTCAACCCTGGGCACCAGGGACGGGCCCTGATTGTCTAAAACCATCAGCATCTCCCATCTAGTGCCAGAGAGAAATCTGGCCTTTGTGCAGAGAGTGCCAAGACACACACTCTCCTCCCTGCTGGGCTGGATGGTTGTGGCTGTTAAGCTACACTACATTGTTACTTTAACCTGTATAACAGTTTGAAGCTGGGGACCCCAGAAAATTATGTTTTTAAATTAATCCATTCCTCTGAGTGTAAACCTATTGTGGATGGGACCTTTTGATTAAGTTACTTCAATGAAGGGCCTTTTAATTAATTTTCTTCAGAAAGGTTTGGCCCAGGGGGGTCTTAATCCTCTTACTGAAATCCTTTATAAATGGAATGAACACGGAGAAAGAGACAGAGAGAAAACTTCAGAAACAGAGAGAAAGTCACTGAAGCCAGAAGCTGAAAGCAACAAAACCTGGAAGAGAAGGGAAAGACCAGCAGAGGCTGCCATGTGCCCTGCCATGTGACAGAAGTCCAGATTGCCAGCAGCTAGTCTTTAGGAAGAAAGCAAAGCTGATGAAGGCTTGATTTGGACATTTTCACAGCCTCAGAAGTATGTCTCAGATAACACATGGCAATAACATAGTTTACCCAAGACTTCCCTATTTCTCTTTCAGCCAAGCATTAGTTAGGGATCTTTCAAGTGCAAGTAATGGAAATCTATCCTAAATTAATTTAAAACAAAAAGGAAATACATTGGCTCATTCAAAAGGGAAATCTGAGCCATGTTAGGTAGAGCTAGATCCAGCAGTTCAAACTGGGGAGATCAGTAATCTACTTCTACTCTCTATCCTTCAGTTTTGCATTTCTATAGTACAGTGGTAAAAAGCAAGAACTCTGGAACCAGAATGCTGGGTTCAGAATCCTGGATTCACCACTTCCTAGGTGTTTGGAACTAAGCACATTACCTGGCTTAACTTAGGCTCTTTTCAATCATAAAATTAGAAAAAATAATGTTCACTTCATAGAGTTCAAAAATATACAGCACTTTATCATCATTATCAACATCAGCCTTTTCCACCCAGTAGCAATGATGGCCCCAACAACAAACCTAAGGGTCCTTACGGGGAGAAATTCCAGGGTAAAAGAGCACTTATTTCTGGATAACGTCATCCAAAATTCCAAATATAATTCTAATTTCCCAAAAATGGATTGTGTGCCCACCCCTGGATTATGGGATGGGTTTATCCCCAGCTGAATAGCTTGGACTGAAGGTAGAAGAGAGAGATTCCCCAAAGATAAATTTGTGGACTATTACTAAAAGAGGAAGGAGATCTTAGCTAGAGAAAAACAACAAATGTCTGCTACAGAGCAAACTACAACCTAATTATTTTTTTAAACAAATCAATTTTATTGATACATATTAATAAAGCATAAATCCATCCAAAATGTACAATCAATAATATTTGGTATAATCATATAGTTGTACATTCATCACTTTAGTCATTATTAGAGCATTTTCATTATTTCAATAATAATATCAATAATAATAAACAAAAAAAGACAAACAAAAAAGATTCATCACTTCTCAATCTCTTTATGCTTCCCTGCCATACATAACTGCTATTGTTTCTGTCTCTCTAGTTTATTTGTGTGTATATTTTGCAAAAACAGTCTTATATATGCAATATTACCCATATTTGCATTTCACATGAGGTTTCACTATGTTATACAGTCCCATGCTACATTTTTTAGCTTTTGTTCTAGTAATATACATGTCCTTAGACTTTCCCTTACAATCTCTGTCATACCCATATAATAGCTCTGTTAGTCACAAATACCATGATGTGCTCTCACCATATCCAAAGATTTATAAACAATCTTTTTACCAATTCTGCACAGATTAACCCTCAGCTTTCCATTCTCTACAATCATTCTATTTTCTGGTCACCTATATTCTAATTATTCACTCCATGAGTTTTTACAATATATTTATTTCATAATAGTGCAATCATACACTATTTGTCCTTTTGTATCTGACTTGCTTCACTCAATATAATGTCCTCCAGGTTTATCCATGTTGTTATATGCTTCACGACTTCATTTCTTCTTACAGTTGCATAATATCCTATAGTGTGTATATACCACAATTTGTTTATTCATTCATTGGTTGATGGACACCTGGGTTATTTCCATCTTTTGGCAATTGTGAATAACACAGCTGTGAAGTTGTATAGATGTCTGTTCGTGTCACTGCTCTCAGTCATTCTAGGTATATACCTAGTACTGGTATTGTCGGGTCACATGGCAAGTCTATATTCAACCATCTTAAAACTTATTACAAAACCACAGTAATCAAAACAGTATGACACTGACACAAGGATAGACATATAAACCAATGGAATTGAATTGAGAGCTCAGAAATCAACCCTTACATTTATTGCCAACTGATTATTGACTAGAAAATGTAGAGCACTCAATTGGGAAAGAATAATCTCTTCAAAAAATGGTGCTAGGAAAACTGGATCTCCATATGCAAAAGATTAAATGTGGACCCCTATCCCATACGATATACATAAATTAACTCAAACTGGATCAAAGGCTTAAATGTAAGAGCCAGAAATATAAATCTCCTGGAAGGAAATGTAGGGAAGCATCTTCAGGATCTTGTGTTAGGTAATGGGTTTCTTTGAATTTACACCCAAAGCACAAGCACCAAAAGAAAAATTAGAGCAATAGAACCTCATCAAAATGAAAAACTTTTGTGCTTCCAAGGAAGCTTTATCACAAAAGTGAAAAAGATAACCTACACAATGGGAGAAAATATTTGGAAACCATATATCCAGAATATATATAGAAATCCTACAACTCAATAACAAAAAGACAATCAGCCAACCCAATTAAAAAATGGGCAAAAAGACTTGAATAGACATTTCTCCAAAGAAGTTATATAAGTAACCAAAAGGCACATGAAAAGATACTCAATATCATTAGTTATTATGGAAATGCAATTCAAAAAAAAAACAGAAAATTACAAGTGTTAGAGAAGATGTAGAAAAAAAGGAACACTTTTTCATTATTGGTGGGAATGTAAAATTGCGAAGCTGCTAAGAGAGTTTGGCAGTTCCTCAGAAAGTTAAATATAGAATTACCTTGTGACTTGGCAATACCACTTCTAAGTATATACCCAAAAAAATTGAAAGCAAGGACTCAGATATTTTCACACTGATGTTCATAGCAGCATTGATCACAATTGCCAAATGATGGAAGCAATCCAAGCATCCATTAACAGATGAATGGATAAATAAAATGTGGTATATACACACAATGGAATATTATTCAGCCCTAAAAAGGAATGAAGTTCTGATTCATGTGACAACATAGATGAACCTTGAAGATATGATATTGAGTGAAATAAGCCAGGCACAAAAGAACAAATATTGTACGATCTCACTGATATAAAATAATTAGAATGAGCAAATCCTTAGACTTTACAATATAGGTTATCAGGGGATGAGATGGGATAGGGTAGGGAATGGGGAGTAAATGCTTAAATTGTACAGAGTTTCTATTTGGGATGATGAAAAAGTTTTGGTAATGAATGATGGGGATGGTAGCACAACATTATGAATGTAATTTCAGCACTGAATTAAATACTTGAAAGTGGTTTAAAGTGGAAATTTTAGGTTGTATATATGTTACTAGAATAAAAGATTTATAAAAAAATCCATAGGACTATGAAGCTGTTAATAATAGGGTGCTATAGAGGAATACTATATTTTACACATATGATAGTTCTGTAAACCAACAACTTTTCTAATCAAAGAGTGAATAGAAAACAGTAAAAAAATAAATAAATTTTTATAAAATTGTCTTGCAAATAAACACTTTGCAAGAAATCCCTATCTTCACAATAAATTGGAGACTTTTCTGGGGCATTCAGCCTGAAGGCCATGTGTCCTTTCACATTGCATCTCCATCAACACTCTGCCCATGACCACTGGGGTTACAAATATGGAAGCCTTTAATTCTCTTTCTTCTTTTGTCTGGGGGATTTTTAATAGATTTGTTTCAAGACTCCCCCGCCCCAAATCTCTTCCACTGATCCTGCTGGGGGTCAGTTCCCCAATCCTTCCTCCCAGTCCCTAGCATTCATGGACACTGATTCTGAATTTGATTCGTGGTCTCATTTAAGTCCTGGCAGTAGTTTTTCTTTTATAATGTAGATGATTTATAAATACAAATGAATTAATAAATTGGCTGTTCAGGAAGTATGACCAGACACATTAAGTCCACAAAGTAGAATTGCACTACTCCCTACATTTTTGTGTTTTGCCAGCAAGGAATTGGTAACCTGCAGACTGTCAGCAGTACTCATTTTTATGTTTAATCCAGTCACAACAACCAACGTGTCTCCTTGTATACAATAGAGCCCCATGCCCCTGTTATTGTTGAAAGGCTCTTCAAATCCTCAGTCTATATGCATTAGATTTTTATGAAAGAGTAATACTACCAGGGCATCCTAAGTGTAGAGCAAGTTTTGAGTTGTTTTTCCAGCAGTGGTGGAAGATTTCCACCAATGTTTCTCATTCTCCCAATAGATTGCACATGAAAAAAAGGGACATTAGGTTGTGGCATGGTCCTGAACCCATAGCAGTTTAGCCTTTGGCAGTGACACTGTGATGCTTGCCCACCCAGACAACAACCAGTCCAACGGCCTTAGCCTTCTTGGCCCATATCACCAACAAGTTGAAGTAAGCACCAAGGATCTTTCCTTGACTTCAAATTGGCTATTTCCACAAGTTATTTCCTGCCCCATGGGCTTGGTGGAGGAACAACTTAGCAACACCTTAATCTCAAACTTCTCCACCTTCCAAAACATGCCTGTCCAATCTGAAAGATCAGAAATGAATGAGAAATTTCCTTCTAAAATTTTTTCTGTCTCGAGAATTCCTGGGCTGGAGGAACTTGAAAGGTAGCTAATTTCTGGATTTCTATGGAGGGAGACCAAGAAAACAGTCGAATTTCCACAGGACTCTCATTCTTAAGGACAAGGCTTTGTATTCAGAGTTAAGGAATACAACAGTGAAATACAAAAGAAAACACACACATCTGCCAACACACACACCTGCCAACACACACGCACAAACAAACACACACACATCTTTGCCATTACTGACCAAATCCACCTCTTCTTCCCTAGGACCGAAAAAATCCCCATCTGCCTGTGATTTACACATAACCTGATGTTCTCAGAACTAAAAGATTTGGGCAAAGAATGGAAAGTGTTCAAAGCAAGAAAAAGAAAGCCATTTCTGGAACTATAAAAAGATTATATCCAAGAAAACATGACTGATACAGGCAATAACCAGAGGCAGAGTGCAGGTGGCCCAACAGATGAAAATCTCAGCTACATGAGTGTCCCTGATGGCGATGACTCACCCCCTTGGGGAGGGGCAGTTCCAGTCTAGGCCAGTCCTAGAACAGCCTGTTCCATTTTAGCAGTGCTCCTAATGACCTTGAGGTTTAGGCTCAGTGGAAGATTTGGGTCAGAACTCCTTGAACTACACAGCCCCTCCCCACTCACACTGCCCCACCACCACTAGAGGCCTAACTTCCATTTTGGCTCCAGGGATGGCTTTCTCTGGAATGGCGATGACTCGTGGCTCAGCTGGGCATTCTAGAATCATTGTAATCACAGCACATCCTGCATTCCTAAAACTGGAAATCAAAACAGGCTCCTACATAGAGGCTAGTCCAGAATCAGAGTATCTGGCCCAGTTGTATTATTTCTCTGTATAATTTCTGTTTGAAGCACACACACACAAAGACAAGGGAGAGGAGTCTGAGCTCTTTTATTAAAGTCATGTGCAACTGGAAGCAATCAGAGTCAGAATTTTATGAAAAAATGCTCAGCTTGCCTTTGGGGAAATTCATGTGAAGCCAAACCTCAGAGGACAAAAAAGGAGCCAAAGAATTAAGATCTCTTGAGAAAAGAAAAAAATATCATCCAACAAGATTTCATCATGTCCTGGTAAGTTAGTGTAAACTTGGTGCTTGAGGTAAACCAAATAATTAATGACTACATAACCACCACTCAATCATTTACGTGGCCCAATATTCAAAAGTACAGACATCTGGTAAAGAATATTTTAGCAAATGGTCTTCATACTACTTCTAAATCATTTCTAAATTTATGCCTATAAACCTTTGGAATTGAAGTGTATTCCTGACCATTCTACCCGGGCAAGGAACCACAATTCTACGAACTTATAAACTGATACAAACAATGCTGAATAGTGTTTACATGTTTTTAAGATTTTGCTATTCTGGTTCAGGTCAATTTTTTTTTTATTTAAGGAGGTTTATTCTCATACGGAGAACATGATCCACATAATCAGCAGCCTGAGACATTAAAATTTTTAATGTTTTGCCATTTTTTACTTGGGTGTCTCAAAAGTTTTCTCCCATAAATGTTCTACTGGAGGGTGGCAGTGAATGACAAAACAAGTTTATTTTGAGAAATATAGCTAATATTATCAATGTCTATGACCAATCTTTGCATTCAAGGCAATCTGGAATATGTAGCAACTCTTTGGGACTGGTAAACAATCTGTAACTGGCTGCTTCAACTCTGTTAAATATCTCAATTTGTAGTCCACATAGCAATCTGAACCCAGAATTAAATATCTGTCATCTGATGGCACAAGGTTTAGGTTATAAATGGATGTGGCAAAATATCACCTTGGTCCAGTTTCCTCAATTTTTTCCTAAGCCAAGTGCCCAGTGACCTGGGGCGTGGTTGTAGTGGAGGAATACAGGCCTTGAGTTGACCAGGCTTCGTAGCCATGTTTCAGAACTCCATATTTGAAAGTAGTAGTATGCCACATTTACTGCCCAATCTCAGGGACAAGGTCAGAGGCAGAAACCCCTCAAAGTTCTGCCAAACACATATCACCACCTTGTGCTCAAAGTGATAGTATTAATCTGCAGATTGGGGCTTCTAACACAGTCTGTCAATCACTCCTTCACCTGCACAGATTTGTTTGCTGCCTTCACACAAGCCTTTTTCCAGAGGAAATAGAGAAGTTTTCAAATTGCCATTTTATTATCACATATTATCGATGTCACAGGGAGCCTAAATGAAAATATATAAATGACATGTAGTCACAGATGCTTTCAAATGCTTCAGAATGGCACTCAATAGAAACTGTATGACTTCCACATTGCAAGCTTAGCTTCAACCAAACTATGCCTGGTAGTCATTTGGCCTATTTACCAATATTTGAGTCTCTCCTTCCTCGCATATGGTAGGATTATGCTTCCATCCTTGTTGAACTCCAATACATGATTTGCTTTGACTAATGAATATAAGCAGAAGCATCATCTCGAGAAGGAAGTTTTAATAGCCTATGCCACCTGACCACATGCCTTTCTTCCTCTGCCATTATGTTCATCAGTGTTCTCAATGTGGCTGCTTCATCAGCCTACACCCCTGTACAAAGGTGTCAACAATACAAGATAGATAAATAAAAGGAGGAAAAGGTAAAGACAAATGAGTTTATATGGCTAAGAGACTTCAAAGTGAGTTGGGAGGTCATCCCAGAGGTAACACTTACACACATCTCAGTAGGATCTCATAGACTTCCAAAGTGGATATCACCCCAAATAGAGGGGCTCCTGAGGGCTCTGCAGACACCCAGGTCCTATGTCAGGGTGGATAGCTCTGGAGTTTGGTGCCTTGCCAGCGGGCCCTACTTTGGAGTTTGTGCTCCTGAGAGTGACAAAGTTGGACTCAAATATGTCTTCACTGCACATGGTTCATCTGTCCCTTCTATTCAAACCTATATGTAGTGCTGGAGTTTGTAGGTGTACTTCCAGAGACTGGAGTCTTTGGGCTGTCCATGTGCCAGCTGGGCCCAGAACCTTGGTGGAGCTGCAACTCCTACTCTACAGCTCAATGGACTCACCCAGGACACCTGGCAGGGAGATGATGATGGACAACGGCCATCCCAGGGAATGGAGAGTGTCTACAGCTGCAGGCAGGATAATCCCATCCATCTTATCCAATTGGAGGTGGAGTGGACATCACCATTTCAGACTCCTCAGGATTGGAGGAAGAGCTATGGACTAGAGTGGACTTATTGGTATTCTGTTATAGACATATTGTGATTTAAGCAATGGAAGAAATTACAATATTAATGTGGAGCCAGTGGCCACTGTATGCTCTGGGGGACGGAAGAGGGAAAAGCAGTTGTAATACAGGGGCTTTTTCGGGACTTGGGAATTGTCCTGAGTGAGATTGCAATGACAGGTATTGGCCATTTTATATCATCATATAACAAGCAGGACTGTGTGGGAGAGAGTGTGGTCTACAATGTGAACTATGGTCCATGCTTAATGGCAAAGCCCCTAGATGTGTTTATCCGTTGCAGGTGATGTGCCACACTAATGAAGGATGTTTATGTGGGAGGTTGTAGAAGGTGTGGGAGGTGGGGGCGTAGGAGAATCCCTATATTTTTTGTGTAACATTTATGTAATCTAAGTATCTTTTAAAAAATAGAAATAAAAAAATTTTATTAAAAAAAATACAAGATAGAGATAGGATGTGAGCAAGAAATAAATGTGTTATCTTAAATCATTGAGTTATCAGGCTGTTTGTCACAGACTTCTCTCCCTCCAACACCAACTCCCCCCCAAAAAAATGTCCTTGAGTGAAATTGGATAATCCAATTTTTTAAAAATCAGTGTTAAAAAAAATCTCAAAGAAAAGAGAGTTCTCCAGCAAAAAATGAAAAGTACTTGACCCATTTGTCAAAATCACTTGCAGAGTTCCCCTTCTTTTCTAAGACAAAATACATTAATCAAAAGCAGAGCTTCAAAGGGGTTTCGTTTGGAATAACCCAACAGACAAATAATTAGCTGCCAAAGGCTCCTTTGTGATTGAAGAGGGCCAGGCTGACCCAAGGGGAGAGGGCTAAATCAAAGAGAGAAACATCCTAGCAAAAGCAGTATCTGAGATCTGAAACTAATCAAAAAGACACCCTACACACTCTCATTTCCAAGAGTGTTAAATGTGAGTTGAGCACATGTGTGTTATTTACTAACAAGAAAATGCAAACGGCCAATATCTGATTGATTTCCTATGTGCTACAATCATAAAAACGTTTGTGTCTGGAGCAAATGTTTGAGCATTGTACTCAAATGTGGCAGCTTATAAACCTGATCACACAAATAATACCTATGACCTACAAAAATTTTTTGCTTTTCAACAAAACCCCTGGAGGGTTTTGTTTATTGCAGGGAAGAATTGCTTAAGGTTTCTTATTTAACATTGTGAGTAACTGTCCGTTTTTAATTTGAAGAGCTTTTAACTGGTGACTCAGTGAGGGATGATGTCATATGTTATCCTACAATTGCTGGTATGGTTCTCTCTTGCTCACTTAAACCATTCCCTCTGTTGCTGGGGCAGACAGTACTCCCCGGTTTTCATCCTTTCGTCAGCTTCTTCCCAGCCAGCCACAAGCAAACAGCCCTCCAAGCAGTGGATGAAACAGGAAGTCTGACAGCTTGAGTCTGCAGTGGGACCCCTAGTGTTTTCCCACTCCATGTCCTGGCATCGTTCCCCAGAAGTACAAACACACACACAGAGCTCCCATTGTTGCAGCCTTCCCCAGCCCACTGATCCTAATATGGAATGCAGCAGGAAACCCATGATTTCCTGACACTCGGCAAGCTGGAGGAAGCAAAGGAAAAACTCCATTAAAAAGCCCAGCTTTCCTCCATGTTAGCTGTGAAATGGAAATGGGAAAGATTTAGCAAAAGTCCACCGTGTCTTCAGCCCAGCTGGAAGGAGGAGAGCAGAGCGAACCCCTCAGGCTGCTGAAATCTCTAGACTGCCAAGAAGTCCCTAGAAGTCGATGACAATGAGGGTTTCTTAACTCAAACTGTCAGGGGAAAGGGACAAACCCTTTAAATAATCCACACCACACCCCACCCCGGGTGCGTTGCCTTTCTTTACCAGTATGGTAAGCAGGGCAAATGCCAGCTACCTTGGACATGTCTGCATGATCCAAGGTACCCAGAGTAAGGCAGAGTAAACTCAAGCCTGGCACTTGCGTCCCACCGTTTCACGTGCTTTGGAAGAAACAGGAGAAGCAACAGCAGCAGCAGGAGTCACAGCAGCTGGAGCAGCAAGAATGAACTGCAAAGAGGGAAATGACAGCGGCTGCGGCTGCGGTGGTAACGACGAGAAGAAGATGTTGAAGTGTGTGGTGGTGGGTGATGGCGCTGTGGGGAAAACCTGCTTGCTGATGAGCTACGCCAATGATGCGTTCCCAGAGGAATACGTGCCCACTGTGTTCGACCACTACGCAGGTAAGCAGAGGTGGAAAACCTGCTTCGGCATATGGGGTGACTGATGTGGAAGGTAACACCCCAAGCTCAGAGGGGGCTGGCTTATTTCTAATGTCATTATTGGGTGCAGGGTCTGGCAGTCACCAGGTAGCATTAACAACACAAACCCCAGGAGTTTGCTGGGATTGTTAGGAGAAAACTTTGTATGTCATTTTACATTGTCACACTTTCGCTTTATTCCTTCAAGCAAAGGAGCAGCACTAAGGAGATACTCTACTATCTGTCCTCTAGGCTTTGGGGCCAGAGATTTTACTCAACATTTCATCACATTTTTACTGTGAACATATTAAAATGAACTCTAATTGCATCACAATTCTTTTTTTGTGAAAAAAAATTTTTTGGAAAAAAAAAAAAAGACACTAGATACACAATAGATGAAGTTTTCTTGCCACTTTTCAACTCATACCATTTATAAATGAAAATGCCAAGATTAATAAATATTAGAATACTCATTTTCCAATAACACTTGATGCCATAATACTGTCATTTCATTTTCCTGTGGTTGTAGGTGGGGGGCCGGGAGTACTAAAATGTTTTAGGTATCTGTTAGGCAATCTGCCTCTTGAGTAAAAGTAATATTCTTAATTTGTACGTTTAAAAAAATAAAGGACAGATAAAAATAAAATCTGAATTAAAGTATGTCCAGAAAGGACAAAATTGAGCATAAAATATTTTAAAGTATGATAGTTAAGATAATGTAGTCACAACTTAATTCTTTCAGCAGACATATTTTGAGTTTTCTGAAATTTGGAGATGTATTTGTCAGTGTGAGTGCTACGATTTTCCTTTTGATGCTTACTTTTCCTTTTAATTTCAAAACAAATCTTAAGTTCCTCAAAAGCTAGTTTATGAAGTTCTTCACACTTACATTAGCCTATATTTCATAAGTTTTTTTTATAACTTTTTTGAACATAGTGATCATAGTGGCAAATTATCAGAGATTTGAGATTTTATAAGAGGAAAATTTCTCTTCCTTTATCATGGCTTTGGGTCAGGTTCAGCCAAGGGAAATGGCTCACAGGAAACCGGTGTGAGTGTTTGGTTTACAATGTGGCCGTTTGGAATCCTTTTTCCATAGGAAGTAACTTCTTTTCCAGAGCTAAACAATCACGTAATTCCCCTCTGCCACTTACACTTACATGATTTATAACAATATTAGATAGCAGATAGAGACAAAACCACAATGAAAATAGTAGCCATTTCCCAGCAGGTTTTTCTATATTTGCAGAAATTAATAGCAAATTCCAATGTGGACTTCCTTCAGCTTTTCTGAAAGTATAATGACTATGCCCAGAGAAGAACATTTTAATGAGAACAGAATAAAGAAAAGAACAAATAACTTTCATCTTGAGGGAAAAACTAATTACAAAATTAATGGGTCTGTATCTTAAGAAAGTTCCTCAGATTCTTGACCTGAAAACATCTTAGTAAAGATTATTTACTCTAGATCTTCCTTCCTCCAGGAAAGGGAAACATTATTTCATAAACTTCTAGATCAAAGGTGGGACCCAAAGTCTACTAAAAGAGAGACTTCAAATGCATATGAAAATTATGTGTCTAAATCCTCATGTGTTGAGTGAACCAGTTACAGTGTATATTGGGAAGAAATAAAACCATCTTTAAAGGTAAAGTCAGCTTATTAAAAAGCAAATTTGAGATCAAATATAGGCTGAACCACTAGAATCAAATTATTTTATATTTCTATCATGTACATACTTGCAGTTGTTTGAATTTCAAACATCTTAAGGATCCTTTTATTTTTACCTCCCAAGGAATCACAGCCACTGTACGCAAAGCAATATTTTGCACATAGTAGGCATTTCTAAACATTGTTGCTTTGATTTACTCTTTGAACCTCTTCAAGTCCACAGTCATCTTATGTGCTTTTAGTTAGGTTAAAAAAAGAACAAAATCATGAGCCCACCCGCATCTAGGACTGTGATAAAAATGACCATTTCTATTAGCAGAGGGGACTTCTCTGCTAGTCTCTGTAAAGGCTCTAGTCTCCCATAAAGGATCTGATTGAATGTGAATCCTTAGGCAGCTACATGAGAATCCACACTCAATTGTAAAAGAATTAATTGCCCTCTTCTGCATTTGAAGCCAGTATCCAGTTCCTGGGTTCTACTTGTACATTCCAAAATGTCAACCTGCAGTCGGGTTCCCGAGTCTTTAGAATACTGCAATTCAGATTGAGAAAGATTTTTCACTAATAGCTGACTATCCTAGAAAGGAGGGCTATAAAAGTAAAGATAGAAGTACAGCATACTATGTGAGATGGTGAGTTCTGAAGCCAGACGGTTCAGTTCCAACACTAGCTCTGCCACTTGTTAATTGTGTAACCATGAGCAAGTTCTTAACCTCTCTGTGCCTCAGTTATCACATTGAAAAAGCATGGACAATAAAGGTATCTGTCTCATGGATTGTTTGTGAGAACAAAATTAATTAATCCATGTAAAATTCTTATAACTACCTCACACATGGTAAGTGTTAGGTACATGGTAGCTATTATTATTAACAAAAATAGTCAAACTTGCATACAACTCTGAAAAGGAATTAAAACTTAATTAACAGATAAAGACTACATCAAAGAAAAATGTAATTCCAGTAGTATCCTCCAGATGGAGTAGGGTGTGTGAAGTATAAATACCTATTTTCCTCACTGGCAAATCTTTCTATATCTTCTTTGCTGCCCCTTCCATCTCTTCCAAACTACTGAATGTTGGCATTAGCTAAGTGTTTAGCCCCTCAATCCTCTTTTCTTCTCTATCTATGCTCATGCCCTGGTTGATTGCATCTAGTCTCATGGCTTTAACTCTCATTTTTACGAATGACTCCCAAAAATGTATCTCGAGCCCTCACAGCCTCTTGAGACCCAGACTCATAGATCTAATTGCCCATTTAGATATCTAATATGCATCTCAAACTTAACCTGTCTAAAACACAATTTTTTATTTGCATCAATCTGCTCCTCCCCTAGTCTTCCCCCATATAAGTACATGACCCTTATCTTCTACCCAGTTGCTGAGAACAAAAACGTTAATATTATCCTTGACTCCTTTCTTCCTTTGACACAGCCCTCTTCCACCATTCAAATGGTTAATTATTATCCCTTGCTATTACTAATCAGCTCTACGTTTGAAACACATGTCAAATCTGATCAATTCTCACCACCTCCATTGCCTTCATTCTTTTCCAAGTCACTGGCATCTAAACTACTGTAATTGCCCCCCCATTTCCCTGCTTCCACTCTTGCCCTTTATAGTCAGTTCTCCACATAGCTGGCAGAGGGATTATCCACAGCCCAAATCTTCTAATCACTTCCCTTCATACCCTATTTTCTATCATGGTCTAAAAGGCATTCCATGAATTGGCCCTGTTATCTCTTCATCTCATCTTCTAACATTCTCCTCTTTAGTATTTCTGCTCTAGCCATACCAGCCATTTTCCTATTCCTCAGACACACTAAACTCCTTCCTTCCTTAAAGACTCTGAATTGCTCTAATCATGTGCACAAATGTGCGCACACACAGAATCACTCTTTAACCTCATATCCTGCTCCATTTTTCTCCCTAGCATCCATCATTACCTGAAATTATATATTTATTTATCATTTATCCCAAATGGAATGTAAACTCCATGAGGCAAAGACTTTATCTTGTTCACTGCTTTGTCCTCACCTTTGCAAACAGCACCTGGCATATAGTAGACTCTCAATAGATAATCATTGAATAAATAAATTAAAGAAAGAACATCCTTGGTTAAAAGTGCAAATATGAGGACATTCTCTCATGAACTATAACAAATATACAATACTAATACAGGGTGTTAGTAATAGGATGGTTTGTGGGGAAAATACAATGAATATAAACTATGGACTATAGATAGCAATAATATTGTGATGATGTTCTTTCATCATTTGTAACACATGTTTGACAACAATGAAGGTGTTGGTGATGGATGACGTATGGGGATTCTGTGTGGTATGATGATAGTTCTTAAAAATTTGAAATAAAAAAATTTTTTAATTAATTAAAATCAAACTTTAAAAAAAAACAAATGTCTTGTGCATCTTAACTCCTCCAACACTTAGTTTCTGGCCCATTAAAACTTTGATGGCTAAATGAATAACAAATTGCTGGTCCAATAAGTATTTCTTTAGAAATTAACATATAAAATATTTATAAAATTTATTATAATTTTCAACTCTTTTTTTCACATCTTTAAAAATCATTTTATCTCTACTCTAATTATAATACAGCACTGAATTATTTAGACCTAAGTAGACAGTGTCATATCTAGAGAATAATTTAACTCTACTGTGTGCAAGTGTCATTTGGAAACAGAGGGTTGTACTCGAATTCCTCCATTTGCATTTAATTCAAAAGTAGACCACAATTTTGGATTACCCACTCAAAGAATTGTAGTTCTTAGGTACAGAGTATGTCTCAGAGTAATCTCGGGCTGCATAGAGGGCTAAGACTAAAGTTCAGAGCCAGTGGGATGAAGGTAGAAAAGGAAATTCATGCTTTAGACAAGTGTGCCTTAGAACTCATCTCTGGTATCAGCTTTCTACTCCCTTCCCAGGATGATTCAAGATGTTCTAACCACTTTTAGAGCCTGCATAACTTAACCTGTAATAACCACATTTCCCCTCATATTCTATTTTTCTCCTATCTCTAGCTTTAGCTTTTGTAGCAGATACCTCATGGTAAAATATCCTTATCAATAAATGTTTCACATGACATGTGACAAAAGGATAAGACTTCCATTCTGAGTTTAGTTAGATTGTGTGTTGAGTTAGAGTGTGTGTGTGTAGTTTGCATGTTTATGTGCAAGAGGATGTAAAATAAGCTCATTCCATCTGAAACCCATGATGATTTTCATCATCCTTTGTATTAGAACTAATTTCATCTGCAGATCTTTCTTTCTTCACCCATCTGTATAAGTTTCTTTGTCAAAACTCACCTAGCTTGGAAACTCACTTTAAGTTACTATTTGTAAACCCCGTCTGCCTATACAGGAAATTAACATAATTCATGGAAAAGGGGGGAAATCTTGTTACCCTATCACCTGAATGAGATGTAATAGGAAATTTTGTTTTTACAGAGAATTAAAAGTCACTTCTAACTTTTTTCACCAAATTAAATGAAGACCAGTCCAAGATAGACTCAGATACAATCTTAATTGCCAAAGCGGGAGGAAAAAAGTATTCCAATCCACAGGAAAAATAAAATAATAACATAAAATAAAGAGTGAATAGCAACAAAGTCCTAGGCTTATGAAGGGTTGGGACACATTCCTTTTAGGAATATTAACACAGGTATTTCTCTTTTGCTCTTTCTGAAGACAACTGAGAGTCTATGGAAAATGGATGAAATTAGTTTGCTTGTAAGCCAGAAAGAAACCTAAAACAACTCACATGGACTATGAAATAAATCAAGTTTTTAAACTTAGATAAGAAAAATAAAAGAAGCTTGGGAAAGAGGAGATAAGAATGTGTCAGTCACTCACTCTGTTCATTCTAATTGTAATGACTCTCCAAAAATCAAAGTCTTGTTGGTATCCAATCCCCCAATTTGGGAGCAAGTGTGGTGTGTTTCTGATGTTTTTCTGGACCCTGGAAGGCCACACAAAAGACACAGTGATAGGAATCATATGAAGAGTTCCTTTCACAGTCTACCTTGCGATGCTTATGAAAGCAAGCACATCCAGGGCCTTCGAGGGCGGAAATTGCACTCAGAAAGCCAAGGCATACTGTAGAGACAGCAAAGGGTGAGCTGCACCACTTAGGAGTAAGAAAGGAAGGAGAATATGAGAGAGAAAAAAAGAATTAAGTATCTGTGAACAGAGTCTGCACAAGATAAGCCAAGTTCTTGAGGTTGGAATCTGCATCTGTAGCCCATGACCTTCCTGCATTCCAACTTTATCTGGCACCAAAGCAAAGCCTGTGACGAATTCAGGTCTTGGTGGAAAGACTTCCCGTGAGCAAGCCTCTTAGCCCCATACGACCTGGCTCCCTTCACTGCCCAGGCTAGGAAATGCTTCCTGAACTTTACTACGTATTTCTTTATTGAATGTGGGCTTCATGTAAACAGTATTTCATTTCTGAGGTAACTTTTTCAAAATCTGTCATCTCTCCCTCTCCTTTGGGCAAATAAAATTTGGCTCTAGAGATAGCTCAGTAAATGGGACATCTATGTTTTTTGGGTACAGTTGCCTTTTCCCACAAAGGCAGAAAGCAAGAAGATGGGCAACAAACATAAGACTTCTCAGGAAAGGACGAGTAAGAAAACTTGACAGAAATTGTCGCCCTCAACAATCCTAAGCACAAGATCCACAAGTATCTTGTGGAATCCCTACCCTTTGTATGAGGTGTGAATTCAGATTGGACTAAAACTTTACTTTCCCACAAACAAAAATTCACAGCACCTTCTGGGTTGGTTAGCGGAATCCAAAAAGTTAATTTTCTGTGAAATGCTGTCAGGACAAATTCCATCTTGAATTCAATAGGAGCTAACTCTGAGTCACAGAGTGGTCAGGCACTGTTCCTGAATACTCTGAAGTCAACCAACTTTTTGGATGTGCCCATTTTCACAAAACAAAAAGATGTGATTCATATGCACTTTTTTCTTGGCTCATAATATAGTTTTATCTATGGTGTTTTTCATTTCCCCACCTCAGTATGAATTTCATTATAGCCACATGTTTTCCTACAAGTAGCATGGTAGTATTAATTATGAAATTGGAATGCCACTAGAATGTGTCAGTAACAAGAATGATAACTATACACTTATATAGTGCTTGCTATATTACAGTCATATTTGAAATATTTTTCATGTTCAACTCATTGTCTCCTTCAATGATCCAGTGAGGTGAGTACTTTATTTTCCCAGTTTTACTGACAAGGAAACCAAGGCACAAAGATATCAGTTAATTTGGCCAAGGTCAGATTGCTTGTAATTGAGTAAAGGGAAGTCATGGAGCAGTTTTAAAAAACAAACAACAACAACAAAAAAAAAACAACAGCAAAAAGACAAAAGTAGTCATGAGTTTAGAGCTGATTATATTATCAAATTTCTACTATATTAGTTATGTCAAGCTGCTATGACAAATACACCCAAACATGTAAGGCATGTAAGGGATTATCATTTTGTAAGAGTATTCCTTGCTCATGTTATGGTCCTAGGCATTTATTTAAGTCAGTGGGCTGCTTTCCTCCCTGTGACCTGTGCTACTTTCATCTTTTGACCCTACCATCTTCTACAATCTTAAAGTTATCTGCATTCAACAAGAATAAAGAGAAAGGACATGGAAGAGTTTGAATGGAAAGTTTTATGGACTAGGTCTAGAGGTGACAAACATTTCCAGTCATATTCCATAGGAGATAACTTAGTCACATGCCAAGAGTGACTGGGAAATAAAGTCTACTTATGTGCCCAAAAGAGAAAAGAATGGATTTTGATGGGAACTATAAATCTCTGCCTGGGTCAGATCCACTAGCCCCCAAGTATTCTTGCACACTTTTAACCACATGTAAAACAAATTCACTCTTTTCCCATGGACTACACAGAGTCCCATCCAGTCACTGCCTTGGCAGTGGGGGAAGATTATTGAATTTACTCTGATTCTGTTCTGTTCTCTGGGAGAAATATTTTTGTCCATAGTTCTCTGCTTTCCCTTATGCAACCCTATGGGAAGTTATTCTTCCTTGTCCACTATCTTCCATAGGCCACATCTGAACTAGGCCTTGAAGAATATGCTTTTCTTGGCAGCTGCACAGCTTTCACACACTATTTCTTGCTTGTGCAATTTTGGGGGCTCAAGTGTTGTTCTACAGTCATAAACATTTTTAGTCCAGGCTTGGCATTTCTTTAAAAATACTGCTCCCGGGAGCGGATGTGGCTCAAGCCTTTCAGTGCTCGCCTCCCACATAGGAGGTCCCAGGTTTAGCTCCCAGTGCCTCCTGAAAAGATAAAAAGCAAATCAAACAACAAGCAAAACAAACGAAAAAACCAACTCAGGGAAGCCAATGTGGCTCAGTGGTTGAGTGCCAGCTTCCCACATACAAGGTTCCAGGTTCAATTCATAGCCCCCAGTATGTATAAAAAAATTTTTTTTTAATTTAAAAAAATGTTCCCATAAAACCTTAACAGGCTTCTGGTAAGTTACATGTGCCAGTAACCACAACTAAGACCACAGTATGTCTCTTCCATACATACAACTTAAATATGTTTCATTTTCCTGCTTCTTCTAGTCAATGCCTTTCTATCTCAAATTAATGATAGCTATGTGGAGGATACATGAAACAGTAGGCTTAGATTGGAAGGCAATACCCTGGATCTTATCTTTAACACTGAACTGATCTTCCTGTTTTAGCAGAGAAGTCTTAATAGACCTTTTTGCTCAAAACCTTTTTAAATGGTATCTTCTTTTGTGGGATCCAGAGACAATTTTTCTACTCTGTGAAGCCCTTAATATCTATGCTCTATCAATCTGTACTTAAAAAAACAAAAACAAAAACAAAAACCACCAATTCAGCTCTTCTCTTTCTTGTAACATCTTGCTAAACACGGGAACAACTAACATATACTCACATTCTGGCTTTTTCCAACCTTTCATCCAGTATGATAGACTCAATAAAAATTTGGTTTATTTTCCAGGTTCCACAGTCAACAGTTTTATAAAATGTTTACCACAGTAAAATAAAGGTCTTCAGCTTTTCAGCCTGCTCAGTTTTCTTACCACCTTCCATCTAACTGCTAAACCATAAGCACAAGTTCCTTGTGTTTTTGTAATGATGACACAACACTACCAAATGAACTAAGATGCTGTAACAAATATACCCAAATATATAATGGTTCAAAATGTTAGAAATCTATTTCTTGCTCATATCACAGACTTGGGCAGGTGTTCAGGTTGGTGAGATGGTTTGGCTCCATGTGATCATTCAGGGATCTCCTTTTTTCATCATAAGATTCTACTATCCCTTAGGACTTTGTAGTGCTCTGCATCTAGACCTTGTAGGAAAATAAAATGAGTGAGGGCCAGGTGTGGGCCAGGACTACAATAGACCTGCATAATCTCCATTCACATTTCACTGGAGAGAACTGAGACCAAAGACCATATATAACTGCAAGGGAGGTTAGCTGTGTGCCCAAAGAAGGGGTGAGTAGATTTTAATGAACATAGTCACCAAGTTCAAATTGCTTTCGTCAAATACAATAGTTTCAGATAAACAATATAAACTACTCTAAGTACCATATTTAATTAGTTATTTTTTCAACCAAAAATAACTTACCTCTGTTTCTCAAACATGTCTGGTCATAAGAGAAACCTATTTGTTAAAAATGCAGATTATTGGTTCCTTGCTAAGGCTGCTAAACCAGACCATCAAAGAGAAAGAAATGTGAATAAAAATTTTCAACATGCACCCTAAAGCATTTCTTATTAGGTGGAACCTATGAAACTTCCATTTTGAGATTCAAAACCAGTTAAATATCACAAGTTCACATACTTCAATCTAATGTAATTGAGCAAGTTAAAAAGCCCTTCTTTATGTTATAAAGCTCCTAACGTGCCTATAAATCAAGCCAAAAGGCACAATTCCATACTCTACCATCAGTAAAATGCAATTTAAAAACAGATATACATAGAAATATATATACATATTGACTTAAGAATATATATATTGACTTGAGAGTTTCTAACAGGAGAGATTGTGCACACAGAAGAGGCCTTTAGGGCGTTTTGGAAATAGCTGGTGAAGTCCTAAAGGAGGAACAAGGGCACTCTCAACAAGATCAGTATCCAGGGTTAGAACACAGAAAGACCCTAGAAGAAAGAGAATACACATGGCAGAGAATCAGAAACTGCTGGAAAGGGCTTGTGCAGGGTAGGCAGAGAGACCAGAGAGACTCAGAACAGAGGTGAGGGAGAACTGGAAAGCATGGCAGAAAGATTAACCAGACAAATTCAGGTGTACCAAGTATCAGCTGCTAGGAGAAAAGCCTTGGGTGTGACTGGCAAAGCATCTGAAGTGTAAATAACTGTTCGTTGAACCTGCTACCTATAAAATGAATAGTCAGCATGGCTGTAAGACATTCAAAGTGGTCACTGGGGGAAATTAGAGGACACCCACTCTCATGGGGTGAAGTAGAGTCTTAAAATACAGGAAAGAGCCAGGGCTCCTTGGAATGGTTCAAGTCCACCAGGGAAACAGGACCTTCTCCTTTCCTGGAGCTGGTTTAGCAGGATGTGAGAGGGTCTGACTGCTCTGCCTGTGTCCAGCACCTAGGTTGCTCTGGGACAGCTGTCCTTTCCTGGCCATGAAGCCGAGGCCTAGGTTGACACTTTCCTGAGCAGACCAGACAGGCGCTATCAGTTCCAGGGCCAGCTGCTGCCCCTGTGTGCTGCTGCCTGATCCCCAGGCTAGGTTGTCCCAATAAAGTTTTGAGACTTGAACTCAGGAAAAAAACAAAAAACAGAAAAAAACAAAAAACAAAAAAAAGCACAACTATTGCTATTCTTCTATAACCACCCAATCCTATGATTCTGAAGTGAACAGTTAACATCTGTTTCCCCTCTCTATAAATCCTTCTCTTCTTCATACTTTGACTTAACATTTGGAAAAAAGGAGAGAAAAACAAAAACAGAAACCTCCTAAAGTATAGTTTTGCTGGGTCCCAGACAGCTTCTCCTTGGGCTAATATCTGATTTCTAAAAGAGAAAGTGTATACATTTAAGAAAGACAGGAATTTTGGAAATGGGACTCAGATACTCTTATCTGGACAACCAATGGATGAGCATTCCTGCTAGTGGGGATACTACTTGCCAACAAAACAGAAAAAGTGGTCAGCATGGCATGCATAAATGTCAAACATGGTACCTGATCTTTTTGCAGTGATAGTTATAGTTTATTGATAAAAAAGTAGTTAGCTAATATTAATTAGTTGAGTATTTACTATATATAAAACTCTGTGTTACATTTGAATCTCACAATATCTCTAAAGAGTAAGTATCCCCATTTCACAGGTCAGAAAACTGAAGCTCAGAGAAGTACTTTGCCCAATGTCAAATGGGTAAGAAGTGGCAGAATTCTTATACAAATCTATCAGCTCAAATATCACCTCCTCAGAGTGGCCAGACCATCCTGACTAAAACAGAGTCCCTTTCATAACTTGTCTATTTTCTCTATAGTTATCTTATTTATTTTATCATATATTGTCTTCCCCTAGAATGTTCTTTCTATCTTGTTTATTCTTTTATACTCAATACCTAGGAGAGAGCCCACAACACTTGAGGCACCCAGAAATGTTTACTGAAGGTTGAATGAATGAATGAATGAATGAATGAATTGAAAGGATGACACCCAGAGGTCTCACAGTGTAAACCATGTACTACACTGAAATTAGCACCCTATGTCAACTCAACAGTCAGTCTAATTTTCTACAATGAAATTATCCTGGAAGGATATATCCTAAGCATCATGAACATACATTCAGAAGTATTGTAGTGGTCTTATTTAAAACTTTAAAAAAATTATTTTTCTAGGGGAAAAATTCCAAAAGACTTTGCTTTCAGTCATATTTCAAATGTATGAATTCTGAGTGCTTTAACTAGGTATAAAGCTGTTTTCCTAATTATGTCAAAGATTTTTGTTTTATATACCATTTTTGGATTGTATATCCTAGAGGCAAATAGAAAAAATTAATTCCTTAAAGAAATGTGCACTGTATAACATTTTTTCAAATAATGAGATTAATTAAGAGCAAAACTAATAAGCAGTCAATCTCCTTAAAGTAAACCAAGTGTAAATCTCCTAAGAATTATAAATGCTGTTTATAAAATGCAATTATTCATTTCTCAGAAGTATACCAATTTTCAGCTGGTATGCTTGCAAGAGACGCAATGAACTTGTTCATATATATTAATAATGGGGCAATTTATACTTGTCAAAGTTAGAGCTATTAGGAGAGAAAAAAAGGCTGTGCTTTCTGTCCGTAAGACTCTCTGCTTAGATTGGATTATCCTGCACTATCTGCCCTAAATGCTTCTTTCCTCAACTAAAATGAATTTCATATGACATTTACAATAGTTCAAGCTGCTAAATGAAAGTCTTAAGAGTGTTCAATGGTAAATGTGTTTTTAACCAAACTTTTCAAAAAAGACAGAGAGTAGGTGTTAAATCTTAAGTGTCAATATTAGGCACAAACCTTCCTATAGAGGTTCTGCTCTATTCATTTCATCCATTTATCCTCTTAATAACTCTCCACACAAAGTTCTCTCTTTTTGAGAAACGGAATCTATCATGATGCAGAACAAAACCATTTCCTCTCCCTCGAGATCAGCAAAGATGGAGAAATGGTTCTTAATGTACTTGAAGACCAAGGAAAGTTTCATGCTTGTCATCCTCAGACTATTCACCCAGATCCTTCCAATTTCCTTCATAGATATATATATATTTTTTTAAGATTTTATTTATTTATTCATTTATCCCCCCCTTGCTGCTTGTGCTCGCTGGGTCAGCTAACCACGCCATGCGGGCGGGCTTGCCTTCACCAGGAGGCCCCAGGAACCGAACCCAGGGCCTCCCATATGGTAAACAGGAGCCCTACTGATTGAGCCACAGCCGCTTCCCTTCATAGATATTTGAACTATCCTTTCCCCAATCTTTATGGGCAGCATCTTGTGAATTCACCTCATAAGTCAATCACGATCCACTTGCATCGCAAATCCATAGCCAGTGCACAGTAGTTTCTGTAATTTTTTGACAGGATTGGAAATCTTGTCAAAGTAGTTAGGTGCAGTCCTAATGGGATGTAGAAATCTAGGCTACATAATCTCTTTACATCATCTCTATCTTTTGCTTTTTTTCCCTCTGTTATTCTAATTAAGTTAGGTCAAGCTGACTAAATGTACAACACTGGAGTCACCAAAATAAGAGTACTACATTTCTCTCCCAACATTCTAATTAATCTCTATACAAAATATTTTTCTCTTCTCAATTAAATTATCCCCAGGTTGGCCTACATTATACCATGTTAAGACTTTCAAAAGACAGGGTTTCTTTGAATCCCAGAATTAGTATAATTATAAGTTCTTCATATAACTTCATATGGCACACTGAAGAACCATACTCAATCTTGGCTCCAAAAGTCAACACATTTTTCGGTATTATAAGAGACATTTTGGGCCCAGAGATTACCATAGATCACTGTAGTCTATAGTACTGAATACTCTATCATTTTAACATTTAGTCTCACTAGGATTTATGATTTAGTAGATTACAAATTATCCTGTGTTACTCTCAATGCTTCATTCACATCCCACAAGTTAACATTAAAAGCTTCTTAGAGGCAGTACACACCAGCCAATAAACTCCTATTTAGCAACCTTGCCAATTACCACAGACTGAATTCCAGTTTCACAAAAGACATTCTATTCTAGGATAACCTAGAACGCAGTGGGTTTTTCTGACACAGGAAGAAATCTTAGGCTCTAAGCTATAAACAAACCCTGAAAGAGAACATGAGTTATTATTGGCCCTCCTATAACATCAACTAACTTTAAATATAGTAATTTACACAGTAGAAGAAATTACTTCACATTGTGCTATTTCTATAAATGTAACCTCTAGTGATTTCCCAAACTTTAACTGATGCTCAAATATTAAAGCTTATAGTGGTACAGAAGAAATGGAAAGGGACTTATGAACATAGATAAATAGATGTATAGCTTACAAAGTATCCATACAACATTAGGTAAAACACATTTTATTTGCCTTCAATGTCATAAAGAGCTAGTAATCTCACCATAGTTTTCCTTTCTGATATCCTTTCTCCCTTTGTTTTCCTGTCTTTCACTATCTCGTGAGGAGTTTAAAAGTCTGTCTCTCTGAAATGAGGAAGAGAATTTTATTCTACTGACAGAGACACTTAGCACCACTTTTATAGTCCAAGCCTGGTTATTCCCACAAACCCTGTAACTAACTCACAGCTCAAGGAAAGAGAGCACAAAGTAAAACATTTTGAGGGTGAGAAGGATCAGCTCACAGAATGATCCATCTGTCCGTTAAAAATTGTTAGCATTTTTCTATCCAGGCTTTCTGTGTTTTCCTACTTTTTTTTTTTTTAAGTTCCTAAACTTTCTTTGGCACATGTGTTAAGAGTTTTCTTCCCCTCTGAATCAACTCTGTCTGGTGAATTTTACATGAAGGGCAATGCACATCTAAGAGCAAGGCAGTGATAGAGTAACTTGCCCCTGATAAGCCAAATTTTATGCTAATACTATTTAAATTTTATCCTTTATTAGGGAACAATTCTTAAAATATATTTTAATAGTATATGTGAGATTCATAGAAATGCAGTTATGGAAATTATTCTGTGATGCAAGGGGAAAGAGGAAGGACTGCATATTTCTTCCTTGGTGAATTAAGCAATGATTCAGAAGGAATAATGCAAGCCTACCCCTGAGCAATGTCTATCAAATCTATGGAGACAGAAAATTAAGTAAAACTGTTCTCTATGACTCTTCAAGGACAAGGTTCTTTTGGCCCTAAACCCTAGACACTCTTTCCACTTGACTTCATTAGAATCCTTTCTTTGGTGCAGACAAAGATTCTCCTCTATCACTCCTCTAACTTCCTGTTCTTTTTTTATTTTAATGTCAAGTCTCAGAAACAAGATTCCCTGTACTCCTAGGGATGAAGACAGGCACAGGAAACACCCAGTCCCTGGAATCCTTGGTTGAGTGACTCCACCTCATTCCCCAGGAGAGATGCTGGTTGAAAGCAGGATCTGCCTGGAGTCCTGTTCCATTAAATCAGAGTAGGTGCCTAACATGGGAGGCAGAACTGGATATTCTTAGACTACGTTTAAGTTTGCTCTGAAATATAAAAGATTGCTGTTTTAGCTTGACTTCCCAAACTCCTTTCTCCTTCATACACACTCTCACTTAATAGCTAAAGATACAGAAATTCAAAGAGCAAAACTGGAATTATTTACAAAAGTATCTGAAGCTATGCCTTATGTCTAAATACCTATATTTTGGTGCTCGGTCTCTTAAGACAGTAAGACCCCCCAAGCTTTCCTACACCTTCTTTGTTATCTCTCAGCTACGTGAATGCCACTCTAAAAAGCTGTTTTGATCCCTTCTGCCAGGCTGCTCCGCCTAAGGAGGCAAGGCTCTTTCCCCCTGTCACACATGGTCTTGTAGTAGGCACTTGGTAATAAATGCTGATTATATATCTAATATTAGAGAATGGTAATAAAGGATATAGCACCTTTCCAGTGTCAGGAACACGTGTGTCCTAGTGATGAGAATTGCATTATATATTGCTCATGGACATGGCAAAGAATATCACCCTAAATTGTAAAATGAGGGATTTAGATTAGATAAAGTTTAAGTATGACTTTACTGTAAAATTTACTTTATTGTAAAATTTACAAAATGGTCTGGGCATCTTTCCCTTCAGAGGATCTGAAGATGATTTGGATGCAAGTGGACCCACTTCATAATGGGAGAAACCCAATATTATAACGGGTCTCTTTGATCAAGAGAACAAAGGTAGAGGAATACAGCTCTTTAAAAAGGTGTTTTATAATTTCTTGCCCTCACCACCTCTGTGTATCTATGTGTCTGGAGAACACAAAAGGAGTTAGGGAGGAGGAAAGAAAAGACATAGAATAACTCCCCTTGCTCTCAGCTCACCTAACATTGTTGAATGACAAGTGACAAGAATGAGTCAGAGCAGAGTTAGGGGCTCATGGGGAGATGAATTTGCTTCTCACTGAATTCAGAGGTACAAGCCATCTGTGAAGATGCTCTTATCCTGGAGGCACTTTCTCCAAGTTTTATCCCCTCTGTTGAGTATAGTTGAGAAGTTAGGAAATGATGGCCAGCTATTGATTCTGGCATGACCTTTTGGGCTAGGGAAGAGGCCATCTAATCCCCCCTGTCTCCACAGCTCCACTCATCTTCTCGCTTTGGACCCCCAGCCTTGACAGATAGCTCTTCCTTAGTGTTACAGACGACTTTTCTCTCATCAATACCCAAGTTCTGCATTTATGCATAACATGTTTAGCAACTGCCCACTCTGTCATCAATCACCTCAGATGATTCACAAAGGCGCATAGAAGAAGGGGCACATCCAGTGAGTATTGCCCAAAAATCTCACTCTATCATCCCTGGATCAGAGTTTCTCTCACAGGGAGGTTAATCTATGTAAAGTTTCAAGGAAATTTGTGAAATATTCATAAGGCTAACTACCATACATATCTCATCAGTTCAGTGCTGGGCAAGTTGCTTTCAAAATGTGTTACAACCTTGAATTTCATAGATGCCTCTGGAAGACTGAAATAAGCACAATCCAACTCATTGTTGTTCCTGACTGTGTGCGTGTGTGTATGTGTGTGTGTGTGTGAGAAAGAGAGAGAGAGAGAGAGAGAGACCCATCCCAACTCTCTTGGTAAAGAGGAGATAATATATTACCCAGGTATTGTCCTCCTGTGCCTTCACCCAACTCTGCTTTTCTAGATTAGGATTGCAATCTCATTCTTAAAAGCTGACTTCAGCATGTTTTCATTTTTTAAATAAAAGAAAGAACTTTATCCACCAAAGTTCTTTAAAACTTTCTATAGTCTTATTTCATATTCCAATTTCACTGTACCTTGAGAGCTTCTAAAAATATCTTCTTGAGCAAATTTATTACCACTATAACTCTCTCTCTAACATGTAATTTTGCAATTTGAAATCAGGTATCTAGGAAGTAACCCGCCTTCTTGATAACATAATGTTGTAGGCTTCCTAGGCATTGAATCTATATTAAACAACCACCACCAAGAAATCACAAGTTTGATCATATACATGAAAGCATTTTGTGTGCCAAAAAGAACTATAAAATACTGTTTATTAGTAATAAATCACTTTATTTATTAAATGTGCCACAAGTATAATATGACACAGGGTGTAATTAGTCACAAGTTACCACAAAAGCATAAAACCAAAGCCATCCTCTTTCCCCAACACTGTATCTCTAATAATGCAGATAATCTTATTTGTTCCTTCATACAAGCATAAGTAACGTGTGTGCTTGAGAGTCAGAAATAGGGATCTGAACTGGAGGGCTTTACATCATGTTCTGTGACTCACACACACGGCCTTCTCTACAGCCCAAATCATCGAGCTGCAGTAACAGAAGAATAGTTTCTAATCAAGCATGTAAATCTATTTTTATGACTTTAAAAAAGACTCACAATAAGAACATTTGGATATTAAAACACTCTATTCTAAAGACATAATTGTTATTGTACTGTTTACTGTTAATAATATACCTCAAACAATTTATTGCATAATGAAAAATCCAGACCTACTTTATACTAAATTCACAGAATAGTTAATAAATGCAATTAGGCCCTGCTAGAAGAGATCTAGAGGTTGGTTGTTTGGAAGTTTTTGTTTGCTTCTTTCCTGATTTTCCCTAGCATTCTCTGACTTTTGAAGTTAATGCTCACCCTTATCCCCCACTCTCACTCTGGGGGCCCTCTTGCTAATCCCCAGCCACTTTCATCAGTCTCTCAACCTCATCACAAGTTTGGAAGGGATTGAGGTCAATTTTCAAGGAAAGGAATTTTCTCCAGTGCATCCAACTATCACTTAGACAACTTATCAATTATACAACCATCATTTATACATTTCTAAACTATAGCTGGCAGTTGACTGGGGAGAAAAATTCTCTTTTGCAGCATACAAATTTCCTCTAGTTCTCTAGGAGAAGGTTATATATGCTATAAAAAAATAATAATTTCATCTCCATCCCCATAAATATTGAAACCTTTCATTTCCCAAGTAATTTCTACTCTGAAATGTCTATTGAAAGTTTGTGAAAATCTATTTATTTTCATATTTTCCTCTTTCAAAATATTATCTCTTTGAGACTTCTGATATAATCATGTTTGCATAAATCCAGTTTTCTTCTCTTCTCTTTCTGAAAACCATCTAAAAGAAAAATGGAGCACAAAAACACAAAGCATATTTTCAGTAAAACTAGCACATAAACTCCAAAATATTTGGAAAAGGATATCAAAAACAGCAGAATTCAGAGAAGAGACAAAGAGAGGAAGTAAAAAGAAGCTGAAGAGACAGAGCCCAGTGCAACAGGTCTCAGAAACTGCAGACAAAAATACAACAGTTGAAAGCAAGGGACACACCTGGAGGGGAAAATAACTATATCTGCGTCTATAAAAGGGGTTCAGAAAAGAAAGTGAGCTGGGGATGTCAAAAGCCCCCATGGACTTGGTTCAGATTACAGAAGTTATGGGCTTTAATGAAGAATCATACAGATAATGCTATATTTGCAGGAAGCTACAGGTCCTTGTAACAGTGAAAGAATGAATAGCCACCTACCACTGCATCTGACTAGTTCTCTGTTGGCTGGTGCAATCCAGTGGTGAGCTGATATTAAACCCCAGCTTAGGAAACAGGGTTGTTCTTCATGTGGATGACTCTGTGCCAAAAGCATGGGAACAGCCTGGAAAAATGGGGGGGGGGGGGGAAAAAAAAAAAAAGAATGAGCCTTTACATTGTAAAAACTGAATATCCTGGAGTTCCACTTTGGCCCCTCCTAAAGGAATCTCATTCAAAAAGCTGATACAGAAAAATTCATCTCTTTACATAATTAAAAATAAAACTAGTACCACATCTAATCAAAGATACCAGAAAACTAAAGGAGGAAAAGAGAAGAAAATTTATTATAAGATGAAGCTTATTCATCAGGAAAAATGTTGTCATATGGTATATGGATATTGTGGGTAAATATTTTGCTATGAATTAGAAAATTTTAATTAAGGAATTATCTTTATCAAGAAAGAACACAAAGTAAAATGCAAGAAATCAGAGTAGAAATTTCAAAACAGCTGGACAAAGTGGAATGTGAGCTAGAAAAACCCAAGAAAGTAGAAGAAGAAATAAAACCATCAGAGAAATGAAGATAAATTGGAAGAACCACAAAAACAAAATTCCTCTGTTGAAAACACAGTAAGGAGTATGAGCATACAGATATGAAAAAAAAAAAAATGTAACATCAGTAGTTAAAAAGGATCAGAGAGAAAAAAATACATAGAAAAACAGGCAAAGGAGATCCAACGTATATATAATTGGAGTTCCCAAAGAAGAAAACAAAAATAATGTCATTGAACAAATATTGAACAATATTATTCAGGAAAATTTTCCTGGAATGAAAGACATGAATCTACATTTTGGAAGGTCTCACCATATACCAAGGTAATTGACCCGAAACAGTTAACAATGATACACCTCCTAGTAAAGTTAAAGAATGATAGCTTTTGACAGACACACAAAAAACTTAAGTCACTTAATAAGAGAGAAAAATTGGGGACTCTAAGATTTTTCCACAAAACTAGAAGATAAAAGGGTAAGATCTAAAGATATTCTATAAAGAACTGTGAGCCAAGGATTTTCATATTCAGCCAAACAGTATTCCAAGTAAAAGTTATAAGCGGCTCTCTCTGCCTAGAGGAGCCCACACCTAATCTTGGTGTGTATTTCTGCCTTTCTCTCCCATTTCTCAGCAAGCTCTGTTCCTTCCCCCATTTCCCAAATAAATTCTTTTTACTGGCCTAACTAAAAATAAATAAATAAATAAAGCTATAAGCAAGTTGTTTTGAACATGCAAGAACTTCAGGATTATTGGTCCATGTAGGCTTTCTTAAGGAAATAAACTACTAGAGGACAAACTTCCATCATCAAAGACTGGGGACTCAATAGCGACAACAAGAATAATTGCACTGAATATATTTAGCAATAGAACTAAGACAAAACAAATGTGGGGATGAAGCTTGCAGAACAGAATTTTTAATTGTAATAAGCCTTACCAATGTAGAAATGATACAGTTAGCAATGATTGGGAGCAAACAGAGAAAACAAGGCAGAAAAAAAGAGTGCATACACTAATTGCCTTATCTGTAAAAACTGATAGTCAAAAGAGCACTTAAAGCTACTAAACTCATTAATAGAGATATAAGTACAGTGAATTCTAAAAAAGATAATAGTTTTTACTGAAATTGGATGATGAAGAGTGAGTGAAAAGGGAAGAAAGAGGAAATATATACACTTTATCATTGCTCACTGTGAAGAACTAATAGATACTTCCTAAAAAACAGAAGAAAATATGTTATTCTATGAAATTAACAATGATGATAATCTCTAGAATAAAATATGAATATACCTAAATGCCAGAACTCTACACAGATAACAAAAAAAGCAAACAGTAAAATACTGGAATATTTTATTCTAAATACAGAGTACATAATATGAAATAATATGACAAAATTAAGATCCATCAAAGCTGTCATATCAATAAATGTAAATGGCCTAAGTCAACCTGTCCTTTTTTTAAAAGCAAAACCCAATTCTATGATGTACACAGAAGATATACTCAAAATAAATTAAGTCAGAAAAGTTTTTTTAAATAGCAAGCAAATTTTACAAGACAAATACAAATGAAATTAAAGCAGGGTCTTGATTGTACTAGCAAACATAGTGAAATTTATATCAAAAAGTGACCAAAACAGAAAATGACACTTATAATACTAAAAGAGTTCAAGACACAATGAGACTATAAGGTACAACTATCTATGCAAAATATAACATAGCATCAATATTCAAAAAACAAAACTTAAAAAGATAAATGGAACACATTGGTAAAGGGAATCTAATTTATTGCTCCCAGTTTTTGATGAGTCAAATAAAAGGAGATAGAAACTCCAAACAGAAATATGTCCAGAGAAGAAAGAAAGAAACTTGTTAAAGAGCTTCCAAAAAAGTACCAAGCTCATAGGATTTTGTAGGGAAATCCTACATTCCATTGATATCATTCAAATGATTTTTAAACTGTTCTAGAGCATTATAAATGAGGAAAGAATAAAATTATCTTGTGAAACAAGCATAACACTAATGCCAAAGCCCAACAGGACCTCTGTAGAACAATCTCATTTTACAAATATAAGTATAAAGGTCTTATATAAAATATTGTTGACAAACAATTCAGTAGCCATTGGCAAGATGGATTTATTCCAAGTATTAAAGATGGTTCAGTATTATTCATTATCATATTCATAAGTTTGAGGAGAAAAACCATATGTTCATCTTCACAAAGAGTGAAAAGGCATTTTAAAAATTAATTATTAAAAATGATTTAGACAATAACAAAATAAGGAATGACTGTATGATAATATCAAAAGATATTTCTTTTAAATCTTACCTAACATATCAAGTTAAATAATATCTTATTTTGAAAAATTATTAAATAAAATTACATCTATTCTCCCCAAATAAAACTTTATATTATAGCTAAGTAATTATTTTCTAGCAACTCATTTTATCTATTTTATATATCAAAATATAACAACTGATATATCTCTAACTTCACCTTCAAATACGCATTCTCTTACCCACTCTTTCCCCTGCAACCACACTGTTCTCTTTGCTGTTCTTTGAAAGTGAACTTCCCCTTTAGAGATTTTGTACTTCCTGCTGCCATTGACTAGCAATTATGTCCCCAATATAAACATAACTAGCTTGCTCATTTCCTTAAGGGTTTCACTCTATCATCAAGAGTTCCCTAATAATCCTACATAAAAAGCAACTATTATCCACTTATCTTGCTTTATCTTTTTGTAGAATTTATCACCACCTAATATATTACACACACACACACACACACACACTTCTTTATTCTCTGCCTTTTAAGACAAGGGACAATATCTCTAGCATTTAGAAGAATGCCTGGAACTCAATGAATTTCTTTGAATGAACGAGTGAATGAATGACAATTTTCAAGGGTAGACTGCTTTTATTTCCTACTTATTTTTAAATATTCGTTCTTCCTTCATTCAACAATTATTTGTGTACATCTCTACCTTCCCTCTGATTTTATGAGACCTTTATAATGGACATTAGAGCATTCTTTTTAATAGCCACAGAAAAACGTACCAGTCCCATAATTCACCAATGAATCCAACCACCTTATTGGGCAACATTAACAGATGGCCAAATAAATCAAAGTTACATTCTTTATAACCCACACTGCTTGAACCATTGTTTTTTCCTTGATAAGTGGGCATAGATCTATCTGGTCATGCTTTTGCAAAATCTCATTTTATAATTAGATTGTATGGCTATGGTAGGAATGGATGCTGAGATTATTTTATGAATCCCCAAAAAAGAAAGATTATGTTTGTAAACTAATTATCTGAGTGTGATACCTTTTGATTGCATTAAATTCAGTTGAGGGGCCTTATATTAGATTACCTATTAAGATTAATTTAGAGCTTTTGATTTGACTACATCAGTGGAGTGACTCAGGTTGAGTCCCTGCCCCCTTGCTAGGTCTAATATAAATGGACACTCACTCAGACAGACATAGGGAGAGAGAGAGCTCTTTCATGTTTGATCCTGCCCTGTGACAGAAAGGAGAAGGCTCAAACAGCTGAGGTCCTGGAGAGAGGTGACCCATTTCGCCTGGAGCTTACAGTTGAGATTGGGAAGAGAGCAGAACAGCTGAAACTGATATAGGAGGCCTGGAAAGAAACAAGCCCTATGCCAGGCAAGAGAGGACTACAGGATCTCTTAAGCCTGAAGCCTCAAGAGGCTAGGTCCACATTGCTCAAGAGGAAAGGGTGAGCCCTGAGGGGAAAGCAGAGACCAGCCAGAGATTGGCAGCCCTCTTGCTTCAACACGTGGCAACTGACTTTGGTGGAAAAGCACCTCTTATGGTGCCTTGAGTTGGACTTTTTTAAAGCCTTGGGACTGTAATGTTTTACCTCCAAATAAACCCCCTTTATAAAAGCCAACAGATTTCTGGTGCTTTGCATCAGCACCCCTTTTGCAGACTAATACAGATGTTTACACATATAATAAAAAAGATATGCTTTTGGAATCAAATATATCCAAATTAGAGACCCAGATCTGTAAATCAGTGGTAGTTTGATCTAGGACAAATCACTTAACCTCTATAAGCTTTAGTTTCTTCATTTGTAAAATAAGGGTAATAATAGGACCTATTTCATCTGGAACTTAAGAGGATTAAGTGAGTTAATACATCAATGTATGTAATATTGTTGAATAAATGTCAGTGACATTTGGTGTTGTTGTTTTTGTTCATGTGGGAGATACTTCATCCAACTTCTTTGTCCTTCTGTAACATCTCATCCCACAGGCTGTAACTTCCCTTGCTATGATGGGTTTCCAACAACCAGGGAAGAATAAATAGACTACACCAGTAAAAATTGATGTTGGTTGGTATTTTCATTTGCCAAAGGGGTGCTGATCCAAAGTACCAGAAATGTGTTGGCTTTTATAAAGGGCATTTATTTGGGGTAAAAGTTTACAGTTCCAAGTCTGTGAAAAGTCCAACTCAAGGCACCATAAGAGGTGCCTTCTCACCAAAGTCAGCTCCCATGTGTTGAAGCAAATGGCAGGTGATCTCTGCCTGATCTCTGCCTTCCCTTCTAGGCTTCCTCTCTCAGACTTAGATGCTCCATTTTCTTCCCAATTTCAGATGGTATATGGCTTGTCTCTTAAAGGCTTCTCTATATCAGTCTCAGCTGTTCCACTATCTTCCCAAGTTCAGCTGTAAACTATCAGGCATATAGCAGGGCTTGTCTTCTCTTAAGCTGCTCCATGGGCCCAGCTTCTTGGAGGCTTCATGCTTAAGCAATCTTCTCTCTCTCATTGGAGGATCAAATATGCTGCTTCCTTTTTCCTCTATCTGTCTGTGTGAGTCCGTTTATTTCAGACCCAGCAAGGGGTGGAAAGGAAACTCAACCTGATACAGTCCAATCAAAAGCCCTAAAGTGATCTTATCAAGTAATCTAATCAAAGGCCTCTCGACTGAATTTAGTGCAATCAAAGGGTATAACACCCAGAGGAATAGATTAGTCCACAAACACAATCTTTCTCTTTTGGGGACTCATAATCTAAAACTGCCACAGCTGGTTTGGGTCATAAGACACTGAAAAGAGGATGGGAGTTATTGAGTATACATATTTGAAGATCTCTTCATAAAGGAAACAGACAGTCATGTTACTTGGATGGTGTCAGTTTCCCATCTGCTAAAACAATGGGAATTTATTGGTGCATGGTTTTGAGGATAGGAGAAGTCCAAAATTGAGGCATCAGGAAGACAATACTTTCTCCCAGAAAACTGTGGTATTCTGGGGCTGGCTGCCAGTGATCCTTGGTCTTTGGCTTTTCTGTCACATGGCAATGCACATGGCAGCATCTTCTTCTTTCTCTTCTGGGTTTCATTGGTTTCCAGCTTCTGGCTACTCACTGTGGCTTTTTCCCTCTATGCCTGATTTTTTTCTGTTTCTAAAGGACTTCACTAATCTGTATTAAAACCCAGACTGGTTCAGTTGGACACACCTTAACTGAAAATAACATCTTCAAAAGGTCCTCTTTACAATGGGTTGACACCCATTAATTCAGAAGGAATGGATTAAGACTAAAAACATGCTTTTCTGGGGTCCTTAATTCAGTCCCCAACAGGACACCTTCTGGACAAATATATATGTTCTGTCCATATGCAAAATACATTTACCCATCACAAGCTCCCAAAAGTCTTAAATCATTTCAGTAATAATACTAAAGTACAAAGTCTCATCAAAATCAATTATGGTCATGGTCTGTCCTCTCCATCTGATGGACCTGTGAAACCTAAAAAACAAGTTTTATTTCCTTCCAATATACAATGGTAGGACAGGCAAAGAATATGCATTCCCATTCCACAGGGGGAAATTGGAAGGGAAATAGGGGTCATGGGTCCCAAAAAAAACTAAAACACAGCAGGGAAACCTCCATTAGATTTCAAGGTCTAAAAGTCATCTGTGGATCCATGTTTCATCCTCCATGCCTGATGGAGCAGCAGCTCCACCCCCTTCCAAGCACTTGTGCAGTAGCCACACTCTCCCTGAACACTAGGGTATAGGCCCCACCCTCTTCGAGCGTCAGAATGGTGGTCAGGCTCTCCATCAATGCCAGGGTACGGGCCCTACTATCTCTGAGTCTTAGATGGGGGCACTATCCATAAATAAGGGGCCACGAGGCTCATCTCCTCCAAGGATAGGGGCAGACCTGCCATTTCCAGCATGGGAGTAGTCCTGCTCTCTTGGGCTGAGGAGATATTTTTGATCCAGATTTTTGCTTTCATGGTTCTGTCCTTGAAGTCATTCTTCCTTCAATTTGTCCCTTCTCTGTCCCGTCTAGGCTGGCAGTGTTCTGCTCACACAAGTTTTGCTAAACCGTTATCAGCTTTGCATGCAGTTCAAGAGGATCTGAACCATCAGACAAAAGAACTTTCCACAGATCCTTCCTAGATAACTTCATTTCCAATTCTGACTTCCACAGAAATGGTTGACTGGATCCATGTCCAGCCACATGCTCTTTAGCAAAGGGTTGCTCAGGTAAACCCTAATATGGAGACCTGTTCTCCAGGAACTCACTTCCTTAAAGTTCAAAGAGGTCCCTGCTAGAGCCACTTCTGGCCATAGTCTCAGAGCACAGTACCTGGATAGGCTAAGAACTTTCAAAATCATCAATTTCTGGTTCCTTTGTGCTTATGAGTTTAATTCTTAGCTTATCCCTTTCCTCTCATTTTACTATAAGCTGTAAAGAAAAACTATGCTGCCCCTTCTACACTTAGCTTGGAAATCTCATCAGCTAAATATACATATTCATTGTTTTCAAGTTTTGCCCTCCATCCAACATTAGAACACAATTGTGCCAAGTTCTGTGCCACTTTACAACAAGGACTGTCTTTCTTCCAGTTTCCAAGAACATATTCATCATTTCCTTCTAAGTCCTCATTGAAGATACCTTTAACATCCATATTTCTACCAACAGTCTCTTCAAAGCAATCTAGGCTTTTTCTATCAAACACCTCACAGTTTTTCCAGCCTCCATCCATTATCCAATTCCAAAGGTATTTGTCATAGCAGTACCCCATTTCCAGTACCAAAAACTGGCTTAGTTTCCCAACTGCTAAAACAAATCCAACTAATGCATTAGATTAAACAATGGGAATTCAATGGCTTATGGTTTCAAGGCTAGGAGAAGTTCAAAATCAAGGCATCAGCAAGGCAATGCTTTCTCCCTGAAGAGTGTGGTTGCCAGTGATCCTTGGTCTTGATTTTTCCATCACATGTTAATGCACAAAGCATTCTCCTTTCTCTTCTGGGTTCCTTTGACTTCTATTTTCTGTCTGCTCCCATGGCTTCCCCCACCTCCCCCAAGTCTGAATTTCATTCTACTTATAAAGGACTTCAGTAATCTGGATTAAGGCTCAAACTGATCCAGTTGGCCACACCTTAACTAAAATTAGCACCTTCAAAAGGTGTTACCATGTTGGTTCACACCCACAGGGATAGATTAAGATTAGGAACATGTTTTTCTAGGTTCATAACTCAATCCCCAACAGGTGGTTAGGACAATGACATATCTGAGGTAGCAGACAATATGAAATGATATGGGTTGCCTTCCAGACCTGTGCTTTATATTTCTTGGTAAAGCCTCCCCACACTATGGGTTTCATCAAATCATTTTCAACTAGGGAATCACTGCTGTGACCCTCAAGCAAATTTTTTCATTCTTGGGAAGTCAGGCATGCTTTCTTCCTTTCTGATACTTGAAATAATTGCTTTCACAAGTGCTTATTAAATTTAAATTCAGAATAGCAAAAGCTATCTTCTTCCCTAAAACTATACTTTGCTGATCCTAAATAATCACAAGGAGGATTTATATGCTAGCAGAAGGGTAAAAGACATTTTAGGGCACCCAGGAAGTGGGCAGCAAGGAAAACAAACCCAGTCTATTTCTTAGAGCCACTTTGCTGCCTGGCTGTTTAAGGATGTTTGCCAGAATGTTGAGCCTACAGATGATGCAAAGTTGGTCCCATGCAGATAGCTCTTCACTGCACACCTATATCCAAACTCAATAAACCATAGTTGGCTTAAAATTAAGTCCGATTATCTTGTTTCCCATAAAAAAAACATCAAAAGGCAACAATAAATAGGATACAATTTCTGTAAACATAATAAAAATTAAATACTGTTATTTTTCAAGTAGTAAGGCTTATCAACTACCCACTTGATTGAGTAAACAAGAATCATTCTGAGCTGCTTCAGAATGGAGTTTACCCTCAACCCTACCTAAAATACATGGAAACAATGAATTCTTGTACTTATCATCTCTTAAGGAAAAAAATTTCATGAGTTTTCTTAATTCTTCAAAAGGTGAGGCTGGTACCCATGGTATCCCATGGTGTACCCATGGTGTCTGATTTGTAATCTAAGTTTAGTAGAATGTGAGGATTATGAAAAGTAAAACAGAAATGGTAGTGTTAATGAAGTAAAAAACAAAACAGGGTGCTTTGTATTCTAAAACAATGGTCAAGAACATGAGCTTTGGGCTCAGACATAATGGAGGAATGAAATAAGTAACTTCCTGCCTTACCTTTAGTTTCTTCATCTGTAAAAGAGTTAAATCATGATGTCAGGAATAAATTAGCTAAAGTACATAAAGCACCTAATAGGTTCTATGCATAGAATTTTTTTTTAGGAGGTACTGGCCTTTGAACCCAGGACCTTGTACATGTGACGCAGGTGCTCAACCACGGAGCTACACCGGCTCCGCTATGTATAGAAATTTTATTACACATTTTTACGATGATTTGGAGGTAGCATCGTTACTGAAAGACAATTTGTTTATCTCTACCTGACCATTTTCTCAGCTCTCAACAATTATACCTTCTCTGGGACTCTACACACTAGTGGAGACGGAATCTCAGGATAACTTCATTTCTCAGTCCATTTCCAATTCCCTGGCTCTAATCATGAGCAAAAGTACAGGTAGTAGCCATTCACTGAAGACCACATATTGCATGATTCCATTTTTATGAAATATATAGAATAGGCAAATCCATAAAGTAGATTCGTGGTTGGCAGGAACTAGAGGGAGGGAGGAATGGGGAGTGACTGCAAACGGCTACAAAGTTTCTTTGGGGGTGATGAAAATGTTCTAAAATTGATTAGTGATAGTTGTGTAATTCTGTGAATATACTAAAAGCCATTGAATTGTACACTTTAAATAGGTGAATTGTATGGTGTGCGAATTATATAAAGAAAGATAGGGGAAAAAAGAATTGAAAAGGGAGGGGGGGAAGTGAAGGCAGTACTGTGATCCCTATGTTTATAAATGTAAAACTGTAACTGAATAACTGAAATAATGTGAAGGAAATTTTTATTTTGAACCCTTATATAAGTTCATCAATGTTCTGCGTTCCCAAAACACATGTGCAGAGCACTGTTTAATAGATGGAGTAACAACTGGCTACCAGGCCAAATAATTCTTGAATCTATTCTCATCTCCATTCCTATGGTCACCGATTTATTCATCTCTCCCCAGGCTCTCCCCTTACCTTTTAACCAGACTGTCTTCTCCCCTTCAACTTATTTTCCTTACCACCACCAGAGAAGTTTTTCTAAACAAACAAACAAAAAAAAACTAAGCATGTTAATTCTCTGCTCAATATCATTCAGTAGCTCCCAATTATCTCCAGAATAGAGTTAGGAATCTCTAGAAAGGCTTAACGTCCTTCATTTCTATATTCTGACTCCTCTTTCCAACCATATCTCCCACCACCACCCCATGTAAACCCTGGGATTAGACCAAACTGAACTCTTTGTAGTCCCTACTCTCTTGCTTCCATGCTTGTACAAGCTGCCTGGTATGTCCAGCCATCCTGGTTCACTTGGAAAACCCCTGTGCATCTTTTAAGATATGCAATCCTTGCAATCTTCTACTACTCCCCTAGTAGTAGATGTTCTACTCGGGGATTCCTGCTTTATGATTCTTTCATTCATCCATTTGATCAACAAATAATTCTTGAGTGGGTGCTGTGGGCCAAGTGCAATAGCACCTTGTATTTAACTCTACTACAGCAGGTCTCACATTCCTAGAACTTTTGACATTTCTGTCCCTCCCCCTAGGCTATGATCCCTGGAGGAGAGACATCATTTCTATTGTTCATCTTTGCATCCCTGCCACTAGCATACTGGCACAATGTAGGTGCTAATACATTGATTGGATAAATGAATAAAGGGATATAATGATATTATTTGCAAAATTGTCCATTCATCACAATATAGAATCCCTGATATAAAAGAGATGTTTTATTAGTAGTAACAGTAATGATAGTTTTGTGGTTGTTCAGATCTAAAGGTGTTATAACAGCCAAAACTTGTACGTGTATGTGTGTGTGTGTATACAGACATATGCCACACATACACAAATATACATGTATTTACATATACTTTTATATTTGAACATGAAAGAATTTAAAGCAGATAAAATAAACATTAACCTAAGATAACGATTTTTCTTCTGATTTTTCACATATATACTTTCTCCCCCCCAAAAAAAATGTATGAACATGTACATATGGAAAGGTGACATGCCCTGTTTCCATAGATTTCTATCCAGTTTTCTTCAACCACATTTTCTCCTGTAAGCCCCAAACTGACATTCTCAATTTTTTACAAAACATATCCACTGAGGAATGCTGTCCTGTTAAAGAAATTACTTTCCTTTCTTTTGATTCTAGAATACCTAAAAACCAGTAAACTCAGAAACATTGTGTTCCCAAAATACTGTTATATTTCCTGCTAAATTCATTCTAACATAAATCTCCTGGGGTTTCTATGTTAATATGAAAGCATTTGCCACTTTGGTGACAATCTCTTTAATATATACTAAACCAAGTTTGCAGGGTACTTCCTTTGTAACTCTAAATTAGCAAAAGGTATTTTAAAACTATTACTGATTCCACAATGTGGTACATACCACAAGAAAACTGACCTGACCACTACACATACATACAAAAATTAAATATATATGTGTGTGTGTGTGTATATATATATATATACAGAGAGAGAGAGAGAGAGAGAGAGAGAAAAGGTGAAGTGATTGCTCTAAATTAAATGCTATATGTTAATCTGATCGGATCTGATTTTTATATTTTTAAAAGCTATTAAATTCATTTGGCAGACAATTAGGTGCATTTTAATATGGACTAGATGAGATTATATTTGGAAATGAATGTCAACTTTCTTAAGTTCGATAACGATATTGTGATTATAAAGGAGAATGCCCTTATTTTTAGAAGATGCTACTAAAGTACTTGTATTAGTCAGCCAAAGGGGTGCTAATGCGAAATACCAGAAACCAGTTGGTTTTTATAAAGGGTATTTATTTGGTGTAGAAGTCCACAGTTACCAGGCCATAAAGCGTAAGTTACTTCCCTCACCAAAGTCTATTGCCACATGTTGGAGCAAGATGGCTGCCAACATCTGTGAGGGCTCAGGCTTCCTGGGTTCCTCTCTTCCTGGGGCTTGCTTGTCTCCGGGCTCAGCTCCTCTGCTATCTCCACAAGGCCAGCTGCAGACTTTCAGGCCAACAGCTTGACTCTTTTCCTGGGGCCTTTTTTCCTTCCTCATGACCAAGCTCCTCTGTGTGCTTACTTCCCGGGACTTCAGCTCAAAACTCAGCATCAGAACTCCAACATCAAAACTCCAAATAACTCCTCTGCTCTGCCATAGTTTTATCTGTGAGTCCCCGCCCTACTGATGTGGCCCAATCAAAGCCCTAATCATAATTTAATCATGCCCAGAGGAACAGACCAGTTTACAAGCATAATCCAATATCTATTTTTGGAATTTATAAATAATGCCAAACTGCTATGGTACTTATGGGTAAAATTCCACAATTTACTTTCAGATGGTTCCAGGGAGAACACCCATATGCATATATAAATAGAGAGAAAGCAAATGTGGCAACTGTTCCGTCAGGGGGGTTGGGGTGCTATAGGTGTTCCATGTCATTCTTTCAACTTTTCAGTATGTTTCAAATTTTTCAAAATAAAAACTGGGGTAAAATCCTCTTTGAAGGAAAAAAATTTAAAAATGATAACTGTGCCCTGCTGCAACACATAGTTCTGCAAATCGAGATGATCCTTGGGTACTAGAAATAAGTACGTCTTTTGCTGGTAATTGACACCATAGAGATGCCAGTGCTCATTTCTGATGATTAACTCTGGAAATATGTTTAAGTCAGAAGATTAGATCCTCTAATCTTACTATAGAATCTACCAAAAGGCTTGAGGTTGGAATTTTGTTTTTTCCCTAGAGAGGAAATTTTAAATTGCATGTTTACGACTTTCTCTAATACTTTTTTGTTTGAGTGAGTATTCCCCCAGAAAAAAAAATGTGTATATGGGACACATGGAAGAAATTCTCCTTCATACAGACATTTCTTCATTATTTCAATGTTCTAATACCTAACATAACATTCACAATGAGTTAAAATTTTCTTCATTTTTTCCACATACGTAAAATCCCCCCTTCTACATGCTCTCTCCCTGCCCTGATTCCAGAGAGTTTCTTAAATGGCCAGCAAGTTCCAAAAGAGGCTGCAGGTTCTCAGAGAGGGTGCAAGCTTCAAGAACCACTTGAACAAGGCCTCTTCAAAAAACTCTGTTGTGTGAACCAAATGGGGTGATAGACTACCCAGCCGGGCACGTTTGGAGAATACTCTTTCCAAAGTCCCTATGTGACATGGAATGCTTTCTGGTGGCCAACAAGCAATGAAAGTTCCAGAATTTTCTCTCCATGGAAGAAGTTTACAAAACACACACACACACACAGAGTCGGGAACTTAATTTCAAAGAACTAGAGGCAGACAAAAGAAAATGTTTCATGAGATATAGCTTGCCTATAGAAATAGAAAATTTATGAGCAAGAGAGAAGAAAAATATCAGCATTTCCCTATTTTTAAGAAAGAGCTTGGCGGGGGGCGGCTGTGGCTCAATCAGTAGGGCTCCCGTTTACCATATGAGAGGCCCCGGGTTCGGTTCCCGGGGCCTCCTGGTGGGGGCGGGCCCGCCCGCATGGCGTGGTTGGCTGACCCAGCGAGCACAAGCAGCAAGGGGGGGATAAATGAATAAATAAATAAAATCTTTAAAAAAAAAAAAAAAAAAAGAAAGAGCTTGGCTCTAGTAGCAAGAAAGATGACATAACCTAGAAAGCATGATCTGACAAAACATTAACCAGTTCAGCTTATCTTATGAGAAAAAAACTTAAAAACTTATAAAGAATAATTGTCTTTAGTTCCTACAGTACCCTACACATCACTTAAAACAGAATAAACGTCAAATCAATACCAGTCCCTGGAAAAATTTACATTTTAAACATTAAAATGTGTCTGCTCTTGAGGGTCATTATTTCTTCAATCCTCCTGGTTTCCCCCTTAGGCCAATAGCAGGAGAGTTGTGGGTGACATGGCATTATGTTAGCCATTAGTCAAAAACTCCAATTACACACTTGTTAAGTTTCCATTTAAATGAAAAGTTTATGGTTCCAGAGGATAATTTTTTATTCGGTTTCCCAAACAGTATCCAGATATGGTAGAAACGAAAGATACAAATGAGAAATGCTGATGAAATTTAGCTATTCCTTTTTATAAGTCAAATTTTATTAAGAATTTCTACCGTGTTTAAAGATTGGCTTGAATTAATTGATGTGTATCATCTGGCTATCTCCATCACAACTGGCCTTGTTATTACAATGCAGTGAGATAAAGGGATTTTTCACATGCTTCTCATTCTTTAGCAAGTACAACTCAGGTGTGAAAGGAATTTTTCTTGCCACTTAAGCCTGATTGTTCTCCCACCCTGCTCTGCTCCACTGGCCCTACAGCTGTCAAGCATTGGCAATTTTTACTTCAGATCATATTCACCAAGCTTTAGATTCACTCTAATGAAGGTCACCTCTTGGCCTTGGTTTCCACCAGCAGTAGATCCTGGCTTAACACAGCAAATCTTTCATGTAAGAATAAAAATTTTTCTCAATAACTCATAAGTGAAAGATGAGAAATCATTTGTAGGGTTCAGGTATGTTTTTAGAAAGTGAAAGTCAAATCCATTTTAGAAGTACCATTAAAAGTAACTTCTGTACTTTGTCTGTTTTCCTAGAGCATAAGAGAAAAATATAGTTACAGAACAGACCACTTTTAGGAAGCTATGTCAATTTCTGAATTGTTAAATTGTATGGAGCACTTCCCATGCAACAGGAACTGAGATGAGGACTTTCACATGTGTCAGAACATTTTCATGGTGATCCTGAGAGGTAACTCTGATTTCCCCACTTCTGGATATGAGAACAATGAGACACAATTAGGAAACATGCTCATGGTCCCATCACACATGAATAAGCAGCAGAGTTGGAATTCCATCCTAACTGCTTTTTCACACCCAAGGCTGGGCGAATAGAGGTCCAAACTCAGCCCATGATCTTTCTCATCATTACACACCGCTAAGCATAACTTATTTGAATGAAGAGCAAATCATTTTTAAGTGGAAATAGAAATGGGAGTCCATCTGACAAATTTGACCCATGTTGCCAGAGAAAATTTGGGGATGCACCCTCAACTTTCTGTGGCTCCAACATCATGCTTAAGGGTATTAGAAGTCAAAAGTCCAAATATTTTTACTGACTTCTTTGGAAATTAAAATGGCTTTTCTAAGAGTTGCTTTGATAGAACCACTAATTTAGTTGTTAGACCCGAACTTCACTGACCTACTGCACCTGTCAACAGCTTTTTTGACATTTTATTGGTTGTGTCATGTCTGAGTAACTTTACTGTACTCTTTTTTTAAGGTGGTACCAGGGATTGAACCTGGGACCTCAAATGTGGGAGGCAGGCACTCAACCATTACATCCTACTCCTCAGCTTCACTGTAATTTTTATGACTGCCTCAGCTGTCTACTTGCAAGCTAGAGGTGCAGAAAAGCAGACTGCTTTCTAGATGAATAGAGGAAGGGTAAGAGAAGGTTTTTTTATGAGTCTATGACGCTTACTGGAATTAAGGGCAGAGGAAAGGGGAGGTTATCAAGCAAGTTGGCACTATGCTGAAAAGACTAGAGATGAAATTCTGAAGATCTAAAATAGAAAACTTTATGGATATTTGTTTTTTATTGTTTTCTTGTCTTTTTTTTGCATGTGGCTATTTGAATCTCATAATTCCCAATTCTTGGGGGCAATGGCCCTGAACTTGCCTTTCTTTATAATGTGTCACAGAATTATATTCTGTATGGTAAATACTCCATAAATATGCTAGAATGATAAAATGAATAATTTATATATAATAGTTTATATAATAATAATAATTGTTGAAAATAGGGCCTTTAAGGAAACCTAAAGGAGCTGGGTTTGGTTAATATGAAAAAGCAAAGGCTGACAGGTGACTCATGGTTGAACAAAACATAAAATTTTTAATCCGAGAATGTGAATACACCTTTTTTCTAGAATAGCCTAAGTTTGGTTGTGTTTAAAATAAAGAAGGTAAAGACTCCATCCTTTTCTATTATATATATTTATCATTGCCATCTGTATTAGTCTGCCAAAGGGGTGCCAGTGCAAAGTACCAGAAATCTGTTGGCTTTTATAAAGGGCATTTGTTTGGGGTAAAAGCTTACAATTCCCAGGCCATGAAAAAGTCCAACATTTCACTGTCAGAAATGCTTTCTCACCAAAGTCAGCTACTGTTGATCCTGGCGTGTTGCCATGTGGTGAAGCAAAATGGCTGCTAATCTCTGCCTAGTTTTCTCCTTCCCCTCAGGCTTCCTCTCTTAAGCACGGCTGCTCTACTTCTTCCCGATTTCACTTGCAGGATGGCATAGAGCTTGTCTCTTAGGAACACATAGCAGTCTCTGCTATTCCGTGCTCTTGCAAGGTCAGCTGTAAACTATCAGGCAAATGACTCATCTCTCCCAGGGGCCTCAGCAATTTGAGCCCTCCCTTTTTGTCAGGACCGAAAATGACAGAGTGGGTAATGGGTATAGGTCAGTGTTTGAGCACCTGCTTCCCATGTACGAGGTCCTGGGTTCAATCCTCTCCTGTGTCTGTGTGACTGTTCATTTATATCAGACCCAGCAAGGGGGCAGGGACTCAATCTGAGTCATGCCCATTGGTGTAGTGGAATCAAAAGCCCTATTCTTAACAGGTAATCTAATCAACAGCACCTCAGCTGAATTTAATGCAATCAAAGGGAATCACACCCAGAGGACTAGATTAGTTTACAAACATAGTGTTTCTCTTTTGGGGATTCATAAAATAATTTCTAACTGCCACACCATCCAAACCAGTAATGGTTTTTGACATGAGATACTTAATTAGTGGCTATGCAAAGTACTTTGGACAAAATGCTTCCCTGTTTCTTCAGGAATTATAGTCTAATTCTTGGGAAGCCTGCTATAGTGCAATATAACAAATACTTGCCAGTTGATTGATTTCAGAGAGAAAAAAATATATATGCTTGAAGATATGGAGGGATACAGGCAGCAGAAAAGAAATATTGAGTAATAGAGAGGTTCTGGAATAATTCCAATGAACACATGGCAGAAGCAGTGAGAGAAGGAGAGGAGAATCATTGCCCAGCAGAAACTGTCAAGGAAAACACTCAAACCTACAAACCACAGGACCACTTTATAATATCATTTTTGAGTGTCACATTTTCACAAATACTGCTGGCTTTATAGAACAAGTAAAAACATAATGAAATCAATTTATGCAGGATACTCCCCGTGTAATTAGGTTTTTCAAGGAAAATTATTCAACTCACTCCATGTAACTAAGACATTTATAAAAGAATTTCTCTGTATTTGTTTTCCTATTTTTTATAATGGTTCCATGAGATGGCAATTGTATTTTGTTCAGAATGTATTCAGTAGTAGACTGAGTAGCTAAAGCTTTTGGTTTCAAATTCAACCCACGCATGTCCTTTCCCAATATTTTGCTCCCTTTCTTCCCAGAGCACTTCTGAGAAACAAAGACTAATATAATATAAATGTGAGCTATTGAAGGCATTGCCCAGGAAAGTTCCTTTGAAGTTATTATTAGTTCTACATTGGCTCACAAAATGCTTCTCAGTGAAAGGTTGCGTATGGCAGGAGGCCACGCCATACATGCCTTCAATCTGTGGTCAGTGGAATTTTTTTTTAAGTGTGGATTTTAAGCAGCAAGTAAAAAAATGTGATGCCAAAAAGAAATAATAAAAATAAAAAATAAAAAGAAATAATAAAAATAATAAAATAAAAAAATAAATGTGATTCCATACTAATAATTGTACTCATCATCTTCCCCTAAGCTTTTTGGAAAAGCAAGGACCAAAAATCATTTGTATCCTCCCAAGTCTTTGATATGGTCATTAATAACAGAGAGGTGGACAAGAGGGAAGAAGGAAGAGATTTCTAATCCCATCAACAACTTGCCAGCTCTATTTTTATATTAAACACAAATACTTGCTCCCCCTGTCTCTGGACACACATTCAGACGAATGACTTTCAGTAGTTTTTGGTAGCTTCAAGGGAGGGTTTAGGATTTATTGATTAAAAAGGAAAGCAAATACACAAAAAGATACCCACATTAACCACGTTTATATGCTTTCTGCAGCTTTGCAGATGACAGGAACATCAATATCCTGTCAACTTTGTAAAGCAGTTAGTTATGTTGTTAAGAACTTAACAAGGAAGAAGTACAGGCTGGCATCCAGGGCCAGCTGGAAAGTCAGTCTGAGGCCTGAAGGGTCCAAGTAGCTTCAGGGACAAAGCCCTTGGTAGTGCTGGTTGCTCCAGTAGCTAAATGCCAAGTTAATGTATATTCAGCCAGGAAATTCCATGGCTTAAATATAAGTCAACAAATGGTATAATGATACTATTTTTAAAGACCATGGGTCTTCAAAGGGTCATGGTTGAAATCACAAGTGCATCTGAAAATTTTCCACCAAATTCTGTCCTTCGGTGGCAAATGATGACACAGAAAATCCTTTGGTGGTAAGCCCAAAGTAGGGGTGACATGGAAATGGTGAGGAGGAGAGGAACAATGTATGGGAGTGCAACCAGCAGTAGCAAATTTCAAACAGTATCCTATGAATTCAGCAGTCTGTCCCATAATATTTTTCCTTGTTTGTTTTATTGTGAAAACAATGTGTTGTTATTTGGTTGTTTCATTGGAGTTGATCCTGGAGAAAGGAGCACCCCTCTCTCCTCTCTGTGCTTCATGTACCCTAAAGAGACCACACAAAATCTGAGAGTTTCTCATACCCTGGTTGAGATGATTCTGGTAGGAAGGAATATATTAGCAACCACCATAATTTTTTTTCCATACTTCTTTTTAAATAAGTCATCCCCCAATCCCATCTTGTGAGAAAAATCCATAAGCTCTTATCCAAACCAAACACAACTATCAACAGACCTATACAAGCAATCACATTAAAGATGATAACTCAGAGATATAACATAAAATGTTCACAATTATTTGTTACGTACAGCATTTTTATATAAATGAAACACTCCGACAAATAATTCCAAAATAAAGGTTCCATTTTCTATTGAGTTTTACAATCCAAAGAAAAGAAACCCACCAAATTCTAGGGCATGTGGGAATGTTTATTGTGGGCATAGAAATATTCAAAATGAGGAAGCCCATTGGAGATCTACATTATTGTACCTTCTCTAAATATTTTTAGTTAAAATTAAAAACTTATTGAAGAAAAATGCCAAAGGGGAAAAATGATAAAATATACCTCTCAGGTTCTTCCTACCTCCAATTGAAAAACCCTTGCAAAAGACAACCGAAGAAAAGCATTTCTCCCCTGTAAGTCATATGGTAACCCAGCTGGCATCATTATTAACTGGTCTCTCAATTGGAATGATTGACTCTTGAGCACCAAGGCTAGCTCCTTCCATTCCTTTGCTCTTTGGGGTGAGATGCTGACATAACACTTGATATTCTAATGCATCAGCAAAGGATTTGACTCAATGTCTCACATCATACAGTTGTTTTATATTCTAAAACATTTGAAGCCCTTTAAAAAAAAAATGCAAAGAGCACCCTCTCTTGTGTGATGCTAAAATGATAACATCACAGAAAGCATGTTTTACAGATAAATTCCTGCAACTGACTAATGGTAATTGCTTAACAGTACATGCTCCCACTCAGAACACATACAAAATTCATTTATGAAGCAGATTGTTCTATTAACTTCTCAACCTCAGTCTTTTCTTCTCTAAGATGGAGATGACAGCACTCTGACTTTATAGGCTTTGGGGGAAGAATATGTGAGACACAATGTGCTCAGAAACAGTGCTCGACAGTTGGCGCATTGCAATAGATCAATACATTTTAGCTATTATTGTTACTCTTATTGTTACTACTATTATGAAACTATTAGGGATGTTATCAAATCAGGGTAAGGCATGATAGAAAATGATCAGCTTTGGAAATCAATAATGGATACCATTTTTGGACACCTCTGAAATCTCAAGCATCATATTAGTGCTATGTATACACATTGTCTCTAATCCTTAATATCACAAATGTATTGAGATCCCAATTTCAAAGAAAAGGAAACCAAGAGTCAATTATATAATTAATTTTTCCAAGGTCATGGAGCTACTTAAAAATCAATTTTCAAACAAATAAAAGTTTCCAGCTAATGGTGATGTCATTTTATTTGTCTCTGATTGTGCCCACTCACACATGAGTGTTTGTATATATTCGTGAGTGTTCACACACTCTGCAAGCAGCACAGCATATTAGAAAGAGGCTGAGCTTGAGAGACAGAAAGACATGAATTCCAATTCCAGGGTTCCATGAATTTACAGTCTATGAAATCAGACTCAGTCTCCCGTGTTTACTGGCTATGGGCATGTCCATCTCATAAACATTGTGAGTCTTCCTATGGCCCTTTTTGCATTGGCTCCTAGAAAGCTCAGAGTCAAATTTGTATTCCACCTCTCACAAGTCAGGCACAAGACTTAGACTGTACATTTTGTGTAATAACACATGTCTTTCACTAAGTTTGGGAAGTTTTCAGCCATTATTTTTTTTTTAATATTCTCTCTGCTTCTTTCTCTTTTTCTTCTTTTTCTGGAATTCCCACAGTGTATATTGGTATGCTTGATTATTTCCCACAAGTTCCTCATGCTTTGTTCACTTTTCTTCATTTTTTCTTCTTTCTTCTCCTCAGACTGGATGATTTCATTTGTCTTATCTTCAAGTTTGCTAATTCTTTATTTTGCCAGCTCCAATCTGCTGTTGACCCCCTCTAGGGAATTTTTTGTTTCTATTACTGTGTTCTTCAGCTCTGTTTGGCTCCTTTTCATAATTTCTATTTCTCTATATTCTTTTTATATTCATCTACCATTTTCCTGATTTCCTTTAGTTCTTCGTCCATTTTTTTTTTCTTTGAGCTCTTTGAGTATATTTAGAACCATTTGTTTTAAAAGTCTTTGTCTGGAAGGTCCTCCTCTTTTGGTGGTTTCTAATGCTTTAATCTCCTCCTTTGCCTGAGTCATCACTTCTTGTTTCTTTGTATGTTTTGTAATCTTTTGTTGAGACCTGAACATTTTGATATTTTAATGTGTTATTACTAGAATTTAGACTCTGAGGCATCTATTCCTTAAGCTTGTATTCAGTTACTGTTATGACAAAGCTTTCATTGAATGCCAGGAGCTAACAAAAAAAAGGGAGGGCAAGGGGAAGGGAAACACCTTTCCCAATCTTTACAGATTGACCTGTGCAAGTGTTTTCCTTCAGAGCTCATCCATACAATAAGTTTATTTGGGGGAGGGGGGGGCAGGGGGGAAGGACTTTCACTTTCTGACCTTTATTTTTGGTTTTTTTTTTTTAAAGATACTTAGGGGAAAAAAAAAAAGATACTTAGATTATATAAATGTTACATAGGATATATAGGGGATTCCCATATGTCCCGCTTTCCACACTTCCCATATTTTCCCATACTGGCAACATCTTTCATTAGTGTACTACATTCATTGCAATTGATAAACACATTTTGGAGCATTGCCACTAAGCATGGATTATAGTTTACATTGTAGTTTACACTCTCTCCCACTCAACTCTGTAGGTTATGGTAGGATATATAACGGCCTGTATCTGTTGTTTTAATGTCATTCAGGATGATTCCCAAGTCCCAAAAATGCCCCTGTATTACACCTGTTTTTCCATCTCCTTACCCCCAGAACCTCCAATGGCCACTGCCTCCATATCAGTGATATTTCTTCCATTGCTAGAATCACAATAAGTCTATAGTAGAATACTAGTAAGTCTACTTCAGTCCATAGTTTGTTCCCCAAACCTGAGGACTCCGTGATGATGATGCCCACTCCACCAATTGAGAGGGGCCTTTGATCCCACACGGCTGATGGATGGGACTCTCTTGCTTGCAGTTGTAGACATTCTTGGTTCCTTGGAATGTTGTTTGTCCATCATCTCCTCCTTGTTAGTTTTCCTGGGCATACAATGAGTTTAGAGGATAGCTACAGGCCAAAGCATAGGGGCCTCCTTGGTCCTTTCTGCTCATGTGGCTTGTCTTTGGCATGCATGTTTGGCCTTAGGAATTCCCCTGTTTACATGAGTAGAAATGTCCCCTTTTTCCAAGATTCAGAGGACTGCACTGTATGTACAGCCAGCAATCCCTTGCCCCAGGCAGTACGAATTGACTGCTCTCCCACATTCTGTAGGAGAACGCTATAAGCTGCACACAGGGCAAGTTCTGGGACAGTGAGTCCCTCAGGCCACTACTGCTTTTAAGTGGCATTTTTCTTGATTCAATACTCACCCGGTTACTGAAATCCTTCAGCTGTTTTTAGGGCTTTGACAAAGATGTTTCTGCCAGTTCTTTCTGGCTGTTCAAAGCTTTTGTGGAGGAATGGAGCCCTGATGCTTCTCACTCCACCATCTTGATCAGGGCAGTGCCCAAACTCTATCACTTTTAATATATGTGACCTGGATTTTCAACCACACAACCACTCCATAGAACACTGAAAAAAACAAGTCCCAATTCAAAAAACTATGGAGGGGATGGAGAGTAATCTACACAGTTGAGTTTAGAGATAAACATTAACTTTTTTGTCTTTTAATCCTATTCATAAACCCTGAGTATTTACCTGGAGAATGAACATTTAATAAGGTCAATTATATTTTTTCACTCATGGCAACCTCAAGACAATTTAAAATTACATCTAAGCCTTGATCCAGTACAATATAATATCAAGTCACTGAATAACTAAACACCAAACAGTTCCTCATCACCTCAATCATATCTATGGGAATATTAAACCCAACATGTTTCCGTCTATTTCTAAAGATCTCTGTATGCATCAAAATCCTGAAGCAACTTAAATTCTTTCAGTACTTTTGTTTCTGAGCATTATTTTGCCTTTACTTTTAAGTAATCACAGTGCAAACTCAGTAATGGAAAAAAGTTCAAAATTGCCTTGTTTCATTGAAAAGAAAGGCAGAAAGCTCAACTGGGCCCATCAATACATAGTGTATATTACTAAGAAAAATATTTTTAAATAAATAAAAACCTTACAAATATGACCTACATATAGACCAGTGAATAAATCTGGAGTTTGTATCTCTTCTTGGGGAAATAAGTGATTATAAAGTTGAAGGATTTGGGATTTTTCTAAAATCTATAACTACCTATGGCAGGGACCCCATAGAAAACATCTAGTCACAGAAACTTCAGATCAGCAAAGACATCAAAAAAAGAAATGGTTAGAGCTCAAGCTTTGAATTCAAACAGACCTAAATTCTAATCCTGGTTTTGTCACCTATTGACCATGTAGCTCATTAGCTGGTTTATCATATTTTCATAAACACAAAGGAGATCCCACATTGCAAGGATTTTCTATGTTTCAAAGACCCAGCATAGGTGTGTCATGCTTCCCTCCCTCACCTCTGCCACTCTCCCAGCAATACCAAGAGAACTGGGCCAGGCTCCAGGGAAGGACAAAACTCCGTGTCTGTTTCCTTTCACCTTCCCAAGTACTCACGTTACCCCATCTTTCCCTTGATGTTCTTACTCTTCACCACTCGTCTCTAATCCCCCACCTTTCACCTTGGTCTTCTAAATATGTCTCTTTTAGTCTCAGGCAATTTCTTCCTTTTCCCATTCCATGGTAAGCCAAAAGCAACAAAAAAAATTAAAATAAGAAATTTAAGTATTGGGTTTTTTTTAAGGAAAATTGGGATTACTAATAAGCCAGTAACATTAACCACCTTGTAAGTGTCCAGAAGTTTTCTTCCAAATCACTACAAAAACCACATAGTAGTTAAAGCCTGGGCTTTGGAAACAGACAAACCTGCATTCTACTCCCAGCTCTGACTCATACTAGCAATGCGTTCTTGGAAAACTCACATTATCTGAGACTCTTTTTTTCCTTAACGGTAAAAGTGAGATATTACATTAAATAATTCATATAAAGCACTTAGCAGAGTGCCTATGCGGTAAGTATGAAGTGAATATAAGCCTCCTATTTCTCATTCCTAGCTTTTCATCATCAGGATTCAAGATAAATTTTTCACAACTTTTTTACTGTAACAGTATGTAGAATATGAAAAGTTTCTACTGTGTTTTATATACATTGATAAGAAGTCAGCTTTATTATGTGCTATTGTAGGCTAGCCTAGAAACCTAAACACTTGGTGGGGGTGAAAGGGCAAAAATAAATATATTTCAGGTTCCAAATTCATCTTGACAAACTTTAGTCCACAGCCTGTTTATAAATTTATAAGAGAATACCTTCACACTTGTTGATTCATTTTAACTGTCCTCTGGGTTCCTATCTAGCTCCATTTCAGAGGTTTGGAGACAGAATGGGAAGATGATGCAGAATAAGTCTGGGATCAGAAAGAATCAGGGGAGGCTCCTAGGAGATATGTGGATCTTGGCTTTTCTCTTGGATGGAGTTAAGAATGGAGAAACCAGATCAAAGACGAAGAGAAGTTTGTGGAATTGTGTTGAAATATTACACCAACGTTTACTCAGTGTAGATACTCAGTATTATGTTGGGTCTTTAGACCCTTCCACAGTCTCTTAAGCAGCGAACTTGGAAGGGTACATCCTAGAGCCAGGACACAGTTCTAGAGCAACATCGCCAGTGGTGGTTACCTGCTCACCATTTGTATCTGAATTTTCAAAGCATGAAATCTGAAATTAAAACCTTTCCCCTTTGCAGAATCTATCCTGCAACTATCTTTTCACCATTCTTCTCTTTCTACTTTTTCTACGGCATTTGTTTCTACTTTTCTGTAAGGCCTAGAATCTTGCAGGATTAAGTGGGTGAAAAAAATAGAGAAAAAAATATCACAAAAAAAGAATAATCTTAGGGGAAGAAATGATGAAATTTTCATTGCAAATATCTTGGGAAGAGACTAAGTTTCTACTAGCAAATACAAATTATTCATCTTCTTCCCATTTATTTTCATGAATTATCACTCATATTTGAATGTGTCATTGGCTAAAATCATGATAGAGGCTATTGATAAGATTTCTTTCTTTTGCTGTCTTCTCACCTGTGTGTTGTGTGTGAAATTAGATTGATTCCTTATATAAAGTAGCCATATATCCCCCAATAAATTATCATATTAATAAATTAGAATGTGTATATTAGTCAGGATTCTCTAAGGAAACAGAACCCACAGGAGAGATCTGTTAATAGTAAGAGATTTTATAAAATTGTCTCACTGCAACCATGGGTATGCACAAATCCAAATTCCACAGGGCAGGCTGCCGACCAGGGACTCCAATGAAGGCCCTTGATGAGTTCCCAGGAGACACTGGCTATGAGAAGTAGAGATGGGAATTCTCTCTCTTTGAATGCAGAAATCACTTCCCCTTTTAAGGCCTTCAACTGATTAGATGAGACGTCACACATTGCTGATGGCAATCTCCTTAGTTGATTATAAATGTAACCAGCCATCTATGCAATCAACTTACTGATGATGAAAGTCCTTGAAATGCCCTTGTATTAAACTTAGCCCAGTGCTTGCTTGATCAAACAACTGGGCATCATTAGCTGGCCGAGTTGACACATTAACCTAACCATCACAATGTGGATCTTTGACTGGGTATGCTTAGCTTTTGGTGAGTGTATCAAAACACTTGTATATATTTTCTTTCATGATATAGTGTTTCTAAAAATTCAAATATGGGCAAAATTTTGATCATTTTTGTCAAGGTAAATGTGACCAAATGAAGTGGAACATTTTTAAAGCTAAGGGAATAATAAAATACTTCAGTTTGGGAACCCATTGACTTACATGTCTTAAATATGAGTCACACTTCCCTTGATGTTAGTGTTATAGAAAAAGAATTTGTTCCCTCCCACCCATCCTACAGCCAGATTTATTATTTATTACTGCTCTTTTCCATTCTACCTCCCACACCCACTGCCTTTGTCATTCTAAGGTAATCAGAAGGGAATTCCATGAGTTACTATTTCAAGTAGATTTTAGTCAGAAAAATGATGAGAATTTGGCCCTTTAGATAATGCTATTTTCTTCTGCAATTATATAAACTCAATGCTGATTTCTACTTCCTAATACATTGCTCTCTTTCCTCTCTTCCTGATTCATTCATTCAACAAATATTTAGTGGTGTGCTAGAGTCCCAGAGTGAACAAGGGAGACAAAATCTCTACATCATTGCAAATTATTTCTAGCTTCCGATGAAGTTTTATATATGACTCACACAACATTTCTCAGCCCTGCCTTCTCAGGATTGACTCCATTCTCAGACAGATTTCTTTTCACAGTTTCAAGAACTACCAGAAGCTCCTGGAGTTATCTACTTACTCATTCACATCCAGGCAGAAAGAGGATCTATTCCAACTACAGCTCAAATAAAGGACCTGGAATTGAATCTTGTTGGTCCTAATTTGTCTGACCTGGGTCATATGTCAACTCCTAACCAATCACCATAACCAGCCATATGGAATAGGTAACAGGTTTAAGCCAATGAGAGCCCACCCCTGCAGCCAGTCAGAGCCAATGCATATGGCTAAGAAGCTCAGGGCACTTTTAGAAAGAAGAAGGCTTGGAATTGATGCTCAAATGAAACAAGAAATGTCCACTAGAGGCTCTTTCAGAGTTTATGATCTCTGAAGAATTGTCAGGATGATGGGAACTCTTCAACTCAGTACATGAATAAACCATTTCTGATAGATTAAGGCTAATAAATGTGTTACCCTGGGAATTTTCCCACAACAAGATGCAGACCAATCATTCTATTAAAAACTACCACTGAGTAGCCACCATATGCTCAAAACTGCTGGTCTCTAGCAGTGATTTAGAGGTGAGAGCTTTCACATCCAATTAGCCTACACTTTGATTCATGCAGTGCCTAAGAATTCACCTTTATTTATAAAGTTTAGGGTTTTGGATGAATTTGACAGGGGCTGCTGAAATTAAAGTGTTTGCAAGGATGTCCATTTCCTCAGTTAATTGTGATTTAATTTTTCCCATGTAGATGTGGTTAGAGAAAACTGTAAACAGTCTGCTCCAATCAAATCTCATGTTAGTGGAAATATTCCTTCTCCACCTTGTTTTCTACTTCAAATGTTTGATTGAATTCTAATCTCACATGTTACACCTCATCATCAATCTAATGCTCTCAGACAGTAGTTCTCAACCTTGGCTGCACAATAGAATCAGTTGGAGAATTTTAGAAAATACAAGTGCCAAGGTCTCAGCCCCAGAGATTCTGTTGAAATTGGTCTGGGGGATGGCCAAGGTTGAGAACCACTGGTCTAAATAGAACCTTGTTAGAAACGAAGATGTGTCTCCCAAGATACATGCTCAATTTGCACACACAGCCAAGATAAATGTTAAAACAAATTACTTAGGAAACAAAGTTGACTTAGGATTAAATCAAACTCTGAAATAGAGAGAAATAGTCTCCATAGTGACAGCAAGCCACTTATCTGTGCTGCTTCTGCTGCCATCCCCTTAGACCTGTCTCCCACATCTCTATGGCCACCATTGGTCTAACCCACCATCATCTTCTCCCTCGGCCACTGTAACACAAGGCTTCTGGTTTTTCTCTTGCCTGGCACCAATTGATTCTCTATACAACATAAAATGTAAATTAGACCATGTCATTCCCTTCCTCAGAAACCTTCCATGGCTTCCCACTGCACATTCTATAAAATACAAAAGCTCTCCAGGCCATTGTCCCCAAAAGTTCCCTCATTCATTTCACTCTGGTCACATTCATCTTTCTTTTCCTCAACATCTTTCCCCTCTCGTTCCATATATGCTGTGCCCTCTGCCTAGAATGTTCTACATACATACGTACTTGACCTCTTCCCACCACACAGAGCACAGAGATACTCTTTTCCTTGCTCAATCTACTTATTGCTCAGGTCTCAGCTTAAATGTCACTTCATCAAAGAGATCCTCTCTGACCCCCACTTGAGCTTCCTGTCTTATACTCTCTTAGTGCCCTATTTTTTTTATTTTTTTTTTATTTTTATTTTTATTTATTTTTTTTTTTTTTGTCTTCCTAGAGTGGAGTTAGTCATATGAAATCTGGCTCTCCCTCCAGACTATAAATTCCTTAAAGACAAAGACTATTCTGTTTTACTCATGCATGTATGCCCAATCTTTGCCCCTGGCCCATAGTAGATGCTCAGTAAATAGTTAATCAAAGCAAAAGAAAGAATTGTGTTTTACTGTGCCATTTACTTACACTGGAGGACATTGGAAGAAATACCTACCAAGTGTATAGTATATTTACTTAAGAGGTTGTTTAGAACCTTGTTCACCACATTATATTAGTGTTCTCTTTACAAAGACCCATAGAAGAAAGAGTTTTTTGCAATATCAATCCAGGAGTAGTTATGTTTTTTTGAGTAACTAATTGGTATATTTCTACCATATACTATAAATCATGTAATGGATTAGGTTTTCCTCTTTACTTTGACTGATAGGAAGCTCAGGGCCAAATCTGTGGTCTCCCCACCGCACACCTACCAATACTAGAATAGGCTCTCATGATATGCATTCTGTGATCTAACCTCACACCACTGTCATCTAATCAATCCTACCTTCATTTTCCCTCTGTTCTTCAGAGAGAAAAATTATTTTTAATTATATTTATAAGCCAACTTAAATACTCTCCAGAACAAAGTAACAGTAAGTGAATTAAATAATGAAAACTAACTTAGTCAAAGAAAAGAGAAAGGAATATGTATGTAAAGAGTTGTCTAAGGGGATTCAATAAATTATACCCTCTACTCTGTTTGAGGGAGCGAAAGTAGAGTCAAGTGGGAAAAAACCAGCATGGTCTTAGGCACATGGTCAACAGTAGGCATCCTAATCCACCACAAATAGTATTGGAAACAAAGATCTATTTAAACAGAGAAATCCAAGCAAGAGCAAGAACAAGCGAGCAAGAGAGAAAGAGCTGAGCTTTTACCTCTAAGCTTCAGCAAGCTCTTTGCAGACAGATTCCAAAGAGAAAGGGGTGGGCTACTAAGCAATGCATGCCCAGTCTCTGGTCCCAAATTCTTCTATCAGCTAATTCTCTCCACATCCCTGGGGGCAGAGAATTCAAAAGAGTGTTACTACCAAGTGATATCCCTTCATATGTGTTTTAGTTTCCTAGGCTACTCAAAGCAAATACCATGAAATGAGTTGGGTTAAACAAAGGGAATTTATTTGCTCACAAATTTGAGTCCGAGAAAATGTCCAAATTAAGACAACATCAAGGTGATGCTTTTTTTTTCAAAGATTGACCGCCGGTGATCCTTGGCTCCTCTGTCACATGGCAAAGCACATAGCAGTGTCTGCTGGTCTCTCCCTTCTCTTCCAAGTTTTGTTAATTTCAGCTTCTTGTTTCCTTGGCTTTCTTTCTCTTTGTCTGAATTTTATTCTCTTATAAAGGACTCCAATAATATGATTAAGACCCATCCTGACTGAGGTGGTACACACCATAAGTGAAGTAACGTCATCAAAAGGTCTTACTTTCAATTGGTTCACACAAATTTGTGATTAAATTTATGGGGTACATAAAGCTTTAAAACACCACAACATTGAAGCATTGAGCCAAAGGAAAGGCTATCTGCTCTCCCCAAACATCATTGACTTCATAACATTTATATTAGCTAGTAGGTGTTTCATAACATAAAATTACTGTGTAAGTTCCCTACTGCTGCTTGTTTTAGGGATTGAATCATGTCCCCCACAAAAGACATGACCTAAGCCTTATCCTATGGGTGTGAACCCATTTGTAAGTAGTACCTTTAAGATGCTATTATTAGTTAAGGTATAACCAAACTGAATGAGGTCAGGCCTTAATCCAATAAGGGTAAAGTCCGTATAAGCAAAGGAAATTAGACACAGAGTAGAAACCAGAAACCAGAAGAAGCCAGAGAATGAGGCAGATGGCCATGTGATGGAGCACAGATATAACCCAAGGAACCCCAATGATTGCCAGCAAGATACCAATCAAATACTGCAGACTCCAAGAGAAAGACTTCTAGCCTCCAATACTGTGAGCCAATAAATTTCTGTTGTTTAAGTCAGCCCATTCTGTGTTATTTGTCATAGCAGCCCTGGCAAACCAAGGCACTGCCCTAACACATCATCGCAAACTTAGTGGCTTAAAACAATACAAGTGTATAAATTTTCAATTCTGGAAGTCAGAAGCCCAAAATGCATCTCACTGGGCCAAAATCAGCAGAGTTGCATTCATTCTGGAGGCTCTAGGAGAGAATCTGTTCCTTGCCTTTTCCAGCTTCTAGAGGCCACCTGCACTCCTTGGCCCACAGCCCCTTCGCATCACTCCAACCTCTGCTTCCATCCTGACATCTCCTTTTCAGGTTCTGACTCTCCTGCCTCCCTCTTTCTTTTAAAAGGACCCTTAAGATTATATTGGGCCCACCTGGGTAATACAGCACAATCTCCCATCTCAAAATCCTTAACTTAATCACATCTAAATAGCCCTTTGCCATATAAAGTAACATATTCACAGGTTCTGGGAATTAGGACATGGATGTCTTTGAGGGTCATTATTCTGCCTCCCATAGTGACATTAAATAATTAGGTGTCTGTGGATATGTCACGGTATGAATCTGGGATGCTGTTAAAGCCATATCAAAAAACTCTCTCCAATATCTGGCATCATCTATTCAAACCAGTTTATTAGCCCAACCACCCCAGCAGCTTTGTCATTATGCAAAGTACTTTTTCACTCTGGAGAAGTAGCCCAGGGATATTTCCAAAGCTGATTTTAACCCGAAGAAAAACATCACTACTTCCTAATCAATAGTCCTCTAGCATGTAGCTGTAAGGAAAGGAGCTATTTTGTTATCCTGCTCCCTGGAATTGCCCACCTCCATGGTGTTCCCCAAACCTTCCTCATCCACTCCACCTTCCACGCCAGTCATTTCCTAAACTCCACATCATAATCCTCCACCCACTTTCATAAATGCAGCAGCATCAGAACAGGGACGTGGACGGGAAGCGGCTGTGGCTCAATCAGTGGGGCTCCCGTTTACCATATGGGAGGCCCCGGGTTCGGTTCCCGGGGCCTCCTGGTGAAGGCAAGCCCGCCCGCACGGCGTGGTTGGCTGACCCGGCGAGCACAGGCTGCAAGGGGGGGATAAATGAATAAATAAATAAAATCTTTAAAAAAAAAAAAAAAAAAAAAAAGAACAGGGACGTGGAGATGGGATAAGAAGCATCTCTTAAGAATAAGACAAGATAATATTTAATAAAGAAATTTGGAAATTTCCCATAACTGCTTAGAATGGGACTTGGTTGGACACTGGATTTCTAGACAATGTTACTAGTCCTACTACTAGCTCGAGATTTTTTAAATATTGTCTATTCCTCTTGCCTTTCTTTACTATTCTTACAAACTCCATAAAGTTAAGTAAGGCCTTTGGTAAAATTCTCAAGGTAAAAGCCCTTCAGAATCCAGGGTGGTATCATGCAAAGGATCGTTCAAGAGATACATATTTGTTGTTAATCATGAACATCTGGCTGTCATTTGCCTGCAAATGCCAATTCCTAATATCCTTATCAGTCTAAAAGTATTCTTCCCCAAATACTTCCAAAGCATGTAGGCTTTAAATAATATTTTAAATCATTTGTTTAATATTTCCTTTTACTGGCTTAGGCTTCATCCCTCTTCTTACCTATCTCTGCTTTCCTCCAGTCATTTCTATTTTAAAGCAGATCAGCACTTACTGATTTGTAAGGCTACTCTCTTCTTACTGTTTCTGAAACATATAACAAAAACAACCAGTTATAAATGCCATACCTCATGGAGAACTAGATCTGAAAAGAAAAACTTCTTGGTGACCTTTGCAGGATCATCCAATGTGATGGTTCAAAAAAGAGAAAAGCTTCTCATTTGTCTAAGGAGGTACAGTTAACATACCTTTCTTCTCATTAATTCTATATATTTCCAAAAAAAGACAAAATCTAGAACATAGTTAGCAAGTGTGTTTTGCTATTTTTCTCTTGCTTTTTTGGCTGGAAAGGCAGATTTGGAAGCAGAGTCTCTGCAGCTCTAGCATAGTCCCCTAACAGTGCTCACAGGCAGCATGGTGGTTGGAGTGACAGTGACTCAGTTCCTTGCAGAAGCTGGGGTCAAGAACTCAGGCTGGCTCTCCCCTGCCCCCTGCCTGCTTGGGCCCTGAAACTGAGAACCTCGATGGCTACCTTATGTCATGCAAGACTGGATCAGAGTTGTCTCAACTGTCAGTGCTGGGAACTAGCCAAATGCTCCATCGGTGTCTCCCTTGGCGTGTGCCCAAGATATGGGCTCAAGGGCCTTGTTCTCCAGAATTGATCAGTTTCAATTCAACCACTGTCTCCCCTGACATCCACGCCAGAAAGTGTCCACCAGGACCACCTGCTGTGATTTCCTGAGTGAGCCACAAGTTTCCACAAACTCCCCTCCAGCCTACCAGATGCTGCCTGAGATCCCTGTTAGAGCTTTACCAGTTTGATGTGATGCCTTTAAAATGTATGCCCTTTTGGGAGAAGAGAGATTTTAAGCTATCCACTCATTCAGGAAACACCCATTTATTAAATACCCATTACTTACAAGCCATTATGCTGGCACCTAGAGGTCAAAGACTTGGTTTGTACTTGTCTGTAAGGAGTTCACAGTCTAGTCAGTTATAAGTCATTTGTAGTACCTCAGTGTGGGGGAATAAAGAAAAAATATGAGGATAGACACTGATAAGGGAGATAAGGAAAGGAGGTTACCAATCACTGGGACCAGAGAGGAGGAAACAGGGGGAGGGGAGCAAACAGGGTGCCAGATAAACTCCTCTGACTTCACCAGCTGCCCCCATAACCATATCCACACAGGCCCTTCTGGTGGGCAAATAGATCACAATAGTAAGTATATCCACAGGTCCAGAAGCACATTTTTGAAAATTAGGTAGCAGAACTTCAAAAAGAATGCACAGAAATCCCCATATAGAAGAAAACGCATGGGTTTTTATTGTGACCCAAGCTGCTGGATACAATCTACTGAAATAGTGAAATAAATGACTGAGGGAAACCACTCTTTTCATGTTCTCCTTTGCCCATGTCACTTGCCTCTCTGTCTTTGCTTATGTTCTCTGATTTTGAGGTCAATTTCCCCTCAACAGGACCCAGGAGAGTAGGCAAAAGTTTCCAAGCCTCAAGATTACTTGTTAGTAATTTCATCTTTTCACGGTCCTCTCTTTTTTGGCCACATTCTCTTCTATGCCTCAAATCGCCACTGAGGAAGCTGGCAGCCCTCCCAGGAGGCTTTCCCTGATAGCCGACTCCTATGGCTCTTTGCAGGGCTCCTGACACGATCCCCACTCCTCTTATTTTCTGAAGAACAGTGAGGAAGGCAGGTAACAATCAGCACTCCAGAGGCTGTCCAGACCCACTTCCTTTCTGCGTTTCCTCCTTCTCCATTTCATATAGATCTGCCAACTACCAGAAGGGCTCAGTGAAGCCACATTTATGGGCAGAATTAGAGCCTTGGTTCTCAAATGTGGTCAGTAGACCAGTAGCAATAGCACTGCCTAGAAGCTTACTAGAAATGTAGAATCTTGGGTCCCACCCAGACCTACTGAATCACATCTGCATATTTACAGGAACTCCTCTCCATGATTCAGATGCAACTTTTGAGGGTGGCAGGGGATGAAATCAGCTCCAGCCCTGTTCTCTTCCCTACCTCACACCCAGTTGAAGTACCACCACTCAGAGTGCTACCTGTCTGTCTCGGTTTTGGAGGCACATTCCTTGGGGTCTTATGAAGGGGCTCTCACACTTGACTCCACCAAGGATACCTCCTCACCATTAATAGAAGGATGCTCTGTGTCATGTGCACTTGCAAATCGTCTTATCATCTTTATTCATCAACTACATGCTTTTATAGCTCATGCCCTGTGCCCCTTACCCCCTGTACTACATGCCAATTTGGCATCAGTTCTCACCCAACAAACCCTCTAATTAAAATTATCCTTTCATTTATTATCCATTTGTTGAGCCCCTATAGTGGGCCAAACACTATGCTAGACACTTGTCTTCTAGGTAAGAGCTTGCAGAGCAGACTGTGCAGTTCTACCACCTAGGCCTCATTAGAAATCTGTGTTTGGAGAGGAGGGAGAAGCACAATGCTCACGAGATAGGGTACCAGAGTACAGTAAAGATGATAGAAATGTGTCTATGTAGCCTTCCTGACCACGCCAGCACTTTAATCTTCTGTAACATCTTTGTGTCTAAACCTTGTCCCTTTACTGGTGTGCTCATAGAGGACAGGGTTCTGTGGTGTATGAGTCCACCTAGAAAACAACAAGCCAGACAAAAGTGACAGAATCCTTCCTCTGCCCAGACCTAAGCACCCTTGGCAGCTATCCTTTCAAGAGTCAAGTCCATGCTCAAGATCAGATACTCTTCCTAACACAGCCGGCTCCAATTAGGAGTTTGGGTCTTCCCAGCCAGAGGATCACAGATCAAGACTGAGGGAAATATAGAGAGACCACAAGTCAGAGAGCTCTCTGAGTGACCAGGTCAGTTTAGGGCAAAGTTGAAGACATTACAGAAGCTATGAGCTGGCCCAAACAAGCTAGACAGAACCAGCTCCTTGAACCTGCCCTGGTTTGGGCCCACACTGGGCTTTTGAAGATTAGAGTAACTCATTCCCTCTCCAAATTCCCTTTCCTTCCTCTCCATCTTCTTTCCCCCTTCCCCTAATCCTGGTCCCCAGCCAGGATTTTTCTCTTCTCCCTGATTTTCCCATAAGGTTGTAATTTTTCTGGACTTACTGGCAAAGCCACGCCAACACCACTCCTTCCCAGCTTCACTGCCATCCCTGGTCCTGAATGCCTGTACTTCACTAGGACACTGCTGGTCTAGGGAAGATCATTTCATACCCCTCCACACATGCAAAGTCCCGACCCCACTACCACTTGGTTTCCACTGGTACAACCTCATTTTGTCTCTGACCAATTACTGACCGACTCCAAGAGGACTGTCATCTTATCTCATATTCCCTTTTCTACTCCTTGAGTCTTTAAACTTCTGGTTAGTAGGGATTGCAGTTCCAGCTACCCATGGTGGCCTTGAAAATGTAGCATTTTAAACTGCTGAGTGTCTGTAAGTCCAAAGAGAAAAACATAAGAGAGTTTGACAAATGACCCCATAAACCAAAAGCTTGCATTATAAATGTGTCAGGGATAAAAGAATGGGTATTAAATTATAATGTTTATCATCTTTCTCCCTCCTTTATTTCCTCTCCTTCTGCTGAGGAAGTAAGTTCCCTTGGCCAAGCAACTTCCCTCTCTCCCAAGGCCCATGAGAGAGTCAGAGTGCTTGGCCGACTCTCTCAGATCAGAGGTGATCAGAGGAGGTAGAACACAAGAAAGCAGAAAGGACACTAAAACATTTACAGCAGGGGCACTGGTAAAGAATGGAGGGTAGAGGCAAAGCTTCTAGGCTGTGGCAGGCTATGAAAAATATTGACTGGCAAGAAAATAACTTGAAGGAGCAGTGTTATGGTTTATGATTGAAATCCCTCTCTGATGTCCCTTAGAAACCTCAGCAAAGATAAGAATGATTGTTGGTGCTGGGTTTCCTTGAATGTGAAACCACAGAAACAATGTGTACCACATGGTGCCCCACTTATATTTGTTATATATTTTTTAATCCCTTAAAAATGCACAGAAACTCTACTAGAATATTGTGTGTTACATAAATCTGATAGAAAAGCCTCAGCAAAACCAAGAATAAGAACTCAACTCCTCAGATGCCAAAGCCATTGATTCAAATGACCCAAGGTGCCAAACATTATATGAGGCCTCTTTGTTGCTTTGAGTGACAATAATGCACAGCACAGGTTCTGATGGGAGCCAACATTCAGTGCCTCCTTCTCCTGTCTTTGGGTCTCTGCTTAACAGTACTGGTCAGCCAGGCACTTTATGTTGCTGATAGGCATCCGCAAAAGTATCCTTTTATTTTTAGATAGTTTGAAGGAAAAGAGTTGGGGAAAAACATGTGAACAAGGACATAAGAGTGGTAGTTGTTACCTTATACAAACTCAGAAAATATGTCATAATAAAGTTTCAAGAGATAGATGGTCTCACTCATATTTATTGCAGGAGAGATCCAAGAACTGTTTTACTTCAAATTGTCATATATACAACCTCCTTTGGGCATAATTATTTAGTCGGTAAATATTAATATTTCTTGGCAGTTATTAAGAAATACAAACTAAGGTCATTGCCTGAAAAGAATCCCTTATCTAGTTGGGGATATTAGATGAAGATAAGTGAAATGAATAAAAGAAAATATACAAATATCAAAGGTTCTAGGACCCTGATGAACAAAGAGGCAAATCAGTAAATATAATTTTAGGTCAACCACCATGCACAAAAGTAGAAAACAGAAAAATTGCTTAACGTTCTCCAAATTATCTTGTAATACTTTGGAAAAGAACTTATTGAGTGCAGAAACACACGCTCTAAATATTCACTTAGCTAGTTTATTTCACTCTGCCTAGACATTGTCAGTAAAGGGCTATATTTAGATTCAATTTACTGCTGTTGTCTTTACAGCTCATAGACTTCTTTCAGTTTACAACTAATATATTTCAGCAGATTCCAGCATTCTCAAATGCACAGTATTTTCTTGGCACCTTCAAAAAGTAAGCATAGGGAGAGCTTTAGTGGTTCATCATAATTCTCTGAGAAGGATGAGTTACTCTGCAATACAGTTTATAAGCCTCCCCTGCAGCAGACGTATCCATCAAATGTTCCTACTCGTGAAAATATAAGCTTGGTCCTACAGCCTAAAATAAATCTGGATATGCTGAAGACAAAATCAGAGACTGAACTTAGAAGAAATGGTAGACTTTAAGTAATGGAAGGTAACTTAAATGACATTTAATCCAATCTGTATATAACAGAAATATTAACAACATAATGACCACAATTATTGAGCACCCAAATATCATTGTTTCTGTTTGTTTTACATGTTCATGGTGGCAAAGGATGGAAAAAATAAAAAGTTTTTCTATGCATATTTTATATGTGCCATGTAAGTTACAACCTATTTTCTATACATTATATCCTCAATATTTTTCCACATCCCTAATTATTCTTTAAAAGCTCCCATTGTCAGGGGGCTCCATAACTGGTGACAACCAATCCCTGATTATTGAGTTGTTCCCTGCCATTAGCTATTATAAACACTTAGGTGATGAATATTCCTATAGGCACAACTTGTGCACTTGGCTTCACTATTTCCTTGGGATACATTCCCAGAAACAGAATTGCTGACTCAAAAGTAGATCCATATTTAGGCTTTTGATCTATATTACCAAATGGCTTTCCAAAGAACTTGAGCCAATTTGCATTTCCTCCAGCAGTGTATAAGGGCCTATATCTTCACACTCTCACCAAAACTGGGTAGTCTCTTCATCTTTGCCAATTTGATAGGTCAAAGCTTTTATCTTGTTTAATTTGAATTTTGTTGACTCCAGTATTCATTGGTCCTTTATATCTATTTCTTTGTAAACTGTCTGTCTATATTTTTTACTTATTTTCTTTTGGGTTAATGAGTTTTCTTATGGATTAGAAATCACCCTTTAGAGGAGTGGGTGTAGCTCAGCAGTTGAGTACCTGCCTCACATGTACAAGGTCCCAGGTTCAATTCCCGGTACCTCCTAAAAAAAAAAAAAAAATCATCCTTTATACATCGAGGATAATAACTTTATTTGACCTTCATATATTTATATATTGTGACCATTTTTCCGAGTACATTTACCTTTCTTCTTTTTAGTTCAAATATATCAATCCTTTTCTTTATGATTTTCTTTACTTGCTTTCATATTTTCAAAATCCTTTTTCATTTCTAAAGAATTTACCAATTTTTCAAAGACAATATATTGAGTACTTCATCTTTTCCTACTGAATTGAAATTCCACTTATATTTAAATCTTACATATGTAGCATAGGCTCTCTACGTCTGAGATTCCTATTCTGTTTCATTGATCTATTAGTTCTTACACCAGTGCTATATTGCTTTAATTAGTATAACTATATATTTTAACATATATTAATGATTAGCCTGTCATTCTTATTTTAATTATTAGCTATTCTCACCAATTTAAATTTTCTTATAGCTGCTAGAGACTTTGTCATTTGCCCAATTCAAAACACCTATCAAAATTACTTTAAACTTATTAAATTGAGGGAGATCTAACATCTTTACGATATAGAGCTTCCCATCCAAGAACATGATCTATTTCTCCATTTGTCTTCTGTTATATATCTCAAAAAAGACCTGGCACATTATTAGACATTTTATAGTTTTTGTTGTCATTGTAAAAAGGATATTTTTCCATTCCATATTTTCTAACTACCTATACCAGGTACCTGATAGAATTTTTATGAACCTAATAATTCTTTGAAAATTCTTGACAGAAATTCACTATTGCACTCTCAATCATTACCTAGGTATTGAGTTTCCATAGTAACTATCTCTAGACAAGGTAAGGAGAATGTTATTATGTACAGTCTGCCTTGTTCCTGTGCTATATGTCAGATATGATCAAAATAATTAATGTTTGCATAGTATTTTATAATTTTTAACTTTTTCCCCATATATTACCTCATCTGATATTCACAAAACCTCTCTAAAGTGGTTGGGATACTCTTGAGTAACAGAGTTATTATTATTATTATCCTCACTTTAAAGATCAGGAAGTTGTATCTTTAACCATCTGAATCAGTCACCTGGAGTGCTTGAAAAAATGCAGACTTCTAGGCCTCACTTCAGACTTGTTTCTTCAGAATCTTGGAGTTGGAGGAGGGAGAGTCTGGGGGTAGAGGTGGGAAGGGCGATCTGTGTTTTTAACTAACTCCCCCTGGTGATTACTCTGACAGATTTAGATAGAGTCGAAGTCAAGGGTAAAATTCAGTTTCTGTCTCTAAAGTAGGTATTTATTCCACCATACCTCAATGAAAGCTTAATTATTGTGAGTTTCCAGTGATATATGAATGTGACTGAAGGCTGGCATGTTTTCAAAAGGGAATCCTGCAAAAATTGCTCTCTAGTTTGTGGGCCTCAGCTTCCATGTGCAGGCTTCACTTATGACCTGATCACTTCATCCCAAAGTCTTCATTGAAAAACAACTGCCCTATATTCAGAGGCTAAGGCCAGGCTGGACCAATTACTGTGGTTTGCATAGCCACAGTGAACTTTGCAACATCTTGGCAGTGGGCCCTGCTAGTGATGGAAGTTGCCTGGACAAAGTGGGGCATCAGAAGCCCAGACCCCACCCAGGGGAGCCACATTTCTGCAGCATCCTCTCATAGCAGGTAGGCCAGCTCTAGCATAGGAGGTCATTGCCAGTGGCCCCATCCTGCCACTTGGTGTCCAGAAAAGCTCAGAGGTCACCCTTTGGGAAATGCCAAAGAATCGTCTAGAGCAAATAGATGTCATAGAGATCTTTGCTCTGATTGGAGTTTAATGCATTAATGCATTTTTTAGTAACTCAACCAATATGTATGGAGTTACATACCAGGCATATGCTAGACCCTGGGACATGAGAGAGAAAAAAATAACACATGGCATCTTATGGCCCAATAGGGGAATCAGCATGGTGGGGGCGGGTGGTCATCAAAGAGTGTTGAGGAAGTAAGTTTTCCAGGTTGTGGGAGTTTTCAAGGCTGGCAAATGTGGGGAAAGCATTCCAGAATTTCTTTTACAGAATTCCAGAGGGAACAAATTAAGCAAAGGCATAAAGAGTATAATGGACCACAAAAAGTTTGGATTAAAGAAGGGGGAAAAATAAAAGAGGGCTGGAAAGGTAAACCAGGGACCAGATAACAAGGACCATTGTATGTTCTTAGAAAGTATTTGGATTTTACCTAGGAGATGAAGGGGAGCCAGGATGAGAGTCAGCAAGTCAGCAAGTCAGCACAGAGTTAACTCTGTCAGTGAGGAAAAGGAACCACAGAAGGCAGAGCCTGGAGAATGAGATGTAAAGTAGGAGTACTCAGCAATTGGCAGGAGAGGGTGGGCACTGCATGGGGAGTGCTATGAGAAAGGTGAAGGGTACTTAAGAGGTAGAATTGGCAGGATGTGGAGACCAAATGAATGGTGAGGAAGGAAGGGCGAGGCCAAGCCAGACTCTGGAATTCCAGGATATGGGTGTCTTGGAATAGTGGCTCTGTCTTTGGTTTGGCCTCCTCCTAGACAATTCCAAGAGTCCTGGAACTGAGCAAGTTCCTCCCCCTCCCTATCCTCCTCCTTCATCAAACAGGTACTGCAAGGACCTTTCCTGAGCACCCAGCCCACACTCACTCCACATCCAGAACCAGGGCAACTTTGATCCTGGAAGCTCGGTCCTCAGAAGAAACCATTTGCTCACTGACACCACCTCACATTTGTGTAAGCTTTGGCGGACAGCGTTTTTATACTCATGACTCCCTTTGTTCCTCAAATAAACCTCACTTTGCCCATAAGAAAAGTGGGGCTTCGGGAAGTTGTAACTTGCTCGAGGTCCTGGGCTAGTTCACAGCAAGTTATGAGCACAAACTAGTTCTTTTGCCTTAAAATCCAGCGGGGGGTGGGGGGTACAAATTGATAGGACTCCAAACCAAATCACCTGTCACAATGGCAATACCTGAAGGAGAAAAGAAACACAACCAAGGCTGGCAGATGCCCAATTAATATACATGACCCTGTTCAAATGGGACTCTCCTAATTGTAGGATGAATACACAGACCTAAGAAAGCAAGCCCTAAGCTCAGAATCCCAGTGGAATCTCAAGAAGCCTGTTTGGTTTTCTCCTCAGTCTTTGTTCTACAGAAATAGTACTTCCTGCAGACACACCAAATAAGAGACTTCCTCCAGCAACTTTATTTCCCTCACACACACATACACACACATGCTGCTGCTGACGTAACAAGAGGCATTCTTGGCCAAGAGGAAAATGAGCTGGCTGAGGCCAGCTAGCGTGAATGTGTGAGAAGGATTTTAAGCAGCATTAAAAGGAACACGTAGGTAGGAAGGATGTAGCCCCAACAAGAAGGAATTCACCACCACTATTGGTTGCTTCTATTTTCACACTAATTTTTTTCTAACATATTTTGGTTTGGGATGAACGTCATCCCCAATACCTCTGTGTTGGTGCCTTATAAAATGTATATGAACATTTGTGCAGCTGAAAACACATAAAAACATGCAGAAGCAGCTTCCAAGAGTGACAATGGGCTTAGGTGAACCACTGTCCCAGACAGAATCTTCCAGGATGCAGGGAAGGAAGAAGAGTGAGGGGATGAGGGTCAGTTCAGAAGGGAAAAAAGTTGGTGAACGCTGCTGAAGCTATGATGAGGATCAGAGCTGTGAATTTTCTCTTAAATTCTCCATTTCCTGAAGCCCCCTAGACATAGACAAACTGTTCTGATGATTCCCCCTCCCCCAACTTTTGAACAGTTTATAAGGATCTTTCATCTCCCTCAGGGTAAACATAATTTGTATATTTTCCAGATGAGACAAAAGTCCAGTGTTTTGTCCATGTCGCACCCGATGAGAACAGAGTGCAGACTTGAATTCAGACAGTAAGAAAAATTATCTGAAACTTGGATATAAGGCCAGGAGAGTATGGCACGTCCTTTCAAAGTCATACTGAAGCATTGTTTAACAATCTCCTACATTAATCCCACAAGGATGGATTACTTAACTAGAGGAATGTGCCCTTCTGTGATTCTGCTATTAATTAAAGCCTTAGACTTTGTAAAGTTACCTATTAACCTGTAAATCTTGTTAGGGAGAGATGTAAATACTTTCTGTCTAGGAGAAAAGATAACACCAAAGGTTATCCTTTCCATAGAAAAGTAACCAATTTTCTACCAAACCGAACCATTTTATTCCAACATTCCTTTGAAAATACCTATAAAAACTCAGTTTCTCAAAATGTTCTCTGAACGAAATTTCTATCTTACTTGTTTATTCATTGAGTCAATAAGTCTTTGGCATGTGCTCGTTTTATATTTGCCTGAGTCACATTTTTTACTTTTTTGAAATTTGTATTTCTTGCTATATCTATAATCTAGTGTTTCTTCCTTCAAAATAGCACTTGTATGGTACAACATGCACCATGTAACCTGCCTCATGCTACCTGCCAAATAGAGTAGGTTCACCATAAGCGAAGCAGCCAGCAGCCTCCATACCGAAGGGTACTTTAAGGCTTCCTTCTAACCAACCTGTCATTTCCACCAGTATGAATCTTGGGATTCATCATATAGAAGATTGCCTTCAAAAAGACTGCTCTTGGCAACTGAGGTGGCCCACCCACCGCCCAAGGAGGTTAGGGGCTGGATCTGAGTGTGCAAATGACACAGCTTTTTGTGAGCTGACTGAAAGGCTCTGAGGGGAGTAAACTAAGATACCACAATATCTCCTGTCGGGGCGAAACTAACTGACCCTCAAGAGAGCAAACCCATATCTTAGACTTCATTAGTACCTCCCATGATCTCACAAAATTAACCACTCCAATCTTCTCAAAATGAAAACACACAGGTCCCAAGGAGACATACAAGGAAGCAGAGTTGAATGGATTGGGGAAGGAAGGCCTTTATTTTACATACTTAACAGGTCACTGACTACTTTTTACACTTTATTGAAAGAACCTTATGAGCCGTTAGCAGGTCATTTGACCCACTCTCTTTAAAACCCCTCTTAGCCCAGAAAACAATTTTGATATCTCCTAGAATAGAGGGTATATTAGTCTGCCAAAGGGGTCCTGTGGCAGTTTGGTATTGTTCATGAATTCAAGAAATAGATATTGGATTATGTTTGTAAACTTGGTCTATTCCTCTGGGCATATTAGACAGTATTAGAATCACAGGTTTCACTTTTACTTTATTAAATTAAGATTGGGTTTTGATGGTCGGGGACTCAGAGAAAATGACACAGCAAAGGAGAGAGTTTAAATTTTGGTGCAGGAACAAATACACAGAGAATACACAGAGAAGGAGAACACGGAAGCAGATACACAGGAAAGAAGGCTCATTAGACACAGAAGAGGCCCCAGGAAGAAAGATTGAGCCATTCACCTAAGAGTTTACAGCCGGCCTTGTGGAGAGAGCAGAGTAGCTGAGCCCAGAGGAAAATGAGCCCCGGAGAGAGAGATGAGCCCTCTAACCTACAGCTGAGAACAGAAGGAGCAGGGACCATGGAACCTTAGGAGAAAGAGGAAGGCTGAACCCTTGCAGAGACCAGCAGCCATCTTGCTCCAACACGTGGCAACAGACTTTGGTGAGGGAAGTAACTTACACTTTATGGCCTTGTGACTGTAAGCTTCTACCCCAAATAAATACCCTTTATAAGAGCCAACAGACTTCTGACGCTTTGCATCAGCACCCCTTTGGCTGACTAACGCAGATGCCTGTGCCTATGTTTAACTCAAGGGAATTATTTTAATTCCTTTTCTTTCACTTTCTTTGGGCAAAAGAAGAAATCATATTAACAAAGCCTTCAGAATAAAGTCTGAGTTAGTGAGCCAGGGAAGCCCAGCCTAGCAGGCACACCTCTTGAACATCATCTCCCAAGATCACCCCTCATCCCTACCCCAGTGCGCTCTGGGTAGATGTTGGCCATCCTGCAGGTCTCAGCCCAGGAATCTCCTTCTCCAGGAAGCCTGCTCTGGCCATACCCCTTCAGTACAGGACACACAAGCATGCATGCACACATACTCAGTAGTGCCCTGCTGTGTGCTCCCACACCCTTGCACGCTGCCTCTGGCATAGTGTATACTACTCCTCATGGTGTCTGCTTTGCCAGGAAACCACAGTCTCCATGCTCCATGACAGAAGGAAGTGTATCTACTCCCAACCCTGAAGATAGTCCAGGAACTCAATAAACACTGGAGGAAGGGAAAGACAGAGGGAAGGCAAGGCTGTGCTCAGACTCTCAGCCCACCTCCCAACCTACCTCCCAACCTTCCTGCACTCAGCTTACCTCAGGCCTGGTAAAATTCCCTGGCACCAAAACTACCAAGGGGAGAAAAGGGTGAGGCTTGAGGGAGGAAGAGCAGGGGGGAGGGAACAACTATTCTCTGAGAAAACCTCAGGGCTCCAATGACAAAGGTCAGAGGCATTGCGTAGTAATATTTGCCGTGCCCAGAGGGGCAGTGAATGGACTCAGCTTCTAGTGCTCACTCCCCTGGGTCTGTATGCCAGGAGATGGTCTGGGGGATCTCAGGAACAGCTGCCCTGGCCTGCACTTACTCGGCACACTACAGGCAGGAAATTCCATGTTGTAATGGCTGGATTTCTTCCCTTCATTCCTGATTCATGACTAGTGAATTGGGCGTTAAAGAAACCATTGAGGCAGATTTCAGTATCATCTGACTGGGTTTTCTTCTGCCAGTGCACAGGAAGAAGAAAATAAAACAGGACAAAGAACTCTGGGCCATGTGGTCTCACCTTCTATTGCATCGGTAGCCTGAGTTATGAAAAGAAGTAAAAATGTTTAGATGCCTTTCTTCTTTCAGCATTGTAACTTGGGTTTACCATTTACAAACAAGCATTTAAAAGCTCATCTGAGTGACTGCAGCCATGTTTATCAGGGGAGATTAGAAATATAGTATCCAGTATCTGGGGAGTAAACCTGAAAACAAACAAAACTAAAATCAGCACTAAATCCGCAACTCCGAGCACCAGACTAGAGAATGTGGCTGGCATATGATAGAGATTTGCTTTACAAGATTGCTATTCAATTTCTTTCATTTCAAAAATCATATTTGTATTGCCTTGGTACTTGGTACTTTTTTTAAAAACTCGCCTAGGAAAAAAATCACATTGTTCTTCATATTTTATTTCCTTTTTCAAAAAAAAGAATTATTTCTTTGGAAATTTAAAGTTCTCCTTTCTATTCATGAAGAGAATTGTGCTGTTCCTGCTTTTAATCTGTTCAGTCTCAATTTAAAGTTGAAATTTTATTTCATTTCCAGACATATACAGAGTGGTTGATAATCCTGCATTTGTTCTCACTTTCAGACACAATTACTTGGCAAAGTAGGAAGTACGCTGGGTAAATCAAGCTTTCTAGTTTTCACTCTATCCCCTTTAAGTATGTGAAACTGAACCCATACAGCACTCCTTTCTTCAACTAAGGTTCAAAACCGTAATAAATCAGTTGAGCTAAAGCATGGGAATATTTAATTAAAAATTTTTAAATAAACGTTAAGCCCTTCTCATTTAATTATTTTCTTTGCTTTATAGACTATAAAATATACAGGTGGGCTAAGATTCTTTGTTCTCTCTCAGGGGTTTTATTAACATTTCAAAGATAAATAAAAGCAGAGAGGACTCTAACAGAGAAGTTGCTTACACAGTTCTGTATCCTGAAAGGCTGCTCCCACCAAACAAAAGAAGAAAATAGACTTGGCTGGAAAGGGATCCAGCGCCCTTTTCCTTCAGGAGTCTGATTTTCCAGGGCCTAATAAGGATCAACGAGCAGCCTACAGCGAGCCTAGCAGCACCAATAATATTCATCTCCGTTGAGCAATTTGGACACGGCTCAGTCCATCTGCTCTCACTGCTGCCCAAGGTCGCCTTTCATTTGGAAATCATGCTGTCAGCTTGGTTTAGAATATACATGGGCGAGGCATATGCTTATCCTCACTGCTCAGGGAGATGTTGCCATTGGGAAATCTGAAGGGTCTCCGTTGAAGCTTGCGTTTTATGGACTCTCCTCTTCTCTTCTCCTGTAGTTACTGTGACAGTGGGAGGCAAGCAACACTTGCTCGGACTGTATGACACCGCCGGACAGGTACATTTTCATTATCTTGCTTTATTGAGGATTTAAGGAAGGGGGAGAGTACCCATTTGGCTAGGCATATGGAGGCCTTTCTAAGAAACTAACACCCAACCTGATCATTTGGGGTCAATTTGTCCACCTAAATGACAACCAAAAACGTAATCTTAATATTTTTAAAAAATTTATAAGTACCAAAGAACTAAATCATTACATTACTCAGTGATAGGTAAATATTCACTCATTGACTGACTGGTACCAATGGCCACAAAAGAACCCAAAGCTTCCATTTCCTCCTACCCAAACCTATTCCTTTTCTAGGATTAATGAGACAATTTCGTAATATTTTTTTTTACCCAGTTTTTTCATGTTGTTTTCTTTCCCCTGCCCTTTGTATGAGTCACCTAAGGAGCTGCAAAAAGGTCCAACAAGAGATTGTGGGTAAGGGGCAGGGCTGGGGAGGTAGGGAGAAGAAGGATTAAGTGTTGAAAGGAGGAGAAGCCAGGATCCTGGATGTTTACCAAAAGGTAAGGTCAACCTCCAAATAACTGGGTGTTGACTCTAAATTCTCTACAATTCTTGAAATATTCTCACTTTGTCAGAAATGTTTCTTCATGTTGGAGAGCCTGGGCAACCAATAACATGAGGCACTGGACTAGAACCCTCAACACTTTATCAGTTAGCCCCTTTATTATTTTTCCTAGCACTCAACACTCCATTAAAGAGAGTTTCTGATGTTACAAGTTCCAGAGTTGGAGGAAGGGAAGTGGTTAAGCAATTGGTGGCTGTGGCCAAATTTCTTGGATAGAGTTTTGTTACCATATGTCTTGGGTCATTTATTTAGGTCAAAATCAGCAGACTGTTCAGTCTGTCCAAATTCATACTTCTTGAGTCCTTTGGAATGAACCTTTGACCATGCTATTTTGCACTGTGAGTTTCCAGGTAATTGTTATGTGTAGTTATTTGTAGTTATGCATTTGTCTCAGCCTTTTTTTTTTCCCACAATCATCTGGAGATATGCCTTTTTGCTCAACTTGAAAGCGCTTAACTAGAAGAAAAATAAATGGAATTCTCTTTGGCCTCTCTGTATGCATTTGCAAAGACCACCGTATAAAATATGTAGGACATCAAAAGCTGGCATTGGGCAGACAAAGGCAGGGGGGAACCTGGAAAATCAAGCACGTGACTCAAGACTCCTAAGAGCATTCATATTCCTCTCAATGGCAAACGGCTATTTTGTTTTGTTTTTTCCAAACTACTCTCATGAACTGGGGAGGGGAGGAAACCCCCTCACATCAATAGCAAGACATACAACTGGGAAAGGATGCCCCCAGGTGCCCACATAGGAGAAGCAGCTAGGTACCTCTGAGCTAAGGTACAAGGCCCTTCGCAATTCACACCTGGCTGCTCCTTCACCAGAGAGCATTCCAGCAATAGGAGTATACTGCTCTTTGGGCCGAAGTCTGCCTATTCTAAAGTACTCATACAATTGTTGGGATGTCCCGCATTCTTCCGGAACTCACAACCTGGAAAAGAGTCTAGAAGACCACTTTATACTCTTCTTCCCCATAGTCAAGTTTTCTGAATAATATTCACTTTAAAAAGTTTAATGCAGCAAGGATTATTTCATGAATCTGCAGGCTTTCTATGATTCCCTTGCCTTCTAAAAAATAGCTCTAAGACCCTCAAGCCCATCCAGTGCTTCCCCTCCTGTAGCAATCCATGACAATCGTTGGCTTCTATAACACAACTGCTCCCAGAACAACATCCTCAGGCATCCATTTAATTTTAAATCCAATCAAACTGCTGGAAAGCTCTTTGAGTTGATTTATTCTTTCTCCTGCTTTGCCTTTTATTTTTTAAATTTGAGATGATACTAGTAAAAGAGCTAAAGCTACAAGGCATTGTAAAAATGTCTTGAAACCCCAAAGAAAGCAGAATGGTCCAGACCTCTGACATGGGAGAAAGTAATGAACATTGATAAAATGGAACAACAAACAGGCTATAGGTATTTCTGCAACTTAACTTCCACTTTAATGCTTTCCACCAGCTACTTTGAAAGCTCAGAGGTGGACAAAGTTCACAGGGGAGCACAAAGCATGGGGAAAAGGAATCCTTTTAGCCCTAAAATGCTATGACTAGGACCTTTAAAAGAAAAAAAGAAAAAAAAAACTTCAAAAAAAGGCTGCAGGAGTAATTAAGCAAAAAGGATTTGAGGCTAGACCCAAGGGAGACCTTTCATCAGTATAAGATTGTTAAATATTGAAATGTGTTACACTAAATGATGGCATGTAACTCATTTTCTAGAACAGTGGTTCTCAAACTTGAGCATCCATCAGAATTACCTGGAAAATTTGTTAAAACCCAGCTGCTGGGCCTCCCCAGAGCTTCTGATAATGTAGATCTGGGGTAAGGTCCAAAAATTTGCATTTCTAACAAGTTCCTTAATACTTCTTGCTGCTGCTGACCTGGAAACCGCACTGGAGACCATGTTTTGAGCACTACTGTTCTAGAACCTTGCTGCACAAAGTGTGGTCCACTGAGCAGCAAGCAGCATTTACATCACCAGGGAGCTAGTAAGGGATGCAGAGTCCCAGGCCCCATCCCAGGCCTATTGAATCCAAAAATTCATTCTAACAAGATCGCCAGGCAATTCATCTGCACATTAAAATTTAAGAAGCATTACTCTAGAAGTCTTTGGTGGTTGAAGCATTGTTCCTAAAGTTAGGAGGATGCAATAGAAAATAATTATTAACCCAGTTAATTCCCATGGTTCTAGGACTCTGCCAAAATGGCATTGTAACCAATTTTATTTAGAGGCATTGTCCCAAAATTTTCATTCCCCCCCATAGGTAAGACAATCTGCCCCTCTCCAGTAATACCCTAGCAAATGGTGCTCAGTTCACACAGCTAAGGAACTTCCATAACTAATTCAAAAATATTCTCTTTTGGTTAGGGTTACTAATGAGGGAGAGGATCCAAAAACCAATTGGTTAGTGCCTAAACCACAAAAAGGAAATTAACTAGTCTCTGAACCCAGCTTCAGCTGTCTGCCTTTCTGTGAATAATTACTTTTTCTTACATGAATAAACCAAGGAGCAGTGCCCCTCATCTTTATCTTGAGCTAACTGTAGGTAGGAATTGACCAAAACAACCTCAAGAAGCAAATGTGTTCTGAAAGTAAAGTGGTGAGAACTCATTATCTCTACCCTCAAAATCAGCCCTGTCCCCTTGGGGCACAGAGATATATTATTAAAAATTTTTTAAAAATCAACCCTGGACAAAATCCTTTGACCTGGTTCCCTTCCACTTTTGATCCATCTGGTCCTCATTGGACACCGCTGCTGCCTTGCCAGCCCTGGCCAGAGAAATGCTCCCACTTCTTCAAACAATCTGGCCAAGTATTTACTGAAGACAGATTATAATGAAGTCATATACATAAACTGCCAGCACATGGCAGCTACTAGTAAACATTAGCTCCCTCCCTAAACCCCTGAAACAAACTAATATTTGTCTTTTAAGTGAAGTCCTCTAAAAATAAAGTCTTCCGAACTCTGATTCATCTAAGGTAGAATTCCAAACACTGGGTTAGGCAATGAAGTGAGGGAATTTTCTCAGAGCAACTCTACACATTAACCCTCAGCTCACACTGGGGAGGCAATAAGGAAAGGCTTCTGAGCCAAATCTGTTTAAGTCGTGCCAACTCACCCTGTACACCACATGTCCGTAGTAGTGTGTTACTGAAAGTCTTGCTGAAAGGGATGTCTAGAGCTCAGCTCTTTGGCTCCCCTATAGAAACTGCCCCAGATCAGACTTTTCCATGACGTACTTGCAGGCCCATTTGTTTAGAGTGCATCAGAAGAGACTGTGGGAAGTGGGATGCTGAAGTGGGGATGGTGTGGCAAATCCTGAGCATTCCCTGGCAGAGGAATGCCAGGCTAGGAGAGGGGTTTTTCCCAGGTCATGGCTCAGATCCAGGCATCCTCCCACTCCACGGCAGCCACCTAGAGTGGAGCCTGCCACGGGACTAAGACTCCTCACCTCCTTCTCTCAGAGGACCCTTTCCCAGACAGGAATGTGGACAAGCCCTGCTCAGCTTGTGGCCTTTCTGACCAAACTCCAGGATGCACATATCTCAAAGGCAACATTTGTGCAAATGGCATTTAGCAGCCTTGACAGGAAGGAGTGAGCATCTCCTGGTGTCAAGGGTCAGGTGCAGACTGCTGGTCGACTAGCCAGGAACAGGGTTTCTCAGTAGGGTAAAACTCCAGAGTTCTCTAAACACAAGCCCCCAAGAATAGGGGGCTCTCTGCATGTGGGCAGGCACAGAATGCGGTCTGTCACTGCCACAGGAGCTCAGGTGTCACCAGTGACCATGGAGAGTAGGTTGGGGAAGGACATCAGCTGCACTCGTCGCTCAGCATGCAAACATCTTCACCCTGCCCTGACTTCCAAAACCCCCTTCTCCACCAAGGGCTGAAGAGGCGTGTGAACAGGCTGGGAGACAACGACAGCTGGGGTTCATTACAGCATTTCAGGGTCAACTTGGAAGGACACAAGTCTTCCCCTTTGCTGTTGGCTGAACCCACAGAGTCATCTGGAGCACGAGATCTGGCACCAACCCTCTGCGGAAAGTTTGCCTAAAAGCTCAGAACAAATGTTTTTCCTCTAGGAGCAACTCAAACTTTCTTGCTCACATGAGACTTGATGTGGTTTTAGAAGTATGCAATTTGGAGGATTAGGGAGACGTTTGTACACGTGAGGCATTATTGGTAAAAGCAACCTTAAAACACAATCTCACTTCTTCCAAATTATGAAAAAAGAACTATTAAGGACATTGATCGTTGATTCAGAGAGACAATCAGAATCTGCAAACATTTAGTTCTCATTACTATTCAGTTTAGAAAAATGTAATTCCGGATTCAGCCCTGGCATCCAAAGAGGGTTCAGAAACAGAGCCGAAAACTGCAGCTGTCTGTGACATGGGATGGGGAACCACTAAAGTACTACGTGCAAGACACTGTTCACAGTGGCCTACAAATATTAATACATTTATATGCTCATAACCACCCGATGAGGTCAGTACTATTATCAACCTCATTTTACTGAGGCAGAGAGAAGTTTTTCAAGATCCCACAGTAGTCACAAGCACAGCTGGAATTCTAACCCAAAGAGTTTGTCTCCATAGGCCATGCTCATTAACACTGTGCTACACTGCTACACGTGGAACCCACAGTTTCCAAACCAAGCCAAGAAATATGAGCATTCTTATAGGAGAATAAGAAAGTGAGACTTGTATTGGAAAATCTGGGATGGATATCACTAAATCCAAGAGGACCTGGAAGCAGAGTCCTATTTCCAATTTAATGCAGACACAGGGTGCTGAAGAGGAGTGTCAAATGCAACTCTCCTTGCTACTCAAAATGGAGTCTCTGAACCAGCAATGTCACATCAACTAGGAACTTGTTAAAAATGCAGATTCCCAGGCCTGCTATTGAATTAGATTCTACACATTTAACAAGATCTCCAGGTGATTCAAATGCACATAATGTCTGAGAAGCAATGGTCTAAGGCATTCACTTACTTGCCACCTGTGCCATCAGGCTGCAGCTGTTCCAGAATAGATTTACAACTGAGGATTATATTAATCATCATCACCCCTAAGTGCCAGATCCACCCTCAAACCAAATACTCTCCTGCCTTCAGAGTGAAGTTAGGCAGAAAGCACTCAAAAACCTACCTTATCCCAAACCCCTCCTTCCCTAACCCCACCCCGACCCCAGCCTCTGTGTCCACTTTAGCCCACCCAAGCCCCATTCAAGTCACTCTTTCAGATTTAAATAAAAATTTTTAAAAAACTGTCTTCAAAAAGCACACAAGCACCTGTCTTCCATTCTCAATTTCAAATTTGGAAGGGGCCTCAAATACCATCCAGGCTATTTATCCACCCTCATAGCCCCTTTACATCATCTCAACATGTTGTCTTCTGACCTAGACTGAAAACACGCTCCACTGCAAAATTTAAGTTACCAACTGGTACAAATTCAAATCCCCCATCCTCCCACCACCCATGGCCCCGATAAGACACTTCTTTTTATTAATCCCACATCCCCTGCCATGTTTCATAACTACAGCCAATAGCAAAGCAGGGCCAAAAGGAGCCTCTGCCGGGTCAGGTATGAGCCTTTAAAGGTATATTTGCTCAATGATCCCAATTAAATCACACAATCTGTCTAAACCTTGGTTTCTTAAACTATAAAATTGGATAGGGGAAGGAGAGAAGAACACTGGTGGTTCTCAAACTTGAGCTACACCAGAAACTCCTGGAGGGCTTGTTAAGCCAAATGGGGCAGCCCCTCCACCAGAGTACCTGATTCGGGAAATGCATACGTGCCTTTCAACACGCTCCCAGGGGATGGGGATGCTGCTGGGCCTTGGAAACCACTGCCCTAATTGATCTCTAAGGCCTCTTCCAGCCTCAAAACTGTATTTTTCCAATTCAGTCAGATAATATTCTACATTAATCCATTTTCAGATTTGCTAACAAAGAGCAACCGAAACCTCACCTGTCGCGCTAACATATAAATCAAATTGCTTCCTGTGTTTTTTTTTCCTCCAATGGCATTGCCAATTCTGATTTGCCTTATATATTCCCTAACAGTGCTAGTCATTCAGTAGGAAATTAATAACTGTTCTTAAATGGCATTATGCAGCAAGGCCAAGGTTGTCACAGAAGATAGACCAGAATACAGAGGAGGTTAACGCCCAACGACCAACATGAGAGGCAGTGACTCCAAGGTGGTGGCTCCTGCGGCAGGAGAACGTAAATGATCAGAAAAACAAACTTCTCTTACCTTCCCACCCACTGTCAACCCAGCAACCCATGGTCTTCCCAGCTTTCTATAATGAAAGCAGAGCTTCGATCAGTAATTTCTTTGATACCTGCTGGGTAAAGAGTCAAATAAACATGAACCCTTCAGATTACCAGTTATTTGCTCCTACCTTGTCTTCTCTGACATTTCTCCAGACTCTTGTTTTTCTTTGAAGTCTAAAATATGCAGTGTCTGCTGCCATCTGGTGGTAAATGCAAGCAGATACAAGCTAAGAAATAATACATCCCTTGGTCTAACATTTCTTTTCTTAGAACCCTGGCTAAAGCAAGAGTCTATATTAAGATTCCAGGACAACTGTATTTTCAAGAAAATGCTTAAGTCTCAGCTGCATCACAATTAAGAGGAATTACTGGGCTCAGGCTAAATACCCCACCTTCATATTTAATAGCTCTGTAACATTGACCCATTTCTAAACTTTTTAAAACCTTAACTTCCTCATCCATGAAATGAACATATCGATGTGCCATCTTTCCAATGTTATTATGAGGATTCAATAACAATGCATATAAGTGTATGAAACAAAGCCTGGCCCTTACTAATGAGCCCTTGATACATCCTCCAGCTGATGGTGAAGATGATGGTGGTAGTGATGATGATGATGATGATGATGTAAATCAGTTGTTCTCAATTCCAGGCCCACCCCACCACCACCACCAATTAAGTCAGAACTCAAAGATACTCAGTCTCTCGGTCCAGAGATTCTGTTTCAATTGTCCCAGAGTGGAGGTGGGGTGGGGGGAGATACTTTGAAAGCTCCCAGACAATTCTAATGAAAATCCCTGCAGTAAATGGTCCATACCTCAGAAAAGCCACCAGCAGGTCACTGTAAACCCCATTTCTTCTAGTCAGTAGAAACCATTTGTGGAACATTTTCTGTGGACAGAACACCAGCAGGGAATGAGAAAAAAATCAGCATGGTCCCTGCTCCATATATGACAATCCAGGTGGGAGGATGAAGTAGCAGAGAAAGGTACTGTCAGGGCCAGTTGTAGATTATAGTGTGGAAAGGAGATTTCTTCCCAGTGGGACTCACAGCTGCTCTTTGAAAGAAAACCCCAAAGAGAAAGGAGAAAAGCAGATAGAGACCATAAGAGAGAGGATTTGGTTTTCAGGGCCAGTTGTGAGAGAGTGGTACCAAGAAAGGAGCCGCCCCCTTCCCACCACCACACACACGGACATGGACACACCTTGACCATGATGCAACCAGTAGACCCGGCCCAACTACCCAGTATGACCAATGTTTATTTCACAATGCACCAAACTCCCAGTTGTTTGCTTTAATAGAAATGTGGTAAATGAGCCACAATAACAGATCATTTTTTGTAATTTTATAAATTTAGTTTTTAAGATTCTATTTTTCAGCAGCCTTGACATTGTGCATTGCATTTTTTCCCCTTAGGTAGCTAAAACTTTGCTTAGGCTTTTATAGAAGTAGCTGTAGTATTATTCATAGCAACCATGCCCACTGAGGCCCTAAGTGCTGGGACTTTGAGTAGCTAAACCATGGATCAGTACCAGCCAGGGAGAACCACACTTTGCCTTCTAAGGCACTTTCAGCCATATGGACATACTAATGTGTGCACGTGTGTATCCCCTTTATACAAAGTCATCATTAAAGTCAATAATAGAAAGATACTGAGGTGTGTTGAAAAATATCCATGATATATTATAAAAAGCAAATAGTATGACAATACGAACTATAAAATCTATTTATGTTTTTAAACTAAGAATGTATATAATATACATGTAAATAAATATAATATGTTTGAAGGATACTGTTAAGCAATTGTTCTCTCTGGGGAGAGAGGAAAAAGGATTAGAGATCACATAGGGGATAAAAACAAACTCACTTCTATGTACTTCGGTTTGAATGTTTTGCAATGAACAAATAAAAGTTTATAATTGTTCTAAATGTTAGGAAGAGTAGCCAGGGCCCTAATAAATGAGTTAAAATATCATCTGTCTGTGTACTCATCTATGCAATGAGTGTGAACATATCAGTTTAGTTGCAGTTATGCATGTATAGCATGTACACACGTGTGGTGTGCATGTGTGTGTGCAGTGTGGCATGTGTGAATGCATGTATGCATATATGTGGTGTGCACAGGCATGTGTGAACATGTTATGAGTATATGTCTTAATTTCCTGGGGCTGCTATCACAAAGTACCGCAAATTTGGTGGCTTAAAACACCAGAAATCTATTCTCTCACAGTTCTAGAGCCTAGAAGTATGAAACCAAAGTGTCCACAGGGTCACGCTCCCTCCGAGACCTTCCTTCCCTCTTCCAGCTTCTGGTGTTTGCTGGAAATCCTTGGCATCCTTCGGCTTACAGATACATTACTCCAATCTCTGCCTCATCTTCACAGGCCCTTCTCCCTGTGTATTTGTCTCTGTGTCCAAATGTCCCTCTTCTTATAACGATATCAGTCATCTTGTATTAGGGCCCAGCCTACTCAAGTTTGGCCTCATCTTAACTAAATATATCTTCAAAGACCCCATTTCCAAATTAAGGTCATATTTATAGGACCGGGGGTGTGGGTTTAAACATATCTTTTGGGGAGATACAATTCAGCTGTCAACAGGATGTATAAAAATACAAAACAAAAAATACACACATACTTTAAATTATTTTTGGCTCTTGTGTAACTAAATTCTAGGAAAATATATAAAACTTTCTATTGAAATGGTAGATTTTACCTTAGACTGTCCTATATACTATTGATCCTCGCTGGCATTTTCCCAAATTTGAGATGATATAATCAATGTTTTATTTTGTCTTTACCATCTCCCACTAAAACAGCAGGTCCACAAACATCTTGTATAACCAGGAACTCTCCAACCAGAGCACATCTGGTCTGAAAAGTCTTTGGGAAGAAAATCATTAATGTGGTATTTTACTTATCTGGCTACACTGTAGCCTTTTGGTAAACTTAGAACAAATTCCGAAGTTTTATCTCTAAACCCTCACCCAAAACATTTCTTCAAATATTGTGGTCTCTAATTTGGCAACAGTTCTTTGTTTTACATCTGAGCCAGCTTATTCTAAATTAAATTCAAACACAATTTTTACAAATTGTAGAGCGAGAGGATTTCTCTGCCTCAGCCAATGACCCACTAATTTAAATCCACATCCAATACAACAAAATTCCAAGGTAACAGGGGAATTGCAATTATCCCTATTGAATTATACAGTTGAAATGGGTGGATTTTATGGTATGTAAATGATATCTTAAGAAAATGTTAAAATAATTGTTTAAATAGGTTCCTCTTTAAAGGGGGCAATTGGTAACAATCTCCATACACAGCAAAATGATTTTTTTTCCTAACTGACGGCTCCTATTTCCAGTGCTGGTGCTCGGGGCGGGGGGGCACCTGATTCCAGGGTGGGGGATGGAATGGGCCGCAGTGCACGGTAGTGGAATCTTACCTGTATAACTCTCTGTCTGGACCACATGGAACACTCCTTACCCAGGCTCTGCAAATTCTCTTCTGCTCTGCTCTGCCCGCAGGAGGACTACAACCAGCTGAGGCCGCTCTCCTACCCCAACACGGATGTGTTTTTGATCTGTTTCTCTGTTGTAAATCCTGCCTCTTACCACAACGTCCAGGAGGAGTGGGTCCCGGAGCTGAAGGACTGCATGCCTCATGTGCCTTACGTCCTCATAGGGACCCAGGTTGAAACCCCAGCAATGGGAGGGCGGGAAGAGGGGAGAGGGGGGCTGCGAAAAAGCAAGACCCTTATAAACCTCATAGTCTACCAGACGCTGGAGAAGTCTCAGACATGTCGATCCTATATCAGCCGTTCTTACGGTGTGCGTGATTACTTAGCCCATAGTTGAAAAGACAATAGAGCTAGCTCATATGAAACAGGAAGCTTTGATATGGCCTTTAAAGATTAAGCGCTCAGTAGTTGTTGTGTTTTGTTTTTTGTTTTCGTTTTTTTTTTAATAACAAAGTAATTTTTCAAATAGACGCCCTTCTCCAGCCCTGAGCTCCACCCTAGCCCCGAGCCCAGGGAATAAAGTAAGGGTGTTAATTACACCTGTTACCTAACATATGTTTTATCTGAAATCCACAGTTGTTTTAAAGTCACAAAATAGATGTGAATGTAAAAATGACTCCAGTGATCAGAATGGGCACAATAGGGCAGGAACTCCTTAATAAACTCTGGGCGAAGGAAGACAAATTCATTGTTCTCTATTCCCTTTAAGCCCGTCCTTCTTCTAGATCTCAGAAAAGAAGTTAAAACAGGTGTACTAGAAAAACAAACCTGTGATTGTAAAAGTCCTTAAAGTGCTTTGAAAGCTAATAAAGTTCCATAGTTTTAATTTCCAGCAGTAAACACAAATATACTCAAGACTGTTCCAACCATTTATATTTTTAGTGGATTTTGTCCTTGGCTTTTTAAAAATCCAAATGACTATCCCAAAGGCATAGGAATGTAATAATACTAAAAGGCCTTATTGTTACCTGTTTCATAAACTGCTTCTTTCAATATTTCTCAGCTTATATTTTCATTTGACAAAGAGAAATTTTGAAAAAACATAAGAAAAATATTTCCTAGAGAAGATAAATACGGTTATACAGTATGCATGCTTACTTAAATAGAGACAAGGCAGAAGAATTTGCATATCTATAAATCAGAGTCCCATGACTGTCTCTGCTCTGAAAGATAATTGTTGATTTAAATGAAGTCTTTGGCTTTAAATTTCAGATAATAGTATTTGATCATATTGATGGAGCCTAGATTCTTGCTGCCAAAATGTGTGATGGGACATTCAAATATCTGTGTGATTTTAGCCTTTTTAAAGTAGCAGATGGGCACTAAATTGAACAATTAAGTCCATAAAGAAACAAAAAAAATATTCAAGCTGGTCAATGTGCTTATAATTGGGACCCTAATACACAAATACATAGTTTTTTCTTTAAGACACTTGCCCTTCTGTGCCAACATTCACACCCATTCATGTAAGCATGGGTTCACATACACAGTGAGATTTTAAAGCAATCAAAATTTTTAATTAAATTATCAACCTATTCGAACATACATGTTTTCTTCAAATTCAGTCTATCTTTGAAAGGTTAATGTTGAGAAAACCCTTTAGAAACTCCTCCTTGGGACTTGCCTTCAGAGCCTGCTGTACATTCGTTAAATATCTTCTTCCCGGGTGGCAAATCTTCATCCCTTTGAAAGTGGAAGCTTGATTTGGAAAAGAAAAATACATATATGCATCCAGAGGCAGGAAAAAAGTTCCCAGCCTCCTGGAGTAACTGCTTTAAAGGGGAAGTATTAGGAAAGTCTTGTGTATTCATTTAAAAAGAAACCCCTTTACTTTTTCAAGCATAATGTAAGCATATATATGCTTCCTTAAATAAAATTTAATGTGAAGGGAAAAAAGTCTATTGTATCACAGTTTAAAATATTTCGTAAGGCCAGAAAAAATAAATGAGCTTATCTCATGTGTGGATATTTTTGGTGTTTTGTGTTTTTTTGCCAGATTGATCTTCGTGATGACCCCAAAACCTTGGCCCGTTTGCTGTTTATGAAAGAGAAACCTCTCACTTATGAGCATGGTGTGAAGCTTGCAAAAGCGGTACAGTTGACTTGAATTTAATTTTAAATGTGTGCTGAAAGAGTTTGGTGTGTGGCAAACAAATGATTTGGAATGGGTGAGCTAAGTAGGATTTTGCTTTAAAGTGCAATGTGTTTAGAATCTTCTCTCTGTTTTATATTCTCCCCTCTGTGGCAGTCAGGCTGCAAGGAGCCATTTGGTTAGGATTCTTGTACGCCAGCCTTGTCTGTTTTTCATTACAAAAGAAACTTGGTGAATTTAAATAGCTGAAGTACTTATTTGATTTAGCAACCTCTAGAACATCCACTGCATATTTAGTATGAATAAAGGGAGTCATTAGGTGGATATTTGTAAATCTCACTGCTTATTATCTACGTAACTCATTTAAATGACCCTATAAGAGGCATTTTGTGATTTTCTTGGGAGAAACTTAGATTAGCATCTGGCAGGATTATATTTGTTCAATATTTCTCACCATATAATGAATAGCCACTTAGAGAGGCGGGATTGTGTCACAAACAGCATCTGGAAGAGTAACATAGACCAGAAGTAACCAAGCTGGTGAATCCAAGGGGCTGTCAGGCAGATGATAGCAACTTGCTCACAGCTGGAACTGTTTTCACAAGACCTTTCTTTATTCTTGAGAGCTTCACATGAAGAGTGATTTTTGTTGGGGAAACATTTTAAAAAGTGCTTGCCAGATACCAAATCTTTGTCTCCCCATTAACACCAAGATATGTACAAAGCAACACAGAAATGGACAGAAAAGGATATAAGCACTTTATGCTCGAGGAGGCTTATCAAATCAGAGTTCCATGACTTGAATCCACTTCCTTATTGATTTAGTCACAAATCTATCCACCCAGCGTCAGAGGTTGTAGAAATTTCTGTTTTACCTAAGTAACTAACCTTACAAAATGCTTGCCCCAGGCAGTTAGAGTTAGGAGTCATCCTCTTTAAGCTGATCAAGAATAAGATGAACTACAAATTCTTCATTTAAAAAAAAAGTATGCATTTATCTAATTAAAACTTGCTTATAGGCATCAAAGCTAAGTATGATACACTCAAAATAAAAATGAATTAAAATGATGTTCAGATGGGCGGGACGTGTGCAAACAATTCACAAATTCTTGAGACACTGAGTGTTTCCTACTTATTCATTCCTACTTACCCCTATATATGATTGATATCATACATATGTACATTATTGACATTGTTAGTAATGCCATTACTGCTAAAACTGACCATTCATGGAGTTCTTAGGATACTAAGAGCTTTACAAACAATATCTCATTTGATCCTCACGTTAACCGTCCTAAGTAGAGAGCATTTGCCTCATTTTATGGGTGAAGAAACAGGGAGATTAATGTGTCCAATCCACACAGCCGATAGTAACAAAGTCAAAAAACTCTAATCCAGGTCTAAGGACTTCACCACCTGTGCACCTGATCATTGTGCTAAACTGTCCTCTCCAACTGTGTATTTTTCCTCCAGTAAAATGAGTACATGTCTATAGATTTTTCCACCTTCTGCTTAACATTCAGCCTCAAATTTTCTCATGAAGGTATATAATTATATAGCTCCATAAATAACTTCATGTAATTCCTATCTATACATTTTTCACAACCAGGAGGTCCCATGGGGTCAGCAGCAGCTTTTGGCAGGAGCCTGGTTTCTGAGTTCCTTGCTTCTGGGCCTATCTCTGCAGTCGTCAGCTTCCCAGTGCTACTCCTGCATTTGGGAAGCTGTTTTTTACGCTCTGAAAAGAAGCCGTTCCAAAGCCTCCCATCTCATTTCATACTTATTTTAGGAACAATGGCTGAGTTCACCACTTTATTGCCTTTTGCCAGTTTCTCCTAGCAACTGCTCTCAGATACAGAGAGAATCGTGTTTAGCTCACAAAATCCAATTTAGAAGAAAACCAAGCAACATTTTAACTTGTTTCATCACAATTCGTGTAATTATAGAGATGCTTTAAGTTTCTCGACTCTCTGACTTTTCTGTCAAGTAGTTTATTATAACAGCTAGCATTTATGGAGTGTTTACAATGTGCTGGGCATGGGGCCAAGACATTTTCATGCATTGTCTTAATTAATCCTCACAGCAACCCCATGAGGTGTGTGTATTATTATCACCACTTTCCTACAGGAAACTGAGACTCGGAGAGGTTAGGGTTTCCCAGCTAGAAAGCGGCAGAGCTACATATGAAACTATTTCACCACCATCATCTCCTGCCTCCTCTATATAATCTGAAAAAAAACCCTTAGGTTTGGAGCCTCTCTTTTTATAGACTGAAGAGTCTTATTTTAATACACATATTCTCCCCATCACTTAAATGTTTTATAAGTTCAGAATTTTTCATCATCTCTCGGCTCCTTTTGGTCTCCGAGGGCATTATTTTATTTGTAAAGAACATTTTCACTTCATACATATTTACAATTCTTTGCACCCCAAATTCAACCACATTTATATAAGTATTTGGTATCAGTTTATCACAAATATTCATTGTTGCCCCTTTACTTATTTTTTCCTCACTCTTCTTTTCATAAAGTGGTTTTTTTTTATCTTCAGTCTATTTTTCCCACTGGTTACATGTTTTTATATGTCCATATTGCTGCTAGATTTATTGGATAATAATTGAATCCCTCAGCACCCAATACATGCCAGGTGCTATGCTACATTTTGTTTTTAAGATTATAATTTTTTTTT